>JAOEGL010000003.1:278603520-279203520 GCA_034509955.1 Urosaurus nigricauda
AATGGGATGTTTGAATCAGGGATAGATAGAACAGAGTTTGCAGATAGGAAATCCGTATCTATCTGAGGAGGAGAAGAGAGAATGCTAAAATCTTCCAAGAGTTACCAATTCTAAGCCTAGGCAAGGAGGACAGCAAGGCCGGTACGGTGTACATTGCTATGGCAAAAGCAGAGGCCGCCTGGCCTGGGACTCAGTTCGCTAATTGCTTTAATTGTAATTTCAACCATGAAGACCATGTGCAGGAATAATAAATATGGCAGAGTCAGAGAGGGACGGTGGTCACCTGGGCAACATTTGGATCAGGCTTCCCTGCTAGCTGGCAAAGATTGCATCCACATCATTCATTGTCATTTGTTTACTTCTTTAAAGCATTTCTACTCGACTCTTTAGCCATAAATGCTCCGAGTGGCTTATTTATCATTTTATATTTATTTATCTCCCACCCCACCCCCAAATTACAGAACTCACCTAGTGGACATCAGCCTTCCCATCAAAGGACCCACATAGGAGAGAAACCATTCAAATGCATGGAATGTGGAAAGAGCTTCAGTCGGAGTGGAAATCTAAAGTCACATCAAGGGACCCACACAGGAGAGAAGCCCTATCAATGCATGGAATGTGGACAGACCTTCAGTCGGAGGGAACATCTAACCAGACATCAAAGGACCCACACAGGAGAGAAGCCATATATATGCATGGAATGTGGAAAGAGCTTCAGTCGGAGTGGAAATCTAAACATACACCAAAGGACCCACACAGGAGAGAAACCATATCAATGCATGGAATGTGGAAAAAGCTTCAGTCGGAGTGGAGATCTAAACTCACATCAAAGGACTCACACAGGAGAGAAGCCATATCAATGCATGGAATGTGGAAAGAGCTTCAGTCACAGTGGAAATCTAAACTCACATCAAAGGATCCACACAGGAGAGAAACCATATAAATGCATGGAATGTGGAAAGAGCTTCAATCACAGTGGAAATCTAAACTCACATCAAGGGTCCCACACAGGAGAGAAACCATATAAATGCATGGAATGTGGAAAGAGCTTTGGTCAGAGTGGACATCTAAACAGACATCAAAGGACCCACACAGGAGAGAAACCATATCAATGCATGGAATGTGAAACGAGCTTCAGTCTGAGTGGAAGTCTAAAGTCACATCAAGTGACCCCCACAGGAGAGAAGCCATTCAAATGCATGGAGTGTGGAAAGAGCTTCAGTCACAGTGGAAGTCTAAACTCACATCAAAGGACCCACAAAGGAGAGAAGCCATATCAATGCATGGAATGTGGGAAGAGCTTCAGTCAGAGTGGACGTCTAAAGTTACATCAAGGGACCCACACAGGAGAGAGGCCATATAAATGCATGGAATGTGGAAAGAGCTTCAGTCACAGTGGAAGTCTAAACTCACATCACAGGACCCACACAGGAGAGAAGCCATATCAGTGCATGGAATGTGGGAAGAGCTTCATTGACAGTAGAAATCTAAACAGACATCACAGGACCCACATGGAGAAACCATACAAATGCATGGAATGTGGAAAGAGCTTCAGTATGAGTGGAAGTCTAAACAGACATCAAATGACCCACATGGAGAAGTCATACAAATGCATGGAATGTGGAAAGAGCTTCAGTCAGAGTGGAAGCCTAAAGTCACATCAAATGATCCACACAGGAGAGAAACCATATAAATGCATGGAATGTGGACAGAGCTTCAGACACAGTGCACATATATACAGACATCACAGGACACACACGGGGGAGAAGCCCTATAATTGCATGGAATGTGGAAAGAGATTCAGTGACAGTGTAAGTCTAAACAGACATCAAATGACCCACATGGAGAAGCGATACAAATGCATGGAATGTGGAAAGAGCTTCAGTCGGAGTGGAAGTCTCAAGTCACATCAAAGGACCCACACAGGAGAGAAACCATGTGGAAAGAGCTTCAGACACAGTACACATCTATACAAACATCACAGGACCCACACAGGAGAGAGACCATATAAATGCATGGAATGTGGAAAGAGCTTCAGTTTCAACGGAGCTCTAAACAGTCATCAAAAGACCCACACAGGGGAGAAGCCCTATAAATGCATGGAATGTGGAATGAGCTTCAGTCGCAGTGGGCATCTAAACAGTCATCACAGGACCCACACGGGGGAGAAACCATTTAAACCCACCAGGGCCCTAGATGTCAGCTCTGAAGGTCTGTTGACCATCTCGTCTATTTCCTGAACAAACTTAAAACTTTTTAAAAGCCTCTATTGGGACCAAGGGGAATGTTTTCAGTGGTAGGAGCCATCCTGAGAGTTTTACAAAAGTGCTTATATCAGGCAAAGCAGGCAGGAATAGGGAGAGAAATGGAGAGATTTCAGATGCAAATTTTACATTCACCTGTGATGAGTGTGACCAGATGTAATCGCAGAGACTGTTCAACATTGTGGCATCGAAGGTTTGCTCATCGAAGTGTTGAAAATATTAAGAGCTGGCAAATCAAGAGCTTGCAAGAGATTTTAAATTCAAAGCACGTTCAAAACAATGAAAGATGCGTAGAATGTGTGAAAGCAAAGGCCACCAGGGCCTCACTTCCCTCCATTTACTGAGAGACAACCCAACAAGGCATTGAATCTTCTATATACTGATTTTTCTGGTCCAATGAATGAAAAGTGAGGAGGAGGTAACTCTTACTTTATGACTTTTATTGATGATTCCAACAGATACACATAGATTTATCTTCTCAGCGACAAGAGTCAAGTGATTCAGAAATTCAAAGAATACTTTAGTAGAGTCTCTAACAAATTTGGCTACAAACTGAAGATAACGGCACTGAGTTTGTCATTGCTGAATTTGATGAATTTTTGTTTTGTTTTGTTTTTTATTTTGCAAAGATATCCAATGCAATATAATTAACAAAGATATACAATACCAACATACCAACATATAATATATAACAATACCAACATATAACATATAACAATATTTAGCATATAACAAGTCCAATACCACCACCAAACATTCTAATAAATATCACATTTATATTTACAACGATAATTGTTATCCTTACAATTGGATATACTTGCATCTTTGCCATGAAAACAGATTCTCCCCTGTTCAGAAATACTCAGCTTCCATGTTGTTCATTTAATTATTTTCGAAAATATTATAATCAATAACCGTATTTATACCTCATAATGATTTTCAGCATAGGTAGTGAGACAGTCACAATCCCTTTTCATAGCTTTCTTCAGATTTCCCTTTTACCAACACTGATAATAAATCCATATTCTTTGCCTCATAAAGTTTAGCCAACCAATTTTCAAGCAATGGAGTCTTTTGGTTTTTCCATACTCGAGCATACAATATTCTCACAATAGATACCATATATAATATAATTCTATTATTTTTTTATATTTTTATATTAAAAGTCATATTTAATAAAAATAAACTGGGCTCAAACGGAATATAAATATTCAAAATCTTTTGCATTAACGTGTGTATTTTTCTCCAATACTCTTCAGCTCTAGTGCAAACGCACCACATATGATAAAAATTTCCCTCCGGTTTCCCATATTTCCAACATTTAGTGTTGCCATTGCCATAAATCATATGTATCTTTTTTTGGAGATAGATACCACCTATAAAACATTTTTAGGCAATTTTCTTTATAGTTTTGACAAATGGTAAATTGATTTGTTTCTTTCCATGATTTCTCTCAGTTATTTAATGCAATATTTTTATTTATATCCTGCGCCCATCTTACCATACAGTGTTTAACCAGTTCATTTTCTAAGTTCCTTCCTTTCAGCAATTTGTAGTATTTGGATATATGTTTCCCTTGTTCATTCATTATAATGCTATCGGTTTCGTTCTTTTCTTTCAAGAAACCAAATGTTTTGTTATCCTCTTGAAACTGACTTTTCAATTGATAATATAGAAACCAATCTCTTGCATTTTCTTTCAAATATATTTGTTCAATTGAGAGAGGGGGGTGACCCCATCATCATCATCGTCATCATCATCATTGCCACTGCCCTCCAGCTCTTCTTCCCAGCAGCTCTGGCCGGACTTGGGAGTCCCTTGGGGAGGGGGAAAGGAAGCCTCGGAGGCCAGAGGGTCCCCGACCCACAGATCCCAGGAGTTTGATCTGCTTTGCTCTGGGCCCCAGGCAAAGTCCCTTTGGGGGCTGGATTCAGCTGAACACTTAATGATAAAACTCTAGAGTTGGAACTGAGACCCCAAGAAGAAGGGCCCTGATCCAGTCCAAGCCCCTTCTCCTTCTGCCACGCAGGAACTCCCAATCAAAGCACCCCCAGTGACAGGTGGCCCTTGTCCAGCTTCTGCCTAAAGACAGCCTCCAAAGAAGGAGACTCTTCCAACTCTGATTCTATCTCTAACCCATCTTCCTTTTGCTAAAAGAGGCTAAAAGAGCTATTGTCTTTCTTTAAGGGGACAAAAAGATATAGAATCATAGAATCACAGAGTTAGAAGAGACCACAAGGGCCATCCAGTCCAACCCCCTGCCATGCAGGAACTCCCAGCCAAAGCATCCCTGACAGATGGCCATCCAGCCTCTGCTTAAAGACCCCTAAGGAAGGAGACTCCACCACACTCCGAGGGAGTGTGTTCCACTGTCGAACAGCCCTTACTGTCAGGAAGTTCCTCCTAATGTTGAGGTGGAATCTCTTTTCCTGCAGTTTGCATCCATTGTTCCGCGTTCTAGTCTCTGCAGCAGCAGAAAACAAGCTTGCTCCCTCCTCAATATGACATCCCTTCAAATATTTAAACAGGGCTATCATATCACCTCTTAACCTTCTCTTCTCCAGGCTAAACATCCCCAGCTCCCTAAGGCATTCCTCATAGGGCATGGTTTCCAGACCCTTCACCATTTTAGTCGCCCTCCTTTGGACCCGCTCCAGTTTCTCCACATCCTTTTTGATATCATAGGGCTCAAACAGACAGGCCAAAATAAAGCTGCTTCAGGTCACTTTGGAGGTATACTGTTTAAATGCTGCATGTGTCCTAAGAGGCCGGAAGCCGCACCAAAGCCACACTCCAATCCTAAGGACTGGAGCACAGCTTTAGAGCAGATTCAGGCCTCTTAGGACACATGCATCATTTAACAGCATACCTCCAAAGTTACCCAAATCAAATTTATTTTGGCCTGCCTGTTTGGGCCCATAGTTAACTTTAACTTTATCATCACAAAGTGTCAGTTGTCAGCCTGTTCAGGCATCCTCAAACCACCTGTTTAAACCTATGGATTAGCCCCGACCAATTTGTCCAAAAAAGCAGAGCGTGAGATAAAAGGTGCTTCTTCTCCATAACAGTCTTTGCCATGGATTTCTCTCTTTCAAAAAGTCCAGTTTGTGTCCTGTATAGATAACTTAGAGCCAGCTTGGCTTAAGGGTCTGAGCGTTGGACTCTGGAGATCAGGGTTCAAATCCCCACTTGGCCGTGGAAACCCACTTTGGGATGACCTTTGCCAAGTCACACTCTCTCAGCCTCAGAAACCTCCCCCCAATTCAATGATTCTATGACTTAAAGGTACACAGCCCCAAAGAACAACAGATAAGCCAGCAAGTCCTGGTCCATCGTCCGGCTCTTCCATGGATGCAGCTGGCCAGTTAGTTCTCTTTGCTGTTTTCGTAGACGGGGTTGACGTGGGCCTCGCTTCTTCCGTCCTCCGCAAAGTCTGTGTGGTCCACGGGTGGCCATGACGCATCTCCCTCCAGCCGCCTCTGAAGCTTCCGGTAGCGGCTGGAGGATTGGAACCGAAAGAAGGCCTTGATCCACAGCCAGAGGCGGTAGTTTTGCAAGATGGCTTCCTGGAAAGAAAATGGCTGTGCGTAGATAATGGGATTGCAGGCGGCGGGGTCCCTGGCGCTGGGAGCCCCTCAGTCCTCGCAGACAGCCCAGGTGGGGAGGCTGCCTTGCTTTCAGGCCAAGAAGGGGACAAAGACGAGGAGAGCCAAGCCATGCTTCCCCAAGAGCCTTGCCATCCGTCGTGGGATGGAGTTGCCCTTGGCCCCCATCCTCCGCTCCTCAGCCCCTCGTCCTCCCCTTGAAGGGAGCAGAAACCTGGGGCCAGTTTTCAAGGGAAAGCCACACCAACCGACAAACTCATTGTCCACTCACCTCCACAAAGAGCGAGACGCAAAACTTGACTACCAGCATAATGAGAACGTAAACCCTCCAGACGTTTGGGGTGCAGAGGAACTGTGGGGAAAGGAAAGGAATCCCAGGCTGTCATTCTGTGGACCCTTCATCCAGCTGCCCTGGATGACTATCATCGTCATCATCACCATGATCATCAATCATCTTTATTTGTACCCTGCCCCCCCCCCCCCCCAAATTGGAACTCAAAGTGGCTTAACTTCTAAAAACACAGTACAAGATCTGGGCCAATTAATACAATTGGTCTGCCGAACAGCCTGGCCTGAGCCATAGAGGGCGTTATAGGTCATTGCCAGCCCTTTGAATTGTGCCCGGTTGGCCGTGGCCCTTTTGCCTTGGCACTGACCGCAACCCACCCACTGCTTGGCCTGGTCAAGGGCTTTGCCTCTTGCTCCAAGCGGAGAGCATGGCATGTCGCTGCACACTTCCGAATGCTAGAAAGGAGCTGGGGATGGTGCGTTGTCCACAGGGGACCATCCCATCGCTGGACACCCCAAATACTCACCTCCATCCCTTTGTACACAGCTTCTATGTCAGCAAAGAAAAGAAAGAGGGACACCCCAAGCTGGATGCAGAGCAGGCAGGAGAAAATGTCTGGACCATAAGAAAAGGAGAAAAAGGTCCCGGTTAGACCTATGGAGGCAATGGGGTGATGGGGAGCCAGGAATTAATAGCAAATGAGTAAAACTGCAATGTGATCTGGGAGAATCATAGGATTTGGTAGATGAAGGCAATGCTGTGGATATAGTATATCTTGATTTCAGTAAGGCCTTTGACAAGATTCCCCATGACATTCTTGCAAACAAGCTTGCAAAATGTGGACTAGAGAAGGTAACATAGAATCATAGAGTTGGAAGAGACCACAAGGGCCATCCAGTCCAACCCCCTGCCATGCAGGAACTCCCAGTCAAAGCATCCCCGACAGATGGCTATCCAGCCTCTGCTTAAAGACCTCCAAGGATGGAGACTCCACCACACTCCGAGGGAGTGTGTTCCACCGTCGAACAGTCCTTACTGTCAGGAAGTTCCTCCTAATGTTGAGGTGGAATCTCTTTTCCTGCAGCTTGCATCCATTGCTCCGCGTTCTGGTCTCTGGAGCAGCGGAAAACAAGCTTGCTCCCTCCTCAATATGACATCCCTTCAAATATTTGAACAGGGCTATCATATCACCTCTTAACCTTCTCTTCTCCAGGCTAAACATCCCCAGCTCTCTAAGTCGTTCCTCATAGGGCATGGTTTCCAGGCCCTTCACCATCTTAGTTGCCCTCCTTTGGACCCGCTCCAGTTTCTCCACATCCTTTTTGAATTGTGGTGCCCAGAACTGGACACAGTATTCCAGGTGGGGCCTTACCAAAGCAGAATAGAGCGGCACTATTACTTCCTTTGATCTAGACACTATAGGAAGTAATAGTGCCGCTCTATTCTGCTTTGGTAAGGCCCCACCTGGAATACTGTGTCCAGGATTTGTAACTGGTTGACTGGCCGCACCCAAAGGGTGCTCAACATTGGCTCCTTTTCATCCTGGAGAGAAGTGACCAGTGGGGTCCCACAGGGCTCTGTCCTGGGCCCAGTGCTATTCAACATCTTTATTAATGACTTGGATGACAGTATTGGGGGCCTAGTTATCAAATTTGCAGATGACACCAAATTAGGATCAGGATCAAAATTCAAAATGACCTGAATAGCTTAGAAAGCTGGGCCAATGCTAACAAAATGAAATTCAATACAGAGAAGTGTAAGGTTCTGCACTTACGGCGGAAAATGAAATGCGCACAGATATAGGATGGGGACACCTGGCTGAATGAAAGTACGTGTGAAAGAGATCTAGGAGTCTAAGTAGACCATAAGTTGAACATGAGTCAACAGTGTGATGCAGCAGCTAAAAAGGCCAATGCAGTTTTAGGCTGCATCAATAGAAGTATAGTGTCAATACTGGAACACACTCCTTCATCAGAGATTTTGGTGGAGTTTCCTTCGTTGGAGGTCTTTAAAGAGGCTGGATGGCCATCTATTGGGGATGCTTTGATGGAGAGTTCCTGCATGGCAGAAGGGGTTGGACTGGATGGCCCTTGGAGTCTCTTTCAATTCTATGATTCTGTGACCCTGAGGCCCTGATCCAGTCCAACCCCTTTCTTCTGCCATGCAGGAAGACCCTATATAAGCCCTCCTCCTCCTCCTCCTCCTCCTCCTCCTCCTCCTCCTCCTCCTCCTCCTCCACTTTCCAAGGAATCAGCATATTCTACTCTCAAACAGCTCTCACCGCGGGACAGTGATTAAATGCCTGGACTGCAGCCACTCACTCACAAGCCACCACAAGGTTGTGAGATCTATTCCAGCCAAGGCTCAGGGTCACTCAGCCTGGCATCCTTCTGAGGTCCCTAAAATGAGTCCCCATCTTGTTGGGAGCAATTAGCTTACAATTGTAAACCGCTTGCAGACTGCTTAGGTGGTATAAAGCAGTATATAAAGGAAGTTGCTGTTATTGCTATTGTTGAACAGTCCTTACTATCAGGAGGTTCCTCCTAATGTTGAGCTGGAATCTCTTCTCCTGGAGTTTGCAACGATTGCTCCATTGCGTCCTATTCTCTGGAGAAGCAGAAAACAATCTTGGTCCCTCCTCAATATAACAACCCTTCAAATATTTAAACAGAGCTTATCATCATATCACCTTCTCTTCTTGAGGCTAAACATCCCCAGTTCCCTAACTCTTTCCTCATAGGGCTTCATGGTTTCCAGACCCTTCACCACTTTAGTCGCCCTCCTTTAGGCACATGGCTCCAGTTTCTCCACATCCTTTTTGAATTGTGGTGCCCAGAACTTGACACAGAATTATTCCAGATGAGGCCAGACGAAAGCCCAACAAAGTGGCACTATTACTTCCTTTGATCTAGATACTATACTTCTATTGATGCAGCCTAAAATCGCATTGGCCTTTTTAGCTGCTGCATCGCACTGTTGACTCATGTTCAACTTGTGGTCTACTTGGACTCCTAGATCCCTTTCACACATAGTTTCATGCAGCCAGGTGTCTCCCATCCTTTATCTGTGCATTTCATTTTTCCTCCCTAAGTGCAGAACCTTACATTTATCTGCGTTGAATTTCATCTTGTTAGCTTTGGCCCAGCTTTCTAGTCTATTCAGGTCATTTTGAATTTTGATCCTAGAATCATAGAATCTTAGAGTTGGAAGAGACCACAAGGGCCATCCAGTCCAACCCCTTCCATGCAGGAACTCTCCATCAAAGCATCCCCAACAGATGGCCATCCAGCCTCTGCTTAAAGACCTCCAAGGAAGGAGACTCCATCACAATCTCCGAGGAAGGAGTGTGTTCCACTGTTGAACAGCCCTTACTCTCAGGAAGTTCCTCCTAATGTTGAGGTGGAATCTCTTTTCCTGGAGCTTGCATCCATTGTTCTGGGTCCTGTTCTCTGGAGCAGCAGAAAACAAGCTTGATCCCTCCTCAATGTGACATCCCTTCAAGTATGTCCTCTGGGGTATTAGCTACTCCTCCTAATTTGGTGTCATCTGCACATTTGATAAGTATGCCCCCAATTCTGTCATCCAAGTCATTAATAAAGATGTTGAATAGCACTGGGCCCAGTACAGAGCCCTGTGGGACCCCACTGGTCACTTCTCTCCAGGATGAAAAGGAGCCATTGCTGAGCACCCTTTGAGTTCGGTCAGTCAACCAGTTACAAATCCATGTAACAGTTAACTTGTCTAGCCCACATTTTACAAGCTTGCTTGCAAGAATGTCATGGGGAACCTTGTCAAAGGCCTTACTGAAATCAAGATATACTACATCCACAGCATTCCCTTCATCTACCAAGCTGATAATATTATCAAATAAAGAGATCAGATTTGCCTGGCATGACTTGTTTCTCTGAAACCCACGTTGGCTTTTTGTGATTATGGCATTCTCTTCTAAATGTTCACAGACTCTCTGTTTAATGATCTGCTCCAGAATCTTTCCTGGAATTGATGTCAGACTAACTGGACGATAATTGTTGGGATCCTCTTTTTTCCCTTTTTGAAGATGAGGACAACGTTTGCCCTCCTCCAGTCTGCTGGGACTTCTCCTGTTCTCCAGGATTTCTCAAAGATTATTGCCAATGGTTTCGATATTACATTTGCCAGTTCTTTTAATACCTTTGGATGTAGTTCATCTGGTCCTGAAGACTTATATTCATTTAGATTAACCAAGTATTCCTGTACTATCTCTTTACTTATTCCGTGCTGAAATTCCCCTATTCTGTCTCCTGTTCCATTATCCTTAGGTTGAGCACCCTTTGCCTTTTCTGAGAAGACTGAAGCAAAGAAAGTGTTGAGTAATTCTGCCTTTTCTCTGTCCCCTGTGAGCATTTTTCCATTTTCTGCATGCAGTGGCCAAACCGTTTTCTTCTTTTTCCTTTTGCTGCGGACATATCCAAAAAAGCCCTTTTTATTGTTCTTAACCTCTCTAGCCAGCCTGAGTTTCATTCTGTGCTTTAGCTTTTCTGACTTTATCCCTACACATACTGGCTATTTGTTTGAATTCATCTTTGGTGATTTCCCCATTTTTCCATTTCTTATACATGTTCCGTTTAAAACTTAGCTCAGTTGAAAGTTCCTTAGTCATCCATCCTGGCTTCTTGAGACATCTTCCATTTTTCTTCCTCATTGGAACTGTCTGAAATTGCGCCTTCAGTATCTCCTTTTTGAGAAACTCCCATCCGTCTTGAACTCCTTTCTCTTTTAGTTTTCCTGACCATGGGATCACCCCCAGTATTTCTCTAAGTTTATTGTGAGGTAAAGAATTATCTCACAGGGCTGGAGAAAATATTTGTGTGAGAGAGAACTTCCCAAAAGTGGAAGTGACCTGGTTTGTTTCCTGATCTGCCAAGTTCTTGCCCTGTGATTCAGTAGGAGCAAAATGGGATGTTTGAATGAGGGGAGGCAGCAGGATTTGCATGCAGGGAAGTCCATCTCTCTGAGGAGGTGAAGAGAGGATGCAAAAAAATCTCCCAAAAGTTTCCAGGACTTCCACCATTTTGGTGGCCCTCCTCTGGACACATGGCTCCAGTTTGTCCACCTCCTTCTTGAATTGTGGTGACCAGAACTGGACACAGGGTCACTCCAGGTGGGGCCTGACCAAAGCAGAGCAGACCCTATACTTCCCTCTGTCTGGGCCCTATACTATGGATGCAGGAATGCTACCTGGGCATTAAAGGGGTTCCCTTATTTCTTCTGCAGACAACCGTTTTAGCACCAGGGTCAGCTACCCAGACATCATGCCAATGCTTCCTTGGCCAAAGCCTGGGACTTCCAAGGGATAAGAAGGGCTGGCTGAGCCAGACTAACTCACAGTTGGTGTAGATGGGCCTCCTGAAGGGTCTGCCCTTGGAGAAGACGAAGGCCACAATGACGCAGTGGAGAGTGACCAGCGGCCAGAGGGTGGTCACTTCGTAGCTCAGGACAGGGTCCTCCTCTGGCTCCGTGGCGTTGGCTGTCGTCCCGTTGTCGCCCAGGAAGACGAGGGGCTGGTTTCCTAAGGGGCAACCCCTGGAAGGCAAGGGACCCCCAAGAATGATGGGTAATGGGGGCCATTTTGTGTCCAGCCGCAGGCGTTGGGCTTGATGCAAGGAGGCAGGGATGAGACCCAGAAGGAGGGTCCCTCCTTTCTCTCCCAGGTTGGACTCAAGGGGGCTTACAAGAGAAAAATACAAGTAGCTGAACACAAAGAAATTAGATTAAAACAGAATTAAAGTGCCTAAAGCAATGTGAAACAGTATTTTAAAGACAATAAAGGTCCAGAAAAGAGGATTTGGGGCTTGGTTTGTTGGGATTCTGTTCAGAGGAATGTCCAAAAGGCAGCAAAGACAGCGCTGCCTTGACCCAGGTCCTTGGGAACAGGGGCCAAGCATTGAACTAGTGCTCCAGGAGACGTGGGTTCGAATCCATACTCAGCCATGGAAGCCCAGCAGGTGACTCTGGGCAAGTTGCACTGTCTGCGCTTCAGAGGAGGCCAATGGCAAACTCCCTCTGGACAAATCTGGCCAAGCAAACCCTAGGAGAGGGTCACCCCCGAACGGGACACAAAACAACGGAGAGTCCTCAGTGTGGCATTTTGGTCTGAATGTTGGACTAGGGCTGCATCTGCACTGCAGAAACAATGCGTTTTGGCATCATTGCTTTAACTGACATGGCTCTATTCTATGGAATCCTGGGATTTGTAGTTCGTTGGGGCATCAGAGCTCTCTGACAGAGAATACGAAATATCTCACAAAACTCCAGAGCCCAGAATTCCATAGCACTGAGCCATGGCAGCCAAAGTATCGTCAAACTGAATTATTTCTGCAGTGCAGATTAGGCTTCGGACTCAGAGACCAAGGTTCGAATCCCACTGAGTGACCCTGGGAAAATCACACTCTCTCATCCTCAGAAGAAGGCCATGATGGCAAAGGCTTCTAAGGGGGCAGAAACGCAAGCACTGCAGGGCCTTCGGAGGTGGCCACAAACTGGCCGGTGAAGCCAGGAGGAGACGGCTGTCCTTTCGCTCAGCCGGCTTCATTTTGGGAGGAAAGGAGGGGTCCCTGTTTGGGGAGGGATCTGACCTGTGGCTGCGCAGCCGGGAGTACCAGGACTGCTGCTTCACGAAGAGGAAGGCAAAGACCTGGACCGCGAGGGTCAAGCCGACATTGAGGACGATGGAGAGGAGCAGCGACGGCGCGAGGAGGCGTCCCGGGGGCCGGTGGGGGGCCAGCTTGGGATAGGCCTCCGTCAGGCTCACTGCCCAAAGAGAAAGAGAGGTGTTCCAGGAGAGTGGCCCATCCTGGCAAGTGACATCCTTTGCCCACCCCACAGTCTTCCCAGAAAAAGAAGCTGGAAAAGGACAACCAAACCCTCCTCAAGGTGGTCCACTGGGTAGAATAGGGAGAAGAGGGCACCAGGAAGGACGCCTCCTTGTACCCGTCTCCAACCCCAATATTTTGCAGTTCTGCCCATTTCAGCCACACTGAGGACCAGAGGGAGATCAGCTGCGGTGAGCATGCTGCAATGGCTCACAACTCGCCATGGGCCTTCAAGCCACCTGCCGACTTCTGGTGACCCCAAGGATTTTGCACAGGGTTTCCTTAGGCAGGGAGTTCTCAGAGGTGGTTTTGTCCATCCTTTCTTCTGACATAGAGCCTGATAGCATTCTTCCACAGACTCCCATCCAGGTACTAACCAGGGCTTGCCCTGTTTAGCTTGCAAGATATAAAGGGATCTGGTGCCTTTAGGGTATTTACCCTCGTATAAACTCAGCAAGTGGGCAGACAAGAAGTAGTCTCCAAAGAGGTAGGATTTGGTCATTTGAGACTAACTGCACAAAAGAGATTGTAGGGTCAGCTTTGGCAGACTTTGGACTCCTTCCTCAGACGAACGGCGTGAACTGACCAAAGGACCTTCACTCCATTCCTCTGAGGAAGGAGACCAAGGAGTCTAAGAAAGGTTCTTCCTGGGCATCAGTTTGCTCCTGAGGAAGTGGGCCAAGTCCACAAAAGCAGCTGCCGCAATCCTTCCTGGGGGACTTTGCCAAGCCATTGGCAAATAGGGGCTAACTTTAAACCGGTTAAGAAATGGTGTGCTCCTGCCAAGGCTTCCGCCTTGCCGGCCTCCTTGGCAGTGTCCATTCTTAAGTCCAAGGGAGAGAAGAAGAGCAAAGGCTTCCTTACTTGAGAGGCAGACAACGAGGGTGATGCAGACGTCTTGCATCAAGTACTGGTAGTTCCCAAAGATCTGGGTTTGCTGGCAGAGAAGAAAAATAAAATAGGTTCCACAAAGGCTTGTTTTGCAACTCTTAATGATGATTTCATTAATACAGACAGGAACAAAGCCACAGGACTTTGCAAAAGCAGCCAGGGATTCATACCCACAACCCAACACCCTGTTTTTAAAAAAGGTTTTCTTTCTTGAAACATATCTGCCTCAATCTCATTGGAAAGGCAGTGTATAAATAAAATTATCATCATCGTCATCATCATCATCATCCCTCTCTTGAGTGGTACTATTACTTCCCTTGATCTAGACACTATACTTTTATTGATGCAGCCTAACATGGCAGTGGTCTTTTTAGCTGCTGCATCGCATTGTTGACTCGTGTTCAACTTGTGGTCCACTAGGACTCCTAGATCCCTTTCACATGTATAAGTCTCATTTAGCCAGCTGATCCCATCCTATATCTGTGCATTGTGTTTTTCCGCCCAGGCAGCTTTCCATTGCTGGTCAGGAAATCAAGCTCTTGTCCCCAGAGTCCTAGTCCGTTGCTCAAAGCACACCACCACTCTGGCTCACTCCACATGCTAAGTACAAATCATGCATAGATAGGTCTTTCATAGGACGCCTGCTGCCTCTTGCAATGTACGTAAGTCCACCTCATGAAGACAAACCCAGTAAAGCAGAGCCGTGCCGATGAACTGCGTCATGCCATAAAGGGCCAGGTACTTGAAGACCGCGAAGGAGGAGACCAGGGCGGCACGGCCTTCACTGCAATGGAAAAGGGAACAGTCTATGATCATCTCATAGAGTTGGAAGAGACCCCAAGAAGGGCCCTGATCCAGTTCAAACCCCTGCAATGCAGGAACTCTCAATCAAAGCATCCCTAACAGGAGGAAGTGCATGGCTGGTGGGGGGGGGGGCTTTCAGAAAAACCAGTCAGGAAGGAAGGAAGGAAGGTAGATTGGTCACTGGGGCAGGGGTGCCACCTTGGGTGTCCCCTCAGAGGGGGACATCACCTGATGCGCTGCTGGTGGGAACGGGCTCCTTCTGGGCCTGGCTGGTCTGCTGGATGGGTGGCTGTACAAGTTGACCTCCTTTGCCACTTGACCAGCAGCTCCGCTGGAGCCAGGAGAGGAAGGGCCATTAAAATACAGTAGAAGAGAAGGTTAAGAGGTGATATGATAGCCCTGTTTAAATCTTTGAAGGGATGTCACATTGAGGAGGGAGCAAGCTTGATTTCAGCTGCTCCAGAGACTAGAATGCGGAACAATGGATGCAAGCTCCAGGAAAAGAGATTCCACCTAAACATTGGGAGGAACTTCCTGACAGTAAGGGCTTTTCGACAGTGGAACACATTCCTTCCTCGGAGATTTTGGTAGAGTCTCCTTCTTTAGAGGTCTTTAAGCAGAGGCTGGATGGCCATCTGTAAATGGGGATGCTTTGATTGGGAGTTCCTGCATGGCAGAAATGGGTTGGACTGGATCAGGGCCCTTCTTGTGGTCTCGTCCAACTCTATGATTCTATGATTAATATGATCTACACTGGTGTCAGATATATTTAGCCCTGGGAGAAGCAGCCATGCCTGGGACAAGCGGTTGGTTGCGCAAATCAGTGGCTCCTTTGTGATCCCAAAGACGGCAATATGGCAGCCAGGGCAGGAGGGCCATTGGCAGGGAAAGGGAGGAAGGAGCAAGAAGCTGCCGGGGAAGAACCACGGAGGAGGAAAGAGGGCTCTCCAGAGGCCAAACGCACCGTATGAGTTGCGGCACACACTCGATGTTGGGGGTCTGGGAGGTGAAGGGCGACGCCACGGAGGCCTCCTGCTCTGAAAGGGAGATCCCCGCATGAGCCATTTTCAAAGCCTGCGGGGAGGAAAGGAGGCCAAAAGGTCAGAGGACGGGTTCCCATGGATGATCTCTTTGCATCCAAGTAAAATGCAGACAGATTTTATGAATAGCAATTTTCACTGGATATTCCTGGAATAATGGTACTTTATTCACATCGTCGCATGACAATCTTAACATTCACTTTGCAGATAAAATCTCTTGGATAAGGGCCGACCTGGATGCCAACGTTTCATCAGAATCCACAGGTGAGGCATCCATCAACTCCGCTGCTGTCACCAACCTGTGAATACCGATGACATGGACAAGCTCCTTGGAAGTATGAGGAAGACAACCTGCTCCCTCAATCCTTGTCCATCTAGGCTGGTCATCCAGGGAGGGGACACACTGGGGCTATTCCTTCGGGATGCAATCAATGCGTTCCCTTAGGGAAGGTTCTTTACCATCTTGTCTGAAGGAGGCGACTATTAGGCCCCTCCTGAAGAAACCCTCCCTTGACCCCCTGGACAGGAACAACTACAGACCAGTATCCCTCCTCCCATTTCTGAGCAAGGTGATCGAGAGAGCAGTCGCCTCCCAACTCCAAGCTGTCTTGGATGAAGCCGATTATCTCGACCCATTTCAAACCGGCTTCAGGACAGGACATGGAGTTGAGACTGCCATGGTAGCTCTGACCAAAGACCTCCACTTGAGCATCAACAGGGGTAGTGTGACTCTGCTGGTGCTCTTGGATCTCTCAGCCGCCTTTGATACTGTTGATCCTTCCATCCTTTTGGATCGGCTGAGGGAGATGGGGATTGGAGGCACCGTTCTTCAGTGGTTCCTGTCCTTTCTCTCTGGCAGATCCCAAAGGGTGAGGCTCGGGGACAATTGCTCTTCCAAAATCGAGCTTAATAGTGGCATCCCTCAGGGCGCCATCCTGTCCCCGATGCTATTCAATATCTACATGAAGCCCCTGGGTGAGATCATTCGGAGGCATGGAGGTGACAACACTCAGATATACCTCTCCATGACCAGATCATCAGCCCAGACTTCAGATGGCATCTCCCCTCTCAATGACTCTTGCGGTGATAATGGATTGGATGAGGAAAAATAGATTGAAGCTAAATCCAGACAAAACGGAGGTACTAACAGTTACAGGACTGAAGCCAGGTTTGGGAATACAACTCCCAGTCCTAAATGGAGACACATTCTCCTCGAAGGATTCTGTTTGCAGTCTGGGGGTACTTCTAGATTCGTCGCTTCAAGTGACAAGTCAGGTGAATATGACGGTCAGGAGTGCCTGTTATCAGCTTCGGCTGATACACCAGCTGCACCCTTTCCTGGACATGAAGGATCTGGGATCTGTGGTACAAGCTCTGGTAACCTCACGCTTGGACTTCTGCAATGTGCTCTACATGGGGTTATCCTTGTGCCTAACCCGGAAACTTCAATTGGTTCAAAACATGGCAGCCAGGCTCGTCGCTGGAGCATCTAGGAGAGAATACATAACACCTGTGCTCAAGGCACTCCACTGGCTGCCAGTTAGTTTCTGGGCCCAGTACAAGGTGTTGGTTTTAACCTTTAAAGCCCTACATGGCTTGGGTCCATCTTACCTTACAGACCGCCTCTCCCCGTATGAACCCCCCCTCCCCACACGCTCCGGTCCGCCGGGAGGAACCTGCTTCAGCCCATGAAGACCAGGCTGGCTCAGACCTCCCAGAGGTCATTCTCTGCCGCCGCTCCCAGACTATGGAATGGCCTGCCGGACGAGATGCATCTTATTACATCTTTTGATTGCTTTAAAAAAGCTATAAAGACACATCTCTTCGGCAGGTCTTCCCAGAATCATCTTAATTCCTGGCTCTGAAATTGGGTTATGTTTTCTTGCCAGCCCCTAACACCTTATCTTTGATGCCATAGTTTATGCCACCGCAGAATAGTTAGTCCTGTCTTGATATTGTTTATATTTTAATTGTTTTCTTGGTTTTAACTCGTTGTTAGTTTAATTGGTTGGATAGTGGGCTTTTGAAACTCTTTTATTTTGTGATTTTTTTTACTTGCTGTAACCCCCTCTAATTGTTTTGACAGAGGAGCGGACTATAAATAAATTTATTATTATTATTATTATTATTATTATTAATTGTGAATGTGTGGTTTTCACAGGATCAATCCTGTTTATGCTTGGAATTGTCCCCGTGTGATAAAGTCCCCCATGACAACATGGCATTATCGCAATGACCTACCCCACAGTCGTTGGCTCCATCTCCACACATTCCCACATAGTAACTGGAAGAAAGGAGGAGAAGACATCATTTAAAATGAAATGAAATGAAATGAAATAAAAACATAGCAGGATCATTTGTAAATGCAAAAATACAGGCATAGAAAGAGCCTTGCTATGCCTTTAAGATTAACAGATTTATTTTTATAGTTTTTCGTGGGGCTTTTGGGCTCTGTGGCCATGTTCTGGAAGAGTTCCTTTCTGACGTTTCTCCAGCATCTGTGTTTGGCATCTTCAGAGAATGAGAGCCTGGAAAAGGATGAGATATATATCTCCTGTGTGACCCTGGGAAGGAAGGAGTACAGTGGTCCCCCGGGTTACGAAGGTAATCTGTTCCGGATTACCTTTCGTAACCCGGAAATGTTCGTTTCCCGGGGGACCGCTTTAGCGGACGGACCGCGCGGCCAATTTAAAGGGGCCACGCGGTTTTTCCCTTTCGTTCCCTGGGGATTTCTTCGGATCCCGGGGGAATTTTGGCGGTCCCGCCAGTTTCGGCTCCCGGGGATTTCGTTCCCCGGGGGATTCGTGAACCGGGGGACCACTGTAATTTGCAAATGTATTGTTCTGTTGCTAACGGCAGTCCTCAGGGTGGGAGGATATGCAAACAAGGATTAATGTCTGCTAACTGGTGCACATTGTTTGCTGGGAATCCCTGACCTTAGGTTGTTTCTCATTTGCATCGGTTGAGTCTTGACCTTGCTGTCCTTCAGGACTGGGAGCCAAGCCTTGTTTACTCTCAGGGTTTCCTCTTTCCTGTTGAAATTGTCCAGGTGTTTATGGATTTCAATGGCCTCCCTGTGCATTCTGACATGGTAGTTGTTGGCATGGTCCAGAATTTCAGTGCTTTCAAACAGATTTATTTCTGTAGAGGCTTCCTCCCTCCTCTCCTTTCATGGTGGGCCACAAACACATTCTGGGGCTTTTTTGGGGGAAAGAAGCCCATCCTCCCTCTTTTCTGTATTATGAGCAAATCACTTACTCCAGTTTCTGAAACTCTTCCACAAGGCTGGACTTCTGCCCTGGAGACATCCTTGCAAACACAGTCCCATTCACAAGAATCTGCAGGAAGCAAAATGGGTCAGGTTTGAAAACAACACAATTTCTCCATCTGCAAGAAGAAGGAAGCCAGCAGCAGTGAGCTCCTCTTCTCCTGGTTTCCTTCCCATTTTACCTTTGGTAGCAAAGTGCTGAAGAAGTGTTTCTGGAGCACCTGGAAGGTCTTCCCATTCAAGGCAAAGTGGAAGTCTTTGCTGCTGCTGCTGCTTTTGCCATCAATGGTAATATTGCAGGGGACCTGGAAGACAGGCGGAAATGGGTCCCAGGCCAGGTCCCTGCAGACTTTCTGGAGCGTATGCCAGTGAAATGCAGACCAAACCAGGCAGGATGGCGCCAGCCAAAGGTGCCCCTTCTCCTCCTGGGATGAGAAGCCCTCCACCGCCCGAGTCCCCTCTTTCTGCCAGGGATGGGATGCGATGCAATGAGAGAGAAAGGCCTGTTTCTCTGCAAGTTCTCCAGGGACCGGGTCCAACCACCGCAGTGGACTTCTTGGCCAGCCCTGGCTGCCCTTATGTGCCTTCAGGTCATTTCCAACTTATGGAGACCCTACAGGGATCCTGCCACAGGGTTTTATTAGACTTCTCCAGAGGAGAATGGTTTGAGGGTTGGACTAGGACCCTGAGGATAAGGGTTCGAATCCTCACTGGAGGGTGACCTTGGCCAATCCCAGTCTCTGAGGAAGGAAAGGCAATCCCCCTCTAAACAAATCTTGCCAAGAAAACAACCCTGGGATAGCTTCACCTTAGGGCCACTCTCTGTCAATAACAACCTGAAGACACACAACAACAGCAATAAAGCCCATGGGGCTGTACAGATGGCTCCATCCTTCTCCTCCTGGATAGAGGTCCAGCCCCATCCTAAAACTGGGCAGGCCAACAAACCCCAAGGAACCCCAGCCCCACTCCTCTCCAGCTTCTTCAATGGGGTGAGGATGGGGGAAGGCTCTCGCCCAGGACCCCTGCCAAAAACAGACGGAGCAAACAATCTTTGCACTTTTACCAAGCCTCAGTGGAAAGGGCTGGCTTAACACATCCAAATATGCCCTTGAAAAGAAGAAGAATGGGTTTCCTATGAAGGAATATCCTCATCCTTCAGCAAAACTGAAACCATTGGCATTTTTTGGTGTGTCGGGGGGGGGGGTATTTTCACCCGTCCAAAATCAATATTCTTGCAGACACAAAACCATGTGCTTTATTATTATTATTTTGCTCAAAAAGACCCTGCTGCTACAATGCCACTAAAACACGTACAACACTCAGTAGTAGAATGGCTTACTTGGTTTTTATCCATGCATCCTGGCTGTGCGTCCTCCACCGTCTGCCAAGTGATGGACGCCGGACGGTCCTCCTCAGCCTCGATGGCCTCCACCAGGATGACTCTGCTGCCCCTTGGGACCATCCCAGAGGTCCTGGCGACCGTGACGGCCGTCTCAAGATTGTCGCCTGGAAGAAGGAAGACAACCAAAAGGTTTAGTTCCTTCGAGGCTTGGCTTATTGGCCCAACTGCCTCCATCCCACAACTAGGATAGCCCTAATCCTATATATATATATATATATATATATATTCGTGGACTTTTTATCTATAGAAAGCAAAGGTAAAGGAGTAGTTTCTTCATCAAACAGAAAAAGAAAATGCCCGAAGTGGTGATGTCCTAATGTCCTAGTATTTACTTGCCCCTCAGTATCAGCTCAGGATACCAAGAACAACCCCAGGGCTTCTGCCAAAGCAAAGGGACCTGGAGCCTCTTCTGGGTCTCCAATAAATCCCTTCTGCTTCATAGGAACTTCCAAACCATTGGGCTCAGCCCTGTTTTTACCACTTTGACTCAGAATGACACAGACTAGACTGACTGAATCTGCCAGGAGCAGCCAAGAAACCCAGCAAAGCTTCAGGCCCAGCCTAGGTCTCCTGGCAATGTCCATCAAGGCCTCCAAACACTCAGCCCCCGAAGGCACTGCCGGAAGGGACTTGCTGACAAACCTCCAAGGCCTGAAAGCTTTCCTTTTTCCAAAACCAAGGCTGTCTCAAGCAAAGAAGGTTGCTTGAGTTGCTCTGCCAATGGAGCTGGGTACAAAGTTAGAGAAGGGATGTAAATCTTATTTTATTTAATTTCAGTTCATGAGAATAAAGCATTATGATTTTGCTTTTTAATAATAACATTTATAGCCCATTCCTCTGTATCCAATCAGAGCGGGTCACATCAGTTAAAAATTACAAGATAAAACATACATTGCCCATGCCCACCCACCCACCCTTTAAAATAGAATTAAATTAGCATCAAATTAAAACAACATAATTAAAATTGCAATATAAAAATAACAGCTGTTGCATGGATATCCAGGTCAAGATGTTGAAGAATTAAGAGGGAGGCTTGATACAAACAGGGCTGGGAGTGAAGAGCTTTCTGGGAAGGCCTGCTGGAAGAGATGCATCTTTAAGGCTTTTTTAAAGCAATCAGAGGATGTAATAAGACGCATCTTGTCCGGCAGGTCCTTCCATAGCCTGGGAGCCACAGCCAAAAAGGCCCTCTGGGAGGCCTGTGCCAGCCTGGTCTTCATAGGCTGCAACAGCTTCCTCCCAGAAGACCGGGGGGGGGGGGGGGGGGCTTCGTACGGGAGGCGGCGGTCCCTCAGATAAGATAAATTTTTAAATGAAAAATTTGTAAAGTTTTTTTCCCAAAAGGACAGGAGCGGGGCACAACATACATTTTGCATTTAAAAAAGAACACAAAACAGAATAATTTTGTTTGTATGAGATATGAGCTTTGCACAACATTCAAAATTTTTTGAGGGGGGATGCAAAACCCAAGGAAAATGAAAAAACGAAAAACACAAGTGTTTTTGTCCTTGTGCTCTTGACCATTTTCTTGGACAGGGTCTGTTTGCCCATCATCACTGTCAAGGGAAAGGACATTTGCAGAAGTGTTTAGCATCCTTAGGCCAGAAGAGCCTTGCCAGAGAGAGCCCACCTGTGACCATGATGCTCCGGATGCGGGCGTTGCGCAGTTCCTCCAAGACAGGCGCGGTCTCACTCTTCAGCCGGTTCTCCATGACCAGGAGGCCCAGGAAGGTCAGGCCGGACTCCACTTCATCCCTTGGAAGGGTCAGAAGGCAACAGGAGAGAGTCATTGCCATCAGGAAAAGGAAAGGAGACAGCATCTTGGCCTGGCGTGACACTGAAGCCGGACACCGCTGGGACCTAACCTTGTTTTAGTCCAAATGAAGCTATTCTCCAGGAGGCTTCGTGACCAATGAACCAGGTGAAAAACATCCCTCTGGCTCTCTTACAAAGAGGCAGCATGGCACAGTGGTTTCAGTGCTGGACTCTGGGAGACCAGGGTCTGAATCTATGGAAATCCATGGAAATCCACCGAGTGACCAGGGGCAAAGCACAGAGGAAGGCCATGGCAAGCCTCCCAGGGAGGACCCTTGGGAAGAGGACCCCAGAAGAGACACACCGACCGACCGCCCTCCCTCCCTCCTTCTATAAAATCGTAACTCGATCCATGGGGAGAGGCGGGAAATATAAATAATAATAATAATAATTATTATTATTATTATTATTATTATAACTGACCCAATGGTTTTAGATTTGGCAGTTGGTCTTTCCAGCCTCTGGGTATCTGGCCGAGGCTCCAGCTGACCCTCCTCCGTGAGGCTTACCTTTCCAGGCCATCCAGGCTGACCGGTCCCTCCAGGGTCATCTCCTTGTGGGCCAAGGCAATGACCCGGAAGCCCTGAGAGGTGAAGGACCGCAGTTCCGCTTGGAAGTCTGGGGGAACTATGGGAGGAAGACGGTCCGGGTCAGAGGCACATCTTGGGCACTGCAGTCGTTTGCCCTAAAGCAGCCTCAGCAAGGCTTTCGATATCGGGAGGAGATGGAGGACGGGTGCAGGAGGAAAGGCGATGGGGACAAAGAACCGATGGCACAGTTGTGGACGTACGCACTGCCTCCCATTGCAGAGGCGCTGATGGCAACCTCTGTGTATCAGTTGCTGCGGATGAGTAAATCAGGAGGAAGGTGTTGCAGAAATGGGCTTCTTGTGGGACGGTTGGCCAGAAGGAGAAGAGGACACTGGACCAGGCCAGCCTTTGGCCCAACATGGCACCTCTTCCCTTCTTAAAAGCAGAGAGGAGGAGGCTGTTTGTCTCTGGGGCATCCATTTGCAGTAATCTTGTTTCAAAAGCCTCTTAGGCTAATTGCCTTTGCATCATCCAGTGCCAATAAATGCCACAAGTTAACTAGGCATTACATAAACACAGGAGCTTAATCCCCAGAAAATCCTCAAACAAAGGTTGCCCTTTAGAGGTAAAATGAACAATTAATGTATGCAATGTCCAAACAAAGGCAAGGTTAAGCCCAAAGAGCTGTGTTTTCCTGCGCTTCACAACAGGATTGCGTGAGAAAGAGAGGAAAGAGAGAGAAAGAGAGACAGAGCGGGTCCTGACTTGCTTAAGGTCGGGGAAAGTGGTAGCTAAAGCTAAGTGCCAGGGTCCCTCCCTGTTTTGTGCACCAAAGGCCCTGGGTTCAGTCCTTGGCAGCGTAAGGCTACAAGGATCCCTGCTGCAGCCTTTGCCCACATTGAGGAGCCCTGGTGGCGCAGGGGTTCAATGCCTGTCCTGCAGCCACTCACGCAAAACCAGAAGGTGGCGAGTTCAAGACCAGCAAAAGGGCTCAAGCTTGACTCAGGCTTGCAGCCTTCCAAGGAGGTCGCTAAAATGAGGACCCAGATTGTTGGTGGCAAGGAGCTTACAGTTGTAAACCACTTAGACACTCCTTAGGCAGTATGAAGGGGTGTATAAATGAAGCTGTTTGTTTTGTTTTGTTGTTTGTTTTGCCAGCAGTACACTAGAGAAACCCTTAAGCGCTGACCTCCCAGAACTTCTCACTGGTGACCTCTGCTGACCACAGCTCCATCGCACAAGCAGTTGTGCTTTTGTGAAGGTGTTTTTGCACCAGGGCTTTGACTGGGGGTCTTTGGACCATTGTGCAACAGGAGCGCAGATGGGCACAAGGCAACATCTGCCATCGCTTATGGCCACAACGGTGGGATCCAAGCCCTGTCTGTGTCAGCCGGCCAGACGTCTGGGGCCATTCCCAGGGCATTGTGCATCTGGCCCCTGTTAGCTGCTCTCTTGTTCACGGAGGCTGGCCAGGCTGAAACGCCACTTTGGCCCAGCTGGCCCATTGGTCTGTCCCTGGAGAGGCCACCACCGCTACAGCCAGACCTGCTGGAGATCCATAGGCGTCTGTCTCTTGAGGGTGGCCAAAGAGGGCAGTGGAACCCCCCGATCACAAGGCTGGGGTCTCAGGAGGTCCCACCATGTGGTCCAAGGGTCCCTCTGCCCTCTATTCTCAATAGTCGCACAGTTGGTGGCACGTCCACAGAGCTCCTGAAGGTATAGAAAGCAACAGCCGTGGCTCCGGGAACTGGCCACCCCACTTTCCTGAGCTACTCAGTGCAGAGAAATGGGACAGGACAATGGTGCCCAGTGTGTAACCAGTGGGCTGGCCTGATTTGGGACTGATCTGGCTGTTCACATGCTGAAAACTTCCTGCTGACCACAGGGTTTTGGGGAAACTCTGATGCTTACTGGACTTTGCCAACTTTGCCAGAGCAGGGTCGGGTTAATGGGGAAGACTCTCGGTTGTGCCAATGGTCAGGACCAGCCTCAGGGAGAGGAGAGGGGTCTTTTGCCCATGCAACTCTTTGTGCCAGGGCACATGTGGCATAGCACACCCATCATGCGGCTGCACCAGGGTAACCTTACCCAGCATCCCCTCCGCTCGATCATGGCCAATATATGGATGCTGTGGGTCAGTTTATTATATGTATTTGGGAAGCCTGGCTGGGCCAGAAACCTCATTATAGGCATTTTCCTGTAGGAGACATTTGGACACTTGCTGATGGCAATGCCAATGTTTTCCATTATGGGCAGAGCTGGAGTATTAGAGACTGGGAACGGGGTCAAGCATGCTCCTGGGCTTTGGCCAGGTACATGGTGGGGGGGGGGATAGACTTTCCTACCGGTCATTGGCTGGCAAAAGCTGGCCACCACCTCCGGGGCTCCCTTCATGGAGAGATGGTAGAGGTCCTCCTCCTTCTCCTTTCCCAGTTCTTGGGTGATGACCGACATCCGCAGCAGAGAAGAAGAAAAGGGGAACTGGCGCAGGATGGTCATGCCTTCCAGGGGGGCCTGTGGGGAAGGAGAAATGGACAGGACCCCCAGATGGACATCTCTGTCCAAGCGGATGGTATTGCTGGACAGACTGACCACCAAGGGGGTCCAGCTGGCAGTTCTGCGAGGGTTTTGGGCTGCCATTTCATGAGGCAAGATGGACCAACCAGACCATTTAAGGGCCTGTTCCCAGCTTCCAGGTGGTCAGTTTTGACCATGAGGGGTCTTTAGAAGAGTTTCCAGGGCAAAGGGTCCTTCAGGGAGAGATCCGGGGCTCACCTGGGAAGCGGCTGGTCCTGGTTTCACGACAACACAGGTCTCTGGTGCCCCTGTGGCCCTCTCCTCTCGACTGGACTCTTCCAGCTCCTGTTGGGTGGAAAGACACACAAGGCATCCCTAGGAATTCCTCTTTAA
Source organism: Urosaurus nigricauda (assembly GCA_034509955.1). Lineage (NCBI taxonomy): Eukaryota > Metazoa > Chordata > Lepidosauria > Squamata > Phrynosomatidae > Urosaurus > Urosaurus nigricauda. The sequence goes on from JAOEGL010000003.1 coordinate 278,629,193, forward strand.
CTCAGTTGTCTGTGAAATTTGCACAAATGACCTGGACGCAGAACTCATATTCTGGAAACGTTGTTTCTTTCAGTTTCAGAAAAAGATTAGCATTGAAGGGATATACAGTAGGGCCTTGTCTTACGTGGGGGATTCGTTCCAGACCCCTGTGCACATAAGGCAAATAACGCGTATGCTCGAGCCCCATTCAGTACTGTATAATGGAGGTTGTGCTTGCGGTGGGGTTGCATGTGTGCACTGCGGGCGCATGCACATTCATTTAATTGCCATGTGACTTCTGTGTAAACCAGAAGCTGCGGACTGTGCGCCTGCGTATGGTGCAGGCGCACTGTACTTAAATTTCGCAGTCCAGAAGGAGAAAACGGTGTAGTTGCAGATGGCTTTAATTACTCTCACCTAGACTAGGTAAACATGGATTTTGATCACAGCAAACAATTAACAATTCTAGACACAACTGTGCCTTAGAAGAACCAGAACTGGCCACACAGAAAGTATTACAGCTTAAGTAGTGCTTTGCATCCAATGTAAAACATTTGTTGAGGCACTTGGATTCAGGAGCCACAATGCAACAAAATTCAATATATATGTATTGGGGAATGGTCAACAACCCCGAACCCTCTCGCATTTAATTTCAAAAGAGGAAATGTCTTTTTGAACTGAAGCAACAGGTCAAAAGGAGGTTGGAGGAAAAATCAAGAGAAATTTCTCCAGAATTCTTGGAAGCGACACAGAAACATGGAAAAAGAGGCTCGGCCCAAAACATCACTAAAGTGATTAATGGTCAATGCCAAGAAAGATATCAGAGAAAAAGAAGTTTCAAAAAGAATGCAAAATCACAGAACAAAAATGCAAGCAAATAATAAAGTATTCCAAAAAAATAAAAAAAAATAAAAAAGGAGTTTGAGAAATGTTAAAAATTACTTTAAATGAGTTAGGAGCAGGAAACTGGGTTGGTTTGCACTGTTTGCTGGCAATGGAATTAAATGAATTCCAAAGAAAACAAAGAAATTGTAGAGAAGCCAAATGAATACCTCCCATTGACTATCCTGTTTACTTTATTTTAACAATTTTAATTGTATTGTTTAGAATCATAGAATCATAGAATGATAGAGTTGGAAGAGACCACAAGGGCCATCCAGTCCAACCCCCTGCCATGCAGGAACTCCAAGTCAAAGCATTCCTGACAGATGGCCATCCAGCCTCTGCTTAAAGACCCCTAAGGAAGGAGACTCCACTACGCTCCGAGGGAGTGTGTTCCACTGTCGAACAGCCCTTACTGTCAGGAAGTTCCTCCTAATGTTGAGGTGGAATCTCTTTTCCTGCAGTTTGCATCCATTGTTCCGCGTTCTAGTCTCTGCAGCAGCAGAAAACAAGCTTGCTCCCTCCTCAATATGACATCCCTTCAAATATTTGAACAGGGCGATCATATCACCTCTTAACCTTCTCTTCTCCAGGCTAAACATCCCAAGTTCCCTGAGGCGTTCTTCATAGGGCAAGGTTTCCAGACCCTTCACCATCTTAGTTGCCCTCCTTTGGACATGCTCCAGTTTCTCCACATCTTTTTTGAAATGTGGTGCCCAGAACTGGACACAGTATTCCAGGTGGGGCCTGACCAAAGCAGAATAGAGTGGCACTATAACTTCCCTTGATCTAGAAACTATACTTCTATTGATGCAGCCTAAAATTGCATTGGCTTTTTTAGCTGCCGCATCACACTGTTGACTCATGTTCAGCTTATGGTCTACTTGGACTCCTAGATCCCTTTCACATGTGGTCTCATTCAGCCAGGTGTCCCCCATCCTATATCTGTGCATTTCATTTTTCCTCCCTAAGTGCAGAACCTTACATTTCTCCGGATTGAATTTCGTTTTGTTAGCACTGGCCCAGCTTTCTAGTCTATTCAGGTCATTTTGAATTTTGATCCTGTCCTCTGGGGTATTAGCTACTCCTCCCAGTTTAGTGTCATCTGCAAATTTGATAAGTATGCCCCCAATTCTGTCATCCAAATCGTTAATAAAGATGTTGAATAGCACTGGGCCCAGGACAGAACCCTGTGGGACCCCACTGGTCACTTCTCTCCAGGATGAAAAGGAGCCATTGTTGAGCACCCTTTGAGTTCGGCCAGTCAACCAATTACAAATCCATGTAACTGTTAACTTGTCTATCCCACATTTTGCAAGCTTGTTTGCAAGAATGTCATGGGGAACCTTGTCAAAGGCCTTACTGAAATCGAGGTATACTATATCCACAGCATTCCCTTCATCTACCAAGCTGGTAATTTTATCAAAAAAAGAGATCAGGTTCGTTTGGCATGACTTGTTTCTCTGAAACACATGTTGACTCTTTGTGATTATGGCATTGGCCTCTAAGTGTTCACAGACTCTCTGCTTAATGATCTGCTCTAGAACCTTTCCTGGAATTGATGTCAGACTAACTGGACGATAATTGTTGGGATCCTCTTTTTTTCCCTTTTTGAAGATGGGGACAACGTTTGCCCTCCTCCAGTCTGCTGGGACTTCTCCTGTTCTCCAGGAGTTCTCAAAGATTATTGCCAATGGCTCTGATATTACATTTGCTAGTTCTTTTAATACTCTAGGATGTAGTTCATCTGGTCCTGGAGATTTATATTCATTTAGGTTAACCAGGTATTCCTGTACTACCTCTTTACTTATTCTGTGCTGAATTTCCTCTATTCTGTCTCCTGTTCCATTATCCTTAGGTTGAGCACCCTTTGCCTTTTCTGAGAAGACTGAAGCAAAGAAGGTGTTGAGTAATTCTGCCTTTTCTCTGTCCCCTGTTAGCATTTTGCCATCTTCTGCACGCAGTGGCCCCACTGTTTCCTTCTTCTTCCTTTTGCTGCGGACATATCCAAAAAAGCCCTTTTTATTGTTCTTAACCTCTCTAGCAAGCCTGAGTTCATTCTGCGCTTTAGCTTTTCTGACTTTACCCCTACATGTGCTGGCTATTTGTTTGAATTCCTTTTTCGTGATTTCTCCATTTTTCCATTTCTTATACATGTTCCGTTTAAAACTTAGCTCAGTTGAAAGTTCCTTAGTCATCCATCCTGGCTTCTTGAGACATCTTCCATTTTTCTTCCTCATTGGAACTGTTTGAAATTGTGCCTTCAATATCTCCCTTTTGAGAAACTCCCATCCGTCTTGAACTCCCTTTTCTTTTAGTATTCCTGACCATGGGATCACTCCCAGTATTTCTCTAAGTTTATTGAAATTAGCTCTCCTAAAGTCTAGAGTGCGTGTCTGACTATGCCTAGCTTCTCCCTTCCACTGTATTACAAACTCCAGGAGAACATGGTCACTTCCACCTAAGGTTCCAACCACTTGCACCCCATCAACTAGGTCTTCCCTGTTGGTTAAGATCAGATCTAAAATGGCTGATCCCCTTGTTGCCTCTTCCACCTTTTGGACAATGAAATTGTCTTCCAGGCAAGTGAGGAATTTGCTAGACTTTGAGGATTTGGCTGAGTTTGACTTCCAGCAAATATCAGGATAGTTGAAGTCACCCATCACTACTACATCTCTCTTTTCTGTGATTATCTGTTCTAGAAAGGCATCATCCAATTCCTCTGCCTGAGTCGGGGGTCTGTAGTAGACTCCCACAGTAACATCCCTGTTATTTCCCTCTCCTTTAATTTTTATCCAGATGCTCTCCACCTGGCTTCCAGTATTGACTTCCTGCATCTCTTCACTGGTGTAAATATCCCTGACATATAATGCTATTCCTCCTCCTTTCCTGTTTGGCCTGTTTCTCTTAAAAAGGTTATACCCCTCTATTTCTACATTCCAATCATGAGACTCATCCCACCAGGTTTCAGTGATGCCTATTATATCATATTTCCCTTGTTGTGCTAGGAGTTCAAGTTCATCCTGCTTATTTCCCATACTCTGTGCATTAGTGTAGAGACATCTAAGAACATGTGTTCCCTTTACTTGCTGCCTGTGCAAATTTTTTTGCTTCCCACTGTTGGGTCCTTGCACTGTTTGCCTTGTTCCCTCTATGCCACTTGGACTATTCTCTCCATCCCTTTTGCCTTCCAGTATAATGTCTCCCTCCCCCACATAACTCAGTTTAAAGCCCTCCTGATCAGATTCTTCAGACTGTTGGCAAAAACGTTTCTTCCAACTGGCGTGAGATGCAGTCCATCCCTTGCCAGAAGTCCCTCCTCATGGAACCGCAGCCCATGATCCAAGAATCCAAACTGTTCTTGGCGGCACCATCTACGGAGCCAGTTATTCACCTCTGCTATTTTCCTCTCCCTTCCTGGACCATGCCCTTCTACCGGGAGTAGAGATGAGATGACAACCTGTGCATCCATCTCTTTCAGCTTCCTTCCCAGAGCCTCATAATCCCTTATGATATTCTGAAAGCTGTGCCTTGCAGTATCATTGGTTCCCACATGAACCAAAAGAAGGGGATAACGGTCAGTAGGCTTGACAAGTCTTGTCAGCCTCTCCGTCACATGATGGATCTTTGCCCCGGGGAGACAACACACCTCCCGAGACATCTTGTCAGGCCCACAAACCACTGCTTCTGTACCCCTCAGCAAGGAGTCCCCCACCACGACCACGCGCCTCCTCCGAGGCTTAGCAGTGGCTGTTCCTTTTCGTGATACTCTCAGGCTCCCCTGCTCTGTCCCTGATGTCTGTCCCTGCTGCTTTTCCTCATCATCTCTGACAACAGAGAGAGATTCAAAGTGATTCTGTAGCTGCAAGCCGCTCACAGAACGTTCCCTGGTTTCCTTACTTCTGTGTGTGACCTTCCTCCAAGCATCTACCTCTGTTTTATGTACAGTGACCTCCTCCACCCCAACAACTTCCTCTCTCTGTTTCCCACCCAAGACATTCTGGTCTGATCTGTTCAGGAGAATCTCCTGCTCTCTATGATGCTGGAGTGCAGATATCTGCTCCTCTAGCTGCTGTACTTTCTCTTCCAAGAGGGCTACCAACTTGCACTTGTGGCAGGTGTAGTTCCCCACCTCTGTAGGCAAGAAGACAAACATCCCACAGGTGTTGCAGGTGACTGCTGCAGGGCCTTCAGTGTCCATACTGAGAAGTCTTAAGGAGGCACTGAAACAAGACTGTGGGCTTCCCTTGCTAGGCTTGGCCTTTATTCCCAAGCTCTGTCACTGAGTTCAAGTCACGGGGCCTATAGTTATGTAGAGAGCTCCTGGCTAAAAGCTCCTTCCAAAGGCAAGTCTCTGATTCACTTCCTCTGATGCTTCAGGCCGGCTCCTCTTCTATTCTCTAAACACCTCCTTGACTAGATAAAAAAATCAAAATTCAAAATTCGCGCGCCATTAGGCGCGCGCTTCTGCTAGCCTTGAGTAGCCTTAAGTAGCCTCCCAGCACTGGCTCCCAGAATGCAATGGCTCAAGTTTAAATTAAATTAGATCTCACCGAAGCACATGGACTAGAACCTCCTCCTTTTCTTTCTCCTCCTTAAAGGAAATGAAGCTTCTGCTAGCCTTGAGTAGCCTTAAGAAGCCTCCCAGCACTGGCTCCCAGAATGCAATGGCTCAAGTGTAAATTAAATTAGATCTCACCCAAGCACATGGACTAGAACCTCCTCCTTTTCTTTCTCCTCCTTAAAGGAAATGAAGCTTCTGCTAGCCTTGAGTAGCCTTAAGAAGCCTCCCAGCACTGGCTCCCAGAATGCAATGGCTCAAGTGTAAATTAAATTAGTTCTCACCCAAGCACATGGACTAGAACCTCCTCCTTTTCTTTCTCCTCCTTAAAGGAAATGAAGCTTCTGCTAGCCTTGAGTAGCCTTAAGAAGCCTCCCAGCACTGGCTCCCAGAATGCAATGGCTCAAGTGTAAATTAAATTAGATCTCACCCAAGCACATGGACTAGAACCTCCTCCTTTTCTTTCTCCTCCTTAAAGGAAATGAAGCTTCTGCTAGCCTTGAGTAGCCTTAAGAAGCCTCCCAGCACTGGCTCCCAGAATGCAATGGCTCAAGTGTAAATTAAATTAGTTCTCACCCAAGCACATGGACTAGAACCTCCTCCTTTTCTTTCTCCTCCTTAAAGGAAATGAAGCTTCTGCTAGCCTTGAGTAGCCTTAAGAAGCCTCCCAGCACTGGCTCCCAGAATGCAATGGCTCAAGTTTAAATTAAATTAGATCTCACCGAAGCACATGGACTAGAACCTCCTCCTTTTCTTTCTCCTCCTTAAAGGAAATGAAGCTTCTGCTAGCCTTGAGTAGCCTTAAGAAGCCTCCCAGCACTGGCTCCCAGAATGCAATGGCTCAAATTTAAATTAAATTAGATCTCACCGAAGCACATGGACTAGAACCTCCTCCTTTTCTTTCTCCTCCTTAAAGGAAATGAAGCTTCTGCTAGCCTTGAGTAGCCTTAAGAAGCCTCCCAGCACTGGCTCCCAGAATGCAATGGCTCAAGTGTAAATTAAATTAGATCTCACCCAAGCACATGGACTAGAACCTCCTCCTTTTCTTTCTCCTCCTTAAAGGAAATGAAGCTTCTGCTAGCCTTGAGTAGCCTTAAGAAGCCTCCCAGCACTGGCTCCCAGAATGCAATGGCTCAAATTTAAATTAAATTAGATCTCACCGAAGCACATGGACTAGAACCTCCTCCTTTTCTTTCTCCTCCTTAAAGGAAATGAAGCTTCTGCTAGCCTTGAGTAGCCTTAAGAAGCCTCCCAGCACTGGCTCCCAGAATGCAATGGCTCAAGTGTAAATTAAATTAGATCTCACCCAAGCACATGGACTAGAACCTCCTCCTTTTCTTTCTCCTCCTTAAAGGAAATGAAGCTTCTGCTAGCCTTGAGTAGCCTTAAGAAGCCTCCCAGCACTGGCTCCCAGAATGCAATGGCTCAAGTGTAAATTAAATTAGTTCTCACCCAAGCACATGGACTAGAACCTCCTCCTTTTCTTTCTCCTCCTTAAAGGAAATGAAGCTTCTGCTAGCCTTGAGTAGCCTTAAGAAGCCTCCCAGCACTGGCTCCCAGAATGCAATGGCTCAAGTGTAAATTAAATTAGATCTCACCCAAGCACATGGACTAGAACCTCCTCCTTTTCTTTCTCCTCCTTAAAGGAAATGAAGCTTCTGCTAGCCTTGAGTAGCCTTAAGAAGCCTCCCAGCACTGGCTCCCAGAATGCAATGGCTCAAGTGTAAATTAAATTAGTTCTCACCCAAGCACATGGACTAGAACCTCCTCCTTTTCTTTCTCCTCCTTAAAGGAAATGAAGCTTCTGCTAGCCTTGAGTAGCCTTAAGAAGCCTCCCAGCACTGGCTCCCAGAATGCAATGGCTCAAGTTTAAATTAAATTAGATCTCACCGAAGCACATGGACTAGAACCTCCTCCTTTTCTTTCTCCTCCTTAAAGGAAATGAAGCTTCTGCTAGCCTTGAGTAGCCTTAAGAAGCCTCCCAGCACTGGCTCCCAGAATGCAATGGCTCAAATTTAAATTAAATTAGATCTCACCGAAGCACATGGACTAGAACCTCCTCCTTTTCTTTCTCCTCCTTAAAGGAAATGAAGCTTCTGCTAGCCTTGAGTAGCCTTAAGAAGCCTCCCAGCACTGGCTCCCAGAATGCAATGGCTCAAGTGTAAATTAAATTAGATCTCACCCAAGCACATGGACTAGAACCTCCTCCTTTTCTTTCTCCTCCTTAAAGGAAATGAAGCTTCTGCTAGCCTTGAGTAGCCTTAAGAAGCCTCCCAGCACTGGCTCCCAGAATGCAATGGCTCAAGTTTAAATTAAATTAGATCTCACCCAAGCACATGGACTAGAACCTCCTCCTTTTCTTTCTCCTCCTTAAAGGAAATGAAGCTTCTGCTAGCCTTGAGTAGCCTTAAGAAGCCTCCCAGCACTGGCTCCCAGAATGCAATGGCTCAAGTTTAAATTAAATTAGATCTCACCCAAGCACATGGACTAGAACCTCCTCCTTTTCTTTCTCCTCCTTAAAGGAAATGAAGCTTCTGCTAGCCTTGAGTAGCCTTAAGAAGCCTCCCAGCACTGGCTCCCAGAATGCAATGGCTCAAGTTTAAATTAAATTAGATCTCACCGAAGCACATGGACTAGAACCTCCTCCTTTTCTTTCTCCTCCTTAAAGGAAATGAAGCTTCTGCTAGCCTTGAGTAGCCTTAAGAAGCCTCCCAGCACTGGCTCCCAGAATGCAATGGCTCAAGTGTAAATTAAATTAGATCTCACCCAAGCACATGGACTAGAACCTCCTCCTTTTCTTTCTCCTCCTTAAAGGAGGATTATAGTTTATTATAGTTATTGTTAGAAATTTTGGCTTTATGGTAGATGGGTGGGTGGGTTTGTGGGAGATTTTATTGTATTGTATTTATAGTTTAATGTTGTAAGCTGCCTTGATCTCATTGGAGAGGTGGGGCATAATTGTGGGCCTGACAAGATGTCTCCTCGGGAGGTGTGTTGTCTCCCAGGGGCAAAGATCCGTGATGTGACAGAGAGGCTGACAAGACTGTTCAAACCTACTGACAAATACTCCTTCCTTTTGGGAAAGAATGACACAGCAAGACACAGCCTTCAGAATATCAGAAGGGATTATGAGGCTCTGGGAAAGAAGCTAAAAGAAAGGGATGCACAGATTGTCATCTCGTCTGTTCTGCCGGTAGAAGGACATGGTCCAGGAAGAGAGAGGAAAATAGCAGATGGTTGTCGACAAAAGCTATTTGGATTCTTAGATCATGGGCTGCAATTCCATGAGAGGGGACTTATAGCAAGGAATGGGAACAGTGGAGCAGGAGACAGAATAGGGGAATTTCAGCATAGAATAAGTAAAGAGATAGTACAGGAATACCTGGTTAATCTATAATAATAATAATAATAATAATGATGATGATGATGATGATGATGATGTTTATTTATAACCCGCTCCTCTAATGGAATACTCGGAGCGGGGTACAGCAAATTAAAAAATACAAGGATAAAACAGCAGTCAAATCCCTTCCCAACCTCCCCCCCTTAAGACTAGATTAAATCAGAACTGGTTAAAATTGACATCAGTTAAAGACTTTTAAAATAATAAAAATAAAGTGCAGTTGATGGGCAGCACGAGTGCAATCCCCAGTGGGTGGGATCAGAAGGTTTGAACAGAGGGACAGCTAGAGTTAATCCCCCGGTGCCATTTACATTTTCATCTGCATTATTAGGGTCGAGGATTGGTGATACATTATTCCCTCTTCAGGGGAAGGCCTGCCGGAAGAGATGTGTCTTTAAGGCCTTTTTAAAGCTGGCCAAAGATGTAATGAGACACATCTCATCCGGCAGGTCATTCCAAAGCTTAGGGGCGGTAGCTGAGAAAGTCCTCTGGGAGGTCTGGGACAGCCTGGTTTTCATAGGCTTCAGCAGATTCCTCCCAGAGGACCAAAGTGTGCGGGGCGGTTCGTATGGGAAGAGGCAGTCCCTAAGGTAAGATGGGACTGAGCCATGTAGGGCTTTGAAGGTTAATACCAACACCTTGTACTGGGCCCGGAAACTAATGGGCAGCCAGTGGAGAGCTTTAAGCACAGGTGTTATGTGCTCCCTCCTTGATGTTCCTGTGATAAGCCTGGCTGCCATGTTCTGAACTAATTGAAGTTTCCGGGTTAGGCACAAGGGTAGCCCCACGTAGAGCGCGTTACAGAAATCCAGACGTGAGGTTACTAGAGCGTGTACCACAGATTCCAGGTCTTTCGTATCCAGGAAAGTGCGCAGCTGGCGTATCAGCCGAAGCTGATAGCAGGCGCTCCTGACTACCGTATTCACCTGACTGGTCATGTGAAGCGATGAGTCAAGGAGTACCCCCAGACTGCGAACAGGGTCCTTCAAGGAGAGTGTGACTCCATCTAGGACTGGGAGTTGTATTCCCAAGCCTGGTTTCGGACCGGTAACTGTTAGTACCTCCATTTTGTCTGGATTTAGCTTCAATATGTTTTCCCTCAACCAATCCATTACTGCCGCAAGACAGTCATTGAGAGGGGAGATGCCATCTGAAGTCTGTGCTGATGAACTGGTCATGGAGAGATATGTCTGAGTGTCATCAGCGTACTGAAGACACTGAGCTCCATGCCTCCGAATGATCTCACCCAGCGGCTTCATATAGATATTAAATAGAATTGGGGACAGGATGGCACCCTGAGGGACGCCACAATTAAGCTCAGTTTTGGAGGAGCAACTCCAAAATTGTTGTGATCCGCTTTTTTCCCCTTTTTGAAGATGGGCACAACGTTTGCCCTCCTCCAGTCTGCTGGGAATTCTCCTGTTCTCCAGGAGATTATTCTCAAAGATTATTGCCAATGGCTCCAATATTACATTTGCCACTTCTTTTAATACCCTTATATTCTAAATGAATACAGGTCTCCAGGACCAGATGAACTACATCCAAAGGTATTAAAAGAACCGGCAAATATGATATCGGAGCCATTGGCAATAATCTTTGAGAAATCCTGGAGAACAGGAGAAGTCCCAGCAGACTGGAGGAGGGCAAACGTTGTCCCAATCTTCAAAAAGGGGAACAACGAGGATCCCAACAATTATCGTCCAGTTAGTCTGACATCAATTTCAGGAAAGATTCTGGAGCAGATCATTAAGCAGAGAGTCTGTGAACACTTAGAGGCCAATGCCACAATCACAAAAAGCCAACATGGGTTTCAGAGAAACAAGTCCTGCCAGACAAATCTGATCTCTTTATTTGATAATATTATCAGCTTGGTAGATGAAGGGAATGCTGTGGATATAGTATACTTCAATTTCAGTAAAGCCTTTGACAAGGTCCCCCATGAAATTCTTGCAAACAAGCTTGCAAAATGTGGACTAGACAAAGTAACCTTTACATGGATTTGTAACTGGTTGACTGGCCGAACTCAAAGGGTGCTCAGCAATGGCTCCTTTTCATCCTGGAGAGAAGTGACCAGTGGGGTCCCACACGGCTCTGTCCTAGGCCCAGTGCTATTCAATATCTTTATTAATGACTTGGATGAAATTATTGAGAGCCTAGTTATCAAATTTGCAGATGACACCAAATTAGGAGGAGTAGCTAATACTCCAGAAGACAGGATTGAAATTCAGAATGGCCTGAATAGACTAGAAAGCTGGGCCAAAGCTAACAAAATGAAATTCAACACAGAGAAATGTAAGGTTCTGCACTTAGGGAGGAAAAATGAAATGCACAGATATAGGATGGGGGACAGCTGGCTGAATGAAACTACGTGTGAAAAGGATCTAGGAGTCCAAGTAGACCATAAGCTGAACATGAGTCAACAGTGCGATGCGGCAGCTAAAAAGGCCAATGCTATTCTAGGCTGCATCAATAGAAGTATAGTGTCTAGATCAAGGGAAGTAATAGTGCCACTCTATTCTGCTTTGGTCAGGCCCCACCTGGAATAATACTGTGTCCAGTTCTGGGCCCCACAATTCAAAAAGGAGGTTGAGAAACTGGAGCCATGTGTCTAAAGAAGGCAACTAAGATGGTGAAGGGTCTGGAAACCATGCCCTATGAGGAAAGACTTAGGGAAATTGGGATGTTTAGCCTGGAGACAGAAGGTTAAGAGGTGATATGCCCTTTTTAAATATTTGAAGGGACGTCACATTGAGGAGGGAGCAAGCTTTTCTTCTGCTGCTCCAGAGAAAAGGACATGGAGCATTAGGAAAACAGGCTCCCTTCAAATATTTAAACAGGGCTATTGTGTCACCTCTTTACCTTCAAAGCTGGAAATCCATGACTGTGCCATACAAACAACTGAAGACAGAGGATCTCACTGAGAATCCCACAAAGGAGAAAATAGTGTAAAGTATGAAGGAGGTAGATGAAAAATATTGAAATGCATCTCTTTGGAATTGCTAAAAGGTTGTTGTTGTTTATTATTGTGTGCCTTATGCTCATTTTCTAGCTTAGGATGGCCCTAAAGTCATCAGGGTGTTTTCTGAGGCTGAGAGAGTGTGACTTGGCCAAGGTCAGCCAGTAGGTTTCCGTGGCTGAGAGAGGAATCGAAGCCTGGTCTCCAGAACTGTAATCCCACATCCAAACCACGATTTTACTGGGACTCCTATAAAGGAGGAAACAGTGTGCAATATGAAGGAGCATGATGGCATGCATTTCTTGGGAACGATTTGAAGATTAATTTGGATTAAACGCCCAGAGGCTCTGTTCATAGGACAACAGCTCCCTGTCCTCCGTTCTCACGCACCCGACTGACTGCCTGCCTGCCTTTGCAATGCCTTTGCCTGCACAGCACACAATGCGTCCCGGAGCCAGTGTCTCTCACAGCACATTCTTACACGATGCCTATTCAGAGCAGAACGTATTAAATGGGCTGAGCTGGGATCGTGTTGCAGACAAACAAGAGACCTCCCATCCCTTGAGCGACGCTAACTGAGAAGGCATTTGCTCACTTGGCAGCAAGACAAGGAAGCGAGACTGAAGGTAGGCAGAAGGCAGGCCTCTCTCTCAGCCTTTCCTGCATGTGCTGCAGCCTCACGTGTGGGTCCCTGCACCACATGAGCGCAGAAGACCGTGGCTCCTCCGTCCGTCCATCCATCCAGCCATCTGTGCCGGCTTTGCTTGTGCCCACAAAGGCCAAGGGCACAGGGCTGGGGAGAGCAGGGCCGGGTTCCAGTTAAGCTCAGCTTCTGCAGAGTTTATTTGGGAGACACTGGAAGACCTTTCCAAGGTCACAGCGACATCTCCCAGAGAGGTCACTTCAGACCACAGCCTTGTCCTTCTCCCACTCACCCCGAGGAAGTTCCTCTCCTTCGGCCCACAGAGACAAAGGCTCTTCCTGATGCTCTTCTCATGCGGTCAAGCTGATTTCAACTTATGGCCACCCTACAAATGAGAGGCCTCCAACTCACCCTCTCCCCATCAGCCCTTCTTAGGATGGAGAAGCATAGACCTGGAAGAGATGCCAAGGGCCACCTGGTCCAGCCCTCTTCTTCCCAGGCATGGCTGCTTCGCCCAGGGCCTAGTATATCTGACACCAGTGTAGATCATATTAATCATAGAATCATAGAGTTGGAAGAGACCCCAAGGGCCATCCAGTCCAACCCCTTCTGCCATGCAGGAACTCCCAATCAAAGCATCCCTGACAGATGGCCATCCAGCCTCTGCTTAAAGACCTCCAAGGAAGGAGACTCCACTACACTCCGAGGAAGGAGTGTGTTCCACTGTCAAACAGCCCTTACTGTCAGGATGTTCTTCCTAATGTTGAGGTGGAATCTCTTTTCCTGGAGCTTAAATAATGAATAAATAATAAACAATTTATTTGTATCCCGCCCAATCAACAAGGAATCTGGGCAGCTAACAACAGTGGAGTACAGCAAAAAATACAATAAAAAACAAAATAGCTTGCATCCATTGTTCCGAGTCCTCTGTTCTCTGGAGCAGCAGAAAACAAGCTTGCTCCCTCCTCAATATGACATCCCTTCAAAGATTTAAACAGGGCTATCAAATCACCTCTTAACCTTCTCTTCTCCAGGCTAAACGTCCCCAGTTCCCTAAGGACCTTATCACAAGTTGGAAACTGGAAGTATAATCTAATGGCAATCTGAACGCAATCATGGGGTTTCACGTTATTGCAAATTAAAGCATCTCATGCAATTTCAGGCAATGGGAAGTCATTTTCAGGTAATGGGAAGTCATTCTGAACGCATTCTGAATGCAATTGGAATTCACGTAAATTTGCTAAACTAGCGAATTCATGTGAATTCGAATTGGCTCCAATTGGCTCCATTCGCAATAAAGAGAAAATCCTCCCGTCTGATAAACCCCTAAGTCTTTCCTCATAGAGCTTCATGGTTTCCAGACCCTTCACCATTTTAGTCGCCCTCCTTTGGAGACATGGCTCCAGTTTCTCCACATCCTTTTTGAATTGTTTTGCCCAGAACTGGACACAGGATTATTCCAGGTGAGGCCAGAGTTGCACTATGATTTCCCTCGATTGAGACAAAGGAAAGAGGACTCACCCATCCAGTTCCCTCGAACATCTTCAGGTCCAAGGGGTCCCCCTGAATCTTCCCGTCCAAAAGCAGGAGCGAATGGCAGGTGGCCATGGCTTGGCACAGTGGTCCCCAGGGCAAAGGACGGCCGGAGAAGCGGTGGACTGGCTGGAAACTGAGGCACAGGCCAGAATCAGCATTGAGTCCATGCTTCATGGAAAGGCATTACGAATCGTAGAATCAGAGAGGGAAGTGTGTCTGCCCTCAGCTCAGACCAGCCTTTGCCTATTCTAGAACCTTGCTGTTTGGTCAATTTTCTTATTTATTTATTTAGTCCATTTATATCCCACTTTTCCCCCAATAATGGGATGCTGACTAGATCCTGACAGGGAGAGGTGGGATATGATGATGATGACCATGATGATCATGATGATGATGATGGGCAACTTACAAGTTAAGACCAATATAAATTAAAAGCTATACAAAAATATCAATAATAAGTAAAAATATAAATGTTACTTAGAAACAATTAAACAATGTATAAGGTTAACATTATTAAAATATATTAAAAGAATATATACAAACCATCATGGAATCATAGAAGAGCTGGAAGAGACCCCAAGAAGGGTCCTGATCCAGTCCAACGCCCTTCCTTCTTCTGCCATGCAGGAACTCCCTATCAAAGCATCCCCATTTTGACAGATGGTCCTCCAGCTTCTGCTTAAAGACAGGCTCCAAAGAAGGAGAATCAGGAGAAGCTGATTCTCATGATGTGTCCAGCCCTCGTCTCTGGACATGTAGCTCAACACTCAGACTCCTGACAGCAAGAGCTGTTCAACAGTGGAAAACACTTCCTCTGAGATTTTGGTGGAGTCTCCTTCTTTGGAGGTCTGGGTGGCCATCTGTCAAAATGGGGCTGCTTTGTTCCTGCATGGCAGAAGGAGAGTTCCTGCATGGCAGAAGGAGGAAGGGGGTTGGGCTGGATCAGGGCCCTTCTTGGGGTCTCAGTTCCAACTCTATGATTCTATGATTTTATGATCTGTTGTAAGTCCCTGCCTGGCAGGGTGGGCCTGAACTGGGTGGCTCTTTTTGGGGTCTCTCCCAACTATAGGATTCTTCCAGCGACCCTTTGGTTTGCTCTAAAATGTCTCTGTGTCCGTGCCTTCAAGGCTCCCGTTGATATATGGCAACCCCGTGGATAACCAATAAGGGTTTTCTTAAGCAAGGAATCCTCAGAGGTGGTTTTGCCAGTTTCTTCCTCTGAAAAGTAGCCTATAGCCCCTGCCTTCATTGATGGTCTCCCATCCAAGTACCAACCAGGGCTGACCCTGCTTAGCTTTCAAGATCAGAAGGGATCCAGTGCCTTTAGGGAAATGTGTACTGTAGAGATACTATCTATATTGTGTTATGATGTGCCTTTATGTTGCCTGTCATGAACTTTGTCAAACCGGTTTTTGGGTTTAGAAGGAAGCCTCTCCTGCTGAAGGAGGCTTCAAGAAAGCTGCTGCTGGCTGCCTTCCAGGAGCAGCTTCTGAATCCCTTCTCACCAAACAGGACCGACAACAAGGAGGGCTCCTTAGATGAAACCGGTGCTGCTGCCCTTCCTCCATTCATTAATCTATTGGGCTGAAAGGCCAGCAAACCGGACTCTTCTTGCCTTCTTTGGGGGCTGCCTTCCCATTTCTTTGCGGTTCTTGTCTGGTTCTGGTCTGCAGCTCCGAGTTTAGAATCGCTAGCTTTGAAAAGAACGGCTGCATCCACCCAGGAGACATAACCCTGTTTGGCACTGCTTTAGCGGAGAAGAGCTTAAGGAAGGAAGGCCCCACAACAGACTCTGGCTCCCAGAATCCCATAGCCTAGAGCCAGAAAAGAGTTAAAGCACTGGGCCTAAATCCTAAATCCTCTTTCCCAGCTTATGTGTATATTTTCCCTAAATTACACAACTTTCCCTCACTGACTAAGGTGGATGCAATTATGTCTCCCCCCCCCCGCCCCCGAGTTATGGACATGTTCACTGTCTTTAAAAACACATGTTTTGTGCATGCTTTATTTCTCAGAGTTGCCCCGTGTGAGCCTTGCAAATCTGTGAATGTTCAACAAGAGACAAGGGTTGCTGGAGATACTAAAAGGCTGCTTCTAGATACGCAAGACTGGTCTGTAGTCCTAGTCCCTGTATTGGGAGGAAGGTAGGACATAAAGGAACATAAACATAAACATAATAATAGTTCTTAATGAGTTTTTCGGGCTCTGTGGTCATGTTCTAGAAGAGTTTCTTCCTGACGTTTTGCCAGCATCTGTGGCATCTGGCATCTTCAGAGAAAAGGATTGGTTATATACAGTATATCCTGTGTGACCAGTCTAGAACATGGCCTCAGAGCCCAAAAGCCCCCCAAAAAACTATGGATGCCGGCCTTGAAAGCCTTTGACTTCACATTAAACATAACAACAACAACAACAACAACAACAACAATTCCCTCTTACCTCCTTTCCTGGCAAGGGATGGTGCCCCAGAGGTCAAGCCCATCTTCGGTCAAGGTGCCAGTCTAGGTCCAAGAAAACAAAGGTAAGCCGGGGGGGGGGGGGGCCTGGAGAAAGTGGCCCTGGCTTTGGCCTTGGTCCCAATGGAGGGGGTCAGGGGCTGACCGTTTGCGAATGGAAGGAATTGGGGGAGGTGGGGAGGCAAGGGGCCGAAAGGGAAGGCCAGTCGGTCGGTCGGTCTCTGGAAGACATGGGCAGCTCTGTGGGTCCAGAGCTTCTCTCCTGCTAAATTTCGAGGCTGTTTTTAAACTTTTAATTTATATTTTGCCTGATGTGGGGCCCAAGGTGGCTTCCAACAAGACTAAAACAAGACAAAGGAGCTTATCACACAAGGGAGATCCTGCTGGGAAATAGGACTTAAACTAGATTTGAATTGAAAATAACCAAGCAGAGAAAACTGGCAGCTTTTTACTTTCAGAACTTTCCAAAAGTAAAAAGCTGCTGGCTTTCTCTGCTTTAGGTTTGGATTAACATTGCGTTGTTTCACTTTAGGAGCAATTCAGTGTGATAAACTTCCCTCATTTGCAAGTTTGTTTTAAATTTGAATCTAGTTTAAATCCCGTTTCCCAGCAGGATCTCCCTAGTGCGATAAACTCCTAAGCTAAAAACCTGATTATAAAGTTAGTTAGAACAAAATTAAAAAGGATACTGTATTAAAATGTCATCAGTTTTTAAAATTGTAATAAGAGCATACTGGAGGCTCCTAGTGTAAAAAGGCTTCCCACAACCTCTTCACCATGCAATGCCTGGTTGAACGGAAAGGTCCTTGCTTTCTGGCAAAGGAAGAGCCTCCGGTGGAAGAGAGACCCACGGATTTGGGGCAGCCCCCAAGAAGGTGGCCCTTTTCTGTGGCCTCCCCAGACTTCTTCTGCGAGAGCGGAGCTGAGCCTTTCCAAAATGCAAACGCTGGAGATAGAGAAGACTTTTCATTAGGACAACTATAGTGGAGTTTATCAGACGGGAGGGATTTCTCTTTATTTCGAATGGAGCCAATTAGAGCCAAATCAAATTCACGTGAATTTGCTAGTTTAGTGAATTTACGTGAATTCCAATTGCGTTGGGAATGCGTTCAGAATGACTTCCCATTACCCAAAAATGACTGCCCATTGCCCAAAATTGCGTGAGATACTCTAATACGCAATAACGTGAAACCCCATGATTGCGTTCAGATTGCCATTAGATTATACTTCCAATTTCCGTCGTCTGATAAACTCCAGTGAGAGAGAGGCAGCGCGATGGAGAGGTTGTTGGAACAGGGCTCAAATCCCCCTTTGGCCACAGAAACCGACTAGGAGACCTTGGGCAAGTCACACTCTCTCAGCCTCCTCAGAGGAAGAAGGCCAGGGAGGCAAAGCCCCTCTGGACAAATCTGGCCAAGGTAGATTTGCCATAGGATCATCTAAATCGGAAAACGATGTGAAGGCACACAATATCAGACCAAGAGACATCAAAATTAGGGTCCAGAGGAAAAAGCAAGGATCCCACAAGTCTTTCCAGATGTATTCCAACTGTGTCTACATTGACTTCCAGCCAGGATGGCAGACTCAGTGCAACAGAGGAGTCTATCAGAGTTCCCAAAGGATTCCCTCATCTTTGTCAGTTCTATGGAGTTTATCACATGGAGGGCGAATTGGTGAAATCCTGTGCAGAAATGGGATTTAAAAATCTGGGTGTTCTTTATCAGTTGCATTGGAATGAAAGAGAAATAGCACCAAAATAATCCAAACGGAAAGCCAATTTTGGAATTCAGCAAAAGTAAAAAGGTGCTGGTTTTGATGACTGCATTCGGGTTATTTTTGCGTTATTTCTCTTTCACGCAAACACTGTCTGATAAACATCCCACAAATGTTTCAGTTCAGACTAACCCTGAATGTCATCTGAAAAAGAACCCGCAAATGTGGGTTGTTTTCAGTTTAAATTTAATTTCTGCCATGGGATTTGTCCTGTGTGACAAACTGCTATGCCACTTTTGAGCACCCTACAAACTAGAGTCCCTATAGCGAAGGTTTGCATTATCCTCCCTTTATGGCAGACGGGGCTCAGGAGGCTGAAATGGAGAATGAGAGGCTGGCCTAATCTGTGGGGTTTAAATATTTGAAGGGATGCCATATTGAGGAGGGAGCAAGCTTGCTTTCTGATGCTGCAGAGAATAGGACACAATGGAGCAATGGATGGAAGCTCCAGGAAAAGCGATTCCAGCTCAACATTAGGAGGAACTTCCTGACAGTAAAAACAGTTCAACAGTCAAACACTTTCCCTCAATGAAGAGTGATGGGGTCTGGAAGCAGAGGTCTGGAAGCAAAGGCTGGATGGCCCTTATCTGTCAATGGGGATGCTTTGATGGAGAGTTCCTGCATGGCAGAAGCAGGGGGTTGGACTGGATCAGGGCCCTTCTTGGGGTCTCTTCCAACTCTATGCTACTATAATTGTGAGTTCCTGCATGGCAGAATGGGGTTGGACTGGATCAGGGCCCTTCTTGGGGGTCTATGGTTTTGTGGTTGTATGCAGTGCAGTGTCCCTCTTCCTCCCCCAAAACACAGTCCTGCAAACCTCCTTCTCCAGGGCTACCCTCAAACCAGCCGGCCTCCCAAGAGGAAGATCCAGGCCGAAGCACCTTGGGCCACGCACCTTGTCAAAGCAGACCAGGTTGACCTGCCCACAGATGTTGATCCTCTGTGGGCTGATGCAGAAGACCTTCTTCCTCTTCAGCCTCCTCTGAGCGTAGACGATCCCTGTGGTCAAGGCGGCTGGGATGGCCGGAGGGACAGCGATCGTCATGAGGAGCAGAGCCATCGCCACCGTGTCCGAAACAGGCCTCTGCGAAATGGCCAACAAACACACATCAGGCGGAGGGTGAGAAGAAAGGGCTGCAGCCGTGGAGGAAGGCCACTGCGTTTCCAAGAGAAGGGTGAGGAAGGCCAGACCCACCAGAGAGGGAAGGCCAGAGCAAGGTTTCTGGAGGGATCCGGGAAGAAGCAGGGGCCATTTTATTCTGGAGAGGGCCTCTGTGCCTGCGGAGTCCCAGGCTTTCACAGGGGCAGCATCGCCCCATGCCTTCACAGCAAAGCCATTCTCATGGCATCCTAGAGTTGGAAGGGAGCCCAAGAAGGGCACTGATCCAGTCCAACCCTCTTCTTCTGCCATGCAGGAACTCTCCATCAAAGCATACCCAACAACCATCCAGCCCCTGTTTAAAGACCTCCTGAGAAGGTCCAAGGCAGTGTCTTCCACTGTCAAACCGCTCTTACTGTCAGGAAGTTCTTCCTAACGTTGAGGTGGAATCTCATTTCCTGCAGTTTGCATCAATTGCTCTGATGTCCTGTTCTCTGGAGCAGCAGAAAACAAGCTTGGTCCCTCCTCAATACGACATTCCTTCAAATATTTAAACAGGGCTATCATATCACCTTTTAACCTTTTCTTCTCTAGGCTAAACATACCCAGCATCTCCCCAAGTCTCTCCTCATAAGGCTTCATGGTTTCTGGACCCCATGGTTGGATCCTGACACGACCAGCGAAGCATCACCCGGGAACAGCAGCAGGAAAGCATCAGAGGCTTGTGGGGAACCCATTATTGGAAGAAATGCAAAAATGTCTTGCAGTCGGGGCTCATTGGCCATGGGCTGCTAAACGGCTATTGGGGGCTTAAAGCGTCTTGGAAAAGGGAATAAAGGCTGAAACTCTACATAGACGTAGGACTAATGGCTCCATTTTGTTGTCGGTTCTATGTGCAGATTGTTGGGGGAATTCAAGTGTTTGCTCTGCCCCTGCTGCCCTTGCTGTTTAGAGCAATTGGGGTTGAGATGGGATAACATTTAATGCGTGTGAAATCCCCGTTTCCCCTCATCTGAACCTCCCCATTGGATCTTACTATCCTTTGAAGTTCATGGTCATAAATACCATTTTTAACCAAGTAAAGAGACAATGTCACCCAGGATACATTTCCCCGCCTTCTCTCTCCTGGTTGCCATTCCTCTATCTGCCTCTGCCTTTCCTAGATCACCAAGATGGTCATTTGAACATTCAAGCTCTTTCATTAATTAATTAATTAATTAATTAATAATATTTATTTCTTACCCGCCCCTCTGTAAAACAATCCATTCCATTCATTAGCTAGTTAAAATGTAGGCGTCCTCATGCGTATGTAAATGCAAAAGCCATTACTAAACTTTTGCAAAATTTGTAACCTGAAATTGCCTGCCTTGTTTGATTCCATTTTCAGGAAAACTAATGGTCAGATTGGGACATGTCTTTCTGCTACTCTGCTAAAGAAAGCTAATTCCTAAGAGTTTTAGCCTTGATATTTTGATACTATTAATATTTTGTTTCCCAATCAAAGGCTGACACCTTGGGAAACTTTAATTCCAACACAAATAACATAATGGTAAACTCCGATACTGAGTTACAACAGTCGTTTTGCCTAAATGAGGCGAAGGAGAAGCAAGACACCTGGCTTAAGGAGACTTATATGTGTGAAAGGGACCTTGGGCCCCATTTCTGCTACATTTTGATTCGAAGTGTGACGCGGGCTGTATGAGCCTTGTTCACACTCGAATTGACTTCCAATCCTCATCGGATCTACAGTGGTCCCCCGGTTTGCAAATCCCCCGGGGAACGAAATCCCCGGGATCCGAAACTGGCGGGACCGCTAAAATTCCCCTGGGATCTGAAGGATCCCCCGGGGAACGAAAGGGAAAAACCGCGCGGCCCCTTTAAATCAGCCGCGCGGTCCGTCCCTTAAAGCGGTCCCCCGGGATGCGCGTATTTCCGGGTTACGAAAGGTAATCCGGAACGGATTACCTTCGTAACCCGGGGTACCGCTGTATTAGTGGAGGAAAGGACTGGGTTAAAAGCAAATGGCTTGGGCTTTCCTGACATTAGTTTTAAAGTGGTATTTTTCGGAAAACACGATTCTGAAGCGTTTCCAGTAAGTGGGAACGCTGGTCAGAATCGTGTTCTTTTTGGAGGGGGGGTATTGACAGCAAAATCAATCTTGTGCATTTGTTATCTTGTGCATTTGTGATCTTGTGCATTTGCAATCTTGTGCATTTGTGATCAGTATAATGAAGAAAAAGAAAACACACACACACACACACTTGCTCCTGGGGGGGTCCTTCCTTCCTTCCTTCCTTTTTTTCTCTTTTTCTTCATTATACTGATCACAAATGCACAAGATCACAAATGCACAAGATCGCAAATGCACAAGATCGCAAATGCACAAGATTGATTTTGCGATCAATAACCCCCCCCCCCCATAAAAAAAAATCCCCTGTGGGAAGGGGATGGGGCGTTAAGGGCTGTCACCTTACATGGCAGCTCCAGTGGGAACGACAAGCGTTCCCAGCTAAGAAAGCGGTTCCAAACAAGGTCCCTTTTCATAGTGTGAACGAGGGGCCTTTTGGAATTGCTTTCAAAAGCGGAGCACAGCCCGGTTCCAATGCGGGTTTTTCCACAAGTGGGAATGGGCCTCTAAGTCCAAGTAGACCACAAGTTGAACATGAGTCAATTCTGCGATGCAGCAGCTAAAGAGGCCAATGCGATTCTAGGCTGCATCAATAGAAGTATAGTGTCTAGATCAAAGGAAGTAATAGTGCCACTCTATACTGCTTTGTTCAGACCCCACCTGGAATATTGGGTCCAGTTCTGGGCACCACAATTCAAAAAGGATGTGGAGATGCTGAAGCCATGTGTCCAAAGGAGGGCAACTAAGATAGTGAAGGGTCTGGAAACCATGCCTTAGGGAGCTGGGGATGTTTAGCCTGGAGAAGAGAAGGTTAAGAGGTGATATGAGAAACCTGTTTAAATACTTGAAGGGACGTCCTATTGAGGAGGGAGAAAGCTTGTTTTCTGCTGCTCCAGAGAATAGGACACAATGCAACAATGGATGGAAGATACAGAAAAAGAGATTCCACCTAAACATTAGGAGAAACTTCCTGACAGCAAGAGTTGTTCAATGGTGGAAGATGCTGATGCCTTGGAGTTTCCTTCCTTGGAGGCTGTCTTTAAGCAGAGGCCGGATGTCCCTCTGTCAAAATGGGGATGCTTTGATGGAGAGTTCCTGCATGGCAGAAGGACGGGGTTGGACTGGATCGGGACCCTTCTTCGGGTCTCTTCCAACTCTCTCATTCTTTGATTCTAATACAGAGGAGTCAAAACATGTTCAAAGGAAACCAAGGTTTGTGGGATTTTAAAATAATCTTTCCAAAAAACTGAAACTAAATGTAATCCCCTTCCTGCTCACCTAGGAGTTTATCATATGAAGGGAATTGGAAGTATAATCCAATGGCAATCTGAATGCAATCATGGGGTTTTGCACGATTGCGTGAAAGCTGATCACACACATTTTTGAGCAAAGGGAAGTCCTTCCGAACGCAATCATGGGGTTTTGTGTGATTGCGTGAGAAACTATCACATGCAATTTCGGGCACTGGGAGGCAATTTCGGGCAGTTCTGAACACAATGCAGTGTCAATACGCAATCACGTAAATTTGCTGAACTAGCGAATTTACTCAATTCCAAACTGGCCTCACTTCCATTTCTTTCGAAATTGAAAGAAATTCTTCCTGTGTGATAAACTCCCTAAAGAAAAGAGCCCTATGAAAACTGAACAGACTCGTTGCCCAGAAAGAATGCAGAGTGTCTGCGGATGAGGAGAAGCAGAAGGGGGAAATGGAGAGGAGGATTCCCCTGGAAAAGCCCTGGCCATCTGACACACTGGGATGGAGATAAACTCCCTTGCCCCTTATAGAGAAATGGCAAGTGCCTCCTTTCTGTCGGGTTTCTTCATGGCCCGCAGCATTTCTCCACCAAACTGGAAGAAAAATGGAGAGGAACTGTGGACCTCCCATTTGCCAGAGAGACACGGGGGCAAGGAAGGGAGGCTGATGCATCCCCAGACGCAAGTGTGGCATTGGGGTCCCCTTGTTCCTAAAACCCACCTTGTGGCTGGCGTAGACACAAGCTGCATAGATCAGCCCCAGGATCCCAACCAAGGCCAGGCAGACAATGAAGGCAAAGGCCTCTTTGTAGAGCCTGAAGTTCAAGGGCTTCGGGTAAAGGATGGACTGCACCAGCTCTCCCTTCGCCGTGTTGAAACCTGTGGGAAGACGTGCGGAGAACATGTGATCTCTCTGGCCATACGGGAATCACCCACCCAGCCTATAACCTGTGAAGTGACCACTTGACCATCAACTGACCAGCATAAGGTTGCCCTTATGACTTGGACCATTGCTTGGTGGGGCACATCTAACAGACATCCCTGCTTCATTGACTTCCTTGCCCAATATGATACTCTGCTGATGCAGGAAACATGGACCACTAAAGATCTGGAACTGGACGGTTTTCACCCATTTTCATTTGCTGCAGAGCCTGGAAGAAAGCATGGAAGAGCAAGGGGGGGTCCTGAGTTGTCCTGGTCCCCAACACTCTTCATGCCAAAGCAAAACCCCTTCCCACATTGAAAACATATGCTACAGCGGGGCTAACCCAATGTAACCACTGCAGTCTACTGATAATAAATGTCTACAGGCCTCCAATGAAGAAGAAATATGGGCTGAACTGGAATCATACCCTGCTGATCTCATATTCCAGAATCTGTCTTCAGTCCTGGGGGGGAGATTGGGATGCCAGGCAGGGCCCCAACAATCAAGCCCTATGTGCCCGGCTCAAATGTCCCCCTCCGAACCCCAAGGAGGATGGAGCCCACCTCCTCCGATGCGCAAATGGCAAGAAATCAAATCCCACAGGGCTATTTCTGGCTCAGACTTCAGAATAAACCTCTGCATCCTAAACAGTGCTCTGAAAAGGGACTGTCCAGCTGACTGTCCACTGATCTCTCTGGGTCCAGAATGAGCGCCATTGACTCTATAATCATTTCCAAGGACCTTTTCCTCTATGCCAAGGACCTAGAAGCAGCTTTGCCTAGGTGTGAAAACAATCATCTTCCAGCTGCGATACAACTAGGCA
Source organism: Urosaurus nigricauda (assembly GCA_034509955.1). Classification (NCBI taxonomy): domain Eukaryota; kingdom Metazoa; phylum Chordata; class Lepidosauria; order Squamata; family Phrynosomatidae; genus Urosaurus; species Urosaurus nigricauda. Next base: position 278,653,611 of record JAOEGL010000003.1, read on the forward strand.
ACTTCACCCAGGAGAACACATCATCATCGGGTAGATTCCAGATGGGGATGCTGGGGGACAGTTGCTCTTGTAAAAGAGAGCGGTCATCTGGCGCCATCCCATCCTCCGTGCTGTTTAACATTTACACAAAGCCTCTGGGAGAGATCAACTGGAGACATGGGGCGCTGTACACTGATGACACCCAAATCTACTTCTCTATGGAGTTTATCAAATGGGAGGAATTTCACTTTATTTCGAATGGAGCCAATTGGAGCCAATTCGAATTCATGTGAATTCGCTAGTTTAGCGAATTTATGTGAATTCCAGTTGCATTCAGAATGCATTCAGAATGACTTCACATTACCTGAAAATGACCCCCTATTGCCCGAAATTGTGTGAGATGCTTTAATATGAAATAACGTAAAACCCATGATTGCATTCGGAATGACTTCCCTTTTGCCCAAAACTGCGTGAGATGCTTTAATATGCAATAACGTGAAACTCCATGATTGCGTTCGGATTGCCATTAGATTATACTTCCAATTTCCATCATCTGATAAACTCCTATGTCTCTGACCATTGCAGTGGCCAAGGATGGCATCTCTCCTCAAATTGCCTGCCTTGAGCCAGTAATGGGCTGGATGAGGGAAAACAAGCTCAAGCTGAATCCAGAAAAATCGGAGGTACTCGCGATAGGTACCCCTGGCCCAGGGAGGGATATTTGTCAACCAGTCCTGGATGGGGTCACACTTCCCCTAAAGGACGAAGTCCACAGTTTGGGAGTACTCCTGGATCCGTCTCTACAGCTGAAATCTCAGGTGGAGGCGATGGCCAGGAGTGCTTGGTACCAACTTCGGTTGATGCGCCAACTGCGCCCCTACCTGGCCCAGAAGGACCTAGAAGCAGTGGTACATGCACTGGTACCCTCTCGTTTGGATTTCTGTAATGTGCTCTACATGGGGCTACCTTTGTACCAGGATCAGAAGCTTCAACTGATCCAAAACGCTGCAGCCAGACTGATCATTGCAACATCAAGATCACAACATATTACACCAGTATTAAAATCCTTACACTGACTACCGATCAGCTTCTGGGCGCAATACAAAGTGTTGGTTATTACCTATAAAGCCCTACATGGCTCGGGCCCGAGTTACTTGAGAGAACGCCTCTCCGTACACAATCCGCCCCGCACTCTCAGGATGTCAGGGAAGAAAGTATTAGAATACACAGAAACAAGATTAACAACAACTTCCCAGAAAGCCTTCACAGCCGCAGCCCCCAAGCTTTGGAACAGCCTACCGGAAGAGATCCGCCTTTGTACCTCCTCGGAAACTTTTAAGAGGGCACTTAAGACAGACCTCTTCCGGTAGGCCTACGCACCAGAACTCTTGTAGGTAATTTAAGAACTATCTCCGCTTCTAACTATGATGGTATAGATACAAACGATGATGATCATTTTAGTGATTAGTCATTTAATTGTTTTATTAATTGTATTCTATGTACTGTTGTATTTTATACTGTTGTTTATATGTTTTATTTTGTTGTTTTTTCTACCAGCAAAACTGTGCACACTGGAGGCAAGAACAACAACAACACCATCACTCAAAGCCATGTGTTGAAGCTAAAAAGGCTCTCATTACCACAATGTATGCATTCAGTACTATGCCAGAAGCAGCAACAGAACTGCTTCAACAGAAGAGAGGCTACAGAAAATTGCTGGTGTATTAAAAAAAAAGCCATGAAAAATAAAATAAAATGGGCACAGCTTATTCAGGCCATCAAATCCAGTAACTCAGCTTTATTCTGGCATATTCCACCAAGCTCCAAAGCAATGCAACATTGACAGTGGACTGTCAAACTTCCAAGCACTTTATAAGGACACTGATGTTGAAAGTGGGCCTGCAAGCCAAAATACAGAGAATCTCCCAAGATGGACGCCAGCGTCTGAGGCAGAGATCAAGAACCTGGCAGCTCAGGTGAGAACGGAGAAGGCTCCTGGGGAGAGTTACCACCTTCAGAAGCCAGAAAAATAATTTGGAATTCTGGGCAACTCTATTCTGGCATCTCTTTTCGCCACCCACCTGTCTGCAAGACAACGGCTCTTGCCGGCCCCGCATTGCCGGCCCTTTGCCTGGTCTGGATGACCTCCGTGCCGCAGAAGAGGACGTGCCGTCGGTGATCCTCTGCGCTGTACTTCTTCCAGGGCACGGTGTTGTCCATGTGGGGCAAAGGGGTCTTGGTCACTGGGACGCTTTCACCTGCAAAAGCACCTGGCTCAGTCCACTGGCTCACAGACAGTCAGCAATAATCATGCAGAACCATCCATGGGCTCAGCCCTTTGCGGAGTGAAACGGGAAAACAGGTTCCTGCCCCAGGGAACAGCCCCAATGTGTCCGGACCCCACACTTCTTTTAACTCCCCTCTTCTCTCTCCAACAGCCATCTGCAAGGGAGCCCTCCCTGAAAGGCAACCCTGTATTGTCTCTAGGCCACCATGGGAGAAAGACCCCCATCTGGAAGGAAGGCTCAAGGCGAGGGAACATGGGGGAGGATGACCAGTGATCTTCCCACCTGTGAGCATGCCCTCGTCCACCACGCAGCCGCCGTCGATGAGGATGGCATCGCAGGGCAGGGAGAGCCTCTGGCCTTCCAAGAGGAGGACGTCGCCCGGGACCAAGTGGCGGGACTCCAAAACATGGGCACCTGGGGGGAGGGGGGGGGACAAAACCAATAGAGGCTGAGTCCTAGTCCAACATTGAAGGCACTCCACCATGCTGTCTCTTCAACTCAACTCTTTTAGTGACCCTGCTCTTGACTGCCCTTGCACAGCATTCTCTGCTGTGGCCCCAAAATTATGGAATAACTTGCTGGAAGAGATCAGTCTTATTACCACCTTAGATGCCTTTAAGAAGGCACTTCAGACGGATCTCTTCCAGCAAGTTATTCCATTGGTTATAACCAATCACTACATGACTGGTTAATTCAGACTAATAAGGAAGATGGAATACCTACGATGATATTGAAGGATCGAATTTTATTGTTTTTATTGAGGTATTTTTATGGCTATGTCACAGTTTTTATAACTCGGAGATTTATGTAATTGTATTTTATAATATGCTGTAATCCCGCCTCAATCTGAAGGAGAGGGAGAGAAGAACCACTGGACCTCACCCCCTTTCCCATCACCCTCCCCTCTTCCTTTTGTGTTGTCTCTTTTAGACTGTAAGCCTGAGGGCAGGGAACCGTCTAATTTAAGATTGTATGTACAGCACTGTGTAAATTTACAGTGCTATATAAATAAAGGTTAATAATAATAATAATAATAATAGAAATAAAATTGTTATTATTATTATTATTATTAATTATTTCCCTGGCCAGGTTTCTTTGAGGAAGGTCAGCCACAGCCTTCCCTTGAGGCTGAGAGGCTTAACAGAGCCTTGGCTGGGAGAGGATTGCGCTGTAACTGGGACACAGGCCCTCCCAGCCGGTAAGGGGAAGTGGGCAGGGGGTGGAGTGGCTCTGGTTCATAAGAAAAACCTTCCCTTGAAAAGGATACCGGTCCGGAACACAGTCCACTTCGAGTGTATGTACCTAAGTCTGAAGACCAGGGATAGTTTGGGGATTCTGTTAGTCTACTGTCCACCCTGTTGTCTAACAGACTCCCTGACCAAGCTGATGCAGCTGGTCTCAGAGTTGCTGTTGGAATCACCCAGACTTCTTGTTCTGAGCGACTTCAACATCCCACTCGAGACCAGACTATTAAACCTCACAGGACAACGACTAGAGGGCATCTGGTGGAAAACTCAACTCCTATCTGACAAGACTTGTCACAGGCAGTTCCTTTACTCCTATAGAGAGGCAATAAGTGCAGTGCTGAGACCTTTCTCCTTTGCACATATTGTGTCTGCAGAGTCCTGTCCAGCAGAGCTGTTCAAGGTGATAAGGGAACTGACACAGGCTCCACCTGCGCAGAACCCTTTACTTAATCCGACAACGGCCTGCTGTGGCACATTTAACAACTTCTTTGCAGATAAAATCTCTCAGATAAGAGCCGACTTGGATGCCTGAGTCAGAACAGAATCTATTGACGAAGTGTCCAGCAACTCCGTTGATGTAATTAAACTGGATCAGTTTGAATCGGTGAATACTGATGATGTGGACAAGCTTCTTGCTAAAGTGAAGAAGACAACCTGCCCTCTTGACCCTTGCCCTTCGTGGCTGGCCATCCAGGGGGGTGATGCCTTGAGGATGTTCTTAAGGGACATCATCAATGCATCCCTTAGGGAGGGTCATATTCCATCTTGTTTGAAGGAACTGGCGGTTAGGCCACTCCTGAAAAAAACTTCCCTGGACCTCCTGGACATGAAGAACTACAGGCCATTCCTGAGCAAGGTGATCGAGAGAGCAGCTGCTCTTCAACTCCAAGATGTCTTGGATGAAACCGATTATCTAGACCCATTTCAAACCGGCTTTAGGATGGGATTTGATGACTGATGACCTTCGTCTAGGCATTGACGGGGATAGTGTGGTCCTGTTGGTGTTACTGGACCTCTGAGTGCCTTTTTACACAATAGACCACGACATCCTCTTGAATCGCCTGAGAGGGCCAGGGATTGGAGGCACTGCATTGAGGTGGCTCCGTTCCTTCCTCTTGGGCAGGTTCCAGAAGAGGGTGGTGCTTGGGGACAGTTGCTATGCAAGAAAAGAGCTTAATTGTGGCATCCCTCAAGGCACTATCCTTTCCCCAATGCTTTTCAACATATATATGAAGCCGCTGGGAGAGATCATCTGGAGACATGGGGCAGGGTGTTACTGATATGCTGATGACACCCAGATATATTTCTCCATGTCTCGGTCTTCAGTTCTGACCTCAGATGGCGTCTCTCCTCTCAATGACTGCAATGGACTGGATGAGGGAAAACAAACTGAAGCTAGATCCAGACAAAATGGAGGTATTTACAGTATCAGCTCCGAACCCAGGTATCGTGATACAGCCTCCAGTCCTGGAAGGGGTCACACTCCCTTCAAAGGACTGTGTTCGCAGTCTGGGGGTGCTCCTAGATCTGTCGCTTCACATGACAAATCAGGTGAATGCGATGGTCAGGAGTGCCTGTTATCAGCTCCAGCTGATACGCCAGCTGCGTCATTTCCTGGAAGCCAGGAAGCTTTGGACTTTGGGACTGTAATACACACACTGGTAACCTCATGCCTTGATTTCTGTAATGCACTCGACATGGGGCTACCCTCGTGCTTTGTCTGGAAACTTCAACTAGTTCAGAACATGGCAGCCAGACTGGTCTCTGGTACATCTTGAAGAGACCATATTACTGACACTGGCTTACGACATTGGGACGTGCGCTCCTACAAGTTCCCATCACTTTATCTAGGAAGTTTACATCTACAGTGTCTATAGAATTGACTGGCTGCTTGTTATGTTCTATGTTCTATGTTGTATGTATGCAATTTTATTTTTATTTTTTATTTTTTGGATTTTAATCTGATATTGGTTTAATTTATTTTTAAGGGGTGGGAGGTGGGGTTATGGGTTATTGGGATTGTTTTATCTTGATGTCTTTTAATTATTGTAACCCGCTCCGATTGATGACAGAGGAGCGGGCTATAAATAAAATTATTATTATTATTATTATTTATTACTCTGATCCTAAGATCTTTCCACTGGCTGCCCATCAGTTTCCAGTCCCAGTACAAGGTGTTGGTTAATTTAAAGGTACAAGGTGTTGGTTGCTTTAAAGCCCTAAATGGCTTGGGTCCAACCGATCTCCGATACCGCCTTTGGCAGAGTCTTTGGAGACTGTTAGAATGCTAGATTCTACCACAGTTAGTATAGGTTGGGGATAATGGGAGTCTGGCTTTAGTTGGGGACTAGCATGTTGGGCGGAAAAAGCAGTTAGCAGTTAGCTGGCCAGATGGGGGCTTATCAGTTTGCATAGACCTTGAAATAGAGGCTTAAGAGACTTCTATCAGGGAACTGGTCTTCTAGAAGGCCATCTGCATAGGATTCTCTAGTTTCTGATATAAACTGGTAACAACTATCAGGAAGTATATGTTGATGGTGGGATGGGATGGAGAGCTTTTCCCATCGTGGTTAGAAGAGGGTAGGTTTGGCCTTTAAGACGGAGGCCATGAAGCCAGAGGGGAGGACACAGAGATGCTCAGGGTCACAACACACACCTTCGCCTTTGGTCCAGACCGTGACCTGGACCTTGTTATGCTCCTCCACCAAGTTGTGCAGTTTGATGGACTGCTGTGGGAAATAATGAAAAGAGAAGAAGAGGTGACATGACTGTTGTTCATTTCCAACATATAGCAATCCTAAGGTGAAGCTCTCACAGGGCTTTCAGGGCAGAATTTGCTCAGAGGGGGCTTGCCTACACCTTCTTCCTCTATGGTCAAGAGAGTGGGACTTGTTTCTATGGTCAAGCAGGGATTCAAACCCTCTTCTCCGGGGTCCCATAAGATACAATGGTGTACACTGGACTTGGTCTGACTTCCAAACCTTGGTAAGCCACACTGGTTCAGGTGATATGATAGCTAGCCACATACACTTAATTTGAATCCACTGATTTACGTTCTGTCGTCTGGAGAAGCATAAGCACGCTTCTCTTTGGCATCCCTCTGTGAAACACAAGGTGGAACAAGCTTGCTTAGGCTTCTTCAGAGACCGGAGTGGATTCAGATAACAAGAAAAGAGATTCCACCTAAACATTAGGAAGGACTTCTTTACTGCAAGAGCTGTTTGACGGTGGAAAGGATTGCTTGGGAGGGTGGTGGACCATCTATCTTTGGGGGTCTTTAAACAGAAGGCATTGGAAGGGCATCTCTCAGAAGGGCCAAAAGGGTTTTTCAAAAAGCTTGATCTTGACAACTCATTTCATTTGTGCATTGGTCAGTTGAAGTTTGACCCTCCACGGATCACCTGGAAGGATGGAGCCATGGTATCAAAAGCAGTATCTAACTGAATTATCAGACCCTGAAACACCTGATCAAGACTTTCTCAGACCGACTTGCTTTGCTTTTTGGGATTTGGCTGCATCCGCTGCATTGCCCTACCCTAAACATAGCATTCTGAGAACAAAGTAACGCCACTCTTCTTGTGGATTCACAAACGATGCGCAAAGAAGCTCACCTGTCGCAGGTCATAAACGGTGAGCGCGATTGAGATGACGGAGAGGATGATGATGGCAATGGAGTACTCGACGTACCCTTGGCAGAGCCAGAGAGTCAGGGTGAAGGCTTGAAACACGTAGAAAGGGTTCAGAATCTGTCAAAGGAGAAGAGGCCACAACATCAGTGTGATGCACTGAAACAACAACAACAACCCAAGCAGTGCATTAGGACTGGATCTGCACTGGAGAACTAATGTAGTTTGACACTGCTTTAACTGCCATGGCTCCATGCCAGGGGATTTGACAGAAAAGGCTAAATAGCTCAGCAGACGACAAATCCCAGAATACCATGGCATTGAGCCACAGCCGTTAAAGCCAGGCCTTAATTCTGCAGGGCAGATGCAGTCCCGGTCTCTTGCCAGAGATGAAGTCTTAGTAGAATCATAGAATCATAGAAATTTAGAGTTGGAAGAGACCACAAGGGCCATCCAGTCCAACCCCCTGCCATGCAGGAACTCCCAATCAAAGCATTTCCAACAGATGGCCATCCAGCCTCTGCTTAAAGACCTCCAAGGAAGGAGACTCCACCACTCTCCGAGGAAGGAGTGTGTTCCACTGTCGAACAGCCCTTACTGTCAGGAAGTTCCTCCTAATGTTGAGGTGGAATCTTTTTTCCTGCAGTTTGCATCCATTGTTCCGGGTCCTGTTCTCTGGAGCAGCAGAAAACAAGCTTGCTCCCTCCTCAATGTGACATCCCTTCAAGTATTTAAACAGGGCAATCATATCACCTCTTAACCTTCTCTTCTCCAGGCTAAACATCCCCAGCTCCCTAAGTCATTCCTCATTGGGCATGATTTCCAGACCCTTCACCATCCAGTTTCTCCACATCCTTTTTGAATTGTGGTGCCCAGAACTGGACACAGTATTCCAGGTGGGGCCTGACCAATGCAGAATAGAGTGGCACTATTACTTCCCTTGATCTAGACACTAGTAACCCATGACTTTTGGGTTTGTAAGCCACCTTGAGAGTTAAACAAAACAGTTCAATCCGATTAGGGTCAAACCACTGGATTGACTTCTGCCGGCAAAACCCAGTTGCAGCCCACAGAACCAGGCTAAAGAGGGGCCTGCACCACCTTTGGGACCTGGAAGGAAAATCCTGGAAACCTTTTTTTTGGGGGGGGGGGGGTGGAACCAGGAGTACCTCTTTGAAAAGCAGTTTCCAAATGGGCCGTATCTCAATTTCAATGGTGTTGGGTCCACACACCAATTTCCTGGGAAACAAAAAGAGAATGGAATGTTATTAGTCTCCAGTGACAAGGAAATGTCTGGCCCTAAAGGATCATAGAATCATAGAATCACAGAGTTGGAAGAGACCACAAGGGCCATCCAGTCCAACCCTCTGCCATGCAGGAACTCTTGATCAAAGCATGCCCATTGACAGATGCCATCCAGCCTCTGCTTAAAGGTCTCCAAGGAAGGAGACTCCACCACAATCTCCAAGGAAGGAGTGTGTTCCACTGTCAAAAAGCCCTTATTCTCAGGAGGTTCCTCCTAATGTTGAGGTGGAATCTCTTTTCCTGCAGTTTGCATCTATTGTTCTGGGTCCTAGTCTCTGGAGCAGCAGAAAGCAAGCTTGCTCCATGCTCAATGTGAAACCCTTTCAAATACTTAAACAGGTCTCTCATATCACCTCTTAACCATCTGTCCCCAAGTCTTTCCTCATAGGGATTCAGGGTTTCCAGGCCCTTCACCATTTTAGTCATTCTCTTTTGGACACATGGCTCCAGTTTCTCCAGATCCTTTCTGAATTGCTTTGCCCAGAACTGGACACAGGGTTATGGAAGGGTATTGTATGGTTTATTTCCTGGACTGAGTGTCCCAGCATCCACAAGGCCAGAAGGAGGAGGAGGGACCCACCTCCATGAAGACCCTTCATAGACTCATAGAGTTGGAAGAGACCCCAAGGGCCATCCAGTCCAACCCCTGCCATGCAGGAACTCCCAATCAAAGCATGGTTACCTTGTCTAATCCACATTTTGCAAGCTTTTTTGCAAGATAAGCTTCTAGATAAGCTTTTCCTCTTGTTCACAGCTTGCAGTCTGAGTGAGGAAGAAGGCCTGACCTCAAAATGCATGGCTGTGCAACAAGAACAAAATAGGGTCTGCTAAATGGAAATTCCAAAAATGCAAACCACTTTTTTAAATAATGAAACATCTGGGGTGGATGGGTTAAAATCAGTTCCGATGACGTGGACAAGCTTCTTGGAAGTATGAAAAAGTATGAAAAAGACGACCTGCTCCCTCGATCCCTGTTCATCTTGGCTGGTCGTCCAGGGAGGGGACACACTGAGGGTATTCCTTCGGGATACAATCAATGCGTCCCTCAGAGAAGGCTGTTTAACATCCTGTCTGAAGGAGGTGGCTGTTAAGCCCCTCCTGAAGAAGCCTTCTCTTGACCCCCTGGACAGGAACAACTACAGACCAGTGTCCTTGCTCCCTTTTTTGAGCAAGGTGATCGAGAGAGCAGTTGCCTCTCAACTTCAGGTTGTCTTGGATGAAACCGATTATCTTGATCCATTTCAAACCGGCTTCAGGACAGGACATGGAGTGGAGACTGCCATGGTCGCTCTGACCGACGACCTCCGCCTGAGTATCGACAGGGGTAGTGTGACCCTGCTGGTGCTCTTGGATCTCTCGGCGGCTTTTGATACTGTAGATCACTCCATCCTCTTGAGTCGACTGAGGGAGTTCGGGATCGGGGGCACAGCACTCCGGTGGTTTCGGTCCTTTCTCTCTGGGAGATCTCAAAGGGTGAGGCTCGACAGATCGTCTCTCCTCTTAATGACTATCTTGCAGCGGTAATGGACTGGATGAGGAAAAACAGGCTGAAACTCAATCCAGACAAAATGGAGGTACTAGCTGTTACAGGCCCGAAACCAGGTTCGGGAATACATCTTCCGGTCCTAGATGGAGTCACACTCTCCTCGAAGGACCCTGTTCGCAGTCTGGGGGTGCTCCTTGACTCGTCGCTTCACATGACTAGTCAGGTGAATGCGGCAGTCAGGAGCGCCTGTTATCAGCTTCGGCTGATACGCCAGCTGTGCCCCTACCTGGATCAGAGGGACCTGGAAACAGTGGTGCACGCTTTGGTAACCTCACGCTTGGATTTCTGTAACGCGCTCTACCTGAGGCTACCCTTGTGCCTAACCCGGAAACTCCAACTAGTTCAAAATATGGCAGCCAGGCTTGTTAGCAGAACACCTAGGAGAGAGCACATTACGCCTGTGCTTAAAGCTCTCCACTGGCTGACAATCAGTTTCCGGGCGCAGCACGAGGTGTTGGTTTTGACCTTTAAAGCCCTACATGGCTTGGGTCCATCTTATCTCAGGGACCGCCTCTCCTCATATGAACCCCCCCCCCCCCGCACGCTTTGGTCCTCTGGGAGAAATCTGTTGCAGCCCATGAAGACTAGGTTAGCGCAGACCTCCCAGAGGGCCTTTTCTGCTTCTGCTCCCAGGCTATGGAATGGCCTGCCAGACGAGATGCGTCTCATTACATCGCTAGACTGTTTCAAAACAGCCTTAAAGATGCATCTCTTCTGGCAGGCCTCCCCTGAAACCGTATAATCTACCCGGCTCCTAAAATCTTTCAGCCAATTCCCAACTCCCTATGCCCCCCCACTGCCCTGGTGGCGCAGTGGTTAAATGCCTGTACTGCAGCCACTCACTCAAAACCATAAGGTGGCGAGTTCAAGACCAGCAAAGGGCTGAAGCTCGACTCAGGCTTGCATCCTTCCGAGGTCGCTAAAATGAGTACCTAGATTGTTGGGGGGCAAATAGCTTACAATTGTAAACCGCTTAGACACTCCTTAAGGGTATGAAGCGGTATATAAATGAAGCTGTTTGTTTGTTTGTTTTATTTTGTTGCTACCCATGCTGTAGCCAGCATTGCGATTTTTATTTGTGTATTATGTTGTATTGTATTTTTACAGAAAACTATGGATGCCAGCCATGAAAGCCTTTGACTCCGCTGTGGCCTGACCCTTGGCGTAACCCACCTGAGGCCCTGCTCTTTCCTGGTCAGCCCTTCTCCAAACGTCTGATGTATCTCATGGCAAGTCTTGCTCTCCTCAAGCGACCTGGAAAGGGGACAGCGCAGAAAAATAAACGCCATACATTTCCAATAAAGGTCCTTCTGTTTTCTGTTTTTCAGAGTCTCCTGTGAATAATTCAGAAACTCACCCGACTCTGACAAACGCTTTCCCAGACGCATCCCAGATGTAGCGGACTTTTTGCACCTGGATGTATCTCACCTGCAAGAGCCACGTGTTGAAAAGGTATTAGGAACAACCAGGGTGCACCTAGCCTGCATCCACACTGGAGAGATAACCCAGTTTGCAATGCTTTTCAGCCTCCTGGGTCAAGGCTATGGAATTCTGGGAGTTGGAGTTTGTTGTGGGCCCAGAGCGGAGCAGAGCTTAAGGAAGGAAAGCCCCACAGCAAACTCCAACTCCCAGAATTCCATAGCCTTGAGCCAGAAAAGAGTCAAAGCAGTGCCAAACTGGGTTATCTCTCCAGTGTGGATGCAGCCAACAACAATAGGATTGATGTGAAGTGCCATCTCCCAGTTTGGGAATGAAAGCCGACTGCCACTACATCCAAATGACTGGGACCCAGATTTCAAAGTGAACCAAGCTTTTATAGTGCCCTGAACAAAGAAAACTACAAATCACATTTCATGGGTTACATATGAATTTAAACATATGCACCTTTTTCCCCCACCCTTATTGAATATCCAAACATACATTTCTATCCCTCGTGGGATATCCATCAATCACATTGTTATCTATACAGTGGTCCCCCGGCTTACGAATCCCCCGGGTTGCGAAAACCCCGGGATCCGAAAGCCGCCGGACCGCTAAACTATCCCCCGGGATCCGAAAGATCCCCCGGGATCCGGGGGAAAAAAACCCTTTAAATCGGCCGCGCGGTCCATTGAAAATAGCGGTCCCCCGGGAAACGAAAGCTTCTGGGTAACGAAAGGTAATCCGGAACGGATTACCTTCGTAACCCGGGGGACCACTGTAAATATTTAGTTTTATTGTTCCCGAACAGCTTCTTGCAGTACTTCCTTTACTTGGGTTAGAATCTTGAGTTAGGAGCCATTTCCAAATTGTTTTACATTCCAGAACAGAGGATTTGACATGACCTGATTTCCATCTTCCTGCAACCTTTGCTCTCAATACATTTCAGGACTATAATTTTCAACTCCTGAGCATAAGCAAAATTGCAATTCAAATCTACCCTCTACAACAAGAACTCTCTCTTTCCTATGGAGCCACGCAGGAGTCTCATCCCCGCCATGGAGGGTCCCAAAAGGCCCCATGATGTCCACTGAAGACCCCAAACCATGGACACCTGTCCAAGGTGAGAGGGGTCCAGGTGGAGTCCTCAGACATTCAAACATTTTCAAGGGCAGGTCCCTTTGGCTCCACCTATCTCTAACCAAAAGCTGGCCCAGCTTTCTCCTCTCCATTGCAGGCCAGAGTAGGAACAATCTACAGCCCTCTCCATGTCCTCCCCTTTGGCCAGAGTTTACTCCTTGGTTCCAAGGGACGCTTACTTGCAAGTGAGGCCTGGCAATGGCTCTGTTGATGACCGATTCCCGGTCTTCGCTGAACATGCAATCCAGTTTTTCACTGTCCAGGAGACTCTCCAAGTCCAGAGAGACCACCTTCTTCCTAGTATATCTTTGAAACCCATCCTAGAGGGACAAATACGGAAACATGGGATTTGTTCTCTTGGACAGAAGCTTTTGACAAAGACCACAGTCCTGTCGGAGCAGGATTGATATAATTCTTGACGAAAGGTTATAGATGAAACCCCCACTGAAATTTATCACATTATTAAGAACACACAAGAGAGAGAAAAACCCTAATTATTGAAAATGGACACAAATGGAAGGATCACAAATTTGCAGGAGGAGGCATACTGGTGGGGCTGTGAGGCCCTTGGGAACTTGGCCTTACTGCTGGGCTGTAAGGCCCTTGATTGCCCAGGCAGGAAGGAGGGAGACAAAAATAAAGTTGTTCTTGTTATTATTATTATTGAGTGAAAACCTCTTAAGGTGATTTTATAGCATTTTGAGCAATGTAGTGCTATATTTTTTGGATCAACTCATCATTGTTGATGAAACATGGTTACATTACTATCATTTGGAGACTAAAGAACAGTCCTGGCGGCAGCGGCACCTGGCTTCTCTAGGGAATAAGGAAGATATTTGGATGACTGGCTATCTTCAAACAGTTAATGAAGAATACTCCTGTGTCAATTTAAAAATGTAAGCTGCTCTGATAGCGTTTGTGGATGAAGGGCAGGGTATAAATACTCCAAATAAAATAAATAAAAGAAATAAGGAGACATTGAAGGAAAAATGACAAGGGAAGCCATGGAAAGGCGTTCCCTTTTTGCAAGACAATGCACTTGTTCACAGGGCTGGCCAGACGATGGACGTTTTGAAAGATTTGGGGACCATCATCCACCCGACTCACCAGATCTGACCATTTCCTCTTTCCAAACCTTAAAAAGAGTTTGAAAGGGAGGAAATTTTCACATGATCCAGACTAGTGATAGCAGCAGCAGTGCAGTATTTTAGTGGCCAGACGTGAGATTTTTATTGGGAAGAGTTAAAGAAACTTGAGAAACGAAGTGCCGAGTGTGTTGGACTTCAGGGTGAATGTATGGAAGGGCATGCAAGTTTCATGGCTCTTGGTTGGGCTGAGAACTTTCCAGCACCCCTCCGTCCGCGCCGCGTGTCATAAACCAAGAGGGACTGACCGTTGTCCGTAGCAAAATGGTGTCGGCCTCCTCCAGGTCGCAGGGAGCGCAGTTCGCCCAGACGTCCCACTCCGGCCTCCAGTAGAAGAGGAGCAAAAGGACTCCGCAGGAGAAGACATAGCCAGCAACGCAAACAGCCCTCCGGAAGCCCTGGGTCTTGTAGCCAAATATCTTCTGAAGGTGGAAAAACACAATGCTCCAACATTAGCAAGTGTTTTTATTGTTATTTCCACTCTGACAGCTTTTAAGAAAGCACTCAAGACGGATCTCTTCCGGCAGGCCTTTCCAACTTAGCTTCCCTCCCCAGATATTGAGATGTCTGCCCCCGTATCCGCCTGTCCTTCCCCGCTTGCTTCTCTGTCTCTGTGTAATGTTTTTAATGTTTTTAATGCTTGTAATGTTTTTATACTATTACAGTTTAATTCTATTTTAGTATTGGGAATGGGGGGCGGGGGAGGTGTAGGGTTTGATTTTACTGTAACTTCAGTGTATTTTATTGTTGTAACCCGCCCGGATTCTTCATGTTTGGGTAGGCTAGAAATAAATCTATTACTATTATTATTATTAACCTTTATTTATATAGCACTGTAAATTTACACAGTGCTGTACATACAATCATTTTTAAGCAGAGGTTGGATGGTCGTCTGTAGGGGATGCTTTGATTGGGAGTTCCTGCATGGCAGAACGGGGTTGGACTGGATGGCCCTTGTGGTCTCTTCCAACTCTGTGATTCTATGATTCTATGATTTAATTAGATGGTTCCCTGCCTTCATGCTTACAAACTAAAGAGACACAACACAGAAGGAAAAGGGAAAGGGGCTGGGGAAGGGGATCAAATCCAGCAGTTCTTCCCTCCCTCCGAGGCCCGGACCAAGGCAGATGGACTGGAGGGAGGGCTCGGCTTCTTAACACATAACTAGGGAGGAGCATCCTGGGGCAGAGAAGGGCACACGCCTGGGAACGATAATTATTATTACTATTATTATTATTATTATTTCTTACCCGCCCCTCTGTCGAAACAATCGGGGCGGGGTACAACAGATTAAAAACAATTACAGTTAAAATGTCCCAAGAATCCCATCCCCAGACACCCACCTCTTAAAATAGAATTAAACTAACAAGAATTAAAATCAAGTTACTATTAAATAAAAATAAAAATAAAGATAAAACAACATTCAACACATATTAAAACCCATAGTGCTGGCCACAGCATAGGGTAACCTCAGAATGTGAGGAGCCAGGGAATCGGCTGGAAGATTTTTGGAGCCAGGAAGATTATAGGGTTTCAGGGAAGGCCTGCCAGAAGAGATGCGTCTGTAGAGCTGTTTTGGAGCAGTCTAACGATGTAATTAGACGGATCTCGTCCGGCAGGCCATTCCATCGCCTGGGAGCAGAAGCCGAGAAGGCCCTCTGGGAGGTCTGAGCCAGCCTGGTCTTCCTGGGCTGCAGTAGGTTCCTCCCAGAAGACCGAAGTGTGCGGGGGGGGGGGGGGGTTCATACGGGGAGAGGCGGGTCCCTCAGATAAGATGGACCCAAGCCATATACGGCTTTAAAGGTTAAAACCAACACCTTGTACTGCGCATGGAAACTGATCGGCAGCCAGTGGAGAGATTTAACCACAGATGCAATGTGCTCTCTCTTAGATGTTCCAGTGATAAGCCTGGCTGCCATGTTTTGAACTAATTGAAGTTTCTGGGTTACATAAAAGGGTAGCCCCATATAGAGTGCGCTGCAGAAATCCAAGCATGGAGTTACCAAAGCGTGTATGACAGATTCCAGGTCCTTCACATCCAGGAAAGGGCGCAGCTGGCGTATCAGCCGAAGCTGGTAACAGACACTCCTGACCGTCGCATCCACCTGACTAGTCGTGTGACGCGACGGATCTAGAAGTACTCCCAGACTGCGAACAGGGTCCTTCGCAGAGAGTGTGACTCCATTAAGGACTGGAGATTTTATTCCCAAACCAGGTTTCAGGCCTGTAACTCTCAGTACCTCCATTTTGTCTGGACTAGCTTCAATCTCATCCAATCCATTGCTGCCGCAAGACAGTCATTGAGAGGAGAGACGCCATCTGAAGTCTGAACCGACGATCTGGTCATGGAGAGGTATATCTGAGTGTCATTAGCGTACTGAAGACACTGAGATCCATGCCTCTGAATGATCTCTCCAAGCAGCTTCATATAGATATTGAATAGCATCGGGGACAGGATGGCACCCTGAGGGACATCACAATTAAGCTCGATTTTGGAAGAGCAACTGTCCCCGAGCTTCACCCTTTGGGATCTGCTGGAGAGAAAGGATCGAAACCACCGGAAAGCAGTGCCTCCGATTCCCATCTCCCCCAACCAGTCCAAAAGGATGGAGTGGTCTACGGTGTCAAAGGCTGCTGAGAGATCCAAGAGCACCAGCAGGGTCACACTACCCCTGTCGATACTCAGGTGGAGGTCATCTTTCAGAAGCGGGTTTGAAATGGATCAAGATAATCGGCTTCATCCAAGACAGCTTGGAGTTGGGAGGCGACTGCTGTCTTGATCACCTTGCTCAGAAATGGGAGCAGGGATACTGGTCTGTAGTTGTTCCCGTCCAGGGGGTCAAGGGAGGGTTCCTTCAGGAGGGGCCTAACAGTTGCCTCCTTCAGACAAGATGGTAAAGAACCTTCCCTAAGGGATGCATTGATTGTATCCCGAAGGAATACCTTCATTGTGTCCCCTCCATGGACGACCAGAGAAGATGTACAAGGATTGAGGGAGCAGGTCGTCTTCCTCATACTTCCAAGGAGCTTGTCCACGTCCTCGGTACTCACAGGTTGGAACTCATCCAGTAAAGTGACAGCAATGGAGTTGATGGACACCTCATCTGTGGATTCTAGTAAAGGATTGGCATCCAATTCGGCCCTTATCCGCTTCCTTAAACGCTTCAGGATGGAGCCTTTAACAGGGCAGTTAAAGTGGGGCCATCCTGCTATAAGTGCACACTGTGACCCAATAATCTGACTTGCTCCTCAGTGGGATACTTGGACTTTAAGGAGAAAAACAGGGCAATAGTATGAAGGTCTGGGGCATTTTGCTCTCCATGAAGCTCTCACAAGGAGACCGAGAAGCTTTCCAGTATCTAGACCAGTTTAATGCAGAAGGAACATATAAAAGTAAACCAATCCCCTGAATTACAACAAGTTACTTCTGACACCTTTATTCCAGTGCATCCAGACTCAGGTACACTGTGCCACTGGAAGAAGAGACATCACTGAGCAAGGCATATTACTGATTTCAGAGGCAGAAAACACACAAACACACACCAGTCTCCACCATCTTTTTAGGACTGGAAGTGTTTTAGTCCATTGAGCAGGAAGCCCTTCCCAACTCAGTGGAGTAAAAGAGACCTGAGGGATGTGTAAGGAGCCCTGGGTCCCAGCACTGGCAGCAAGAAAGGCCAAAGAAAAGCCACAGGAGCCTTCTAGGAATTCATTTATGTTTCATATGCACCTGATGCACAAAGTCTGGAGGGAATGTTATACATAACATTTTCAAATATTGCGCATGAAACAAAGTTTGTGTATACACTGAACCGTTACAAAGCAAAGGTGTCACTCTCTCAGCCACAAATATGGACCAGTATCATCACAAAGTGTGTGTGGGGGGTCACACCGGGTCACAACCCAAAAGGGGGGGGGGTGACACTCGGTCGGTCCTCTGCCCCCAGCAGGGCTTTCCTGCGCACCCCCATCTGTGCCGCTGCAAGGCCTTGTGCGCCTCCTCCGGGCTCCACAGGTCTGTGCAGCCAACTCACTTGTGTGCGTTGCGCGTTCCTGTGCATGCATGCTCCCCTCCCATGTGCTGCATGGGCATTGGAAGCGCCACCTCCCAGAAGCCCCTTGCACCGTGTGTCACCAAGTCGGGTGACGCCACTGATGTTCACCATTTTGGATTCTGGAGTATTTCGGATTTTGGGATTCCAGACAAAGGAGACTCAACCTGTACTAAGTCTATCAGCACGAAGCTCAGGAAAAGGCTTGCCCAGACTGGGGTATGCGCTAGCCGCAGGGCAGAATGGGGTGTTCACATGATGCATGCCCCAACGCTGCCCTGATGCCGCTGTCAGACCGCACACCCGGCTGCATGGCTGGCGGCGTCACAGTGTTCCTTTGGCACTGTGTCCAGATGAGGCAGTGCCAAAAGGAGCACCAGAATGTGCCGCCACAGAGGCAAAAATTTCCTTTCCTTGGTGCTAAAAGGAAATGCCAGGTCACTGACACTGATCCAGCGCTGAAAGGGATGGCAGCAGGCCGCTCCAAAGGGTCAGCCTGTTAGCCCCTCCATTTCTTAGCAAGCTTAGAAGCATCTGAGGAAGCGGACCAGGTGTCTACAGAAGCGAATGCTCCTACTTCTCCCACTTAGCCTCAAAGGCATTATGAGATCCCTTTGCCTACTTTGCCTGCGAGTAAGAATTAAGATATACAGAATAAAGCCAGAGGCTCAGTAAGACTTCACAGTTTTTGGAAAGCCTTATGATAACTTCCACTCGTGCCATTAAGGAAGCTGCAGCTCCCATAAAAACCTTAGAATCTTTATAAATAAATAAAAACAAAAGCTGGCAGACAGACCACTTGTTTTGAATATAGATAACAACCCCAGCAGGTGTTTTCCCCCAATTCCCTTTGACAAAGAAAAGCTTAGCTAATCGGCAGTCCAGAATTGAGGGGAAAGGGCATGACCTGAAGCCTTGCCAAAGTTAGCTCTCTTCCTAAACAAAACTTTGCCATCTGGTCCTGGAAGCGGTTCAATTCAATTTTACTGCGGGGAGATTTTAACCAAAGAGAGAGACGTAAAATCTTATCATTGGCACATAACTTATATTCTTTCTTTGCTGATAAATTATCTTTCTGGTAAGAATATTTTTCTGAAAAGTCAAATTTGCAGAGAAGACATGGCATAGACAGCAGCTATGAGCCACTGCTTCCAAAAAACATCGTTTTTTGCAAAGTTAAACAGAGAGATCTTGGTCTGCCAGGATTGAGATTTCCAGCAGAAAGTAGTTTTGCATTGGAGCAGAGACATCTGTGTTTGCACAAGCTCCAGTCTCTTACCAAAAACTTTGAATTCAGATCATGGTTTCTTAGAACCCAATAAATATTGGTAGGTTGGTTATCACAGCAGAAACGTCTGCAAGTGTCTAGCATTGCAGTAACATAAAACTTCAGCCGGACTCTCAGATGGTTTTAAGCCTCCGGAGAAAAGGGACAGAAGGCTAAGAGAAAAGGCAGCAGGAGATCTAGATGTGGATTATTTTCAGCGTCTGTTTCTGCAATGCTAGAAATGTGGGGATGGAAGGAAAATATCATTTGGGAGGAGGACAGAATTCTTCTTTGGGAAGTAATGCCCTCATTTTGCCAGACACACTTCATTGTAACTACACACCTGCTGAAAACCAACAAGGCGGCATATAAAGAAATGTGAATAAGAGAAACAATAAGCACACAAAAAACTAGAAAAGCAACTCAAAACCTAAACCTTGAAATTAATTTTTGCAAGCTGTGTCTTGAACGCAGAGACTCTCTGCAAGTAGAATTGGCCCTCCATCTCCAGGGATTCTTTATCCATGGATCCAACAAATCAAGGCTTCTTGGGAGGTTTTCCAAAAATATATAAGTTCCAAGGAGCGAACCTTGATTTCGCTATTCTGTATAAAGGACACCATTTCACGACCCCACTGTATATAATGGAGGTCTCCAAACAGAGGCTGGATGGGCATCAGTCTTTGGTGCTTTGATGGGGAGTTCCTGCAGGGCAGAAGAAGGGGGTGGACTGGATCTGGGCCCTTCTTCTTGGGGTCTCTCCCAACTCTATGGGGCTATGATTCTATGATATTGAGACCTGAACATCCCTGGATTTGGATCTCCTGGGACCCTTCCTCCAGATGCCAAGACCCCCATCCTGGAGCCAGGGTTTGATGAATTTGGAGGAGGTCAAAGACAGCCCCCCAAAGGCACCAGCTTCCATCCAGGGGGCTCCACGAAGGGTCACCATTAAAACACTTTGGACGGCTAGTGCTGGCCATGGACCATTTTGGGCCAACTGGGGCTTCCAAGGGAATCGCCACAAAAAGTGCCCCGCAGCAGTCAAGGCGCAACGGTGGCTTTTCCATCCACTCAAGCTGAGCATGAAGCAGCTCCTTCTCTGCCACAAAGGGGCCTTGTGACATGACCCACGGCAGCTACAACTGAGACCCTCTTTGCCCCCTGGCCATGGGGCAGCCCCCCAGGAAAACCTCAATGGCTGGCAGTGAGGACGGAGGATCCTGGAGAAGGCTGGGGAGCCTGGCTTTTCCCAAAGAGGTCTTCTGCCCCAGCCATTGCTGCCAGTCCCTTGGAAAGCGTGGGCTGGAACCAGGGGCTAAGAGAAAAGATTTCCCCATAAGTACTAAAAGCAGCCTGTATCTCCTCCTTCCATTTGCCAGGCAGCAGGAGCCTCCTGACCTTCCATCAGTATGAAGACTAAGGGTTCACAGGAATAACCCTGGCCTTCCTCTTACCTTCTGGCCCTCCTCGGTGCCTTTGCTGAGCCAGGCCTGGTGGCCCTCCAAGGAGAGCTCCCCTCCCATCCAGATGGCTGGCAGCAGCAGCAGCAGCAGCAGCTCTCACTCTCTTTCTCTGGAGTGTGCAAGACCTGAACTCAGGGCAGCAGGGATGGCACAGGGCTGCTGGTGCTGCTCCTGCCAGGTGCCTTTGACAGCAAGAGCCGGGAGGAGCACACGCCTCTTGCTGCCACCTTGGTTCCTTCCTGCCTCTGAGCCTCTCCTGGGCCGGGGCTCTCCTTCTCCCTCCTCCTCCTCCTTTGGCTGCTTGGGCCACCTGGCCCTCCATCCACATGGCTGCACCCCGGAGGAAGGGAAGGGAAGGGAAGGGAAGAGGGGCCACAGCCGGGCCACAGCCGGATGGGATGGGGCCCTGCTCTGCAATTTTATCCATCAAAACATTCAGTGTGCTTCATTGTCTTCCAAGTTCTCATCATAATAGATCTGATTTTCCCAAAGAAGTATAAAATAAAGCACCCCTTGATCTCTATTTTATTTTATTTTATTTTAGGGACCCCAAGAAGGGTCCTGATCCAATCCAACCCCCTTCTGCCATGCAGGAACTCTCGGTCAAAGCATACCTAACCCAGAGGGCCATCATCATAATCATCATCATCCAGATTCTGATGATGATGAAGGACCTCCATCCAAGGGAGAACCCCCCCCCCCAGCCCCGAATCTCCACAGTGGTGCCATTTGCACACTACAGCCTCCGGAGGCAGAAGATAGGAAACAAAATAATTAAAATAATAATTTCATTAAATAATTATTTTTCCCTCACTTTGTGGGAATTTTTTTAAATTAAATAATAAATGTGTCTCTTTATTAAGTAGCATTTTTGCAAAAGGGACACCCACGGTCCCAGTCTGGTATCAGCCCCATTGTGCCACTAGAAATGCTGCTTCTCCTGGGGGCTAAGCAGACAGGCCAAAAGAGGGGCTTTCAGGCTGGCTTGAAGGTGCGGCGTTTAGATGACAAGTGCCTTGAAGTCAGCAGGAAAGTGCCCTTATGCAGAGAAAAGCCATTTCAAAAAGAAGCATCTTTTTGCTGCTTCATCCCGGCTTGAAGCCAAGCCATGCCCCTCTTTGCTGCCCATCTGTTCTGCTGCTGCCCCTTGGTCACCTGCATCATCATCTCCTCTCTGGCCTCTGTGACGTCACTGGGAAAAGCCCTTCGTTTCTTGCTCTCAGGCGCCCTCCTGTGGCTACATTGGAGTTCTACAGCCTCCTCAGGCAGAAAACAGAAAACGAAAGGGAAAAAATTAAAAATAAAGAAAATAAAAACAAAATCAAATTAAAATTGGACAGTTTATCTGATTTACACAGTTATGTATGGAGCTGATCTGTAATGCAAATAAATATAGTCCAAATATGGGGATAATGAGGATACAGTGATCCCCCGGGTTACGAATCCCCCAGGGAACGAAAATCCCGGGATACGAAAAGCGCCGGGGCCAGAAAAACGGCCCCGGCTTGCGAATGAATCCCCGGCTTACGAAAAAAAAATGCTGTACAGTACTTACTGTAGTGGAGGAGCCTTCCTCCAGCAAGAGGCCTGCGCCTGCGGGGGGCGGGACGAGCTCCCCGTGCACCGGGCGGAGGGGGACGGCCCCGCGTGGACCCACCAGAAGCTCTTGTCCACGCGCGCCAGCGCCGAATACCCCAGGGAGGAAGCCGGCCCCCGTGGAAGCTACGTCCGGCCTCCCTTTCATGCAAGGCGGCCAGACCTCGACCCGGTCCCGGTCCCGGTCCCGGTCCCCGGCCGGAGCTCGCCGGCGCGCATGCGACAGGGGCTTCCGGTGGGTCCGCGCGGGGGCCGTCCCTTCCCCTCCGCCGGCGGCCAGACCTCGACCCCATCCCCGCCCGGCGGGAGGGGAAGGGACGGCCCCGCGTGGACCCACCAGAAGTCCCCGTCGCGCGCGCGCCGGCGCCAAGGAGCTCCGGCCGCGGCTGGGACGGGGTCGAGGTCTGGCCGCTGGTCGGGCCCGGCCAAGGGGCCAGCCACAGCCGGTCGGGACGCGCCAGCCTTGCATGAAAGGGAGGCTGGACGTGGCTTCCACGGGGCCGGCTTCCTCCCTGGGGTTCGTCGGCGCTGGTGCGCGCACGCACAACAGGGGCTTCCGGTGGGTCCACGCGGGGCCGTCCCTTCCCCTCCAGCAGGCGCGCGCAGCCCGCACGGGGAGCTCGTCCCGCCCCCCGCAGGTGCAGGCCTCTTGCCGGAGGAAGGCTCGAGGCCTAAGCAGCGGCAGCGGAGGAGGCCTTTCTCTTCGCCTCAAGCGGAACAGACATACAGTACAGGTACGTACTGTACTGTATGTAAGTTACAGTGGTCCCCAGGTTACGAAAATTTTTCGGGTTACAAAAGGGGTGTTGTAACGATTAATTTCGTAACCCGGGGGACCACTGTATAGACAGAATATAAAGTAAGTGTAATGAGACAAGTAAAATGAAGATATGAAGTATATAAACAATGTATTCCTGCATGGCAGTAGAAGGGACTGGACGGCCCTTGGGGCCCCTTCCATCTCTTGGATCCTGTGCATTCCTGCAGGGCAGAAGAAGGGACCCCAAGGGCCAGCCAGCCAGTCCAGCCCCTTCTTCTGCCCTGCAGGAATACATAGGGACCCTAGAGATGGAAGGGACCCCCAAGGGCCATCCAGCTCCGGTCCCTTCTTCTGCCCTCCAGGAATACATAGGATCCTAGAGATGGAAGGGGCCCCAAGGGCCATGCGGTCCAGCCCCTTCTTCTGCCCTCCAGGAATACATAGGATCCTAGAGATGGAACAGACCCCAAGGGCCATCGAGTCCAGCCCCTTCTTCTGCCCTCCAGGAATACATAGGATCCTAGAGATGGAAGGGACCCCAAGGGCCATCGAGTCCAACCCCTTCTTCTGCCATTAAGGAATACATAGGACCCTAGAGATGGAAGGGACCCCAAGGGCCATCGAGTCCAAGCCCCTTCTTCTGCCCTTCAGGAATACATAGGATCCTAGAGATAGAAGGGACCCCAAGGGCCATCGAGTCCAACCCCCTTCTTCTGCCATTAAGGAATACATAGCACCCTAGAGATGGAAGGGACCCCAAGGGCCACCCAGTCCAGCCCCTTCTTCTGCCCTGCTGGAATACATAGGACCCTAGAGATGGAAGGGACCCCAAGGGCCATCGAGTCCAGCCCCTTCTTCTGCCCTTCAGGAATACATAGGATCCTAGAGATAGAAGGGACCCCAAGGGGCCATCGAGTCCAACCCCTTCTTCTGCCATTAAGGGAATACAATAGCACCCTACAGATGGAAGGGACCCCAAGGGCCACCCAGTCCAGCCCCCTTCTTCTGCCATGCAGGAATACATAGGACCCTAGAGATGGAAGGGACCCCAAGGACCACCCAGTCCAGCCCCTTTGTCTTCCTGTTCAAAACATTTTGCCTCCCACTGTTGGGTATTGGTCAGTAGTCTTGACCAGTCTTGTCAGCCTCTCCATCACATCATGGATCTTTGCCCCAGGGAGACAACACTTCTTACTTGTGTGTGTGACCTTCCTCCAAGCATCTACTTCTGTTGTATGTGGAGTGACCTCCTCCGCCCCAACAACTTCCTCTGTGTGTTTCCCACCCAAGACATTCTGGTCTGATCTGTTCAGGAGAATCTCCTGCTCTCTATGAATGCTGGAGTGCAGATATCTGCTCCTCTAGCTGCTGTACTTTCTCTTCCAAGAGGGCTACCCAACTTGCACTTGTGGCAGGTGTAGTTCCCCACCTCTGTAGGCAAGAAGACAAACATCCCACAGGTGTTGCAGGTGACTGCTGCAGGGTCTTCAGTGTCCATACTGAGAAGTCTTAAGGAGGCACTGAAACAAGACTGTGGGCTTCCCTTGCTAGACTCGCCTTTGTTCCCAAGCTCTGTCACTGAGTTCAAGTCCCAGGGCCCTAAAGATATGTAGAGAGCTCCTGGATACTAGCTCCTTCCAGAGGCAAGTCTCTGGCCCCATTCCCACTATGATATACATCGCATCAGGATGCGATGTCTATGACTCTAATTCCCATTTGGAATTCTGATCCTTATCAGATCGATTCCAAAGGGGAAAATTTGGGGTAAACCCAAATACCCCGAGGTTTCCTGACACCACTTCCAAAGTGGTGTTTTTTGGAATGAATAGATTTATTCTTAAATAAATCGATTCACCCTGATGGAAACCACAGCGGCGGATGCGCATCCACTGCCGGAGACAGGGACATGGCAGGGGCAGCTGCAATGGCCCCTGCCATCTCCCGGTCACCGGCTTTTCCCCTCCTCCCTCCTCCTCCTCCGTCAGTCTCCCCCTCCTGTGCCACCCATAGATCCAGGGATCCATGGGTGGCACAGCCCCAGAGGGACCCCCGTGGGATTCTCCCTCTCCTCTGCTACCCATAGATCCAGGGATCCATGGGTGGCAGAAGATCCAGGGGGATCCCTCCTCCTCCTCCCCATCTTCCAGGAGTACGGAGGATGGAGGACGTGACTATGTGCGTGGCTCCATACTCCCGGCCTGCCTCTCTCCTTCTGCCCTGGCCTCCTCCTAATGTAGGCCTGCCGGGGCAGAGACCAAAAGCAGTCCGGTTGGAGGAGGAGTGCCGCTGCAGCCACTGGGCCAGCAGCATCCAGGTAGGTTGGCACTGGGAGGGAGGGAAGAGGAGAGGGGGGCCCTCTGGATCTTCTGCCACCCATGGATCCCTGGATCTAATAATAATAATAATAATAATAATAATCATCATCATCTTTATTTCTAGCCCGCTCCTCTGTGAGTACAATCGGAGCGGGGTACAACAAGATTAAAACATACAAATTAAAACACTTCATTGACCCATTCCCAGCCACCCACCCCTTAAAAATAAATTAAATTAGCAATAATTTAAAATCAACAACATTAAAAACATGATTCATCCTCCATAGTTCTTACATTGAGGAAAAGATAACACCAGGCAAGGGGTCAATTTATAGGTCCCATTCGGAGCTGGGATCTAAGAGGTGTCAGGGAAGGCCTGCCGGAAGAGATGCGTCTTCAGAGCTTTTTTAAAGCAATCAAGAGATGTTATAAGGCGCATCTCATCCGGCAGACCATTCCAAAGTCTGGGAGCGGTCGCGGAAAAAGTCCTCTGGGAGGTCTGCGACAGCCTAGTTTTCACCGGCTGTAGCAGGTTCCTCCCAGAGGATCGGAGTGTGCGGGGGGGTTCATACGGGGAGAGGCGGGTCCCTGAGATAAGGTGGACCCAAGCCATGTAGGGCTTTAAAGGTTAAAACCAACACCTTGTACTGCGCCCGGAAACTAATTGGCAGCCAGTCTATGGGTGGCAGAAGACGGGGAGACCCTCCATCCTCTCTGCCTGCCTCTGCTTCTTCCCCCAAGGAAGGGGGAAAGGGATGGCTGCTTGTCTTCCCCAATGGGAACGACAAGCGTGCCAAGGAAAAACCCCGATTCCAAACAGGCCCCCCTTCCATAGTGGGAACAAGGGGCCTTTTGGAATCGGAGTTTTCCCTGAGGCAGAACCAAGTTTGAATTCGGTTCATTTCTCCAATGGGAATGGGTCCTCTGACTCACTTCCTAGAATCATAGGCTGTGTTCACACTGGAGAAATAAACCGGTTTAATTGCCATGGCTCAATGCTGTGAAATTCTGGGAATTGTAGTTTGCTGTGGGATCTGGAGTGGAGCAGAGCTCTGCTCTGGGCCCCACAACAAACTACAATTCCCAGAATTTCACAGCATTGAGCCATGGCAGTTAAACCGGTTTATTTCTCCAGTGTGAACACAGCCATAGAATCCTAGAGTTGGAAGAGACCCCAAGGGCCATCCAGCCCAACCCCTGCCATGCAGGAACTCTCCATCAAAGCATCCCCATTGACAAATGGCCATCCAGCCTCTGGCTTAAAGACCTCCAAGGAGGGAGACTCCACTATCCTCCATTGGGAGAATGTGTTCCACCGTCGAACAGCCCTTACTGTTAGGAAGTTCTTCCTAATGTTGAGTTGGAATCTCTTTCCCTGCAGGTTGCATTCATTGTTCCTGGTCCTAGTCTCTGGAGCAGCAGAAAACAAGCTTGCTCCCTCCTCAATGTGACATCCCTTCAAATATTTAAACAGGGCTATCATCATATCACCCCTTAACCGTCTCTTCTCCATACTAAGCATCCCCAGTTCCCTAAGGCGCTCTGATGCTTCAGGCCAGCTTCTCTTCTATTCTCCAAAAACCTCCTTGACTAGATAAGAAAAATTAAAATTTGCGTGCCATTAGGCACGAGCCTCTGCAAGCCTTCTGTAGACTTAGGAGTTTATCACACGGAGGAAATTGGAAGGTTAGTGCAGAGTCAATGCGAAGGCAATCCTGGGGTTGCATGTAATTTCGCAAGAGGCTATTATATGACGTCGAAGGCATTGCAGCATCCATCCGAACGCAGTGAGGAGTCCGTTCGCAAAAGCCAAATTTGCTAAACAACCGAAATTTACAAATCCCTTTCCCCTCCAAATACGAAGTCAATTCACATTTACCTGGTGTGGAAGGCATGTGTGGATGGCATTCGGTGGAAAAGCCCACTACAAATTCCAAGATCCTTTGGGCTCCAGGGCCAGGGGTAAGGAAGGAGAGGAGAAGGGAGGAAGGGAAGGTGCCAAGAAGAGACCCTCGGAGGGAGCCTGGCCAGAGCGAGCCTGGCCCCCCTCCTCCTGTTGCCACTCTTGCCATGGTCCCGGCTCCAGGAGGGCATGGAACACCTCCGCTGCAAGTCACACTCTCTCAGCCAAGGAGGGAGGAAGGCAGCCAGGAGAGCCAGCCCTGGAGCCTGGCCAGAGCGCGCCTGGGCCTGCCTTCTCCTCCCCCCTTTGGCTGAGAGAGTGTGACTTGCAGCAGGGCAGGGCAATGGAGGTGCTCCATGTCCCTCTCCTCCTCCTCTTGCCAGCTTGCCCTGGCCTGGCTGAGCGCCTCCAGTGCCCTGCTGTCTCCCTGCAGGTCACACTCTCTCAGCCAAAGGGGGAGGCAGCGGGGAGGGAGGGAAGGAGCCAGGAGAGAGCCCTGGAGCCTGCCAAGAGCGTGCCTGCACCTTCCTTCTCCTCCTCCCTGAGGCTGAGAGAGTGTGACTTGCACCAGGGCAGCTGGCAAGAGGAGGAGAAGGAGAGGGACATGGGGCGCCTCTGCTACCCTGCCTCGCTGCAAGTCACACTCTCTCAGCCAGAAAAAGGAGGGAAAGGAAGGAAGGAAGGCAGGCAGGCCCAGGTGTGCTCTGGGTAGGCTCCAGGGCTCTCTCCTGGCTCCTTCCCTCCCTGCTGCCTCCCCCTTTGGCTGAGAGAGTGTGACTTGCAGGGAGGCAGGGCAGCAGAGGCGCCCCATGTCCCTCTCCTCCTCCTCCTCCTGTTTCCAGCTTGCCCTGGCCCAGCTTCAGGAGGACCTGGAGCACCGCCGCTGCCCTTCCTCCCTGCAAGTCACACTCTCTCAGCCAAAGGGAGGAGGAAGGCAGCAGGGAGGGAGGGAAGGAGCCAGGAGAGACCCTGGGCCTCCTGCTTCGGTGTCCTGGCAAAGGAGGACGTGCCTGGGGGACCTCTTCCTAAGAATGGAGGACCTTTGGCAATCCCTCCTGGACAGAGAGCTGAAACCTCAAGGCAGGTCAATATAACACTCTGACAGGACACAGACTACAACTCCCATGAGCCTTTGCTACCATTTCCCAAGATGCCTTAATTCCCAACAGAAAGCGGTATGTACACATGTGATGAGTTCTTTCGTACTGACTCTGCATTTTCTTTTTGTGTGGATGCTGCTCTGGTCTTGTGTGTGATGAGCTTGTGCGTAATCACATGCATTTCCGAACTGACCTCCCTTTCTCCCTCTTTCGGAATGGCCCTCTACTCCCCCGTGTGATAAGCTCCTTAGAGTTCTGGCTTCTCCCAGCAGTGACTCCCGTCCCAGAATGCCATGGCTCAAGTGTAAGTTTAGATTGGATCTCACCCAAGGACATGGACTAGAGCCTCCTCTTTCTGAAAGGAAAAGATGAAGTGGAATCCCTCTGCAAAGGGATGGAAAAGGCTGGAAGAGAGAGGCTCCACCTTGCAACCTGCAGGAGCCATGAATGAAGGAAATACTATCCAGAGGCCTGGAGGTGTCCATGGGGCCCTTTGCCTCCCAGTGTCGGAAATCCCTGTGAGGTGCAGAAAATCACAGGACTTTTAGACTCAAGAGCCCAGTGCTCAGTAGTTAATACCCAGTTGCCTATGCTATTAAAGGAAGAAGATATTTATGCCAGTAGTTGGTGCTGGTGGACAAGTTTTACAAGTTTTGCAGTTTAAACCCGCTGGAACTGAAATTGGCAATTGTGAAACAGAACAACAAATTGCCCCATGCCACTGATTGGCAAAGACTCACTTTGCAAAGTTCAAGCTACTCTGTCTTTCCAGCCTGATGGCACAGTCTCAGGCACTGCGGGTGGACAAACCTTATCCATCACCTGCCTTTTGTAAGAAGCCTGGAGAATGGGACCGGCAATGAGACGCTGTGAACCCCTAACAGTCAAGTACTCTATAACCCTCTGCAGTGACTGGGACCCACCAGTCACTTGGAGCCTTCCTCAGACCACAAATACATATGCGTGCCAGCCAAACCTTAGATTAGATGATTCTAAATCTAACATATATTTATCTGACAATTTTATCCACTCTTGTAGCCATAATACATTACAGGCTCTATAATAGGTTTTTAAGTCTGGCAGCGCACATCCTCCTAAAGATTTATCTCCCATTTTTCAGCTTTCCTAAAGTCTAGAATGCGTGTCTGACAATGCCTGGCTTCTCCCTTCCACTGTATTACAAACTCCAGGAGAACATGGTCACTTCCACCTAAGGATCCCACCACTTGCACCCCATCAACTAGGTCTTCCCTGTTGGTTAAGATCAGATCCAAAATAGCTGATCCCCTTGTTGCCTCTTCCACCTTTTGGACAATGAAATTGTCTTCCAGGCAAGTGAGGAATTTGCTAGACTTTGAGGATTTGGCTGAGTTTGACTTCCAGCAAATATCAGGATAGTTGAAGTCACCCATCACTACTACATCTCTCTTTTCTGAGTATGTGATTATCTGTTCTAGAAAGGCATCATCCAATTCCTCTGCCTGAGTCGGGGGTCTGTGGTAGACTCCCACAGTAACATCCCTGTTGTTTCCCTCTCCTTTAATTTTTATCCAGATGCTCTCCACTTGGCTTCCAGCATTGATGTCCTGGATCTTTTCACTGGTGTAAACATCCCTGACATACAGTGGTCCCTCGGGTTACAAAAGTAATCCGTTCCAGATTACCTTTCGTAACCCGGAAATATTCGTAACCTGGGGGACCGCTTTGTTTGCTGGATCGCGTGGCAAATTTAAAGGGGCCGCGCGTTGTTTTTTTTTGTTGTAACCCGGGGGTTTTTTCGTAAGCCGGGGCCGTTTATGCGGCCCCGGCTCTTTCGTACCCCGGGGGATTCGTAACCCGGGGGACACTGTATAATGCTATTCCTCCTCCTTTCCTGTTTGGCCTGTTTCTCTTAAAAAGGTTATATCCCTCTCTTTCTACACTCCAATCATGAGACTCATCCCACCAGGTTTCAGTGATGCCTATTATATCATATTTCCCTTGTTGTGCTAGGAGTTCAAGTTCATCTTGCTTATTTCCCATGCTCTGTGCATTTGTGTAGAGACATCTAAGAACATGTGTAACTTAATGCCTGTGCATGTTTTTTTGGCTCCTATTGTTGGGTCCTTGCACTGTTTGCCTTGTTCCCTCTATGCCACTTGGACTATTCTCTCCATCCCTTTTGCCTTCCAGAATAATGTCTCCCTCCCCCACATAACTCAGTTTAAAGCCCTCCTGATCAGATTCTTCAGACTGTTGGCAAAAACGTTTTTGCCAACTGGTGTGAGATGCAATAATAATAATAATAATAATAATAATAATTTTATAGCCTGCCCCTCTGAACAAGCAATCGGGGCGGGGTACAGCAAAAAAGTTAAAACAACTTCAGTTAAAATATCCAATCCCATCCCCACCTCCCCCCCCCCCAAAAAAAACCAGGATTAAATCAAACAACGAGTTAAAACATAATATTAAAAACAATATCAAATTATCAGCCTAAAAAGTCCTTGAGCTATGGATGGGCAGAGGCTGGAAAACTCTATGGCCAAGGTTTGGAGCCAGGAAGTGTTAAGCATTTTCTGGGAAGGCCTGCCGGAAGAGATGCGTCTTTAGGGCTTTTCTGAAGCAATCGATGGATGAAATAAGATGCATCTCATCCAGCAAGTCATTCCACAGCTTAGGAGCAACCACTGAAAAGGCCCTCTGGGAGGTCTGGACCAGCCTGATCTTCATGGGCTGCAGCAGATTCCTCCCAGAGCATTACAGTGTGCATGGGGGGTTCATATGGGAAGAGGCGGTCCCTAAGATAGGATGGACCCAAGCCATGTAGGGCTTTATACGTTAAAACTAACACCTTGTACGGTGCCCAGAAACTGATCGGCAGCCAGTGGAGAGACTTAAGCCCATCCCTTGCCAGAAGTCCCTCCTCATGGAACCGCAGCCCATGATCCAAGAATCCAAATTGTTCTTGGCGACACCATCTGCGGAGCCAGTTGTTGACATCTGCTATTTTCCTCTCTCTTCCTGGACCATGCCCTTCAACTGGCAGAAGAGACGAGATGACAATCTGCATCAATTTCTTTCAGCTACCCATAGCCCCATAATCCCTTCTGATATTTTTAAGGCTGTGTCTGGCTGTGTCATTCGTTCCCACGTGGACCAAAAGGAAGGGGCATTTGTCAGTAGATATGACCAGTCTTGTCAGCCTCTCCGTCACATCATGGATCTTTGCCCCAGGGAGACAACACACCTCACAAGACATCTTGTCAGGTCCACAAAGCACTGCTTCTGTACCTCTGAGCAAGGAGTCCCTCACCACAACCACGCGCCTCCTCCAAGGCTTAGCATCAGCTGGTCCCCACGATGGGACTCCCAGGCTCCCCTGCTCTGTCTCTGAAGTCTGTCCATGCTGGTCTACCTCATCCGCCTTGATAAGTGAAAGGGCTTCAAAATGATTCTGTAGCTGCAAGCTCCCACAGCTATCCCTGATTTCCCTGCTTCTCTGTATGACATTCTTCCAGCTGTCTTCCTCTTGTTTACATGAAGTGACCTTATCACCCCCAGCGACTTCCTTTGTGTGGTTCCTTTCCAAGATCATTTCTTCTGTTCTGTCCAGGAAAACGCCTTGCTCCCTGATATCCTGAAGTGTTGCGACCCTGGATTCCAGCTGCTGTACTTTCTCCTCCAAGAGGGCTACCAACTTTCACTTGGGGCATGTGAAGCTCCCTACATCTGTAGGCAAGAAGACAAACATCTCACAAGTGTTGCAGGTGACTGCAGCGGTTCCTTCAGTGCCCATAGTGAGAAGTCTTAAGGAGGCACTGACACAGGACTGTGGGCTTCCTCCTCAAAGAAAATCCCCCGGTAAACAGCAAAGTCAAAGCCCCCTGATGGACTGGCCTATTTCACCAACCTCTGTCAGTGAGCTCAATCTACAGGGAATATAACTTTATACAGATCTCCTGGTTGCTAACTTGTACTCACTTCCTCTGAGGTGGAGGGGAACCCCTCAAAAGTACTTTTTAAAAGGAAAAGATTTAAAGGGGAACATCTAAAACAAAGTTTACCGCTCCCCTGCTCCTTATATTGTACTTTCCCCTGTTTGGGGAGGGGAAATTCTCGCACCGTTAGGCGCGCAGCTCTGGGAGGAGTTCTATATAGCTAGTCTCCTAGCTCCTCCCACTTGTGACTCACAGAAGCTCCTCCTCCTCTGCAACAGACACACTCCCCCAAGAGATTTAAAAAACCCAAACACTCATCACTTAAAATGGCCGCTAAAAAGCTGCTCTTCCTTCTTCTCTCTCTCACTCCAACTGGCCTGCAACTGGCTCTGAGCACTTCTATATAGCTAGTCTCCTAGCTCCTCCCACTTGTGACTCACAGAAGCTCCTCCTCCTCTGCAACAGACACACTCCCCCAAGAGATTTAAAAAACCCAAACACTCATCACTTAAAATGGCCGCTAAAAAGCTGCTCTTCCTTCTTCTCTCTCTCACTCCAACTGGCCTGCAACTGGCTCTCTGAGCACTTCTATATAGCTAGTCTCCTAGCTCCTCCCACTTGTGACTCACAGAAGCTCCTCCTCCTCTGCAACAGACACACTCCCCCAAGAGATTTAAAAAACCCAAACACTCATCACTTAAAATGGCCGCTAAAAAGCTGCTCTTCCTTCTTCTCTCTCTCACTCCAACTGGCCTGCAACTGGCTCTGAGCACTTCTATATAGCTAGTCTCCTAGCTCCTCCCACTTGTGACTCACAGAAACTCCTCCTCTTCTGCAACTCCAAGAGATTTTTTAAAAATATTTTTGAAATTTTACAAAAAATAACAGAAACAAATTATAACATTCTTTCATATCTATATACTTTAACATTTTTTTTTACTGAATATCACCTCAGTGCACCCCTCCTCTGGAGTCATTCTCATCTTTATATTCCATCCAAAATGTTCTAGAAGAGTTCCTTTCTGACATTTAGCCAGCATCTGTGGCTGGCATCTTCAGAGAATGAGAGCCTGGAAAAGGATGGAGATATATACAGTGGTCCCCCGGCTTACGAATCCCCCAGGTTGCGAAAACCCCGGGATCCGAAAGCGGCGGGACCGCTACTGTATCCCCCGGGATCCGAAAGATCCCCCGGGATACGAAAAAAACCCCGCGCAGCCCCTTTAAATCGGCCGCGCGGTCCATTGGTGAAAGCGGTCCCCCGGGAAACAAAAGCTTCCGGGTTACGAAGGTAATCCCGGAACGGATTACCTTCGTAACCCGGGGGACCACTGTATCCTGTGTGACCCTGGGAAGGAAGGAGTAATTTACAAATGTCTTGTTCTGTTGCTAATGGCAGTCCTCCGGGTGGGAGGATGTGCAAAAGAGGATTAATGTCTGCTAACTGGTGCTCATTGTCTGCTGGGACTCCCCTGGCCTTAGGCAGTTTCTCATTTGCATCGGTTGAGTCTTGACCTTGCTGTCCTTCAAGACTGGAAGCCAAGCCTTGTTTACTCTCAGGGTTTCCTCTTTCCTGTTGAAATTGTCCAGGTGTTTATGGATTTCAATGGCCTCCCTGTGCATTCTGACATGGTAGTTGTTGGCATGGTCCAGAATTTCAGTGCTTTCAAACAGCATTTTATGCCCAGGATGGTTTATAGCATGTTCTGCTACGGCTGATTTTTCCGGTTGACCCAGTCTGCAGTGTCTCTCATGTTCCTTGATTCTTGTCTGCACACTGTGTTTGGTGGTCCCTATGGAGACCTGTCTGCAGCTGCATGGAATGCGGTAGACTCCGGAGGCTGTGAGCTGAGCGGAGGCTCTTGTCCTTGGCTGAGTGAAATATTTGCTGGATCTTCTTCGTCGGTTTGTAAACCATTTGAAGGTTGTGTTTCTTCACCACTTTCCCTATTCTGTCTGACTCCTTTGATGTATGGTAAAAATATCTTCCCTTTGGGTGGTTGCTTGCCTTGAGTCTTCTGGGCTTTTCTCGTCCTGGCAGCCCTTCTGATGTCTGCGCTGGAGTAACTGTTGGCCCGGTCGATGTGTTTCAGTTCATCTTCCAAGAAGTGGGGTTCACAGATACGTTTTGCCCGTTCTACCAGTGTTTTTATAGTGCTTCCTTTTTGTCCTGGGTGATGATTGGAGTTCTTGTGCAGGTATGTGTTCATATGTGTAGGTTTTCTGTATACAAGGTAACAAATAAACATTATTATTATTATTATTATTATTATTACTGTGTGGCCCAAACGTTGGTTTGGTTTGCGAATGACTAGGACATCCAAGAATGGTAGTGTTCCATCCTTTTCTTTTTCCATTGTGAATTGGATGTTAGGATGGATGTTGTTCAGATGGTTCAGAAATACAGCCAGATCTTCTTCTCCATGGCTCCAAATGATGAAAGTGTCGCCCACATATCGGAACCATTCTGTGGGCTTTTTTGGTGCTGTTTCCAGGGCTTGTTTTTCAGAGTGCTCCATGTAAAAGTTTGCTATCACAGGGCTCAGAGGGCTCCCCATTGCTGCCCCATCTCTCTGCTCGTAGAATCCATTGTCCCACTGGAAATAGCTTGTGGTGAGGCAATGTTCGAACAGGGCTGTGATGTCTTCTGGAAAAATTTTTCGGATGAGTGTCATGGTGTCCATTATCGGGACTTTGGTGAACAAGGAGACCACATCGAAGCTGATTAGTATGCCTCCGGGTTTAGTTCAAGGTTGTTGATTTTTCCTATGAAGTGAGCTGAGTCCTTGATGCAGTGGGGGGGGGTTGCCCTATATAGGTTTGAAGTTGCGTTGCCAGAAACTTGGCCAAGTCGTATGTGGGGGATCCAATGGCACTTACTATGGGTCGGAGGGGAATGGACTCCTTGTGGATCTTGGGAAGTCCATAAAGTCTTGGTGGAAGAGCCTCGGATTTGCACAAACTTTGTTTCGTGGCTGGCTGAATTGAGGAGTTTTTGATCAGGGTGTTTGTTTTCCTGGTGATTTTGTTGGCTGGGTGTTGTTCCAGTTTTTGTATATTGCAGGATCAAGGAGTTCCTTGATTTTTTGTTTGTACTGTTCTGTTTCCATGATTACTGTGGCCTTGCCTTTGTCTGCTGGGAGAATGATGATTTCTGGGTCCGAATTGAGGTCCTTGATGGCTTTTCTTTCTTTTTTGGTGATGTTGCTGGGAGGTGGTTTTGCCTTGCGCAGAATCCTTGCTGTTTCCCCTCTTATCTCTTCCGCTTCTTCCTCTGGGAGACGGTGGAGGGCAGATTCGACCTGGGCAATGATGTCTTCAACTGGGATTCTGGTGGTGGTTACTGCAAAGTTGCCTCCTTTGGCCAGGATGGATGTCTCCTCTTTTGAAAGTTGTTGCTGTGTGAGGTTGATGATCGTCCGTGATGTATCCAGTGTGGGTTTTGGCTCTTGCTTGTGGCATTTGTTGAATTTTTGTTTTTGTCTTTCTGTGTGGTCGGCCATATCTTTTTCCATGTTCCTGTAGGTGAGGTTGTCAATTTTGTCCCAGTCCTTGCTCTTCATCTTCTGACTGATGCTGAGATGCAGGGATACCAGCTCTTTGTCTGTGTTGGCCAGTTCTTTCCAGTTCTTTCTTATTTAAATTATGTAATCTTATTGGTGTTAAATACCATTTCCAAACCAGTTTATAATAATTTTCTTTAATTTGTATCGATAAGTTTTTCAAATGTCTTTGCTCCCAAATCCTATTCCATTCATTTTCACAAATGTTATATCCTAATTCATCTTCCCATATTTCTTTCAGATTATTTTGATTTAATTTTTCCTTTTTACTCTCCATTAATATTTTAGACGTTTTACTTGTTGTTCCTTTCACAATTTCATTTTCCTCCCTTTCCCTTGCTGAATTATTTGTTCAAATTGTGTATATTTTTCCTTTCTTATATTCTTTTTTTTCCCAATTTTTAAACCATTGTTCTATTTGCATATAGTGAAACCAAGACTTTATTCCACTAAGCTTTTCTTTTATACTTTCTTTTCCTATCTTTAACTCTATCCAATTTTCTATTTTATCCATCATTTTCCTTTCCTTTAATTCCTTATCTAGTAAATCTCTTAAATTTTGGGGGGAATGATTTTTCCATTATTATTGGTGTTATTGAATTTTCATTCATCATTCTTTTTTTATATTTATTCCATATCTCCAATATATTTTTCATGAATGGATTTTCAATCTCCTTAATTTCCCTCCTACTGAAATCTTTGAAGAAAATTTTATCTATTTTCATATCTATTCCTTCTTTTTCCATTTCTAACCAATCTAGATCTGATATATTTAACATACCTTCTATTACATATTTTAAGTGGTTGGCCTCATAGTATCCCTTTATATTAGGGAGGCCTAACCCTCCCTTTTTCTGAGATCTACACCAAATTTGTTTATTTAATCTAATTCTTTTACCTCCATTACAATATGATTTTAATAACTGTTGCCATTTATTTCAGATTGATATTTTTAATAGAATCATTCTAAATAAAAAATTTAATTTTGGTAGGATTTTCATTTTAACTAATGCAATTTTTCCAAACCATAATAATTTAATCTTCTTATATTCTACATTTTTTTCAACTTCTTTTCGTAATACCACTAAATTTTTCACTTCCATTTCTTTTAAATCTTTCATAATATTTATTCCTAAATATTTTATACTACTTTTTAATCGTATCTCTAAATCTTTTTGTTTTGTTAATTCTAATTCCTCTTCTTTTGTGTAGTTAAATAACATTATTTCTGATTTGTTCCAATTAATTTGAAGTCCTGTCACCTTTCCAAATAGATTCAAGTGTTTCCCATTTTATCCTTTAAATCCTTAATAGTTAATAATGTATCTTCAACAAATAAACTAATTTTATGTTTTCCCCCCAATCCTATTCCTTCCAAACAGCTATCTTTCCTTATTGCATTTCCTAGCATTTCTATAACAATTGCAAACAATAATATTGGTGAAAGCGGGCATCCTTGTCTTGTACCTCTTGTTACTTTTATTTCATTTGCTATCCCATCATTTACCATTACCTTTATTGAGTTATTACAGTATAAATGATCTATTAATCCCCTTATTTTTTTCTCCCATTCCAAATTTTTTCAAAATTATTTTTAATGTTGGCCATTCCTCACAGTCAAAAGCTTTGAATATATGTAATGCTAAAATTCCTGCTTTTGATTTTTAAAATCCCAATTACATGTATTTTACTCAAAACTCTTCCTACTAAGTTAGGCATTTGTCTTCCTTTTATGAATCCACATTGATCTTTTCCTATATATTTGTACATACTTTTATCCAGTCTTCAGGCCAGGAAGGAAAAATTCCTTCACAGCAGAAAACGACCTGTTCAGCTCCCTGCTTGCTGAAGAAAGACACAGGCATTGCCAGTCTTCACTCGATACAAGGGCTTTAATCTTCACTTGCAATATATACAAAGATATGTATATTG
Organism: Urosaurus nigricauda; assembly: GCA_034509955.1. Classification (NCBI taxonomy): domain Eukaryota; kingdom Metazoa; phylum Chordata; class Lepidosauria; order Squamata; family Phrynosomatidae; genus Urosaurus; species Urosaurus nigricauda. Next base: position 278,691,180 of record JAOEGL010000003.1, read on the forward strand.
AGTATATCAGACAGCCATCTCAAATGCTCTCTATCTCTCACTCACCAACCACCTGCTCCACAACAAACCCACCCTAGAGACATTTCCCATCTCCTTTATATAGGTGGTTGAAATGCTCCTTGCATCACCCATCCCAGGTGTGCATATTTCCAATGGTTAACCCACACACACACCTGCCACTGGAGCTTAGCTTCTTTCCATTACTTGGCTTACAGCTCCATCTTGTGGTCACATCCATGTCATTTCCTGACATAGCAGCCCCTCTGATATCCGAACTGGAACAACCATCAGCTTGTAGAGCCCAGTCCAGGTGATTCCATTCACCTTCCAGGAAAAAGGGGGTTCACAGATCTGTTTTTCCAGGTCTACCAATGTTTTTATTGTGCTTCTTTTTTGTCCTGGGTGGTGGTTGGAGTCCTTGTGCACGTATCTGTCTGAATGTGTAGGTTTTCTGTATAGTATTGGTTTGGTTTGCAGATGACCAGGACATCCAAGAACAGCAGTATTCCTTCCTTTTCTTTTGCCATTGTGAATTGGACGTTCGGGTGGATGTTGTTCACATAGGGAAAGATTGCCCTGTGTCCTATTCTCTGGAGCAGCAGAAAACAGAGTAGCACCAGGGTGCCATGCGCACAGTTACGCATTGCGGACCATCATTAAAGTGGTCGCAAGGAAGCATTGGTGTGCATCTCTTTTACTTTTGGGTTTCAGTGATGGTGCCTTTCTAATATCACTTTAATTGGCCCAATTGTGTGTGACGGTCATTTGCGCAGTTACTCGTCATTTTCGCTTTGTTTGCAGGATGCTTTAAATGCAATGCTCCTCAGTCCCTGTGGATCCCCTTTGCAGGGGTTGCACCGGTGCAGGATTTGCAAGGGTTTGGGTTTGAGCCACATGTCTGCCTCAAGGCTGACACCCTTCTTGAGTTTCTAGACTCAGTGAAGAGGCATCAAGTCCAAGAAAGGTCAACTTGTGCTGGACCCAGGGCTGGGAAAGGTGCGCTCCCTGCTTTTGGGGATCCCCTCCCCACTTGGTCTTGGCTTTGGGGTTGGAGGAAAGAGGAAGGACTGCACCCCTCCTAAGGCCGGGGGTGCCGTTTTCTGGCTCTGGAAAGGCTTGTCCTGCTGGTTCTGGGACAAGCGCAAAGGTGGTCCAGAGAAGGGCAGGCAAGATGGCCAAAGGGCTGGGAACGGAGGGTGCGCATGGCAGGAAGGCCTTTCGAGGGACCTCTGGCCTGTCAGGAGCTGCCTTGGAGGGCCTTGGGGTGGCCTAGAAGGAGAGGCCGAAGGAGTGACCTCGGCCGATCTGAGGTTTGTGGGGAGCCCTCCTCCGAAGAAGACCCTGCAGGAAGGTATGGATTCAGAAGGCCAAGATCTGCATCCCTTTGCACCCCCACAATTGCCCCATTTTGCTTCTTTTCCAGGGATCGAAGGGGAAGGGGAGATGGCCTTTGAAAACGTCAAGGGACCCAGGCGTCAAGGGATGGAGAGGAGACCCCCCAAGGAGAGCAGAGGTCAGTCCCAGGGACCCCCTTCCTGCTCTGGGTCTTCGGGTGGGACTCAGGTGGGGCTGGATGCCATGGACCCCGGACCCACAAAAGGTAGGAGATGGCTTAGTCTTCCAGGCCGGAGCAGCTGGGAAGCTTGTTGCAGCTTTTCTCCTCTCTTTATGGAGGTGCTTCAGTCTTCCTTTCGTGTTGTTTCTCTTTCTCGATTTCTTGTTATAATCTTGCATTAAATGAATAAATACAGACAGACAGACACTTAGAGAATCATAGGATCCTAGAGTTGGAAGAGATCCCCAAAAGGGCCATCCATTCCAACCCCCTTCTTCTGCCATGCAGGAACTCTCATTCAAGGCATCCCCATTTGGACAGGTGGCCATCCAGCCTCTGCTTAAAGACAGGCTCCACTGAAGGAGTGTGTTCCAGTATCGAACAGCCAGGAAGACAGGGAGAGTGCCATGGGAATTCGAACCCAAGGCCTCAGGCCACTTTGTGGGAGCCTTTCTGCTCTCTTCTAGGGGAAACTGCGCAGCGCAGAGGCCCTTTACCTGGGAATGGGGCAGACCTGACCAGATGGGTTTACCTGAGGCTCCTCTGGCCCCTCCATCCCTTCTCCTGAGAGTCCCTTTTTGGTTGTCCATTTGCTTTGATTGGGAGTTCCCGCATGGCAGAAGAAGGGGGTTGGACTGGATCAGGGCCCTTTTTGGGGTCTCTTCCAATTCTATGGTTCCGTGATTGAGAATTCCTGCATGGCAGAATGGGGCTGGACTGGACCAGGGCCCTTCTTGGGGGCTCCTCCAACTCTCTGATTCTGTGAGGCTGGGGAAGAGAAACGGGGACCCTTGGGAGCCCAAATCTCCTGCCAGCCGTGACCTCTGCCTCCTTTTCTGGGGCCTGTCCAGTCTCCATCCCAGCTGACCATCCTCTTTGCAAGAGCAGAGGAGCGGCTTGGCCTGTGAGATGGAGTCTTGGCTGACCAGCCAGGAGGGCAGCGGAGGGTTAGGGTTAGGGCCATTATAGTTAGGGCCACTAGGGTTAGGGTCAAAGAGCCCTGGCACACGCTCCGTGACTGTGGCTCACAAGAGGCCATGCCCTGCCCCACTTTTGCTCAGCTGCTGCTGCCTTCAAGGGTCCATTCCTTCCTGGAATCCTAGAGTCGGAAGAGACCCCAAGGACCATCCGGCCCAACCCCATTCTGCTGCCATGCAGGAACTCTCCATCCAATTCAGGAGCAGAGTCGCTCTGCTTCTTGGGGCCCAGCTGGAGCAAAACGATGGCAGTGAGCACAAGCGCCAGGCCCCAGCAGTGGCTTCTTTGGTCAATGCTGTGAAATTCTGGGAATTGTAGTATGTTGTGGGGCCCAGAGTGGAGCTCTGCTCCGCTCTGGGCCCCACAACAAACTACAATTCCCAGAATTTCACAGCCTTGAGCCATGGCACTTAAACCGGTTTATTTCTCCAGTGTGAACACAGCCAATGAGTCATTTCCCCTAAGCCAGGCCATTTTCCCCTGAAACTCCAAGCAGTCCTGACAGTCTAAGGCATGTCTCGCTTTCGCTTCTTTTCATGAACCCTCTCCAGGTCAAACTACACAAAGTGCGCACCAGGGCCATCGTCCGTCCATCTCTTGCCACTGGGCCCCCTCTCTCTGGGCCTTTGCCCCGCAATGGCCGAAGGAGTGACCGCTGCTGACCAGAGACAACCCTGCAGGAAGATGGGGGTCCAGAAGGCCCAGGCCTTGCAGGGGGTCCCCCTTTCTATTGCCCCCCAACTGCCTCAGTTTGCTTCTCCTCCAGGGACCGAAGGTGAAGGGGAGCTGGCCCTGGGAAGGAGAGGAGACCCCAAAGAAAGCCAAGGGACCCTCTTCGTTCTGTGTCGGTCCTCTGTCCACTCGTCTCCTGTGATCTTGCAGCACCTTTGAGACTCACTGAAAGAAAGAAAGAAGTTGGCAGCATGAGATTTTCCTGGACCTCAGTCCACTTCCTCAGATGCATTTAGATACAACAATAATAATAATAATAAATGACATGCAGAGAGACCTTGTGGCACCTTTGAGAGTCACAGAAAGAAAGGATTGAGTTGTTACTGAATGGCATCATCATCATCATCATCATCATCATCCTCAACCGTTGTGTTAAATAGTAATAGTCCAGGCTGATTGCTGTGTTTTTCCTGGAAACCTTCTAACTTGTTCCCTCTTTCCCGTCAGCTGGACCGGTTTCCCTTCCTTTTGTCCTCCTTCCACCGCAAACCCCCTGATTCTCCCAGTTCTTTCCTTGCCCACTTTCTAGGTGGCTTTTAAAAAGGATTAATTGGGAGAACTGCGGGGTTTGCAAAGGAGGACGCTGAGGACGAAGGGGGAAGCGGAGAAAAACCGGGACATTCGAGCGATAGGAAGAAATGCAACGGAAATGATGATAAAATGGTATACTGCGCTAAATAGACAATATGCGGGAAAGAGTAAGGAATTGAGATAAAGGGGGGAAATGGAGTGCTTTAAACAGGACAAAGTGGAAATGGTAGGAAAATGGGGATAAAGATTACAAACTGCAAGGAAGCTACACTTTTTGCAAAATATGTCATGCCAGAAATAGTAATAATAATAATAATAATAAGCAGCAGCAGCGGCCAGTAATAAAATGAATACTCAAGCCAAGCCAATAAGCAGACATTAATTAGAGTTTTGGACTGGATGAAATAATAAATACAGAAAATAATACAGTAAAGTTTGACCGAAGTTAACCTGGAATCTCTGTGCTGCACGACACTCTACTTTATTAAGTCTAGGAGCCTTAGTCCTCTCAGCTCCTCCCCTCCCCTTCCTCTGGAGGCGCATGCGCTGTTGAGCATTCGAAGCCCTTGTTGCCCTCCTAAAGGTTCGCGCATGCGCACTGCGGGATTTTTGAAGCCCTAGTCCCGCCTCCCCTCCGCCTTGGCCACGGCGCATGCGCAGTGAAGCCTCCAAGGAGTCCCCATCCTCGGCCAGCAGCGCTTTCTTTCCCAACAGCCCTGCCAGGTAGGCGTCTCCGGAGGGCTCCTTCTTGGGGAGGGGGTATCCCCGGGGCCAGGGCTACAGTTCCCCTTCAGGGAAGCATGGCACTCAGGGGCTGCCTTTCTTTGGACTACATATCCCAGAATCCCCATAGACCCTCCTCCCTCTGGACCCCCCCTCAGTCCCAGGCTGGCCTCAGAGGAAGGGGAGTGGCCCCAAGAAAGAACCAGAGAAACAGAGAGTGGGAAGAGAACCCAAGAAGCAGGGCCCTGATCCAGTCCAGCCCCCTCCTTCAACCATGCAGGAACTCTCCATCAAAGCATCCCCATTTAGACAGATATGGGCCCTTATCCAGCCTCTGCTTAAAGACAGCCTCCAAGGAAGAAGATTCCACCACAATCTCCATTGAAGGAGTGTGTCCCACCGTCGAACAGCCCTTACTCTCAGGAAGTTCCTCCTAAGGTTTAGGCATAATCTTTTTTCCTGGAGCTTGCATCCATTGTTCTGTGTTCTAGTCTCTGGAGCAGCAGAAAACAAGCTTGCTTCCTCCTCAATATGACATCCCTTCAAATATTTAAACAGGGCTCTCATATCACCTCTTAACCTTCTCTTCTCCAGGCTAAACATCCCCAGCTCCCTAAGGCGTTCTTCATAGGGCAAGGTCTCCAGACCCTTCACCATCTTAGTTGCCCTCCTTTGGACACGCTCCAGTTTCTCCACATCCTTTTTGAATTGTGGGGCCCAGAACTGGACACAGTATTCCAGGTGGGGCCTGACCAAAGCAGAATAGAGTGGCACTATAACTTCCCTTGATCTAGAAACTACACTTCTATTGATGCAGCCTAAAATTGCATTGGCCTTTTTAGCTGCCGCATCGCACTGTTGAGTCATGTTCAACTTGTGGTCTACTTGGACTCCTAGATCCCTTTCACACATACTTTCATTCAGCCATCTTTATTAATGATTTGGATGACAGAATTGGGGGCATTCTTATCAAATTTGCAGATGACACTAAACTGGGAGGAGTAGCTAATACCCCAGAGGACAGGATCCAAATTCAAAATGACCTGAATAGACTAGAAAGCTGGGTCAGTGCTAACAAAATGAAATTCAACTTGTGAAAGGGATCTAGGAAAGAGGGGGAGCCCCAGGATCCCTTCCGCTCTGCCCCATGGCCTTTTCCCTCTGGCCCCCTCGGTCCCCAGGTTGGCCTTAGAGAAAGGAAACTGACCCCCAAGAAAGAGAGAGAGAAAAATAAGGGGACCCCCAAGACCTCCATGAATTCGCACTCGCATCCTGCGCACAGCCAGCCCCAGCCCCTTGTCCTTCCTGCCAAGGTGGCACCCTCTCTCTTTCCGTTTGCTGCTGAGGGAGTGCAAGGCAGGACACAACAGACACAACACACAATGCACAGATCTGTCTCCGCTCAACATGGTGTCCCCATTCGCTCCAATGGCAGGGCCAGTCCTCTAACGCCTTCCCGGGTTCCTGGCATTTTCTTGGTGCCAAGGAAGTAATCGGAGAGCAGACCAGCGAAGCCAGAGTTTTAGGGAGCTCCTTTGAAGGACCACATCTAGAACATTTTAAGTTTGCTGTTCAACACTTCAGTCCCTATATTAGGAGAAATAATAATAATAATAATAATAAATATTTATTTATATTCCGCCCCTCTGGGTGAGCAATCGGGGCGGAGTACAACATTTAAAAATACATACAGTTAAATACCACTTCAGTCTCCCCTCCCACCCCTTAAAAATAGATTAAACTAAGAATAACATTTAACACTGTGAAACATTAAAAGACAAGCATTGGACAATAATAGCTCTAAAAACTGGTAAGTGGGCGGCCTCAAGAGTATCAGTGTCTTGGTAAATGGGGCTGGAGGAACAGTAGATGACAGAAAGTTAATCATTTTCTGGGAAGGCCTGCCGGAAGAGATGCGTCTTGGTGGCTCTCTTAAAGCTGTCCAAAGTTGTAATGAGGCGCATCTCATCTGGCAGGCCATTTCCCAGTAGATAAGACCCCCACATCCTGTAATTTGGGTTATGCTCCTTCCACTCACTCCAATAGGCAGGGCTGAAACTTGAGACCTTCTGGTGACTCCCACATGGGTGGAGCTAACCCTGGAAGGCCAGTCTTGTCCTGCCTATCACTCCAGTAGGATGTGTTTGCTGTTGCTCTGCAACTTCTTCACTACAGCTGCTTTAATCCTTTTTCTTGGTGCCTTGGAAGCATGGAGGAAGATTTAATATGGCAAGGGCTCCCAGGATTGGAGAAATGTCTTGGCTTTGCCAATGACTCTCCCTCTCCAAAGCTGCCCCCTTTCATGGGGGAGCACAGGAGATTTCAGCAGACAGCCTTGCAGCACATGGGAGCCATGGGAACAGATGGTGAGGGTTTTCCCCTCCATGTCTCTGTTTCTCCCCATCTCCTCTGCCCAGCCCTTTTAGGGCCATGGATCAGAGAGGCATCTGGCCAGAAGTTATGGAAACTTCCCTCCTCAGTGTCTCTGCCCAACCCGTTGAGGGTCTGGGTTCAGAGGAGTGGCTGGCCAATGCTATGGGAAAGAGTTTCTCCCCATCTCCTCTGCCCAGCCCTTTCAGGGCCACGGATCAGAGAGGCATCTGGCTAGAAGTTATGGAAACTTCCCCTCTCAGCATCTCTGCCCAACCCGTTGAGGGTCTGAGTTCAGAGGAGAGGCCAGCCAATGCTATGGGAAAGAGCTTCTCCCCATCTCCTCTGCCAAGCCCTTTTAGGGCCACGGATCAGAGAGGCATTTGGCTAGAAGTTATGGAAACTTCCCCTCTCAGCATCCCTGCCCAACCCGTTGAGGGTCTGGGTTCAGAGGAGAGGCCAGCCAATGCTATGGGAAAGAGTTTCTCTGCATCACCTCTGCCCAGCCTGAAGCAGTGCCAAGGTCAGAGAGGCAAGCCAGCCAGAAGACACAGGATAAGGGGTGAGTACCAGGGGCCCTCTCTGCAGCCAGCAAGGAACCTTTCCCAGATCTAATGCCATTGGCCACTGCAGGCACTATGCCTAGCATAAGGCTTGGGACTCTGCCAGGAGGGCAGATGAGGGGTCTCCCTTCCCTTCCTTCCCATTCCTGGTCCCAGTGGCACCCAGGATCCCGACAGATGTGGGAGATCCTGTTGCAGCCTGGGAATCACATGGTGATGTTGCCAGGGCTCTGGCACATTGAATTCTTATAATGAAATGTGTGGAAAGAGGCAGAGGACTCCTCCTCGGGCACATAATAATAATATATTTATTTGTATCCCATCTCTCCCTGAGTTGGATATACAACTGCCATCTTGGCCTCATGGCTTTAAGGTAAGCTAGATGGGGCCCAGCAGGGGCTGATGCTTGCAACTCTAAAATGGGCTTTTTTGGCTGCCACAGAGCATCCCACAATGAAAGTAGAAATGGCCTCTTGCCCTCACCAGAGGGAACATGGCCTCTGCCAACCATCTCTAAACGGAGGCTGAATGGCCATATGTTGGGTGTGCTTTGATTGAGTGTTCCTGCATGGCAGGGGGTTGGACTAGATGCCCCTTGGGGTCCCTTCCAACTTTAGGATTCTGTGATTCAAGGTTTTGCTGAGAGAATACATGGATACAAATCCTCATGCATTCTCTCCTTTAAAAAAAAGGGGGGGAGGGGGAAGACTTGAGAGTCCCCTTCACCCTCTATGGTGTTAGGCTGCCCCAAACTGTGGCACTCTTGAGGCCCTTTCTGTCAGAGATGGCCCTTTCTCAGGATCCAGGCATATCTCAAGGAAATGGGGTGCCATGTCCCACAGCAGCCCTATGTGCTCCTCCCAGTTCACCTATGCAAAGGGGAAGGGAGTTGAGGAACAAGCCAGCCCCTATAATGGAGCCTGAGACTGAAAGGGCTAAGCTTCTAAACCTCATCTTGGAGTTTTGTCTGTTTCAAAAATAAGACTACAGGCCATATGCAACTATATTTCTTCCTTCTCAGAGTTGTTCTGTTTCTGGTCATCCCCCCTTCCCTTTTTTGCCTGTTTTACCAGAGCAGAAAAGGTGCCTGGAAACTAATTCTGCAGGGAGGGGGTAGCCATAAAAGCCACATGATGACTTTTCCTCCCTCCTCAGAGGCCTCCATTCTTGTCTCCATTAAGGCCAGAGTTCACTTTGCCTTAGCTGGGGCAGCCTAAAGCACAAGAGGAGCACATGGTTCTATTCTGAGGACAGGTGGAGATGTTGAATAATTTGTTAATGTTTTTAATTGTACTGTTTTTAAGGTTGTGAAGTCGCTCTGAGTTCCACTGCTGGGAAAAGAGTGGAACACATACATCATCATCATCATCATCATCTCCCTTGTGCAAACTGGTATCAGCCTTAGCTTTTCTCAATGAGAGCATAGGCTTTATCTATACAGATTTGTTTAGAGTTTAATAAGCAGAGGGACTCAAGCAAGAGAGAAAGATACTTCCCTCCTCTGGTCATTGAGTTGATCTCTAAAGCTTACACACATTTGAGGATCTTTGAGAAGATCATCTCAGATGAAGTGATAGATATATATTGGATTAAGGTGACCAGCCAAGCCCTTCCCCCTTTAGGGGCGAAAGAGGGGGTCCAAGTTCCTGCAATAAACACAGGGACCATTAGCTATCCTCAGGAGACACCTGGCTCCCCTCTCCATCCCTTCTTTCAGAGGAGAGATGTCTGTTAAAGGAAATTTAAAAATAAAAATACAGCTCCTTGAAAAGGTTGGCTGTAATTCAAGGGGTTAAGGAGAGATTTTAATTGGAGACAAACAACTTCCTCTCCATCCCCCCCCCCCTTTTCCCCCCATGAGTATTTGAAACAATAAAACAGGTTTTTCTACTAAGGGGTTGCTTCAAATTCCATTCAGACAATCCTATGGAGCCCTGAGGGGTCTGCCAGAAAGAAGAATACCACTATTACCTGTTAACTAGTCTAAAGAGTTACATTTTAATTAAGAATGCCTGCTGATGGACTTGCCATTCAGCTGGTTCCTTTTGTTACATGGTTTACCAATCTCTTCTTTCAGTTAGTCTCAGGGTGCTACAAGATCCCTTTGCATACTATTGTTACAAGGTTAGCCCCTTTGTGGGTGGGCAGCCCTCTGTATACCCACAGCTTGTAGGGGTGTGTGTGTATGTATATATATATACAACAACAACAAAACCCTAAGAACAAGAACCATGATTTTACTGTTTTATATAATGGACTCCTGTTTACTGTGACATTATATTTTATGGGACATGAGCTTCCATGGATTTGGTATCCATGCAAGGGCTTATGAACAATCTCCAGCAGATACCAAGGGTCCACACTACTCTTTAAAATTGAAGTTTGTTTTTCTTTGACAGATCTTTTGTGGAGAAATTCCTCTCCTCGAAATTGGATAGCAGATAGCAGAGACCTTGCCAATGTTCTGTTATCTTCCTTGACTCTTTAATCAGTGGTTCATTCAGTGGAGAGAGCCCTCAGCCTTCCTATAGGTTGATGATAGTCTGCTGCATGAATTTAGAAGGTTTTTTAATCCTCCAGACAATATCTTTCGTGGATGAAATCAGACTTAATCCTGACAGCAGGCCTCGCTAACTGAGTGCATCCATGCATCTGCATGGACTCACCAGTGTCTTCAACATAAAGGTTAACCCCCTTGCCTAACCATGGAAATAGTCTAATTTTACACAGGTGCACAGATGTTCCAGTGGAAAACTGCACACTGTTCTGAAATATAAGTTGGTGGTCAGACATGAACACTCCTCTTTCAGAGTGGTAAGTCTTCATTGTGTCAAGCTAAATCACCTTAACATCGCCTTAATGGCTATAACCAATTGACCAGGTGATCAGGGATAGGGTGGAAGCTGACATAGGCCCGTATCGGATCAGGTTCCATGCTGATTGATCATGAAATCCACCATGTTTACCCCTGGGGGCTTAACTGGAGATCCTTCTCCCTGTTGGGATCACTAGCTTCTATTTTTTCCCCTAGACTGACCAGTAAGGGGAAATGGGTTTGGCCATGGAAGAAAGGGCTCCCATGCCTGACATTCTTCCCAATCTCAAGGTGAGCCTGATCCCTCTCCATCTCTCCACACCAATACTAGTTGGTATTGGTATATAGTGCCATACAGTGGCAGCCCCTCGACCAGACCTGCTGCTGTTAATTCTCAGAATATAATGGAAACAGTTGCTATTTCCTCAGTCCAGATATTCTGGTCTATAACACATAAATTGGCATTGATGTCCTTCAGGACTCCATGAAAACCTCAGTCTTCTCCTTTTGTAATTCACCACAGCCATGTTCAGACTTCACTTATAACCTCACTGTTGTGACACACACAAGGGGCCGAGGTGGGATAGCATCCCATCTCCATCCCAAGTCCCTCAGATGACTTGTTGCTTGCCTTGCTACACAACACCATTTCTCTTCTAGGATTTATACATGGTCCAGAGGGTGCTAACAGTCATAGTTCCTAAGGGAGATCTCTCTAAACCGGTTACCTGGTTGGGGCCCCTCCTGGTTGTTCCCCCCTTGGCACAGAGGGGATCAGAGCCTGGGGTCCTGCTATCACACTAGCAGCTAAATGTTATTAGAACTGCCCCGATGGCAATTCAGACAGAATCAGACCCAGACCCCATCCTTAGGGTGGGCTTTAATTAACAAGATTTTACATACAGTGCTATGTAAATTTTCAGCACTACAAAAACTAAGGTTAATAATATAATAGCTGTAACCTCAGGGTTCAGAATCATATTCCGTCGCCTTCTCCTTCATTCTCCCAGTCACTGGAAAGAATGTAAAACATACACCATGCTGGGGAGCCAGCCACCCATAGAGGAGAAACAGCTGTGTACCTCTGACACTCCACTTTGTTTTCCTTTAGCCCTGTGCTTTGGGCAAGAAGGCATCAGCCTCCATGCCTAGCAAGTGGATCATGCCCTCATTACTCCTGGCCCTGGATCCTTGGGAGGTTACCACCAGAAACCAAATCACTCATACCAAGGAGTGCAGGTGCATTGCACCTCTAGCTATCATAGGTCCTATAGCAAAGACCATTAGGGTGGCCACATTGAAACCATCATACACTCTTATTAGGCTTCACTGGTTTGACAGCTTGGCTTGGCTGAGACTGCTGTTTTTCAGCAGGGTCTTGCAGCAGGTGCTTAAACCTATGTAACTGAAGGGCCAGCACCACCCACCCTGGTTAGATCGGCTTTGGTAAATCCCAAATTACAGGATGTGGGGGTCTTATCTACTGGGAAAACGGACATTGGTACTTACCCGTGATATGTCCATTTCCAGTAGATAAGAGCCCCACATCCTGGCCCACCCTCAGGGGTGCTGGCATTGGGATGTCTCATAATCCACATAGTTCTTTCCTATGGGGAGCAAGTGAGTTTGCTCATGGTCCGTCTCAGTCACTGTCCAATCCTGTATAGTTTGATATGCAGCTAAATTGTTATGTTTTTCTGGAGCATTTGGCTTTTGTACGACTGGCCTTCCAGGGTTAGCTCCACCCATGTGGGAGTCACCAGAAGGTCTCAAGTTTCAGCCCTGCCTATTGGAGTGAGTGGAAGGAGCATAACCCAAATTACAGGATGTGGGGCTCTTATCTACTGGAAATGGACATATCACGGGTAAGTACCAATGTCCGTTTCCATAGCCTGGGAGCAATGGCAGAGAAGGCCCTCTGGGAGGTCTGTGCCAGCCTATTTTCATAGGCTGTAGCAAATTCCTCCCAGAGGACCAAAGAGTGCGAGGGGGCTCATATGGGGAGAGGCGGTCGCTAAGATAGGATGGACCTGAGCCATGAAGGGCTTTAAAGGTCAAAACCAGCACCTTGTACTGTGCCCGGAAACTAATTGGCAACCAGTGGAGAGATTTAAGCACAGGTGTTATGTGCTCTCTCCTAGATGCACCGGTGACTAATCTGGCTGCCATATTTTGAACCAGTTGGAGTTTCCGGGTTAGGCACAAGGGCAGCCCCATGTAGAGTGCATTGCAGTAATCTAAACATGAGGTGACCAAGGCATGTACCACAGTTTCCGGATCCCTCATCTCCAGGAAAGGGCGCAGCTGGCGTATCAGCCGAAGCTGATAACAGGCACTCCTGACCGTCGTATTCACCTGACTAGTCATGTGGAGCGACGAGTCTAGAAGTACCCCCAGACTGCGAACAAGGTCCTTCTAGGAGAGTGTGACTCCGTCTAGGACCAGCAGTTGTATTCCCAGACCTGATTTCAGGCCAGTAACCGTCAGTACCTCCATTTTGTCTGGATTAAGCCTCAATCTGTTTTCCCTCATCCAATCCATTACCGCTGCCAGGCAGTCATTGAGAGAGGAGACGCCATCTGAGGTCTGCGCAGACGATCTGGTCATGGAGAGGTAGATCTGAGTCATCAGGGTACTGAAGACATTGAGCTCCATGCCTCCAAATGATCTCACCCAGCGGCTTCATGTAAATATTAAATAGCATTGGGGAGAGGATGGTGCCCTGAAGGACGCTACAGTTTAGCTCAATTTTAGAGGAGCAGCTGTCCCCGAGCCTCACCCTTTGGGCCCTGCCAGAGAGAAAGGAACGGAACCATCGCAAAGCGGTGCCTCCGCTACCCATCTCTCTCAGCCGGTCCAGAAGGATGGCATGATCTATACTGTCAAAGGCCGCTGAGAGCTCCAAGAGCACCAGCAGGGTCACACTACCCCTGTCAATGCTCAAGTGGAGGTTGTCAGTCAGAGCAACCATGGCTGTCTCCACTCCATAACCTGCCCTGAAGCCAGTTTGAAATGGATCAATAAAATCAGTTTCATCCAAGACGGCTTGGAGTTGTGAGGCGACCGCTCTCGCGATCACCTTGCTTAAAAATGGCAGCAAGGAAACTGGTCTGTAGTTATTTCTGTCCAGGGGATCAAGGGAGGGTTTCTTCAGGAGAGGCTTTACAGCTGCCTCCTTCAGAGAAGGTGGAACAATACCCTCCCTGAGGGACTTATTGATGGCATCCTGAAGGAATGTCCTCAGTGTATCCCCTCCCTGGACGACCAGCCATGATGGACATGGGTCGGGAGAGCAGGTTGTCTTCCTCACGCTTCCAAGGAGCTTGTCCACATCATCAGTACTTACAGATTGAAACTCATCCAGTAAGGTGACAACAGCGGAGTCGCTAGGTGCCTCATTTGCAGATACTGCTGAAACATTGGCATCTAAGTCAGCCCTTATCCAAGAGATTTTGTCTGCAAAGTAGATGTTAAATGCGTCACAGCAGGCTGTCGTGGGGTCAAGCAAAGGATTTGGCGCAGGGGGAACCTGCGTCAGCTCCCCCACCACCTTGAACAGCTCTGCTGAGCGGGACTCTGCAGACACAATGCGTGCAGAGCAGAAGGATCTCCGCGCTGCACGCAAAGCCTCACCTTAGCTGCGAAGATGCAGTCTATAGCGAGTTCTATCGGATAAGGGACAAGTTTTCCGCCATCTGCGCTCTAGTCGTCGTCCAACCCGCCTCATCTCCCTAAGTTCCTCCATGAACCAGGGCTTACAGTTGAGAGCGAGTTGGAGAGGACGCTCTGGGGCGATTGAGTCGAGAGCCTTGGGAAGATCGGTGTTCCAAGTATTCACCAAGCTTTTGACGGAATCGCCGGCATTGCCAACCATTAGACCCTCTAGGGCCTTCTGGAAACCAATCGGCTCCATTAGCCATCGAGAGCGGAGCATTCTAATGGGTCCGCCACCCCTGAGGGGGCGAGGCGCGGCTTTAAGATCCATCTTGATCAGGAAATGATCCGTTCATGACATGGCTATTTGTTTGAATTCCTGTTTGGTGAATTCCTGTTTGGTGATGTTCTTTTTAAAAGTTCCTGATCAAAGTTAGGTTGGTCTTATGGACTATAGCCACACCGCCCCCCCCCCCCCCCACTTTCCCTTATCTGCTCACTGACCGTGTACCCAGCTGGAAGAGCCTGTGCCCACGTGGCAGCACTGGCGTCTCCCAGCCAGGTCTCGGTGAAGCATTCCAGGTCGGCCTGTTCATCCACAAGGAGATCGTGGATGATGTGGGTTTTACCTTTGGCCGACCTGACATTGCAAAGGAGCAGATTAAGGGATTGTTGAACAGTTGGTATGTTCTCCAACCTATCTTGGGAAACAGTGAACTGAACAAGGGATAGATATTAAACATCGATCCCTACTTCTTTTGTAACATGTGTTCACTCTGTTACCGCCGTACCTTCCCTGCCCCCTTATCACCTTAATATTCGCTCCCAGGCTATTCCCATCACCAGTTCCAGAAGTAACAGTCCCAATACTGGACAACGGTTGTCTTTGTTTCAGGGCTTGCCCGTGTCCTTAAATAACAACGCCTCAATAGAGCCACTAAGAGGCGTTTATACGACAAACTGTTCCTTTAAGGATCTTGGGTGAGGGCAGACCGAAGAAAAAAACCATACTACTTCAGGAGATGGTGTCTACACCCAAGTCCGTTCTTGCCGCTTTGCTGCTGGGCCTGACAATAGCTGGCTGGTGTTTAAGGAGGGAAAAAGGCAGGCTTGAAAACCTTGCAGCCTCTCTGCCCCACCTCCTGTCCAGGTGCTGAGTCCTTCTGCTGCAAACAGTCCAGCCCAGATGGAAAGAGGGCAGGAAGCAGCTTCTGGGCCCAACAGTAGCTGGCTGGATATATGTCAATAAAATAACAATAACAAAAGCAGTGTCTAATAATAATAATAATAATAATAATAATAATAATGTTTATTTATAACCCACTCTTCTAATGAAATACTCGGAGCGGGGTACAACAAAATTAAAAAAAACAAACAAGGTAAAACAGCAGTCATATCCCTTCCCAACCTCCCCCCCCTTAAGACTAGATTAAACCAGGACTAGTTAAAATTGACATCAGTTAAAATTCGTTAAAATAGTAAAAACAAGGTGCAGTTTCATGGACAGTGCGAGTGCAATCCCCAATGGATGGAATCAGAAGATTTAAATGGGTGGACTGCTATGGTTAATCCCCCAGTTCCATTTACATTTTCATTTGCGTTATTAGGGTCGGGGGTTGGTGATATATTATTCCCTCCTCAGGGGAAGGCCTGCCGGAAGAGATGCGTCTTTAAGGCCTTTTTAAAGCTGGTCAAGGATGTAATGAGACGCATCTCGTCCGGCAGGCCATTCCAAAGCTTAGGGGCGGTAGCTGAGAAAGTCCTCTGGGAGGTCTGGAACAGCCTGGTTCTCATTGGCTTCAGCAGATTCCTCCCAGAGGACTGAAGTGTGCGGGGCGGTTCGTATGGGAAGAGGCGGTCCCTAAGGTAAGACGGGCCTGAGCCACTGAATTGTCCAAGGGTCTAGGTATTCTCTCTTTGTTTTCTTTGGCAGAACATCTCAAAACAGCTCTCATCTCCCATCTGGAAGGAGGAGAAGACCCTTTTGACCAGGGCTCCATGGAAGGAGAAGGACCTGCAGCAGGTACCTGCCTCGGTTTGGGGTCAAGAGATGTCCTCTTTGGGGATGAAGGGGGCAGTGGGCCTGGGCAAGGTCTCCGCATCTGATAATTTTGTTGAGAAGAGTCCGACCCATTCACGAATTAGGAATGGTTCTGGTGGGGTGGCCAGACCCAATGACCGCTAGCCCAAGAGACAGGTAGGGATGTCAACATTGTTCTTCATGCCAACTCAGACATTTCCCACATTCCATACATTTGTTCGGTTTGTCCCCAGGACAGAGTCCACAGGATTTAGTTCAGTGTTATTTGTTGAATTGCCCCCAGCACCAGGACAAAGTCTTTAGTCTTGGCCTTGGTCCTCCTTCCCTTTTGCGCCTGACCTAGAGCTTCCTTTGAGGTACAGAAAGTCAGACAGAGGCAGTCCTCTGGTATGGATAGTTTAATCGACCCTTGGACAATTCCGTTGACAATTCAGTCTCTTTTTTTCTTTTATAGGCAGAAAGCAGGTGGGAAGAATACAGCGTGGCTGGTTAATCATAGCTTGGCTGGTTAACCATCTGTGCCTCAACCTTTGGGTTTAGTGTCATAGTTAACTTGTTTTCTTCCTTAGAGGACGGGCCAGATTAACTAGTAGGAAACTCTCCCTTTTTATCTGAAAGACAAACACTTCTCATGTTTGCATGAATGCAAGCGTGTCTCTCTCAGGCCATAGAGAGAATTCTTCGACACTTTGACTTGGGCCAGATAGAAAAGACTGACAATAGGAAGTTCATTTTCCCATTTCAGTGAGTCTCCTTCCTCTAGTCTTGCTAGGCCTGTTGAGTTTCCTTTGCTTCCCATAAGCTTCTGGAAGTAGAAACGCCTTTCTTTTCACAAGAGGAAAGAGGGAAATTGACCAGAATGGAAGGCATGGTTTCTTGGCTGAAAATGTCTCATACTCTAAACAGAAGTAAGTCATGTTTAAAGGAATGAGGAGATTATAAGATAAAGGAAGTGATTCCGATTGATTCTGTGCCTGGCTCCTAATTGGTTCTCTTTTTTCCTGAAGCAAGTAATGAACAACAGAGTAAGAACTACGAGAAGCCCCCTGCAACGTCAGTGGAAAAAGAGGAGTCTGGAAATGAAAAGAAACTGAAAACAAAAAGGGTAAACCAAAGGAAAAATGAGGAGAACAACTTCTGTGCCTCTCAGGATGCCGAACTTTCTGAACATCTAACTTCAGTCTCAGATCAAGGAAAGTGTCCTGTCTGCGGGAGAATATGTAAATGTAAATCACAATTAAACACACGCTTCAGCGTTCCCACGGGAGAGAGACCATACAAATGCATGGAATGCGGAAAGAGCTTCAGTTGGAGTCATAGTCTACGTTTGCATCAAAGAACCCACACAGGAGAAAGACCATATAAATGTGGAAAGAGCTTCAGTGAAAGTGGAAGTCTACATTCACATCAAAGAATCCACACAGGGGATAAGCCATACAAATGCATGGAATGCGGGAAGAGCTTCAGTGGGAGTGGAAGTCTATGTTTACATCAAAAAATTCACACGGAGGAGAAACCATACAAATGCATGGAATGCGGAAACAGCTTCAGTGACAGTAGAAGTCTACGGAAACACCAAAGGACCCACACAGGGGAGAAACCATACAAATGCATGGAATGTGGGAACAGCTTCAGAAGGAGTGATTATCTACGTTCGCATCAAAGAACCCACACAGGAGAGAAACCTTATAAATGCATGGAATGTGGGAAGAACTTCAGTCAGAATGGCACTCTACGTTTACATCAAAGAACCCACACAGGGGATAAGCCATACAAATGCATGGAATGTGGGAAGAGCTTCAGTATTAGTGGAAGTCTACGTTCACATCAAAGAACCCACACAGGGGAGAAGCCATACAAATGCATAGAGTGTGGGAAGAGCTTCAGTCAGAGTGGAAAACTACGTTCACATCAAAGAACCCACACAGGGGAAAGGGCATATAAATGCATAGAATGTGGGAAGAGCTTCAGTCACAGTAGAAACCTACGTAAACATCAAAGAACCCACACAGGGGAGAAGCCATACAAATGCATAGAATGTGGGAAGAGCTTCAGTTGGAGTGGAAGTCTAAACTCACATCTAAGGACCCACACAGCAGAAAGACCATCCAAAGGCATAGAATGTGGGAAGAGCTTCAGTCAGAGTGGAAAACTACATGTGCCTCAAAGAACCCACATAGGGGAGAAACTATACAAATGTATGGAATGTGGAAACAGCTTCAGTGACAGTAGAAGTCTATGGAAACATCAAAGGACCCACACAGGGGAGAAACCATACAAATGCATAGAATGTGGGAACAGCTTCAGTTGGAGTAATAATCTACGTTCGCATCAAAGAACCCACACAGGGGAGAAACCATACAAATGTATGGAATGTAGAAACAGCTTCAGTTACAGTAGAAGTCTATGGATGCATCAAAGGACCCACACAGGGGAGAAGCCATATAAATGCATGGAATGTGGGAAGAGCTTCAGCCACAATGGAAATCTAAACTCACATCTAAGGACCCACACAGGAGAAAGACCATATAAATGCATGGAATGCGAGAAGAGCTTCAGTCAAAGTGGAAGTCTAAACTCACATCAAAGGACCCACACAGGGGAGAAACCATACAAATGCATGGAATGTGGGAAGAACTTCAGTGACAGTAGAAGTCTACGTTTACATCAAAGAACCCACACAGGGGAGAAGCCATACAGATGTATGGAATGTGGGAAGAGCTTCAGTCAGAGTGGAAATCTAAACTCACATCTAAGGACCCACACAGGAGAAAGACCATATAAATGCATGGAATGCGGAAAGAGCTTCAGTCACAGTGGAAGTCTACGTTTACATCAAAGGACCCACACAGGGGAGAAACCATATCAATGTGTGGAATGTGGAAAGAGCTTCAGTGACAGTGGAAGTCTACGTTTACATCAAAAGACCCACACAGGGGAGAAACCATATCAATGTGTGGAATGTGGAAAGAGCTTCAGTCAGAGTGGAAAGCTACGTAACCATCAAAGAACCCACACAGGGGAGAAACCATATAAATGTATGGAATGTGGTAAGAGCTTCAGTCAGAGTGGAAGTCTACAGAAACATCAAAGAAATCACATGAGGAAAACCAGCTAAATGTTTGAAATACAGAAAGAGCTTTTCTGAAAAAATTCAGAAAAAAATTTCTGAAAAAAAGTGAAGGCTAGACATTAGAAAGAACATCCTGACAGTAAGGGCTATTCGACAGTGGAACGCACTTCGTCTGAGATTTTGGTGGAGTCTTCTTCCTTGGGGGCTGGATGGCCATCTGTCAGGGATGCTTTGATTGGGAGTTCCTGCATGGCAGAATGGGGTTGAACTGGATGGCCCTTTTTGGGGTCTCTTCCAACTCTATGATTCTATGATTCTACAATGGCTGCCATATTATCGGTTAAGGGAAAGAGAGGGGATATGAAGAATTGGCAGAAGAAGGGGGGAAATCACAATTTTAAAAGTTTTATGCACAGATGGTAGTCATTTGATGGGTAAAATGTACAAATTGCTACTTATATTTGACAATGAAAAAGAGCTGATTAATAATAATGATAATAATAATGATGATGATATAAATTATTTATTTATATCCCCCTCTCCCTATATTGGATTGAGGCAGGTAACAACAGTTAAAAGCAATAAGGGGCTTCTTAGATTGACAGGAAAGTGTGACATGAAGTTGCCTTTTCCTTAATGCTTAGCAGCTACACCGCAGCCTTTAGATGCAGCTACGCTGTTCTGCCGTTTTTAAAAAAGTAGTGGGGAATAGCAGCACCTTTTTAAAGGCGCTTCTTCTCCACTAAAACGCAAAAGAAACATTTTCATGGCACACTTTCCCTTTTTCTCATCTAAAGGCTGGGCTTTCATGCAGCCATCAACACACCTCTTTTTGCCAATCTAAAATGCTCCATCCATCCCTATATAAATCCCCTGCCTTCCTGCTCTTTCCCCAGTTCCTTTTTTTCCACTGTATTAGCAGCTTGGAACTTATATATTACCCATGGCTTGGGTCCAGCATACTTGAGGGAACGCCTATTCCCATACAATCCTTCCCTTGCACGCAGGTGCTTTGGGAGGAACCTTCTGCAGCCAAAGAAAACCAGTTCAACCCCATCCTTCTGCCATGCAGGAACTCCCAGTCAAAGCATCTTCAGTGACAGACGGCCATCCAGCCTCTGCTTAAAGACCTCCAAGGAAGGAGACTCCACTAAAATCTCCAAGGAAGGAGTGTGTTCCACTGTCGAACAGCCCTTACTGTCAGGAAGTTCCTCCTAAAGTTGAGGTGGAATCTCTTTTCCTGCAGCTTGCATCCATTATTCCGTGTTCTAGTCTCTGCAGCAGCAGAAAACAAGCTTGCTCCCTCCTCAATATGACATCCTTTCAAATATTTGAACAGGGCTATCATATCACCTCTTAACCTTCTCTTCTCCAGGCTAAACATCCCCAGTTCCTCATAGGGCTTCATGGTTTCCAGACCCTTCACCATCTTAGTTGCCCTCCAGTTTCTCCACATCCTTTTTTAATTGTGTTGCCCAGAACTGGACACAATATTCCAGGTGGGGCCTGACCAAAGCAGAATAGAGTGGCACTATTACTTCCCTTGATCTGGACACTATAGTTCTATTGATGCAGCCTAAAATAGCATTGGCCTTTTTAGCTGCCGCATCACACTGTTGGCTCATGTTCAACTTATGGTCTACTTGGACTCCTAGGGGCTTTTTAGATTGGCAGGAAAGTGTGACATGAAGTTGCCTTTTCCTTAATGCTCAGTGTAGTGAAAAGACCCCAGAAGCAGCGAACCCCGGAGACAGAGATAGCCAATCAACGAGCACCAGGTGACCAGCCAATTAGAAGCTGGCTGGGCGGGGTTCGCCGCTTCTGAGGTCTTTTCACTACACTGAGCATTAAGGAAAAGGCAACTTCATGTCACACTTTCCTGCCAATCTAAAAAGCCCCCTAGATCCCTTTCACATGTGGTCTCATTCAACCAGGTGTTCCCCATTTTATATTTGTGCATTTCATTTTTCCTCCCTAAGTGCAGAACCTTACATTTCTCTGCATTGAATTTCATTTTGTTAGCGTTGGCCCAGCTTTCTAATCTATTCAGGTCATTTTGAATATTGATCCTGTCCTCTGGGGCATTAGCTACTCCTCCTAGTTTAGTGTCATCTGCAAATGTGATAAGTATGCCCCCAATTCTGTCATCCAAGTCATTAATAAAGATATTGAATAGCACTGGGCCCAGGACAGAGCCCTGAGGGACCCCACTGGTCACTTCTTTCCAGGTTGAAAAGGAGCCATTGTTGAGCACCCTTTGGGTTCGGCCAGTCAACAAATTATATATCCATGTAACAGTTAACTTGTCTAGCCCACATTTTACAAGCTTGTTTGCAAGACTGTCATGGGGAACCTTGTCAAAGGCCTTACTGAAATCAAGATATACTACATCCATAGCATTCCCTTCATCTACCAAACTGGTAATTTTATTTAAAAAAAAAGAGAGATCAGATTTGTCTGGCAGGAGTTGTTTCTCTGAAACCCATGTTGACTTTTTGTGATTATGGAATTATCTTCTAGATATTCACAAACTCTCTGTTTAATGATCTGCTCCAGAATCTTTCCTGGAATTGATGTCAGACTAACTGGACGATAATTGTTGGGATCCTCTTTTTGTCCCTTTTTGAAGATGGGGACAACGTTTGCCCTGCTCCAGTCTGCTTGGACTTCTCCTGTTCTCCAAGATTTCTCAAAGATTATTGCCAGTGGTTCCAATATTACATTCCCAGTCTCCTTCCTTGGAGGTCTTTAAAAAGAGGCTGGATGGCCATCTGTAACTGTGGGTGCTGTGATTGGGAGTTCCTGCATGGCAGAAGATGGGGTTTAGACTGGATGAGGGCTTTTCAAGGGTCCTTGTAGCTGGCCCAATAAATCCAATTCCCTTAGAAAGATCCTTGGCTACACATCCAACCAATTCAGCTGCAGCAATTAGAAAGAGATGAACTGTTTAAATTTGCAAAGATTTGATAAGCAAAGGATGCCTTTCTTTGCAAAGTGTATTTTCACAAGGGGTTGTTAATCCTGGATTATGGATCCTATTGTTTAGTCCCAAATACCATAGACCTATAAAACCAATGGGATTTACTTAAATGTTGGCTCAACCACTGAATAGATTAATCATTACAGCGCAGGTAACCTGACAATAAATGTACTAACAGTCACAATCCTGGAGCTAGTTATCTAAAGCTACTCTTGATCCTTTTCTCCTTCTTCATTATTTCTTAACCGTTCCTTTTCCACATGGATTAAGGTGATGGAGGTTTATAGAGAGTTTTGTAATGTGTAATGTTTTTAACTTTTTAAAATTGTTTGTTTTTTACATTTTGTATTTTTAATGCTTTTTAATGTTTTAACTTGGACTATTTTAAATTTTGTTATTTGCCTTGAATCCCTATACTGGGAAGAAGGCAGAATCATCATCATCATCATCATCGACATACTAGCAATAGACTCTACCTGCACAACTTGGCAGTTCCCCTGAGGCTGAGAGAGTGTGACTTGGCCAAGGTCACCTGGAGGGTTTCATAGCCAAGAGAGGATTCAAACACTCAAACCACTGTGCCCCGTACATACATACAGACACACACAGACACACACATAAATAATTTATTGTGAGGGTCTTTTTTGGTGGAACCTGGTTCAAGTGCACCATTTGCAGGTCCCTGGTAAACCCAGGGAAGGAAAATGTCCGTGTCCCCCCTAACCCTAACCCCCTTCCCTTGTTCAGGGCGACCGGACATCCTAACTGCAAAGGAGGACAAGGCACTGTGAAATACAGGACATTCAACAAACATGTAGGGCCTTACACAATAAAAGCGAAAACACTAATATTAATATACATGCATTGTCTATGGTTTATTTACAGCTATATTACATATGCTACATTTTGTTTGGTACTCAGCTGTGTTTTTCTTCCATAAAATGCCCTGTTGGCTTTTGCAATTTATTTATAGCGCTCTGAGCAAGGCTTCAAGGCTTAAAACTGGACTCTGGCAGCAACCGACCCTTGACTGGACTCCCATTTAAACCATTCCTTTCCTTTGACCATTGTGCTGACATTAAGGAAGAACCCTCTTCAACCTTTGCATTGTGTCCTCAAGAACCTCTGGCCTAATCCCTTTGCTGTCCTTTTCCTCCCCGAGGAACAAAAGCTCTGGGTGCGAGTCCTGTCTGCTGCTGCTGCTGCTGCTCCCAGAACAAAAGCGTTCCAGAAGGATCCATCCGGGGATCCCCTGTTTGCAGCAAGGGCAGGTTGCCAAGTAGAGGCATTTCTCAAAGGGGCACAGCAGACGCGGTGCTGCTCAATGGGCTTCTTAGTCATGCTCAAAATGGAGGACATTTGGCATTCCTCCTGGAGAGAAGGGTGAAATGTAGGGCAGGTCCTAGAAAAGGAGGACGCCTGGTCACCCTTCTCTGGTTGCTCTTGGCCTGCGCTTATTTGACTTCATGGTTAATCCAGCCCTGACTGCATTGGCTAAACAAATGACAGGAAGGTAGGAGGCATTGCCTTGGCATTGGACCTTGTGCCAGAAGAGGCTCGCATAATCGACCATCGGATGAGGATTGAAGGCTGAACGCAATTCCCATGGACCCCCCAGTAAAGCCTCCTTTGGTTGGGTCCCATTCATCGCAAGAGCTGTGCAGCAGAGGCACCCAGGCAGCTTCCTCCTCCTTCGCTGGAGGCCCTTAAAGAGAGGAGGCTCCGTGGCCGCCTGCCAGGGGAGCCTCAATGATGGGGTCCCAGGTGGGCAGAGGGCTGGGCAAGATGAGACCCACTCTCTGATTCACCAGCTCCCCTCATTGCTTCCCAGTTCAAGGGCAATATGGGGCAGGGAAGGCACTTCAGGCCAAGGCAATAGGGCAGGGCTGAACCCGGCCCCATCTTTCCTTGGGTCCCGGAGAGCATCCCTCTCCCTCCTTGGCTTCCTGCTCTTTTGCACATGGCATCTTCTTCCTGGGAGTCTCTGTGCCCCCTCTTCACTGATGTGGGGCTAAGAAGCCCTGGGGAGCCACAGCCCCCAACCTGGGCCCATAGTTCCAATGCGATGGACCAGGCCTTGGACAGAGCCTGACGTCCCTCCATCTCTGAGGTTCTTCTGAAGCCTCCATCCTGGGATGCCTCTGGGAGGTCAGTGGCACAAGACCACTCTCCCTCCCTTCCCCTCGAGGTGCCCAAGGGGGTCCCTGGCTCTTTTGGCCCGCTGACCATTCCCCCACCACCCCCGGGTCCCCCGCCCTGCCTTGGATTATAGCCAAAAAGTGCCACCTAGAAGCTCAAGAGATGGTCTTCCAGCTGTCAGACTCCAGGTGGGTCTTCAAAGTGGAAGCTGCCTGCCTCCGTCCCCAGAGGACTGGCATCCCAAGTGTTCTTTCCAGGTGGGTCCCTCTGGTCAGCCTTATGGGCTGAGGCTCCAGGCCAGCTCCTCGTGGCTCTCAAAGCCTGGGTTGAGGTAAGTGGCACCAGAGCCACCCACGTGGACCGCTACGGCCCCAGAGAAGTCCATCTTGTCCTGGGGCGGCCATGATGAGTCCCTTTCCAGGTCCCTCCGCAGCTTCTTGTACCGGCTGGAGGACCGGTAGCCAACGGCTCTCTTCAGCCACAGCCACAGGGACCGGTTCTCGATGATGGCTTCCTGCAAGGAGGAGAGGATGCGGAGAGAAGGAAGGCAGCTGCAGAGCACTCCTAAACCAGGGGTCTGAGCGGGGTCCCACTTAGTCCAAGAACTGGAGGCTGTCAATAGGAAAAGCAATAGAAAAACTCACCTCGACAACAAAAGAGATGGCAAAGTTGACCACCAGCATGATGAGCAGAGAGACCCTCCAGAGAACTGGGGTGCAGACCAGCTGCAGCACGGATGCAGGGAGAGAGAATAACAAAGTCTTTGGGTCAACAACAACAACAACAATAATGGGATGTCTTATTGAGGAGGGAGCAAGCTTGTTTTCTGCTGCTGCAGAGAATAGGACACAATGGAGCAATGGATGGAAGCTCTAGGAACAGAGATTCCAGCTCAACATTAGGAGGAATGGCCTGACAGTGAGAGCTCTTTGACAGTGGAAGATGCTCTGCCTTTGAGAATAGGGCAGTTTTGTGGAGTTGATCTCGACTCCTGGCAACCCTATGGATGAGACATCTACAAGATCCCCTGTCCTCCGCTGCTCTGCTTAATCCCTGCAACCCCATAAACCATTCTGACCTCCATAATAGAGTCCATCCTTCATCTGGCATGCGGCCTCCCTCTCTTCCCTCTACTTTCCCAGAGTTATTGTTTTTTCATGTGAGTCACAGAATCAGAGTTGGAAGAGATCACAAGGGCCATGCAGGAACTCCCAATCAAGCCATCCCCGACAGATGGGTATCCGGCCTCTGTTTAAAGACCTCCAAGGAGGGAGACTCCACCACAATCTCCATTGAGGGAGTGTGTTTCACTGTCGAACAGCCCTTACTGTCAGGAAGTTCCTCCTAATGTTAAGCTGGAATCTCTTTTCCTGCAGTTTGCATCCATTGTTCCGGGTCCTAGTCTCTGGAGCAGCAGAAAACAAGCTTGCTCCCTCCTCAATATGACATCCCTTCAGATACTTAGACAGGGCTATCAAATGACCTCTTAGCCCTCTAACCATCTACTAAGCTGATAACTTTATCAAAAAAGAGATCAGGTTTGTCTGGCAGGACTTGTTTCTCTGAAACCCATGTTGGCTTTTTGTGATTATGGCATTGCCTTCTAAATGTTCACAGACTCTCTGCTTAATGACCCATTGCCCCCCATGCCAAGCCCACCTCCTTCCCAGGACTGACTGGCAGAGCCACTATGGGCCTGGGCCCTTTGACAGAGGAAGGGGGACTTACTACTTACTTCCATCCGGGTGTAGAGATCCTCAATGTTGGCAAACAGGAGGAAGAGGCAAACGCCCAGCTGCACCAAGAGCACCAGGACAAAGAGGTCTGGAGGGAGGAGAGGGACGCCGGGGGTCAGGAGGTGGGAAAGGCCAGCCCAGGCTCAGGTGGGGCAGA
This sequence comes from Urosaurus nigricauda, assembly GCA_034509955.1. Taxonomy (NCBI): domain Eukaryota; kingdom Metazoa; phylum Chordata; class Lepidosauria; order Squamata; family Phrynosomatidae; genus Urosaurus; species Urosaurus nigricauda. The sequence continues at coordinate 278,717,227 of JAOEGL010000003.1, forward strand.
GGGGCCGGGGCCGGGAATGGCCTTCCGATTGGCTTTGACTCATGGCAACCCCATGGAGGACGAGGCACCTCCAAGACCCCCTGGCCCTCCCCTGCTCTCCTTGGTTGTCCATCCACCTGGCCTATGGCCTTCCTCTCTTCCTACATCCCTCCACCTTTCCTAGCATCCTTGTCTTTTCCAAGGAGTCCTTCCTTCTTGTGATGTGTCCAAAGTATGGCAGCCTTAGATTGGCTATCTGGGCTTCTTCCAGGGAGGCTTCAGGCTTGGTCTGTTCAAGGAGCCATTTGCTCGCCTCTTTGGTGATCCACCGGATCCTCAGCTCTCTCCTCCTCCTCCTTCAGTAGCAGCACATCCCAAAGGAATTGGTTTTCTTCCTGCCCACTTTCCTAACTGTCCAGCTCTTCAGAGTGACCAGATGCCCAAACCTCAAAGGAGTACAAAGCACCACAAAATGTAGAACATTCAAGAAAAATTTAGGGCATCACCCTCAAGCACGCACACACACACCCCTGCAAAACACTCATAAATCCCGGCTTCTTAGTCATGCTCAAAAAAAAAAAAAAAAAAAAAAGAAAAAGAAAAAAAAGGGATATTTTGGAACTCCTCCTCCAGGACAGAAGGTTGAAATGTAGGGCATGTCCTGGGAAAGGAGGACCTCTGGTCACCTTCCAGCTCTTGCTTGTATACATGGGGATGGCTTAGACGATTGTAACTTTTGTGCTCCGTTGTATATTTGTATACATTTACTCCTCAGGATCTTGCCTAGTTCTTTCATGGGTGCCCTTCCCATTCCTAGCCTTCCTCTGATTTCTTGACTGCAGTTTTTCTTCTTTCATCCAAGGTATGGGAACTACTCTTTGCCTATTAAAGTCTTGAACCATGGGCTAGTCCACCTTATTTGCAAAAGGAGCAGGAGGCAGGGTCCTGATGGTCCAGAGGGTACCCAGAAGGGGGTCTGCCCAAAACCTCCCCATTTATCCACTGAGCAAAAGAGGAGACGGCTGCGGGGGGGGGGGAGAGATTTGGAACCCCTTTGGGGGGCATTTGGTCTCTCTCAACCTCCGTGAAGAGTGGAAGGAAGCAGGAAAAGAGGGAGAGCGCATGATTCCATCAAGGGCTGCATCTGCACTGCAGAATTAATGCAATTTGGTGCCACTTTAACCACCATGACTCAACATTATACAATTCTGTGATTTTGTGAGATATTTAGCCTTCTCGGTCATAGAATCATAGAATCATAGAGTTGGAAGAGACCACAAGGGCCATCCAGTCCAACCCCCTGCCATGCAGGAACTCCCAGTCAAAGCATCCCCGACAGATGGCCATCCAGCCTTTGCTTAAAGACCTCCAAGGACCTCACTAACAAATCTCTTTTCCTGCAATTTATATCCATTGTTCCGCGTTCTAATCTCTGCAGCAGCAGAAAACAAGCTTGCTCCCTCCTCAATATGACATCCCTTCAAATATTTAAACAGGCCTCTTAACCTTCTCTTCTCCAGGCTAAACATCCCCAGTTCCCTAAGGCGTTCTTCATAGGGCATGGTTTCCAGACCCTTCACCATCTTAGTTGCCCTCCTTTGGACCCGCTCCAGTTTCTCCACATCCTTTTTGAATTGTGGTGCCCAGAACTGGACACAATATTCCAGGTGGGGCCTTACCAAAGCAGAATAGAGTGGCACCATTACTTCCCTTGACCTAGACACTATACTTCTATTGATGCAGCCTAAAATTGCATTGGCCTTTTTAGCTGCTGCATCGCACTGTTGACTCATGTTCAGTTTATGGTCTACTTGGACTCCTAGATCCCTTTCACATGTGGTCTCTTTCAGCCAGGTGTCCCCCATCCTATATCTGTGCATTTCGTTTTTCCGCCCTAAGTGCAGAACCTTACATTTCTCTGTGTTGAATTTCATCTTGTTAGCATTGGCCCAGCTTTCTAGTATATTCAGGTCATTTTGAATTTTGATCCTGTCCTCTGGGGTATTAGCTACTCCTCCTAGTTTAGTGTCATCTGCAAATTTGATAAGTATGCCCCCAATTCTGTCATCCAAATCATTAATAAAGATGTTGAATAGCACTGGGCCCAGGACAGAACCCTGTGGGACCCCACTGGTCACTTCTCTCCAGGATGAAAAGGAGCCATTGTTGAGCACCCTTTGAGTTCAGCCACTCAACCAATTACAAATCCATGTAACAGTTACCTTGTCTAGCCCACATTTTACAAGCTTGTTTGCAAGAATGTCATGGGGAACCTTGTCAAAGGCCTTACTGAAATCGAGGTAAACTATATCCACAGCATTCCCTTCATCTACCAAGCTGGTAATTTTATCAAAAAAAGAGATCAGGTTCGTTTGGCATGACTTCTTTCTCTGAAACCCGTGTTGGCTTTTTGTGATTATGGCATTGGCTTCTAAATGTTCGCAGACTCTCTGCTTAATGATCTGCTCTAGAATCTTTCCTGGTATTGATGTCAGACTAACTGGACGATAATTGTTGGGATCCTCTTTTTTCCCCTTTTTGAAGATGGGGACAACGTTTGCCCTCCTCCAGTCTCCTGGGACTTCTCCTGTTCTCCAGGAGTTCTCAAAGATTATTGCCAATGGCTCTGATATTACATTTGCCAGTTCTTTTAATACTCTAGGATGTAGTTCATCTGGTCCTGGAGATTTATATTCATTTAGGTTAACCAGGTATTCCTGTACTACCTCTTTACTTATTCTGTGCTGAATTTCCTCTATTCTGTCTCCTGTTCCATTATCCTTAGGTTGAGCACCTTTTGCCTTTTCTGAGAAGACTGAAGCAAAGAAGGTGTTGAGTAATTCTGCCTTTTCTTTGTTCCCTGTTAGTATTTTGCCATCTTCTGCACGCAGTGGTCCTACCATTTCCTTCTTCTTCCTTTTGCTGCGGACATATCCAAAAAAGCCCTTTTTATTGTTCTTAACCTCTCTAGCCAGCCTGAGTTCATTCTGTGCTTTAGCTTTTCTGACTTTATCCCTACATGTGCTGGCTATTTGTTTGAATTCCTCTTTGGTGATTTCCCCATTTTTCCATTTTTTATACATGTTCCGTTTAAAACTTAGCTCAGTTATAAGTTCCTTAGTCATCCATACCGGTTTCTTGAGACATCTCCCATTTTTCTTCCTCATTGGAACTGTCTGAGATTGTGCTTTCAGTATCTCCCTTTTGAGGAACTCCCATCCATCTTGAACTCCCTTCTCTTTTAGTATTCTTGACCATGGGATCACTCCCAGTATTTCTCTAAGTTTATTGAAGTCAGCTCTCCTAAAGTCTAGAGTGTGTGTCTGACTATGCCTGGCTTCCCCTTTCCGCTGTATAACAAACTCCAGGAGGACATGGTCACTTCCACCTAAGGATCCAACCACTTGCACTCCATCAACTAGGTCTTCCCTGTTGGTTAAGATCAGATCTAAAATGGCTGATCCCCTTGTTGCCTCTTCCACCTTTTGGACAATGAAATTGTCTTCCAGGCAAGTGAGGAATTTGCTAGACTTTGAGGATTTGGCTGAGTTTGACTTCCAGCAAATATCAGGATAGTTGAAGTCACCCATCACTACTACATCTCTCTTTTCTGAGTATGTGATTATCTGTTCTAGAAAGGCATCATCCAATTCCTCTGCCTGAGTCGGGGGTCTGTAGTAGACTCCCACAGTAACATCCCTGTTGTTTCCCTCTCCTTTAATTTTTATCCAGATGCTCTCCACCTGGCTTCCAGTATTGACTTCCTGCATCTCTTCACAGGTGTAAATATCCCTGACATATAATGCTATTCCTCCTCCTTTCCTGTTTGGCCTGTTTCTCTTAAAAAGGTTATATCCCTCTATTTCTACATTCCAATCATGAGACTCATCCCACCAGGTTTCAGTGATGCCTATTATATCATATTTCCCTTGTTGTGCTAGGAGTTCAAGTTCTTCCTGCTTATTTCCCATACTCTGTGCATTAGTGTAGAGACATTTAAGACCATGTGTCCTCTTTACTTGCTGCTTTTGCACATTTTTTTGCCTCCTACTCTTGGGTCCTTTCACTGTTTGCCTTGTTCCCTCTATGCCACTTGGACTATTCTCTCCATCCCTTTTGTCTTCCAGTATAATGTCTCCCTCCCCCACATAACTCAGTTTAAAGCCCTCCTGATCAGATTCTTCAGACTGTTGGCAAAAACGTTTTTGCCAACTGGCGTGAGATGCAGCCCATCCCTTGCCAGAAGTCCCTCCTCATGGAACCGCAGCCCATGATCCAAGAATCCAAACTGTTCTTGGCGGCACCATCTACGGACCGGAGGGACCTTGAAACTGTAGTACATGCTCTGGTAACCTCTCGGTTGGATTTCTGCAACGCGCTCTACATGGGGCAGCCTTTGTATCACACTCGGAAGCTGCAATTAGTGCAAAATATGGCAGCACGGGTGGTCACTGGTGCTCCCAGGGCCTCCCACATAACACCAATATTGAAAGATCTTCATTGGCTGCCGATTTGCTTCCGGGCTCAGTACAAAGTGCTGGTTATCACCTATAAAGCCCTATATGGCTTGGGCCCAGGGTACCTGAAGGACCGTCTCTCCCCACATAATCCGCCCCGCACACTAAGATCTACTGGGCAACAGTTCTTAAGAGTTCCAGAGGCTAGATTAGTGAATACAATGAAGAGGACGTTTTCCATCTCCGCCCCTAGCCTCTGGAACTCACTGCCCACCAAGCTCCGCTTGTCTCCCTCCCTTTCCCAATTTAAGAAGGACCCGAAGACTCACCTATTTAAGCAGGCATACTCCTGAATGGGCCTCTCCCATCATTTGCCTTGTCATGTAATGCCGCTTACCTTACCACTATTGCATATAGAATCGGGTGAGATTGTTTTTATTGTTTTTATTGTATACTGGACTGTTTTAATCTATGTTGTTTTATGATATTTTTAATGTTTGCATATGCTGCACACCGCCCTGATCTTTGGAAGGGCGGTATAGAAATAAAATTTATTATTATTATTATTATTATTATTATTATTTCCCTCTCCTTTAATTTTTATCCAGATGCTCTCCACTTGGCCTCTAGTACTGATGTCCTGGATCTCTTCACTGGTGTAAATATCCCTGACATATAATGCTATTCCTCCTCCTTTCCTGCTTGGCCTGTTTCTCTTAAAAAGGTCATATCCCTCTATTTCTACATTCCAATCATGAGACTCATCCCACCAGGTTTCAGTGATGCCTATTATATCATATTTGCTTTGCTGTGCTAGGAGTTCAAGTTCATCCTGTTTATTTCCCATACTCTGTGCATTAGTGTAGAGACATCTAAGAACGTGTGTTCCCTTTACTTGCTGCCTGTGCAAATTTTTTTGCTTCCCACTGTTGGGTCCTTGCACTGTTTGCCTTGTTCCCTCTATGTCAGTTTGACTATTTCCTACAGCCCTTTTGCCTTCCAGAATAATGTCTCCCTCCCCCATATAACTCAGTTTAAAGCCCTCCTGATCAGATTTTTGATACTACTGGCAAAAATGTTTTTGCCAACTGGCGTGTGATGCAGCCCATACTTTGCCAGAAGTCCCTCCTCATGGAACCGCAGCCCATGATCCAAGAATCCAAACTGTTCTTGGCAGCACCATCTACGGAGCCAGTTATTCACCTCTGCTATTTTCCTCTCCCTTCCTGGACCATGCCCTTCTACCGGGAGTAGAGATGAGATGACAACCTGTGCATCCATCTCTTTCAGCTTCCTTCCCAGAGCCTCATAATCCCTTTTGATATTCTGAAGGCTGTGCCTTGCAGTATCATTGGTTCCCACCTGAACCAAAAGAAGGGGGTATTGATCAGTAGGCTTGACAAGTCTTGTCAGCCTCTCTGTCACATGATGGATCTTTGCCCCAGGGAGACAGCACACCTCCCGAGACATCTTGTCGGGCCCACAAACCACTTCTTCCGTACCCCTCAGCAAGGAGTCCCCCACCACGACTATGCGCCTCCTCCGAGGCTTAGCAGTGGCCGTTCCCTTTGGTGCTATTCTCAGGCTGCCCTGCTCTGTCCCTGATGTCTGTCCCTGATGCTTTTCCTCATCATCTCTGGTAACAGAGAGAGATTCAAAGCGATTCTGTAGCTGCAAGCTCACAGAACGAACCCTGGTTTCCCTACTTCTGTGTGTGACATTCCTCCAACCATCTACTTCCGTTATGTGTGAAGTGACCTCTTCCACCTCAGCAACTTCCTCTGTGTGTTTCCCATCCAAGACATTCCGGTCTGTTCTGTTCAGGAGAGCCTCCTGCTCTCTGTGATGCTGAAGTGTAAACACCTGGGCCTCTAACTGCTGAACTCTCTCTTCTAAGAGGGCTACCAAATTGCACTTGGTGCAGGTGAAGTTCCCCACATCTATAGGCAAGAAGACAAACATCCCACAAGTGTTGCAGGTGACTGCAGCAGGTCCCTCAGTGTCCATAGTGAGAAGTCTTAAGGAGGCACTGAAACAAGACTGTGGGCTTCTCCTGTTAAACACCAGCGTAAAGAATCCCTGTGTGGCTCTTAGTGAGCTCAGTCAACTGGGCCTATAGTTATCTAGAGAGCTCCTGGCTGCTAGCTCCTTCCAGAGGCACTTCCTCTGAATATCCACACCCCTGAAGGGGAAAATGAACAGACAATGTTAAAATTAAATGTTGCCTTCTAACACTGTGCCTAGGTTACCTTCACCTCTGTATTCACACCCCTCCTTCACTACTAAAAAAATAAAAATGAATTAGAAAGAAAAATTTGCGCACCTCTGCAAGCAGTTGTATAGAAAGAGGTTTTCTACTTCCTCCCCCTTGTGAGCCACAGGAAATGGCCCCCTTTTAAATTTTAAGCTCTCACCCAATCCAAATGGACACAGAGAATCACCAGGCTTCCCTTTGCAAGGGATCTCCCAGAATCAGAGAGCTCTGGTACCAAAACAAACTACAGATCCCAGAATTCAATAGCACTGAGCCATGGAAATTAAAGTGGTGTCAAAGTACTTTATTCCTGCAGTGCAGATGCAGCTCAGGAAGCCAAGGCTGCTGCCCTGCCATTGAGAAAGACCTGGACAGGGAACAGGTGCAAAGGGGTGTTCTAGCATGTGAAGTCGAAGGCTTTCATGGCCGGCATCCATAGTTTTTTGTGGGGCTTTTGGGCTCTGTGGCCATGTTCTGGAAGAGTTCCTTTCTGACGTTTCTCCAGCATCTGTGTTTGGCATCTTCAGAGAATGAGAGCCTGGAAAAGGATTGGATATATATATATATCCTGTGTGACCCTGGGAAAGAAGGAGTAATTTACAAATGTCTTGTTCTGTTGCTAATGGCAGTCCTCCGGGTGGGAGGATGTACAAACAAGGATTAATGTCTGCTAACTGGTGCTCATTGTCTGCTGGGACTCCCCTGGCCTTAGGCAGTTTCTCATTTGCATCGGTTGAGTCTTGACCTTGCTGTCCTTCAAGACTGGGAGCCAAGCCTTGTTTACCCTCAGGGTTTCCTCTTTCCTGATGAAATTGTCCAGGTGTTTATGGATTTCAATGGCTTCCCTGTGCTTTCTGACATGGTAGTTGTTGGCATGGTCCAGAATTTCAGTGCTTTCAAACAGCATTTTATGCCCAGGATGGTTTATAGCATGTTCTGCTACGGCTGATTTTTCCGGTTGACCCAGTCTGCAGTGTCTCTCATGTTCCTTGATTCGTGTTTGGACACTGCATTTGGTGGTCCCTATGGAGATCTGTCCGCAGCTGCATGGAATGCAGTAGACTCCTGCGACTGTGAGCGGGTCTCTCTTGTCCTTGGCTGAGCAAAAAACATTTGCTAGATCTTCTTCATCGGTTTGTAAACCATTTGAAGCTTGTTTTTCTTCACCACTTTCCCTATTCTGTCTGTGACTCCTTTGATGTATGGTAAAAATATCTTCCCTTTGGGTGGTTGCTTGTTTTGAGTCTTCTGGGTTTTTCTGGGCCTGGCAGCCCTTCTGATGTCTGCGCTGGAGTCCTGAAGGACAGCAAGGTCAAGACTGAACCTATGCAAATGAGCAACAGCCTAAGGCCAGGGGATTCCCAGCAGACAATGACAATACATTTGCAAATTACTCCTTCCGTCCCAGGGTCACATAGGAGATATATATATATATATATATATATATCCAATTCTTTTCCTGGAAAACACTCTCTGAAGACGCCAGCCACAGATGCTGGTGAAACGTCAGAAAGGAACTCTTCCAGAACAAGGACACATAGCCCGAAACCTCCACAAAAAACTAGGGTGTTGTAGCACTTTGAGACAAATGGCCCTTATTCAGAGGGGTGGCAAAAGCTGGAGCCAACCTGTTGTCAAAGAACAACCATTTACTTTGCATGTACCGTGAGATGGGAGGAGGAGCCGAGAAGGCTGGGAAAAGTGGAAGGTGGCTGGGAAGAGAGAGGTTCCTGCAGGGCAGGTGGAAGGGAGGGGGACTCCATCAAGGAAGCCATCATGGCTGCTGCCCTGCAAGACCTGAAAGGCCTGAGCAGGGCTGGGGATGATGACCAAGAGGGCCCTTGGAGGTCTCTCGCTTCCAGGGTTGCCGGAAGTCAAGAATGATGCAAAGCGGCATAACAGGGATGTCAACACATCTCCCCACCCGCCACCCACCCCGGTCTGTTGCCCCATGGGCCTTACAGTTCCTGAAGAGGGGCTGCCTGAAGGGCTTCCCCTTGGAGAAGACCAGGGCCACCATGAGGCAGCTGATGGTGCTGAGCAGCCACACGGTGCTATTCTCGTAGCTCTGGTAGCCCTCCTCCTCCTCCTCGCCCGGCTCCTTCTCAGCCGTTGGGGGGACGCTGCTGCTGCCTTCTGGGGTGACGCTGGGAAGGATGGGGAGCTCCAGGCGGCTGGTGTTGCTTGGAGCGCAAGCCCTGGGAAAAGGGAGGGAGGGATGGAGCTGGAGTCTGCCCAAAGGCAAAGCCCAGCTGCCACTTCAGGCAGAAAATTCACCTGTCCCAGGTGGGCAGTTGAGGCAGGTGTTCCTCCTACCTGAAGAAGATGCCCCCGGGGGAGTACCACGGCTGCTTCTGGACCAGCACAAAGCCACAGATCTGGGTGGCCAGGCTGAAGAGGAGGTTCAGGGCCACGGAGAGGAGCAACGGTGGGGAGGTGAGCCGGGCCGGGGGTCTGTAGGGGGCCAACTTCGGGTAGGCGCCATTCAGGCTCACTGAAAAGAGAGTCACAGATGTTTATCCTGGCAGCATCAACCAAACACACCTGCAAGCACCCCCTGGGGACATTACTATGAGGTTCCAAGGCTTAGGATTGGATGAGTAGCAACTCTGAGTGGTGGCAGTGGTGGCTTAAGCAATGCAGCTGAGCTAGCAGCTCTACTCTAGCTGAACAAATCCCAAAGACAGGAAGATTTAGGGTTGTTTGTTTTTGTTGATGTAAACAAGCAGATGCACGCAGTTCAAGCAATCTCTGATGCCTTCAAAACTACAGGCGACCTTGGAGCTGTTCGGCTTATCGGGAATTCTTCCTCCCAGTTGTTGATGAAACAGACTGGAGCCAAAATTCTCTCCTAAGAGGTTTATTCTTAAAGTTGCTGTATTTACAAATGTATACACGCTCTTCCAACAAATCTCTCCAACCAACCATCCACCAACTCCTCCACAACTATCCTCCAACAACCCACACTGCTGTGTGCAGGCTATTCATAGACTCATGCCATGTGGCCACAATACCTATCCTCTTCCGGTGACTTTTCTTCCTCCTGTGCCACCTGCAATGCTATCCCCTCAAACAGGGAGACTCATGTTGTTTCCATTAGGCCCATGTGCCAGCAAGCACAGACTGACTGTCTGCTGTTCAAGCCTTCAGCTGCATTCAATTCCAAGCAAGCAAAGAGCAGATTGCCCATAATTCCTGTTTTACCCTTTCGTGCACAGCTGTACATTTTAAACTCAGGCCTCAAATCCTAACAGTTTTGCCTTCTGGCCTTTTACGATCCAATTGGATCAATAGGTGGATGAATGGGATGAATTCAGCCAGATTCAGCTTTTGCCTCCAGGCAACCGGTTGGCAGCATCTCCTCTTTTCCTGGCTGTTCCATGATCAGTTTAGCATTGCTGGGCAGACGTACATCTTTGTGAACTGGCCATGTGTCTGCAGGAATTAGAACTGGGCCGTTCTGTAACGTCCATATCCAGTAAAGGACTACAGTTATGTTACTATGCAGAGGAGCCCTCCAAGTGGCCCATACGCATTGGGACCAATGCACATCACTCCCATTATGCTTTGATCCTGTTGTGCATTGGGAAACTCTTGCCAAAGTCCCATTAGGCATCTTTACAATTCCCTAACAGGATTTCTTAGTGCTTCGGTTATGTAGCTAAGTGTGCAAAAAGTTACGTAACATATAACATAATAAAGGATTCTGGCAATTATCATCATCATCATCACCATCATCATCATTATCTATACTCCACCTTTCCCTGAAAACCATAATATACTTATAATATATTCAGAATCATATAATCCTAGAGTTGGGAGATGCCTCAAGGGCCACCAATTCCAACCCCATTCTGCCATGTAGGAAGACACAATCAATTGCTGATTTAAAAAGACATCAATAATATAGAATTTAACTATTCACCATATTAAAATAATTTTAAAGACACATTTAAATGGGATTAAAAACCAGATAAAAGCAGTACAGTTCAAAACACAGGCCTGGGTGCCCTTCACACATACAGAGTGACTAGAGAGAGCTTACTTGTCAATCCAATGAGCGTATTGATGGCCAGGTCTTGGAACAAAAACTGGTAATTTCCAAAGGAGCTGAGTTGCTGTAAGAGAGGAAGATGGGAGGCCTTGGAGGGTCTGTCAGGACCACTGCCAGCCCTGCCCACAGCCATGTTGTTGTGCCCCGGCGCCAGTCCCTGCGACAAGGCACCCGTCTCAAACCAACTGCACATCCTGAAGACGGAAGAGAAATCCTACACTGGGGTTGCATGGAGTTACCCACGAATCATGGTAGGCAGCCTTTGTGCTGAGTGGCAACTTTGCCCAACTGAACAGAGACACCAAATGTACGGCCAAATGTACAGTGTGCCTCCGATTGCGGTGAGCAATACATAGGACCTTATCACATGCCTGTTTTCCAGTGGCATTCCAAACGCAATCGTGGGGGTTTCACGTTATTTCGTGAGAGGTTATCTCACACAATTGCTGGCAGTGGGGACCCAGTCCGAACGCAATCATGGGGTTTCACGCAATTGCATGATAGTTCATCACATGCAATTGTGTGCAGTGCGGACGCAGTCCGAATGCAGTCTGAACACAATCCAAATCTAAGAAAATTCGATGATCTAGCGGATTTGAAAATCCTATTCTTTTTCTGGGCTATCTTTTCTTTCAAAATTGAGCAGAACCCCTCCCATATAATAACCTTTCATGTTCATTTCTGAATTGACCTCACTATCTTTTCATTCGAAATTGTGGGGAATCCCTCCCTTGTGATCAGGTCCATAGCCATGCACTTAAAGGGATCCTGTAGCACTTTTGGGACTGAGAATAAGTTTGGTAGGATAAGCCTTCTTGGACTTCAGTCTCCTTGATCAGAGTGAAATGCCTGGGAACAGGCCTCTATAGCTATGAATGTGGAGGCTGTGGAGGTAGATAGCAATAGAAATGCAAAACTTGTGAGCCCAAAGCCCACTCCATGCCTCTTTGTGACATTGCATGGTTTCTTGCAAGAGGCAGCCACATCCGTGGGCAACAGGCTGGGTCCCTGGGGTGGGTGGCAAAGCTGTAGGTGTTGTGCGGAGCATTTGCAAGGACCAGGATCAACAGGGTAAGTGTGGGGCAGGGGAGGAGGGAGGTCTTGCTGGAACTTGTCCCGGGGGCTGCCTTTCTGCTTTTGGGGGATGCCTGACAAATTGCCTGGCCCCTCCTTGGGTTCCCCTAAATGATGAGATAATCTCATGGGACAGATTTGTCTGCAATTCCAGTCCCACATTGTCAGGATGGATGTGACATGTGGGGCAGGGAGGCATGGCCTTACCCAGTAGAGGAGGAGGACTCCGATGTACTGGATGGTGCTGTAGAGGGCCATGTACTTGAACATGCAGAAGGAGGTGACCAGCGCAGCCCGGCCTTCCCTGTTGCGGGGAGAAGAAGGAAGAGGAGGAGGAGGAAGAGAAGGGGAAGGGGGGTTACTGGGTCCTATAAGGGAGATCAAGCCCAGGCCAGTGGATCACACTTAGGACAACACTTTGGCCATACATGGTTGCCTGGCTTGCTTTCCACATTGCAAAGGGTGGGAGTGAGCCATTGCCGCTGCACTAACTGCCCCCCTGAAGCCGGGTGTTGTGTGAATGTGGACACAGCAGGTGCATTCTGGAAGGTGTTTGCTGCAAGGAGGAGGAGGGGGAGAGGTGCACCATCGCATGGAGGCAGCCATGGAAGAGCAGCGAGATGGAGAGCCTATTGGTGGGTTTTGCCCATGCATTAAAAGGTGCTACAAATGGCACGTAAGGCAGCAACCTGACAGACACAACCAAGGGGGCACCCCACTACCATCCCTCAGCTCCCCTTCCAGGTGGGGGGCAAGGGGATCTCACCTGAGCAACTCTGGGACGCACTGGATGTTGGGGGTCTGGGAGGTGAAGGGGGAAGCCACCGAGGCCTCCTGCTCCGAGAGCGAGATCCCCACGTGGGCCGCTTTCAGTGCCTGGAAGTGGGGAAACACAAGACCAAGGAGAGAAGGCCCCCCTGCCCAGCCTCTTTGGCTCGGCAGATCCCTTCTGGGCTCATGTCCGAACTCTGCAGGAGCTGTCCTAGGTGCTGGGCCTGGGGCAGACCCTCCAGCTGCCCTGGCATGAAAAAGTGGCAGCACCAAGTGGCACAAGACAGCAACTGGGCATCACTGAGCAATGAGCAGCGCCTTGCGAATGGTCTGCAACGTCCAAAGCACAACCATAATGCACAGGCACCAGGCACAGTGTGCAACTGAAATGCATAATGTGTAACCAAAACACATTGCGCAGTGTACGACAGGCAACCACAATGCACAACTGACAGCAAAATATGTTTTTGTGCTATAGCAAACAGTTCAACTTGCACTGGTTTTTTATGCCTTGACGTCATTCCCGACTCCTGGTGACCCTAAGGCCTGAGGGCAGGGAACCATCTGAATAACTATAGTCGGTCCTCCATAACCACAGATTTTTTTATCCACAGATTCAAGCACCATCTTGAAAATATTCAATTATAAATGTCAACTAGGAAACCTTGATTTTATATAAGGGACACCATTTTGTTATGCCACTGTATTCAATGAGACTTGAACATCCACGGATGTTGTTATCCATGGGAGGTCCTGGAACCCAACCCCAGCGGATAACAAGGGCCCACTGTATTTGTAAGCCACTCTGAGAGCCTTTAGGGCTGAAGAGCAGGGTATAAATACTGTAAACAAATAAATAATAAATAAGGCGAAGGGATCATGGGGCTTTCTTGCCAAGGGTTGTTCAGGGCGTGTGTGTGCCATTGCCTTCCTCTGAGACCAAGAGAGTGTGGCTCCACCAAGGGCACTCAGTGGGTTGCAATGACCAAACAGGGATTCGAACCCTGACTTCCAGAGTCCTTGTCCAAGGCTCAAACCACTACACCGCCCTGGGTCTCCTGAGCAGCTGGCACAACACAACAGAATAAAATCCCAATTACACCCCACCCCCAAAAAATATGAATGAAAAGAGAAAGAGTTGCAGCAGATAAAACAGAAATAAAATCTATCCACAAAAATAAATACTGTCTTAAACAGGGAGGTTAAAGCCTTATGGGGGAAGTGCCCTCCTTCTTCTCCTGGAGGAAAGAGACCCACAGTTTAGGAGCCTCAATTTACCTTTCCTTTTGCAAGACAAGCTTCTCACAGTTTGTGGCTCAAGTGGGAAAAAGGGGGAGAAGAAGGTAATCTTGTGGGTTTGGTAGGCAGATCCACAAAGTGCCCTCCCAGCGCTTGGCTGATGTTGGAAAAAGCAGATTCTAGGAATAAAGCTACAAAATGTAAAGCTGCCAGTATTGTAATAGCTTCCTACAAATTTCTAGTGCAGCCACTCTTGGAATATTTTAAAAGTTTTAAAAGGAGATGGTATGGTTTGGAAAAGCTGTAGAAGTAAATGCTTTTTGTGTAGAAGGTCCCTGATTTAATCCCCTGAAGCTCAGAAAAAATCCCAGCTGAAACCCTGGAGAAAACCCCAGCTGCCTCTTACAATTTATATTTTAATTTAATATAATTTGAAGTATTTAAAAGGCTTTAAAGGGGGAGTGGAAACATTCATGAAGTGCAGGGCCCTCAGTGGCTAATGGTCAGGATGGCTACATATATCCCCTTCAGTATCAGAGGCCATATAGGGCCGGTGTGGGGCAGCGGTCTGAGCCCTGGACTGGGCCACTGGGAGACCAGGGTTCAAATCCCCGCTCGGGCCTGGAAACCCACTGGGCAAGGCATACTCTCTCAGGCTCAGAGGAAGGCAGTGGCAGCAGGCCTCCCTTGGAGAAATCCTGATGAGAAAAACCCATGATGGGTTCACCGTGAGCATCTGGAAGGGATGCAAGAACATCTCAGTTGGTGAGAGCCTGGCTGGTCAACAGGGGAGCAGGCATTTTGGGGTCCTCCAGGACTCTCCTCGTGTTCTTATGAGCTTAGCTCTTGGCTCCAATGGCACAGTTGACCCATCTCCTGCGACACACGCAGGTGCCCCTTGTCTGGTCACAGCAACCTCCAGTTTGGCCTCTGGTCCCATCAGGAGGATAAAGCCCCATGATGGTTTGTGTGGTCCCAGTGGTGATGCTGGGCAACTCAGATAAAAGGGTATCATGGCTGGAAAGAGGTCCAGCAGAACCAACGGAGACATGCTCCTTGTCAGGGTCGGAGGCCCTGCCATGTTTGGAAGCCACAGGGTTTGTATAGGCTTTAAAATTCTGGGTGATGGGTTATGCAGTTATATCACTAGCGGTGATGCTGAGCAGAGAGAGTGCTTACCTTTTGGGTAATGATCAGATATGGGGGAAGAGAAGAAGGAGTTTCGAGTTGTCAAGGTGAAGTCAATGGGGGATGGGGGGTTTATAGGGGATGGAAAGGAGGACCAGTCCTGGGAAGAGGATCTCTTGGGCAGAGAATGGGGTGCAAATCACATTGAATCATAGGAAGGACTTCCCGAGGGCAAGAGCTGCTTGACTTGTGCCTCAATGTCTCCTCCTTTGGAGGCTGTTTTCAGACAGAGGCTGGGTGGCCATCTGTCCCAGGGAGGGATTGGAGTCTGGGTATTCCTGCATGGCAGAAGGTTGGGTTGTATGGCCCTGGAAGTCTCTTCCAACTACTTCTAAGGAGATTATCAGACAATGGAAATTGGAAGTATAATCTAATGGCAATCCAAACGCAATCATGGGGTTTCACGTTATTACGAATTAAAGCATCTCACTCAATTTCGGGCAAAAGGGAAGTCATTCCGAATGCAAACATGGGTTTTACCTTATTGCGAATTAAAGCATCTCAAGCAATTTTGGGCAATGGGGGGTCATTTTCGGCTAATGGGAAGTCAATCTGAATGCATTCTGAACACAATGGGAATTCACGGGAATTTGCTAAACTAGCGAATTCACATGAATTTGAATTGGCTCCATTCGAAATAGAGAAAAATTCCTCCCGTCTGATAAACTCCTAAGTGTGCAAACCTGTTTGAATTGCTCTGTATATTTGATAAACTCTCTAACCAAAACTGCTTCAGTCCTGACAATATTGTTTATGATGTGAACACCTTCCTTTTCTGATTAAAGCTTTCCGAACCTTCCTGAAACTTGTCTTTTCTGAACTGAAGGCTATGGACTCTTTCATACGTGAGAAATTGGAAGTATAATCCAAGGGCAATC
The DNA here is from genome assembly GCA_034509955.1 of Urosaurus nigricauda. Taxonomy (NCBI): domain Eukaryota; kingdom Metazoa; phylum Chordata; class Lepidosauria; order Squamata; family Phrynosomatidae; genus Urosaurus; species Urosaurus nigricauda. The sequence goes on from JAOEGL010000003.1 coordinate 278,733,121, forward strand.
CAAACGCAATCATGGGGTTTCATGGGGTTTCACGTTATTGCGAATTGGAGCTTCTCATGCAATTTCGGGCAAAAGGGAAGTCACTCCGAATGCAATCATGGGTTTCACGTTATTGCGAATTAAAGCTTCTCACGCAATTTCAGGCAAGGAGGGGTTATTTTCGGGTAATAGGAAGACATTCTGAATGCCTTCCGAACGCAATGGGGATTCACGTGAATTCACTAAACTAGCAAATTCACGTGAATTCGCATTGGCTCCATTCGGAGTTGGGAGAAATTCCTCCCGTTTGAAAGAGTTTGAAAGAGTGACCCCGCCTGCCCTGTACGATGCTTCCCTCCCCCCCCCAAAAGAAGATTAATATTAAACTCACCCCACAGTCGTTGGCCCCATCTCCACACATGCCCACGAAGTAGCTGGAAAAGAGGAGAGGGAAAGGCCGCCTCGGTGGATGCCCGGCCGGCAGCCACATGCCCTCGTGGTCCTACCTCCTCCTGCCATCCTAGCAGAAGACCCTTCTCATTTTCTTCCCACCAACACCCACAGAAGGCAGCCCCCTCACTGCCCCCCATTTCCTCCCAGGGCACTGCTCCTTCTGTGGGGCAGAGGCCTCCCTCCCCGGCTGCCCCGACCCCCGGCCTTGGCCCCTGTGGCTGGGGGTCAGCTCAGAGGCCAGTGGGATTCACTCACTCCAGCTTCTGGAAGTCTTGGACCAGGCTGGCCTTCTGGGCAGGAGACATCCGGGCAAAGACCGTCCCGTTCAGGAGAATCTGTGGGGAGAGGAGGCAGCCAGGGGAAGGAAAGAGAGGATAATAACTGGGACGTGGGGCCTGGTCTTGGAAGCTGAGCAGGGCCAGTCCTGGCTAGCACTTGGAAGGGAGACCGCCAAGGAATTCCAGGTGCTGGAGGCCCTGTTTCAGAGGAAGGAACTGGCAAAACCACCTCTGAGGAGGATTCCTTCCCTAAAAAAACTCTATGACATTCATGGGGTCGCCATTGACTTGAAGGAAGATTCACACAGGGCCTAAATACCCCAAAGGCACCATTGGAATCCAGCTGATCTTGGAAGCCGAGCAGGGCCAGCCCTGGTCAGTACTTGGATGGGAGACTCTCCAGGAATCCCAGGCTCTGAGGGCTTTATTTCAGAGGAAGGGACTAGCAAGACCACCCCTTAGTATCCCTTCCCTAAGGAAACCCTATGAAACCCATGGGGTCACCACAAGTGGAAAGCTGGTGTGAAGTACACACAAAATAGCAGAGGGCTTAACAATCCTGAAGGCAGGGTTTGTAATGAGATTCCATCTGATCTTGGGGGCTAAGCAGGGTCAATCCTGGTTATTACTTGGAGGGGAGGCTGTTAACAAATTCCAGGTACTGTAGGCAATATTTCAGAGAAGGGACTGTCAAAACCACTTTAATTTTATATTTTTATCCCACCTTTCTCTCAAAATGAGACTCAAGGAAGCTTGCAGTTAAAGGTTAAAACCAAATGATGGCTATCTGCAGACGGAGTATCCGTGACTCGCTGTGCCCCATTTTATTTGATGGTGGCACATGTGTGCGAATGGGCTGATGTGGAACCACACATGTCCTCACCCACTGAATAATATGGGGTTTGAGCATCCCCTGTACAAAAGGTATTTTGAAAAATATTAAAATACTTAAAGTGGTTCTAAATGCATGTAAAACATAGCATAGCAGTTCCTGTGAAAAGACTTCTGCCGCAGCCAGTTAAAGACCAAAGCCCCGTTTAAACAAAAAAGCCTTTGCATGAGGGCAGAAAAAGCCCAGCCTGGCCTCATGTGGGAGGGGGTTTCGCAGGGTGGGAGCAGCCCCCGAGAAGCCCCCGTCCTCCGTGTCCTCTCCAGCCATGCCTGCGATGGTGGCAGCGGAGGGACGGAGGGAAAGCCCTGGAGAGGCAGGAGTGGGTTCGTAAAGGGAGACGTAGGTTTCCAGATGGAAAGATGCTCTGTGAGCTTATCCGCTCCTTCCGAACACTGGATCCTCCTCCTTGTCTCCTGAAACCCACCTTTGGGAGTTCGTGGCTGAAGTGCCGGCTGATGGCCTCGTACGTCTTCCCGGTCAGACAGAAATGGTACCCAGAAGTGGCCCTTCCGGGCTCAAGTCCTGCTCCAGCAGCCTTCGTGTAGCTCTCCTGAAAGGGAGGAAGAGGAATTGGGCCGGGGAGGGGCTCATCTCAACAAATATTTTGTTATATTTTGCTATGATACCAGTTACGCAGGGGCCAACAAGCATGGTCCCAAAAAGGTCTTGACGGCCTTTGCAAAGGAGTTTATCACATGGGAGGAATTTCTCTCAATTTTGAAAGAAATGAAAGTGGGGCCAGTTCAGAAATGAGTGAATTTGCTTGTTCAGCGAATTTACGTGATTGCGTATTGACATTGCATTGCGTTTGGAATGACTTTCCATTGCCCGTAATGGCCTGAAATTACGTGTGATAGTTTCTCATGCAATAAAACCCCACGACTGTATTCGGAATGACTTCCCATTGCCTGAAAATGCATGTGGTAGTTTCTCATGCAATAACATGAAACCCCATGATTGCATTCGGACTGCCATTGGATTATGCTTCCAATTTCTGTCATCTGTCTCCAAAAACAAGTGAACTTTCCATGAGTGGCCACAGAAGACCTGAGGGGAGCATGTGGAAAGGACCCATATAATTTTCCAGCGGTGAATATTGAGATTCCACCTCAACATTAGGAGGAACTTCCTGACATTAAGGGCTGTTGGACAGGGGAACACATTCCTTCCTCGGAGTGTAGTGGACTCGCCTTCCTTGGAGGTCTTTATGTAAACGGCTCAGTCCAGTCCAGTTTGGATTCCAGAGAAACCCCGACCAATTCTATGAATCAGGCTTAGCTCCTGAGTGCTGCTGGGCCACATCCAAGCCTCCCCCAGAATGGAGCATCGCCTCTGCAATCGGTCAAGTGTTGACCTACCCTCCAAATTGCTATCAGCTACTACCTTTTACATTACATTACAAATGTACCTTTTACATTTACATAGTTCTTGTGTGTGTGTGTTATTGCTGTGAAAGTTGACTTCTCTTTTACTGTACAAATAAAACTATATTTGGACCTGGCACTCTGGATTTCTGGTAGTTTGGAACTGATATGCATACATAGGCAAAAGCCCGAGCTCTAAGTTTCCAAAGCCCTCTCACTGCTTCCTATTGAGCTAAACCAATTTCTCCACTGAGCTCAATAAGTGGGTGCCCTGCAATTTGGGTAACATTAGCAGTGACAGTTACAAGTTGTGTCATGTCAAGTGTTGCTGTAAGCAGGCAGCCTTTGTGGAAAGCATAAGGGGCTGGCAGGCTCTCCATACCTCTGTCTTTGCAGAGAGTCGCCTGAGTCAGAGCTGAAAGGAGAAATGCAGGAAGAAACCATGGAAGGCAAGAGGTGAGCTCAGCTGGTGGAGGCCTTTGACAGGGCCTTTCTTTCCTTCAGGGCTACCTATCGACCGGCCGGCCGTGCGTGGAGCTAGTCTCTGCCAAGGGAGGCCTGCTTGGCTCCGTCCAAATAAGGCATTTGGTCCTCCAGACCAGAAGGAGATGTTCTGGCTGTTTTCACTGTCTATGCTTTTTAAATTCATTTTTAAAGGATTTGTTTATTTGTCAGTTTTTAAATGATTTTCTTTGTACATTTAATGTTTCAAATGTTTTCCATCTATTTGCCTTGGGGGCTATAGTGGGTTGGAAAGTAAATAGATAATAGATAAACGCAGTAGGTTAGCCAGTTAGAAAGATGTATGTATGTATGGATAGATAGATAGCCCACCTGCCTGCCTGCCCTGGAGAAAAGTCCCCTCACCTGTGCTGCTCCTCCGCAGCCATTCCCTTTGCTTTTCTCCAGGAGCTTCCAGGTGATGGAGGCAGAAGGCTGCCTGGCGGACGGAGCATCTGCCTTGACAAGGATCGCTTGGCTTGTCTCTGGGATCATCCCAGCGTTTCTGGCGACTGTTATGGCAGTCTGGATGTTGTCTCCTGGAAAGCCAAGATGGGAGAGCCTGTGTGTCAGTGCCTGCTGCTTAGTCCTTGGGCCCCAAAGTAAGATGGCAGGTCTTCCAAGACTCTGCTGAGGAGTGCCACACTTCTCCCCCCTCCCCCCGCCTTGTATGGAAGAAGCAGGCCACTTTGTGAGAGGTCCGGCGGTGGGCCCTGGAGGTGCCACGGCGCGAGGCAGCCATCGCTGGGGTGCCAGATCTCTCCTCTTGGCTCAGGGGCCACCTTCTCCAAGGGCCCAGGGAGTCTCTCGGAGGGGCTCCTTTCCTTTTGGGGCTTTCAGCAGAAATCCAGAAGGAAAAGGTCACCTCTGACACTGTCCAGACTTTCTCCTTGTACATGACCCAAGGCAGGTTATCAGCAATTAAAAGCAGGTTAAGAAAGACAAGGTTAAGCAACAATTCTGTTAAAAGCACATAGTTAAAACCCATAATTTAAACAATTAAAACCCAGTCAAAAAGATAAAAGCGCAACAACCCCAAGGCCCACCACCTGTGACCATGACGCTCCGGACGCGGGCGTTGCTGAGCTCCTCCAGGACAGGCTTGGTCTGGCTCTTCAGCCGGTTCTCCATGACCAGGAGGCCCAAGAAGGTCAGTCTGGACTCGGCATCCTCCCTGGACAGAAGGAACGGACGCGTCACACACACAACACACAAACGCAGTCCGTGAGGCTTTGCTCTCCCATCCCAGCAATTCTCCTGCAGAGAGGCAGCCGTGACCTTCTGGACGCTGCTAGAACTATTGTGAGGACTGTGTCTTCAGCACCGTGCAAAGTTCAGACTAAAGCCCAGAGCAGACTCCGTGCCCTGCTGCTGACAGGGAAGCCACCGGAGCCCACCCCATCCCTGGCCTTCATGTCGCGTGGAAGTGGCCTCTCTTTCATCTCAACCACATTGACATGTTTGGCTTCAGGACTATGAAGCCCACACAAGCATGGCTACATGAAGCTGCCATCAATGGAAAATAGAAGCGGAAGGTAATAATGGTTTCTGGGGGAGATTTAAGGAGCTCCTCTGATCCCAAGCTGGACCACTGGTCAATTTAACTCTCTGCAGCCAATTCCTGTGGGCCGCTGTGGCTCTCCAAAGTTTCTTTCCCAGAAGATGCCAGAAGTAGAACCTGGCTCCCCGATATCGTCTCACAGAGGTAAGGGGAGGCTGCCTGAGCCCAGCGATGGCCACTCCGGCTTTAGCTGCCACAGCCATCCGGGGGGGGGGGGTCATCCTGACCAGGGGCCACAGAGGTCTTCTGCTCCGAAAGGCAGGGGGCTGCCAGCCACACCAGGGTCCCTCTGGGCCAGCAGTGTCCACTCTAGCCAGCGGGTCTCTCCAGGGCTTCAGGAGCGGTTCTTTCCCAGCCCCGCTTGCAGACGGTTGGCCATCCCTCCTGCCGGTCTCCCACTCAAACGCCATCCCTTCTGAAACCAGACTCTGGTGGGATTCAGGAAGACCTCTTCTCCACCTCTGCCAACCCCTTCCCAATCAGAGTGACCAGGCGTCCTCCTTTTCCAGGGCATGCCCTACAGTCCAACCTTCTGTCCAGGAGGTATCCCACAATGACCTCCATTTTGAGAATCACTAAGGATCCCATTGAGGAACACCATGTTCATCTCTGAGAAATGCCTCTACTTGGCAGTCTGTGTTCCCAGAAAATAAGGGGAGAGGACAGATCCTTCTAAAGCCATTTTTTCCTCGGAGCAGCAGGTAACAATGGATGCAAGCTGCAGGGAAAGAGATTCCACCTCAACATTAGGAGGAACTTCCTGAGAGTAAGGGATGTTTGACGGTGGAACACACTCCCTGGGAGTGTTAGGCCATGGGCTGCTTGGGGACACAATGCAAATGATGAAAGGGTTTCCCCCTTAATTTCAGTACAATGGACAAATGAAAGGAATACTTTAAATGTAGACTCAGTCAAGAGTTTGTTGCTAGTAATGTACAATTTTAAGCCTTTGCCTTGCCCAAAGTTCTAAAACCTCAACTTTCAGAGGAACTTCCTGACAGTAAGCGCTCAGAGTTTGTGGTGGGGCCTCCTTCTTTGGAGGTCTTTAGACAGAAGATGGAGGACCGTCGGTCACAAGGGGTGCTTTGACGGAGCGTTCTTGCAGAAGAAGGGGGTCGGATTGGATCAGGGCCCTTCTTAGGGTCTATAAATCTATAAGTCTATTGTAAGCCAGGAAGGCATTTTAACAGAGAGAACTTCATCAGGAAAATAGATAAATAGATACAGCTGTAAATAAGCCACATAACATGAATATTCTAATGAGCGTTTTTAGCTTTGATTTTGTCATACCCTCCATTTTGTGGTGCCATGTCCTCCTTTGTGGTTATGAGGACATCTAGTCACTCTGCTCCTGACGGGGAAAAGGACTGGGCTGCCTGCCTTTGCAGGAGACCTAGGGGGTCAAGGGGTCTCCTGGAGTCTCCATCTGGGCTGCTGACCCCTCGACGGTGAGTCCCTCTGGCCACTAGCCCCCTTCTCTGAGCTTCCCTCCCCGGGGGCCCTTCATCCCAGTTGACAACCAGTGCCTTTCCCCCCGGACACCAGCTGGGTGCCCAGATGCCCTCAGCTCCTATTTTTGGGGAGGCCCTCGGTTAGTGCCCCCTCCCACCCTCCCACCACGTGGGGGTCCCTTTCTGCCTTTCTTTTCTTTTTACCTGGTCAGGGAATCTGTCCCCATCCCTTCTGGGAGGCTCTTGTGTGCCAGCCCAATGACTCTGAAGCCCTGCGAGGTGTGCCACTGGACTTCACTGGTGAAACTAGGAGGCACTGGAAGGAGAGAAGGCAAATTGGGTGCTCAGGGGCAGCACTGCTGAAAGAAGGCAACCGGACAGGATGCCACAAGCCTTCTGACGTTCTGCTGCTGCCCCTGGAAAAGCTTCCCCCAGAAAGCAACAAAAGCAGAAGAACCCAAGAAGACTTTGCCATGGAATGGCCTGGACTACCAACTCCATTTCCACCTTATGGCAAGCAGGGAAGAGGCGTATAAAGTCCATGGGCCCCTTCCACCAGGCGCATGGGTTCTGGAGTCCTTGTCAGACTCATGGCCAGATGCTAACAGCTGTCCAGGGCCATTGGGTCCTGCTAGGTGGCCGAGGCTTCAGCCCACCCATGTGAGGATACAGAAGTGGTTGGGACCAGACCAGAGGAGGACCCCCTCCCTGGCAGGGGTGTCACAAAGGGGGTGCAGACCCCTCCTAGGCGCGTCTCAGAGGGGGACATCAGCCACAGCCCTGGTGGGAAGGGTGGCCTTCTGAGTCTGGGTCTCTATGGGTCGGACAAGGAAGAGAGTCGCCTCCTCTGCTCTGTCAGACCCGGAAAAGGCCATCGGAGTGGAAAAGGGGGTGTTTAAAAATTATCCACGCCGGGTCACAAATATACTTTCTGTGCCAATGAAACTTCCTGCTAAAAACGTGCTCATGAAGTTCTTATTAGTGGTTTGACTAACCAATTTTTTTCTTCTTTTACATTGAGAACTTCATGAGAATTTTTAAATAAAAATATCCGTTTCACAAGTCACACTTTCAAAAGGTTATTTTGTCTCTCCCTGTCAGCAGCTAGAGAAGTATTTTTCACAGATTTCCCAAATGACAATAAAGTCGAACATTTAAGCTAATTTAATTTGCATTTCAAACTCGATTGCCGTGTCAAAAGGAGGTTTAGCAGAGGTTTAAATAACACTCCTCTGCTTGACACGCACACAAATAATCTTTGATTGAAGCCCCAACAAGAGACAGGACTCTTTCAAACGGGAGGAATTTCTCCCAATTCCGAATGGAGCCAATGCGGATTCATGTAAATTTGCTTGTTTAGCGAATTTACCTGAACTCTTGCTCTGTTCGGAAGGCATTTGGAATTACTTCACATTACCTGAAAATAAACCCCCTTGCCCGAAATCGCATGAGAAGCTTAAATTCGCAATAACGTTAAACCCATGACTGCATTCGGAGTGACTTCCCTTTTGCCCGAATTTGCGTGAGAAAAATTAATTCGCAATAACGTGAAACCCCAGGATTGCGTTTGGATTGCCCTTGGATTATACTTCCAATTTCCCACATCTGAAAGAGTCCACAGAAGAGTTGGGGGACCCTCAAGGACCATCCAGTCCCACCCCTTCTGCCATGAAGGAATACATAGGAATACATGGGACCCTGGAGGACATGTAGCCTGACCCCCGTTCAACATTGGGATGGGGCTGTGAGGGTTTTCCTGGCATAAAAAGGAGTCGCGCAATGGTCTGCCCCTGAAGCTGAGACAATATGATCCTCACAGAAGAGAAGGGGTGGGTGGGGTGGCAAATGGCACGGCTCTTCTGCCAAGGGGGAATTCTCAGAAAAGAGAAGAAACGGCCGGGTGGGATACTTGAAAAAGCATGAAGGCACGCACGCACGCACACACACACACAAACCAGTCTCAACAAATAAACTTTGATTGAAGCCCCAATAAGAAACGGTAGAATTGGGGGACCTGAAGGACCATCCAGCCACATCATGGTGTTGAACGGGGGTCAGACTACCAAAAATAAAACTCACATAGAGATTAAACAGAGATTTCTCATGCATGAGGGAGTCAGAGCTGGACAGTAGGAGAAAAGAGAGCTAGTGATGAAGGCTTTGAGTCCCGGCTCCAGAGTCCCGGCCACAGTTCAGCGTCTGGTGGCCCCAAAGCCCCTGAAGGAAAACAGGGCCAGGAATGGGAGGCCCATGGATGCTCAAGCCACGCAGCGGTTCCCAAACTGTGGCCCTCGAGGTGTGCTGGACCTCAGCTCCCAGAAGCCTCGGCCACCTTGGCCAGAGACGAAGCCCAAAACACGTGGAGGAGCAGCGTTTGGGCCCACAAGGCCCCCGGCCTGGGCATCGTGGAAAGGAGATGCAGCCCAGAGTTACCTGTTTCCGGTCTACAGAAGTGGGCCACCGTCTCCGGTGCCCCCTTCATGAAGATGTGGCAGTCCCCGCTGAACTCCTGCGCGACGACGGACATCCTCCGCAGGGCTGAGGAGAAGGGGAATTGGCGTAAGAGCGCCAGGCCTCCCCCGGCAACCTAGGACAGAGAAGAGGCAGCTGGGCACAGGCTGGAGGTCCAGGGCCCCACGGCACTTGGGTTGGAAGGGGCAGGCTGCCTCACCAGCAACTAACTCACATCGAGGCCCCTGGGCCTATGGGGGAACTAGCCATCCATCTCCTTCTTCCTGGGACCATTGGCTCAAACTCCTCTTGGCCTCCATGGGACCCAATGCCACTGCAATTGTCCCAGTCCTGTTCTTCTCCCAAGGCTGCAGGCTTTAGTGTGGAAAGTTGAAAGGGCTTCTCCAAGGGGCTCAGCTTTACCCCCCCCCCAACCAAAACAGGCTCAGCACCTCCTTCCTATGAGGTCCCCCAGTTCCCTGGTCTCCTGCGGGAAGTCACCCCTCGCCCCATTGCCTTCCTCCTCTGCTGAAAGGCACTTGGGCTGGAGATGCTGCTGCTGCTGCTTTGCCTCATTTGCAGCCCATTCCTGCCCCACGGACTGCCATGCCATGCCCTCCTCTTCCTTTGGCCCAGTGGCTTCCAAACTTTGGTTCTCCAAGTATTTTGGACTTCAGCTCCCAAAAGCCCCAACCAACTTGGCCAACTGTTGTGAATTCTGGGAGCTGAAGTTCAAAACATCTGCAGGACCAAAGTTTGGGAACCACTCTTTTAGTCCATCATGTCAGTTCAGGGAGGATTAAATTCCCTTCTGTGTTTAGACGCTTATATTCACAAGCACTTCATAAGGAAGGAGACAGACTCCTGAGGACGGCCCTGTCTTCTTCTTCTTCTTCCCATCAAGTGTCATGGCTTTTGTCAAGTCTTCCTCCCGATTCTGCTCTTCCCAAACAATCTGGTAGAGTTCTCAATACATATATTCCCAAATATATAAAGGTTATCCCTTTATATATTCGAAATGCTTGGGACAGGAAGGGTTTCAGGTTTTGGATTTGGGGTGGGTTGTTTTTTGGGGGGAGAGGGGAGGAATACCTGTATCTGCATAGAATACATAATGAGATATCTTGGAGATGGGACCCAAATCTAAACACCAAATTAACTGTGGAGTTGAAGGCTTTCATGGCCGGCATCCATAGTTTTTTGGTGGAGCTTTCGGGCTCTGTGGCCATGTTCTAGAAGAGTTCCTTTCTGATGTTTCGCCAGCATCTGTGACATCTGGCATCTTCAGAGAATGTTTGCCTGGGAAAGGATCATTCTCTGAAGATGCCAGCCACAGATGCTGGCAAAACATCAGAAAGGAACTCTTCTAGAACATGGCCTCAGAGCCCGAAAGCTCCACAAAAAACTACCAAATTAATTTATGTTTCCTACACACTTGACAAACCTAGCCTAAAGTCAATTTTATACAATATATTTCTAATCATTTTGTGCATGAAACAAAGTTTTGTGTACATCGAACTGTCAGAAAGCAAAGCCACCACTCTCTTAGCCACCAATGGGAAAAGGCTTTGAGTTTTGGAATATTTTGCATTTTGGAATTCCAGACAAAGAAGACTCAACCTGTATCAGTGTAAGTTTTTAAAGTGTATTGTGAGAGAAGCAGAGAGAAAAATATGAAACTGAATGTGTCCTTTGGAGAGATTAAAATAAATAAAGTGTTCCAGATTAATGTGAAAAGGAACCAGAACTGAGTTATGGTTGAACAAATGAGGAAATAATATTAACCGGTTCATCCGTCCCTCGTTACACCAGTTTGGGGTTAGCAACAGACCCTGATCTTACCTGCTCTGCTTTGGCTCCAGGCTTGACCACCGTGGCTTGTGAAAAGGCTCCATCTTCCCCCTCATTGCCACCGGGATCCTCTATTTCCTATGAGTTTCAATGGGGAAAAGGGAGCTGGTCTGTCCTGCTGAGATGATGTGGACTCTGGAGAATAAGGTTTGAATCCCTGCTTGATCATGGAAACCCACTGGGTGACCTTGGGCAAGTCACATTCTCTCAGCCTCAAGGGAAGGCATTGGCAAATCCCCTCTGGACAACTCTTGTTAAGAAACCCCCACGATAGGTTCACCTTGGGGCTACCATAAATCAGAAAAACAGCTTGAAGGCACACAACAACAACAACAACAACAACAGCATCCTGCTAGGATTTATGAGAGCTGGACACTTCTAAAACGTGAGCTGCTCTGAAGATTGCATGAGATAAAGAAAAATAAAATAAAAGAGGCTCTGTCACCTCTTGCAGGAAAACCAAAACACTCTGTTTGTACGGATATCAGAGACGGCGGCCCTCTTTGAGCCAACTTTGGATCTGACAAAGGCTTAATTGAGGAGATGGTGGGCGCCACTTCGGTGCCCAAGGCAAGCGCAAAAGAGGTGTTGCAGAGCGTCCGGAGGAGGAAAGGACCATGGGGGGCTCCGGAAGCGATTCCTTGAGCTGGAAAACCATGTCTGCTTCCAATGTCCAGAACATGGTTGCCCACAACTGCTCTGCAAGGCGGACCCCTCCACGCACCCATCCCTTATTGCCCTGCCCTGCATTTACCTGCCACCATTCGCCTGAGAGAGAAGTGGGACCCAAGGGAGCCTAGGAAAGGGCTAGAACAAGATAAGCTAAAAAATGATAGCAAAGAATTCGAAACACAACTAAACAATTTACTGTGATAAAGCACAATTCAAGTTTTTAAAGTGGCATCATTTAACAATATTTTTTTAAATACAATGCGCGCACACCCCATAACCGTGTCCTTGTAAGCAATTAACCATTCGATGTTTGTTTGCATAGAAAAGGTCTTTCTTGTTGTGTGAATGTTGAAGTGGAGGAAACACCGTAAATGGCTAGAAAAGGAGAGATGTGCTCCGGTGTTGTTGTGGAACAAACATTGATAAGCCATGCTGATATCATAAAGCGTTATTGGTCTTGCATTTCAGGGGGACACTTTTTCAAGAGCTGGTTCTTCTAGTTTTCTCTTTTTGTGGAGAGAGTGTCTCCATTTCTACCATCTAGTTTGATTCAGTGTAGAGACTGTCCACAAAAAGAGAGAAATAGAAGAACCAGCTTTGGAAAAAGGGTATACCCAAAATGCATCGCACAAGATCAAGAAAGCCTTTTTAATATCAGCGCGGCTTATCGATGCTTGTTCCACAACAACACCAGAGCACATCTCTCCTTTCCTAGCTTTGTTGTTGTGTGCCTTCCAGTTGCTTCTGACTTATGGTAGCCCTATTTCATAGTCTCCTTGGCAAGGTTTGCTCCAAGGAGGTTTGCCACCATTGCCTTCCTCTGGGGATGAGAGAGTGTGACTTGCCCAAGGTCACCCAGTGGGTTTCCATGGCCGAGTGGGGATTCAAATGCAGGTCTCCAGAGCTGTAGTCCAATGCCCCAACCACTGCCATGCAAGCTCTTGAAAGGTCTCTGCCTTCTGCAAAAGGAAAGGAGAGAGGAGGCCAACCTGGCCTCCTTTGGAAGGGAATCTATGGCCTGGGAGCAGCCACCAAGAGGATCATGTCTCACCAGACAGCCTCTGATGGCCCTCCCTTGAGGACCTTGAGATTGGGAGGTCCATGCAGAAACAGCCAGTGTGTTGGCACAAGACCCATCAACCAGGCACAGCATTGGTCCTGGGCCTTCTTTGGCCATTTCTTCAAAGTGGGAAACATGGAGCTTTTACCCAGTCAGTTGCCTCGAACATCTTCAGGTCCAGGGGATCCCCTTGAACCTTCCCCTCCAACACTACCAAGGAATGGCAGGCAGCCATAGCCGCAAACGCAGGGCCCCAAGGCAACGGGGAAGCGGAAGGGAAGCGGTGGACCTTCTGGAAGCTGGTGGAGAAGAAGCACAAAGATTCAGGAGATGCAAATGGACAAATGGACAGGTGGGGAGGCAGTGGGCAGAAAGCTGGGCCACGTACCTCTTCCCTTCGGCCAGGACAATCCCCCAGAGGTCCAGGCCATCCTCGGTCAGTGTGCCGGTCTGCTTGAGCGCAGGCGCGTCAGTCCCAATGGATACCACGAAGGAGACGTGGGAATAAGGTCAAGAGGAAACGTGTCAGAAGTAGGGAGGGAGAGAATATGCTAAGACACTGGGATAATGGCCAGAAAATGGGTTTCCTAAATGCTGGGAAACGCATGGGAGGGGAAGTATACTGCAGGTAAGAGAATCTTCACAATTTGGGATGTCTTCCAAGCCCAAAATACATCTTTTGTGGCCAGAAAAATGCCTTAAGAGATCCCATATGTTTGCCCCCACAACCGCTAGAAGGCCTTCAAAGGCTGCTGGGTGTCCCCGATTTAGCCAGGCCTTTCCTGCCCCTCGAAGCCATTCAAAACCAAACCCACCCTCCTGGCAAAAGACAGAGAGAGAGAGAGAGTGGACCTTGTCAAAGCAGAAGAGGTTCAACTGGCCACAGACATTGATCCTCTGGGGGCTGATGCAGAAGATCCCCTTCTTCTTCAAGCGCCGCTGGGCGTAAATGATGCCGGTGGTCAGAGCAGCTGGCAGGGCAGGAGGGACAGCAATGGTGATCACATCCAGGGCCTTCTTCACCACCTCCCCGGCCTCCTCCTGAAGGACCAGAGGAAGGAGGAGGATATCAGGAGGAAGAGGAGGGCAGGGGCAGACGTGGCAGCGGCACATCCCCCCTTCCAGCCCCACTGCCCCACAGGGAGACCCACTCACCCCACTGAGGGCAAAGACACAGACAGCGTAGACCATGCCGATGGCAGCAATCCCTATGAGGCACAGGAGGAACCGAAGGGCATCTCTGTAGAGGCGGAAGTTCATGGGCTTTGGGTAGAGGATGGACCTCACCAGATCCCCCTTGGCTGTGTTGAAGCCTGGGAAAAGCACAAAGCACAATGACAACAATAAAGGCAACAGATGAGAGCAGCAAACCTCTGGGGCTGAGGGCTGAAGGCAAGGCCCTGAAGGGGGGAGGAAAGACAGTGGGATGAGGATAGCTTAGCCTGGACACAGGAGCCCCGGAGGTATGGAAAAGGGGGGAAGGAGATGGAGAATAAGGAAGAGAAGAAGGAGGAGGAAACCTAGAATCGTAGAACTGGAAGGATCCTAAGAGTCCGCCTTGTCCTAGCTCCTTCTGCCATACAGGAATATGCAAGTCAAACGCTTCCAAGGGATGCCATCCGACTTCTCTTAAAAGACCTCCAAAGAAGGAGGCCCCATCGCCTCCCCAGGCAGTCCATTGCATTTCTGAACAGCTCTTACAGTCAAGAGGCTCTTCCTGAGGATTATGATTCTATGGAGCTTATTACACGACCAATTTTTTCCTGAAAAACCGAACGCAATCATGGGGTTTCGCGCGATTGCGTGATTTCTCACCACATGCAATTGCTGATTTTGCGAACGCAATCATTAGGTTTCGCGCGATTGCGTGATTTCTCATTACATGCAATTGCTTGTTTTTGCGAACGAAATGGGAGTTTTCACGTAATTGCGTGAAAGGTTATTATATGCTTTTGCCTAATATGCGAATGTGGTCCAAACGCAATCAGAAAATAGGCAAATTCGGTGAACTAGCGGACTTACAATTCCTATTCCCTGGCAATTTCGTATTCATTTCGCTTTTTGGGGGTGTGATAGGCATTTCTATTCATCCCCAATTTCGCCATCATTACTACAATTCCCATGATCCTTCATGGCGCTGGCTTCTCCTTTTTACTTCCTGTAGTGCCCAAAATGTTTGCCATGCATGAACAGGTGGCCAGAAGAGGGAGCACTTTTATGCTCATCTAGTGCCAGCTTTACCCTCATCTTTTTGCGTGATTCCTGCCTTCCAACAGTTGCCATAGCAATTCCTCCTTCACTTGCCCAGTTGAGATGAGGTCCCCAAGGGCTATCCAAACAGACCCCCCATCTGCCCTGGTTCCCATTCATTCCATAGAATTCATGCATGGCACCACTTGTCCGGGTAGATAAGAATTGGCACTGTTACAGTGATTTCAAGATGACACTCACGTCATGGGGCATGGGGTCCTGAGAGTCTTCTATTCTGACCAATAACATGCAGCATGATTTGATGGGGAATTCCTGCATGGCACACCAACATCTCAGCGCACATGGGGCTTTGGGCACTGGTCCAACATGGAGGATGCTTTGATGGGGAATTCCTGCATGGCATGGCACACCAACATCTCAGCACGCATGCGACTTAGGATGCGGGGCCAACATGGAGGATGCTTTGATGGGGAATTCCTCCATGGCACACCAACATCTCAGCGCGCATGCAGCTTTGGGCATGGTCCAAAATCATAGATTCATAGAATCACAGAGTTGGAAGAAACCACAAGGGCCATTCAGTCCAACCCCCTGCCATGCAGGAACTCTCCATCAAAACATTCCCGAAAGATGGCCATCCAGCCTCTGATTTAAGACCTCCAAAGAAAGAGACTCCACTCCAAGGGAGAGTGTTCCACTGTCGAACAGCCCTTACTGTCAGGAAGTTCCTCCTAGAGAGAATCTCTTTTTATTAATATGGTAGAATCTCTTTTATTAATGTGGTAGAATCTCTTTTTATTGAGTTTCCATCCATTATTCTGGGTCCTGTTCTCTGGAGCAGCAGAAAACAAGCTTGCTCCTTCCTCAATGTGACATCCCTTCAAATATCACCTCTTAACCATCTCTTCTCGAGGCTAAACATCCCCAGTTCCCTGAGGCATTCCTCATAGGGCATGGTTTCCAGACCCTTCACCATCTTAGTTGTCCTCCTTTGGACTCGCTCCAGTTTCTCCACATCCTTTTTGAATTGTGGTGCCCAGAACTGGACACAGTATTCCAGGTGGGGCCTGACCAAAGCAGAATAGAGTGGCACTATTACTTCCCTTGATCTAGACACTATACTCCTATTGATGCAACCTAACCTCTAAACAGAGGCTGGATAGCCATATGTTGGGTGTGCTTTGATTGAGAGTTCCTGCATGGCAGGGGGTTGGACTAGATGGCCCTTAGAGTCCCTTCCAACTCTAGGATTCTATGAATAGCATTGGCCTTTTTAGCTGCCACATCGCACTGTAGACTCATGTTCAGCTTATGGTCTACTTGGACTCCTGAATCCCTTTCACACATAGTTTCATTCATCCAGGTGTCCCCCATCCTATATCTGGGGAAAAAGCACAGCAAGTAAAACCCTTAGCTGCTTGCAGGCTTTCACGTGAAAATGAGGAAAAAGTACAAGTAAAACCCTTAGCTGCTTGCAGGCTTTCACGTGAAAATGGGGAAGAAGTACTTTTACATTTCAGGGAGGAACTGGAAATTGCAGAGGGAGTACCCAAACTCAATGACCTGGAAGTACATGAGGTCACCATGGCATCGGTTGAGAACTGGGCATGTGCAGGAGAGCAATTTCGCATTTAGAAATCCACTGGTGTAATAAGATATTCCTGAATGTGTTTGTATAAATGTACAATAATGTATAATAAGCTTTCGCGCAATTGCGTGATTTGCGAATCCATAGCGCAATTTATTTTGCGAAATAACCTAGCTATATCATTGTGTGATGCACTTTCACGCAATCACGCGAAATTTCGAATTGAATACGAAAATTACTATTGCGAAATTGAGAGAAATTCCTCACATGTGATAAGGTCCTATGATTCTATGGGATCTCTCTTCTGGTCATTGGAATCCATTGCTTTGCATTCTAGGGAAGGAGGAGGAAGAAGCGGAAGCCGAAAAATGGATGGTGATGATGAAGAGGAGGAGGAGACAGAGGAGGTGGTGGGAGAAGAGAACAGGAGCCTGGCTTCCCCACAATGAGAGGCAGACCCTCCATGGGACCCCAGTCTCTCTTTGCAAAGGTCTCTACTGTGACCTGCCTGGCATAGAAGCCCATCTAAATGACCTGGAAGATGGGCTACGTAGGCAAGCAAGGCCTGCAACAGGACAGGTGGCCTTTCTGGTTCCAGACAAGACCCTTAAAGGACGGGCTAGCCCCTGGGGATGGCTCCCAGATCCTTCCTGTCTTAAAGGCCACCTTCTGGAGCCTTCAATCTCCAGGAGTCCTGGTCTACCCACAGAGAGGCATGGAAATATACTCCATGCTGGAAGGCAGAGAACCTTCTCTGAGGGGTCACTTGGTACGCTCCACACCCCCTGCACCCCTTAGAAATGCCCCTGTGCCCCACTATCGAAACCCACTGGGAAATATGCCTCAGAGAGCCTTATCTCGACACGCGGACTGGAAGGGAGGAAGGGAAGTTTAGCTGTCGAGGTAAGAATCACCCTCCTTGGCACCAATGCCCACCCACCGGTCCTCAGGACAACGGCCCTGGCAGGCCCCTTCCTGTCCCCCTTGGCCTGGATGACCTCCGTCCCACAGAAAAGGAGGTGC
The DNA here is from genome assembly GCA_034509955.1 of Urosaurus nigricauda. NCBI lineage: Eukaryota > Metazoa > Chordata > Lepidosauria > Squamata > Phrynosomatidae > Urosaurus > Urosaurus nigricauda. Next base: position 278,750,456 of record JAOEGL010000003.1, read on the forward strand.
CGCTTGTGGTCCTCAGCGCAGGCCCTTTGCCATGGCCGGGGGTCCTCCTGGTCACAGGGCAAGTGGGTCTTGGTGACGGGGATGCTCTCACCTGGAGGAGAAAAGACCGGGTTAGGAGAGGAGACCCCCATCTTGGCAGCGCTTTCTCCCATCACTACTAGAGCATTCTTCCTTCATCACAAGCCATTTGGAAAGAGAGAGTGAGAAACTTGTGTGGGTTCTTTGTTTAAAATGGAAGTTGAGTTATTAGGTTGCAGAATCCCACTGCCAAGATGCCCCCCCCCCAAGTTATCAGACAGGGGGGTTGGGGGAGGCATACTCTCAGAAAAGTAGCGCAAAGGTGCTGAAGATTTTCAGATGATGTCGTGCTTATCCAGGACTTAACCCATGAAGATCCAGGAATGCTCCACCACCCAACCATCCACAGGACTTTGTGTGTGTTCAAGTCACCTGTTGACTTATGGCAGCCCCAGGAATTTAATGGGGTTTATTTTAGGCAAGGGATAGCTGGAGGTGGTTTTGCCAGTTCTTTCCTCTGAAATCTAGCCTACAGCACCTGGGATTCGTTGGTGGTCTCCCATCCTAGTACCAACTAGGGCTGAGCTGGTTAGCTTCCAAGAACAGACAGGACCTGGGTGTTTATTGCTCCTTAAAATGCAAACCTCAGGATTGCATTGGATGCAGCCAGAGTTGTGCCCCAACAACATCTGGAGAGATGCACTTTGCTTCCAAAGGAAACGTGGCACCGATGCCACCATCACCAGCATAGACCCCTGGGAGCCCTGTCCACCCGCGGGTCATGCTCCTTACCAGTCAGCATGCCTTCGTTGACAGTGCACTGGCCGCTGACCAGGATGGCGTCACAGGGCAAGGGGCTTCGGCCGCTTCCCAAAAGCAGCAGATCTCCAGGCACCAGATGCCGAGACTCCATCTCCTGGATGCCTGCCAGCAAGGAGAGAAGGAAAGGTGGGCATTGGCGCATGTGGGGCAGAGAAGTCGCGAGGGTGCCTTTGCAGGACTGGCCAGGTTTCATTGGCATTTGTGGAAGAGAAGAGAAGCCCTTTTCTCCTTCTGGGGCCCAACTTTTTAAAAATTATTTTGTCTTTTTAAATTATTTAAATTGTTGTAACCCACCTTGAATCCCATTGTGGGAGAAAGGCGAGATATAAATAATTAATGGCTGTCTCTTGGGGATGCTTTGATTGAGAGTTCCTGCATGGCCAAAGGGGATTGGACTATATGGCCCTTGGGGTCTCATCCAACTCTATGATTCTATGAGTTTATGAAATAAAATCTAATTGTGAAGCCAGAGAGTTCTTTTTCAGAGGATTCACGCTAAAGGGGGCACATTTAGGAGTTGTGTCTCTGCTTCAGGAAGTCAAATGAAGAGGCCATCTGGATGGGACATCTTCCCAAAAATCTGTCACCTTGGGACTAATAATAACCGGATAGGAACACATCCAGTTGGTGTGAATCTGAAACCAGGGGTGTATCTCCATTGTTTTTGTTGCTCTTGTTGTCCTCGTCTTAATTTGCACCCCACTTTCTTCCAAATCAGGGACTCCAGGTGGCCTTCTTGTACCCAGCGCAGGAACTCTCAATCAAAGCTCTTCCTGTGACAGTTGGCCACCCAGACTCTGTTTAAGGAGCTCCAAAGAAGGAGAACCCACCATTCTCCATCGAAGGACTGTGTTCTAGGGCAGCAGTTCAGTGGAAGTGGGCTAGACCTTTCTAGCAGAGCCTTAAAAACACCACCAAACTATAAATCCCAGGGTTACACAGGTTGGATTTGTAGCTTTCTGAGGCACACTTTAGCTAATGGAGTAGATGTGTCCTTGGGCATGATTTCTTTAACATCAAATTTGGCACCAGAGGCAAATTTGGCACCAGAGGCACACAAAAGAATAGGGATAGGTTCCTACACCACAAAAAGGAGCACATGTTTCAGCAGAAAAAAAATATTGTGAAATTTGGTAACCAAGTCAAGCAAGCCTTGCATAAGTCAACGGAAAAATCCTGAACCCTCTGGAGACCATTCGAAGGTTTCTATTCCCACCTTAACATCAGCATTATAAGCCCCATCCTGGTTAGTCTGTAGAAGCCGATGGCACGGAAATGCTTTGACCTGCTTCTCTGAGAAGAAGAGCAAGGACGGACCCCGGCTGGCCTCCTTCGGGACAGAAAGGCAGGCTTGGGAGGAATAGAGCAGCCACAGAGGAGGAGGCCACATTGCCCCCCTTGTTCCCACCAAAGGAGCCTGGGACACAGAGGAAGGCCTCCCCGAAGATCTCAGACCCTGGTTGTTCTCTCCACCGCCAGAAAAAAAGCACTGAGCCGATGGGAGGCACTTCTACGGACACATTCTGCTCCTAAGAGCCTTCCGTTTTAAGGCTGCTTGAATGACGAGGGATGGAGAATGTCATTTGGTCTCCCTTGGGATTGGACCTAAATTAGAAACAACCTGACTACCAAGGCTGATCTCTCCTTGCAATCTTGAAAGCAGTCATGGGGTCTTGGGTCTCACCTGACTCTTTCCTGCAGACTTTCACCAGGAGGCTGTTATGGGACTCCACCAAACGGTGCAGCTTTACCGATTGCTGTTGAGCAAGAAGAAAATGCAGAATGGGAAACAGTAGCCCTTCAAACATCCAGTTCCCACATTTCCCAGTTATAACACTTTGGTACCACTTTAGGGGCCATTATGGCTCCAGCCTAAGTAACCCTGGGATTTGTAGTTTGGCGAGAAGTATTACTCAGAAGCATTCCCTGCTAGAGACCTCTACTCAATTTGTGTCCCACCGTTCTCCCAGCATGGGCCCAAGGCAGTCACAAATCTCCCACGAGAAGCTCTCTGTCCCTCTCGCCAAACTCCAAAGCCTCTGACAGCGACAGGAGGGGAGCGTTCAGGGCTGGATTCCATTTTTTGCTAAGTATGCACCATTGCAATTTAACACCTCTTTATTTTGCTTCTTTAAGCAAGTCTGCAACAGCCCCAGCCCAGAGCGGTGCACACAAGCCAGCCAGGACTTAGCCCCGAATCTTGTCGGTGCCTACTTTCCCCTACAACACACTAGATTTTATCCAATGTGGAGTGTCTGCATTCAGTTCCAGGTTGCAGGTGCATTTGATATGCATTTGTTTGCACATTAAGTTGTACAACATTCGCGCTGCATAGCACAACCAAAGTGCAACTCCACGTGTTGATATTTGTGTACACAACCTTATATGAAATCCAAGCCTGCATCTCCCCTCTTTAAGGTTGTTTTGTTTCAAAATGATTATGCTGCCCACCTGCCCAGACCAGGGGCTACAAAAGGAGGAGGAGGAGGAGGAGGAGGAGAAAATATTCCATCATTGTGAGTTGCCTCATCTGGGAGAGGGGCAAATTTTGAAATAAAAACCCACTTTAAGGACGAGACAATAATAATAATAATAATAATAATAATAATAAATATTTATTTATATCCCACCCCGCTGGGTAAGTAATCCGGGCGGGGCACAACATTTAAAAGCAATTACAATTAAAATATAACAATTCCATTTCCCCTCCCACACCTTAAAAATAAATTAAACTATGATAAGACTATTAACAGGATAAAAGTGGCTGGTACTTCTCGCATGATGTTGTGTCTGTCCAGATGCTGCTTTGCATTCCCTTCATCCCCGTTGTGCACATTTTCGTTAATGGGCAAAACCTGTCAATAGGTGCTCACTGGTTTTCAGTTATTGCCTCCGTGAGGCAGGTCCCTTCCACGGCGGTTCTACTTCTCGGTCGTGATTCTGTGCCTCTCCTCTTCGCCTCCCTCCATCCCTCCTTCTCTTTCACAGGGACTGCGCTGCCAACAGCTTCCCAAAGACGCCTGCCGTGCGAAGGAGCGACTGCAGCTGCCAATAGCCTCCTAAAGCCACACATTCACACAGCAGCCGGCTCCAGGAGGCAGTTGGCAGCCACAGTCGCTCGTTCTTCCCCTTCCTCCCAGAAGGCAATGTTTGGGAGCATGAAAAACAGATTGTGTGACCATGGATGGCCAAAGCACTATTGCTGGGGCAAGTGTGATCAGAAATGGTGCCAAACTGGTGTGCTTTCATTCTAAAACTAGAGTCCGGGGTGATAGTCCCAAGTCACCCCCAGTTTAGGAGGTCTGCTCTGGATATGAGAAAGGGCCTTTGTACACTGCCCCTTGTACAGAGGAGATGCTTTGGCCTAAAGAGGCTGAGCTGTGTTGAGAAACCTCTCAGTTCTGTGGAATTCTGGGATTTACAGTTTGGTGAGGTATTTCACCTTCTCTGCCAGAGAGCTTTTGCGCCACAACAAACTACGAATCCCAGGATTCCCCAAGATGGAGACCTGGCAGCTGAAGCAGTGTCATACTGGATTAATTCTGCAGTGCAGATGCAGCCTTGGAGAAAATGGCTCCAAACCAGCACTGGAGAATGACTGCAAGGTGTTTTGTGGAGGACTGTAGGGTGCTGCGTAGGAAATTTTGCCTGGCTTCATCTGTCTGCAGCAGAGCTTGGCAAAAGTCAGGTTTCCAGAATGCAGCTCCCAGAATCCCCCTCCAGCCGGCAGAGTTGATGTCTGGGAATCATCATCCCAAACAAGCATTTTTTCCAAGCTCTAGTCTTTAGGTCTGAGGACCAGGCAGGCCAGAAGGGAGTCTAAGAGGGGCCTGGTGACCCCCAAGACCCCCGTAGCACCTGGTCAGGGCTTAGGTCCCTCACCTTCCGGAGATCGTAGACGGTGAGAGAGACGGAGAGGAGGGACATGAGGATGATGGCCACCGAGTACTCGACATAATCCTCTGAAAACCACAAACAGACGCTGAAGAGCTGGAAGACGTAGAAGGGGTTGAGGACCTGTGGGGGGAAAGAGAAAGACCCCCAGCGGTTAAAGGAGGACCCCTTTGGCTCCCTTCAGCACAGGAGCCCCTGCCCTCGGCCCCGTTCTCCCTGCTGCGCTGCGGTTGCCCCTCTCACTGCCCCGGAGTGGGTCCTGTCAGAGAGAGAATAACATAAATAAATACAACACAACTTTTATTTGGATCCCATTTTCTGCTGCAGGGCCATCAAAGGGCTTACATGTTAAAACAGCACCAATACACAGTACATGATACACACACAATATCTACCCCTCCCCCCCCCGCTTAAAAAAGAATTAAACACAATACAATTAAAATTGACCTGTTAAAACAGAGCATTGTCAACAGTCCAATGGGCAAAGTGGTGGCATACTACACAAGAAGGGGAGAATTGGTTCATAGCTGAGTCATTCTATTCAGGGAAGGCCTGCCAGAAGAGATCCATCTTAACTGCTTTTTTAAAGCCGTCTAAAAGCATCTGATTTGACAGATCTATTCCAGGAAGCCATTCCACAGTCTGGAAGCGGCTGCAGAAAATGTCCTCTAGGAGGCTGCAGTTAATCTGGTCTTTATTGGCTGCAATAATTTCCTCCCGGAGGACATGAGGATCCGGGACGGACTGTATGGAAGTAAGCGATCCCTAGGATAGGTTGGACCCAAGTCATGTGGGGCTTTCGAGGTAATAACTAACACCTTGTACTGCACCCGGAAGCCAATAGGCAGCCAGTGAAGTGACTTTAAGAGGGGTGTGATGTGGTCACTCCTACATTTTCCGGTGACCAACTTGGCTGCCCTATTCTGTACTAATTGAAGCTTCTGAACTAAGCACAAGGGTAGCCCCATGTAGCGCACACTGCAAAAATTGAGTCATGAAGTTACTGGTGCGTGTACTACAGTTTCTAGGCCCTTGCTTCCAGGAAAGCTGGCGCTCTGCACTCCTGACTGCCGCATTCACCTGATTTGTCATATGCAGTTTTCCCACCTTCACTGAGGTTTTGCACCCCTAACCCCCATGAATGTGGAAGGCAGACTGTAGTCTGTCCCATAATAAAAGTGGGATGGAATCCTTGATTGCAATCCTGAACACATAACCCAGAGTGACATATCCCTGACTGATCTGTATTTACAATCCCCACATATTCAATTCACAATTTGCTGCCTCCTCACTGGGCAGCCGCTGCTGCAACAAGTGACGGGAGTCTGTCCTCTTCTCCTTCAGAAGGCAGCAAAATGACCTCCCGTCCCCCTCCCCGCAGCGATCTCTGGGCAAAGAGGGGCTGCAACGGGGGCCCTGCTTCTGGCTCTGGCACCAGAGATTGCTGCTGGAGGGAGTCTGCCGCATCCTGATCAAGAGGAAGACAGACCTCCGTTGCTCACTGAGACTCTACTTAGCAATGGACCTTATCATATGGGAGGGATTCCCGACAATTTTGCATGAAAAGACAGCGAGGTCAATTCACAAATGAATGCAATTGCGTGAAAGGTTATTATATGGGAAGGGTTCCCCTCAATTTCAAAAGAAAAGATAGCACGGAAAAAGAATAGGATTTTCAAATCCGCTAGATCACCGAATTTGCTTGAATTTGGATCGAGTTCAGACTGTGTTCGGACCACGTCCACACTGCGCGCAATTGCACGTGATGACCTATCACGCAATTACACAAAACCCCATGATTGCGTCCGGTCTGCGTCCCTACTGCCAGCAATTGCGTGAGATAACCTCTCACGAAATAACGTGAAATCCCCACGATTGGGTTCGGAATGCCACCGGAATACAGTCGTGTGATAAGGTCCTATGTAATGAAGGCCGTTGCGTAGTTAAGTAGCAAGTGCAGACTACAGGCAATTCACACAGAAAATAAGCCGAGGCTGAATTTGCACCAGGTTCTGGGCTCCGTGTTTGCAGGGCAATAAACAAGGGATCCCACAGAGCAATGCATCCCTTGTCAATGGCTGCAGGAAGGCAGGGTACCTCTTTGAAGAGCAGCTTCCAGAGAGGCGCGATCTCCACGTCGATGGCGTTGGGTCCACAGATGACCCTCCTGCAGAGACGCAAAGGAGAGGTGAGACCCAGGAGACAGCCTGCTGCCCTCAGTGCCAGCTTGTGGCCCGTCAATGGCAAGGATGGAAAGCTGGGCATGTTTCGTAATCACAAAGGAGTAACTGCAACGCCTGCCTCTGAGTCTTCCCAGAGTCTGGAGTATCCTGCCCACTTTTCACTCCTTAACTGCTGTTTAGGATTTCCTTCAGGGAAAAATTATTATGTGCAGAAATACAGACAGAATTTTACAACACAAGGGACCCCCAAGGGCCATCTAATCCAGCATGCTGCCATGCAGGAATGGACAGCTAAAACGCCCCTGAAAGATACCCGTCCAACATTTGCTTCAATATTTCCAAAGATGGAGAGTCCACCACCTTCTCAGGCAACTTACACGTGTGAGGTTTTACTTTAGAAAACACATTTTGTGCAGAAAACAAATCATAGAATCATAGAATCATAGAATCATTGAGTTGGAAGAGACCACAAGGGCCATCTAGTCCAACCCCCTGCCATGCAGGAACTCCAAGTCAAAGCATCCCTGACAGATGGCCATCCAGCCTCTGCTTAAAGACCCCTAAGGAAGGAGACTCCACCACACTCCGAGGGAGTGTGTTCCACCGTCGAACAGCTCTTACTGTCAGGAAGTTCCTCCTAATGTTGAGGTGGAATCTCTTTTCCTGCAATTTATATCCATTGTTCCGCGTCCTAGTCTCTGCAGCAGCAGAAAACAAGCTTGCTCCCTCCTCAATATGACATCCCTTCAAATATTTAAACAGGGCTATCATATCACCTCTTAACCTTCTCTTCTCCAGGCTGTAGTTTCCAGGCAGAAGCCATATTTTCTGCACAGAGGACTCTCTTCACTGTGCAGAAAAATGGGCCCTGTCTCTAAAACATAGTTGTACAGCAAAAGTCTCTACAGGTGGAGTTATGTGCTAATCCTGCTATATAATGCTTGTGATGAATAGCAGCCTTGCACAGCTGGACAAAGGCACCAATTGTGCAACTGAAGGCACCACCGGAAGTCCATGTGGACCGACAATATGCACAGAGGTACCGCATGCACATGATGTCTCCACATCTTTGCGCTGGCTGGGGATCCTCCACGTTGGACTGAAATGCCCGGCTGCTTCCCCTGGGGAACACAGCGCATGCATTACTGGTTTGCCCACAAGTGGGGACCCCAAGGAAGGGCTGAACTTGATGGTTGGGTTCAGGAGCAGAAGGGGGGCCGGGGCCGGGGCTGCACTTGCCAAGGCAAAAGATCAGGCTCTCTTCACCCAGAATAATAAGGGAGTGGGGTTTTCAGGTAGAGGGAACAAGCCGGTAGGGGTTTTTTGTTTGTGTAATGTCTATACTGCATTTGCTTCTATTCTGCATTTTTTATTTGGCCTTAAAGATTGCATCCAAATGTTGCAATGCCACTGAGTAGATCAGGCAGAAAAGAGAGGGCCCTGCTATCAGGAGCTGCAAATGCCCCTCGCTTGCCACAAAATTTTGGGGAGGTTGGTGATGGGTTACGCAGTTGAAACAGCTATTGCAGAGACATGGTGCTGCTTTGAGTCCTTATTTTGGGAGAAAGGCAGGATATAAGATAATAATAATAGTAATAGTAGTAATAATAGTAATAATAATAATAATAATAATAATAATAGCTGAGGCCTGCAGGCTCCAGGAGACCAGCACCCATCATCCACCGGCCCCACCCTCTGCCCTGCTTTCAAAACCTTGCAGTCAGCAGAAGAGACTGCAAGAGAGAGGAAAGCACCTCTGTGTGTGTTTTTTTAAATGTTTATTCTTAGTGTTTAATGTTTAGTGATGATTGCATTCTAGTTAAGGGATGAGGGATCGAATTTTATTTATACGTTACGTACCGCTTAGGTATTTAATTGTTTGCTTATGTAAATAATTTTTGTATTATGTGTTTTTTATGTAATTTTGTAAACCACTTTGATCTTTTTGGAAAAGGCGTATATAAAATAATAATAATAATAATGATAATAATAATAATAATAATATTTCAACCACAGGTGGTGAGGAGAGGAGGCCAGGAGGATTCAAGCCTGTTCAAGGTTGTTCCTGTGAGAAGAATTTGGCTGCAATTACAAAGAAGGGGAGGTCTGGGAAGCAGAGGGGCAAATGTCTTTATTAATTGGAACAAACAGAAAATGAGCCCACCATGAATTTGACATTTTGTGAGTTTTAATTAGGCAACGTTAAGGCTTGATGCTTAGTTCTGACAATGAATGTCTCTGGACTGAATCTGTAGTTACTGAATAAAGGGTCACTGGGTTTTACTACTGAAGCCTGAAGCTGGCTTAGGAAAGCTCATCTTATCAGCTTCTTTCTTTGTTAGCCTCAAAGGTGATATAGGATCCCTTTGTATGCTGGTTTTCTGGACTAAAATGGCTTTGTCTTTGAATTCTACTGAACCCTGCGTTTCTGAACTTGGTTCCTGTCGGATTTGGCACTTGCACTGGTATCGTTGTAATACAGAGACAGAGAGACAGAGAGAGAAGTGAAATTGTGTTTGGGGTACAGTACAAGACCCAGAAAGAGGCACACAGGCATATCTGTGAGTGAACTGCCTTGGGTCCCTTCTGGAATGAATAAATAAATAAATAGACAGTCAGCAGTAGGGCTTTGGGCCTTGTTTTCAGAGTGAAACCCACACACACACGTTTCTGAGCAGGCAAACACCTCCAAAGTAAGTCCTAAGCAGTGGACTGGAAGGACACCACCATCACCGGCACGAACGAGTCCTCCGAGCAGAGCCATTGTTGGGGGGCCAGAGCAGAGAAGGTTCTGTGCCCCCTTCCTCCCACATGCCATTGCCCCCTTTAGCTGACTTCAGCCCTCAAGAAACCCTATATAGGATCCCAGAAGGTCCTGTTCCAGGTAAAAAAGGAACACCCTGAGACTCTGCTCTGGGGCCAGAGACTTTGCAAATGCCAGCCCAGGAGGGCAGAGGTTGAGGAACGAGAAAGTGGAGAAGACCGTGGACTCTTTCATACAAGGCTAAATTGGAAGTATAATTTAAGGTCAATTCGAATGCAATCATGGGTTTTACGTTCTTGCGAATTAACTCTTCGCACGCAAATTCGGGCAAGAGGGAAGCCAATTCGAATGCAATTATGGGTTTTACGTTATTGCGAATTAAAGCTTCGCATGCAAATTTGGGCAGGAGGGGGTTATTTTCAGGTAATGGGAAGTAATTCCGAACGGAGCAGGGGTTCATGTAAATTCGCTAAACAAGCGAATTTACATGAATCTGCATTGGCTCCATTCGGAGTTGGGAGAAATTCCTCCCCGTTTGAAAGAGTCCCCTGAAAACTTCTCAGGGCTGGAGAGAAGAGGCCCAGCCTTGGCCAGGAAGGAAAGTCCAGTGTTGCCGCAGGGAGAAACCCAGTCTGCACAGGCCCCAGGGGCATGCACAAAACCCTCAAGCACTGGGTGCAGAACACTAAGAAAACCCAAACATCTCAAAGCTTTGAGGCCTGCCACAGTTCACTCCAATCTGCACACACATCATGGTTTCACACTATCTTAAACAATACACTTTGGGTCTGTTTAAATGATTATGTTTTAAATTGTTTTAATCTGTTTAAAGAGATCTTACTGTACAATGCCCTGAGTTTTTTGCGTATAAGGCAGAATCTGGGCACAGGCAACAACTGGCAAAACGTCTGAATGGAAGTGCCATGAAGAGGATCGCAATGGCAGAAGGACCAAAAGCAACACTTCTGGGATCCTGATGCATCTTCTGATGATTCCTCCCTGATTCTTACAGTTCTTTGAGAGAATCCAAATCATTGTTGGTCCTGAAAGTCCAGCTGAGAGACTGGCTTAATCCACACTGCAGAAATAACCCAGTTTGACACCACTTTAACTGCTATGGCTCAATGCTATGCAATTCTGGTAATCGTAGTTTTGTGAGACACTTAAGCCTCACAAATGTCAGAGAGCTCTGGTACCACAGCAAACTACAACTTCCAGGATTCCATAGAAGTTAAAGTGTTGTCAAACTGTATTATTTCTGCAGTGTGGATGCAATTGTATGACTACTACTGAGCGCTTGTATACCTGACATCTTCCTCTTTGCTTGTCAGCCCAGATCCAAACTTTGTATGGATTTCCCTGCAGGCGAGTCCGTCCTCAAGAACTCTGAAACAGAAACAGGAGTTTTCATTCCTGTAAGGAAACTTGTCTGGAATAAGGAGCAACTGGTTACATCATAAGGAAAACGACTCACCCGACCTTCTGGAAGCGTTTTGCGGAAACATCCCAGGCGTGGCGGATCTTCTGCACTTGGATGCATCTCACCTGCAAAACCAAGCAAAAGATGGGTGATGCTGCAAGGGGAATACCATTGTGCACCACTCCCTTCTCAGATGGGAACAGACCAGCAGATGCAAGGGAAGGAGAGAAAAATCAGCATTTGCAAAGGGGTGGGTTGGATCCAGGGAGGAAGAGGATTAAGCTGAGGATAGGGGACATGATCATGGCTTATGAAAGAAGGTACGGTGCAAAGCAGAGAGATGCTTTTCTCCCTCGTAATGCTCAAAATTAAACCAAGATTGAGGGGCTCTGCAACCAGCAAGGGAACACATTGAACAATAAAGGAGAAGCAAAAAGATTATGGAAACAGTGCACAGAAGAACTATAGAAAAGAGTTGAAGGGTGACAGATTCATCCAAGGAAGAAACATTTGAAGATGAAACCACGGGTTCTAAAATTGTGAACCAAAGTGTGAACTGCACTTAAAGCACCTGAAGTAAATAAACCACCAGCAACAGAGCTCTTTCAAGCGACAGAGGCAGAACCCTCTTAGGTTCTAACTAAAACCTGTCAACAAATATGGAAAACAAAACAATGGCCCACAGATTGGAAAGGTTTGATATGGATTCCAGTCCTCCAAAAAAGGGGACGCCAAGGATTGTGGCAACCACTCAGCAGTCCCACCCAACAATGGACTGGGAGTTCACTATTTGAAATCTCCATCTCCAAAAAAAGGTACATCTTTTTTTTTTAACTGGGACTGTGTTTGGTGGGTTTTACCTAAACGACACCTAAACCTTTCCTAATGCAAAAGCATGGAGGACTCTTGAGATATTCAATGTTCTCTGCCTAACAAAGGGGTTTCTAGCCTCACAAAGGATGGAGACCACCTGCATTTCAAAGGAAGTACCCTTTTCTGTTGCTAATGGAACGTAAATTTTATTTTTTGGACTTTAAGATGCTTTGTCTCCCAGAACCAACAAAGCCAGGAGGACGAGCGCATGGATATCTCTCTGTGGCATCTTTGAGTTAGGATGGCACAGAGAGATATCCATGCGCTCGTCCTCCTGGCCCTGTTGGTTCTGGGAGACAAAGCATCTTAAAGTCCAAGAAATAAAATTCTGTTTTGCACAGAACAAGAACAACAACTTGACAAAATGTAAGCCTGTGACTCTAACATGCTCATATTTTTCTTTCTGCTGTATGGTTTTAACACCTCTGCCTGATGAAGAAACCAGTGGAGCATTATACAGTGGAGTGTTTAATGTGCATTTTGTTTTTTTTGGAGGAGGTTGGCCAAAATGGTGGAACCCATAAGTCTTCTGGTGAAAGGCTTAGGGAGCTGGGCTTGTTTAGCCTGGACAAGAGACGGTTTAAGGGGAGATATGATAGCCCTCTTGGAAGGGATGTCATATTGAGGATGGAGCAAGCTTGTTTTCTGCTGCTCCAGAGAATAGGACACTGGAGCAATGGATGCAAGCTCCAGGAAAAGAGATTCCACCTCAACATTAGGAGGAACTTCCTGAGAGTAAGGGCTGTTTGACAGTGGAGGACCCTCTCCTTCTTTGGAGGCTGTTTTCAAACAGAGGATGGATGGCCATCTGTGCTTTCACTGGGTCTTCCTGCAGGGCTGAAGGAGGTTGGGCTGGATGGACTGGATCTCCTCTATGATAAAGGCATCACTGTTTTGTGGATTTTGGATGTTATTGCACACGCATGCTCCATGAGGCAGGTAGGCAGGTGGCTTCTGAGCTGCCTTCTGGCCCTTGCAGCCCCGCTGGCCTCCCTTTCGGGGATTACGCCGCTTGTTCCCGGCTGGCTCTACGCTTCCTTCTCCTCTTGCCATCAGCCGCTGGCAATACGTAAAGTCTGCTGAAAGGAGCCATTATGTGAAGGCTTGTGGAAGATTTCCCACCCCCTGAAATAAATCCCCTGAGGAATGCGATCAGTCCTTGTAGGTCATGATGCCAGTCCTTTGATATGAATGGCTGCCCAGACTGGTTCTTGTTGCATAAATGGCTGGAGCGCCTTGACGTGAGCATGAGGCCTCAGGGGCAAGAGGCTGGAGGCCAAAGAGGCCGGAGGAGGCCAAAGCGCTGCTGCTTCCAACTGTCCGTTGGGGGCTTTGCACAGAATGGGGGGCAGCAGGGATGGACAGAGCATCCCTGGCCCCACTGGGCAGAGTGACCAGATGACCTAAGGGCCACAAGGGAGGACGAGGCACCGGGCTTTCAAGAAGAACGGGGGACAATCCCAAATAAAAGCTCAAAACACTCGTATAAATGTAAACTCATGTTTTTTAGTCATGCTCAAAATTGGACCTTTTGGAAGCTGAAATGGAGGGCATGTCCTGGAAAGGGAGGACGTCTGGTCACCCTGCAGCCGTGGAATCTCCCTTGAGTTATTATCATGGCAGCAGGTGGGAATGCACCAGGGAGGGCGCTGTGGGCGGAGCTAGAGTTGCGCAGGTGGGCGGAGCTCAGACAAACCTATGGAGAGAATGGATTGGCTCATGGCTTTTGGAGGAGGGACAATGGGGGCAGAAGGAATGTGTTTTGGGGGTCCAGTTCTACCTTGGTCTGCAAGATTATGTCCAGAGCTGCACGTGCGCCTTGCCAGCCATAACAGTGTGAGGACACTGGTCGGAGGGTCATAGAGTAGGAAAGGTGCCCGCGGCGGAAAAGCCCAGCCCCAGCTGCCAAGAGAACAGCTTTTGAGCCAAGCATTTTCCAGGCCATTTCAGGGAAAGGATCTGGACGTAAGAACGTGGAAGGGGCACTAAGGGCACAAAACAGGGGAGATGTGTTTGATAACTAAAGTCGGATCTTTGTTTCCAGGGGGGATCCATTTAGGATCCACACATCCCATGGACACTGAAAAATGTGGGACCTCAAATCCTGTTGTCTCACAAGGCAGCGTGATGTGTAATAGCACAGCTGTGTCCGTGTGCCACTATTTGTGACAATGGAGCTTGCCATCCGCGGATGCTCAGATCCACAGATGGCAAGCCTGTGGATTGTGAGGTCCCACTGTTTCACGAATAAGAACCAAGCCCTCCTGAAATTTGAAAGATGTCTGGTTTAATGAGACAACACTAACACTCGATGGACACTGGACTCAGGCTCTGAATTTTAACTGCTGAGTCTGGGATTGCGAACTTGGTCTCCCACTATTTAGAATCTAGGACCTTATTACACTAGATGAATCCCGCTCGGAAACGGGATTTAAAAGTAGAAAAAAACGCCAACGCAGGATGTTTTACAGATGATGTTTCTTCCAAACAGCAATAACATGAAAATAAAGCAACCGGAAAGTGGACAAAAATGACACCTTTTTACTTTTGGGGAGTTCTGGCCCCCCGCTTTCCAGTCCCCGCTTACGTTTAGCTCTGGCTTCATGATGACTTTGCTCAGGAGGGATCCATCTTCAGCCAGGACAGGATCCTGGCCATAGACATCCTTCAGGGCAGAGAGAGAGGTCCAGGTCACTTTTTTCCGGGTGAAAACACAAAATTCATCCTGGACAGGACCAAAAGAAAACCCAAAATCAACTAAGGGTACGCAAAAGAAGACGAAGACAATTGCATTACCTTTGGATACCATCGGTGATGATATCTGGCTTGGCCATCTCTGTGAGATGGGAGTCTGGGGGGTCCAGGCCTTGGGACCTGCTTGGCTTATACCAGGAGTGTGCCCACAATATTGCACTGTTATAATGCGTGGCAGTGGAAGTGGGGCCAAAGTGACCAAAATTGGGTATTAGAGAAGCCCTCCTGGGGGATTCAGGTGTCAGTCGGCTCATTTCCACAGGAGCCGCAATGTTCAGCTCTCCGCACCCGATGACGGGTGGCAGCCACCCTCTTTAACTTTGCAAAAACCATCTCAGAGGATGGCAAGAGGAAGGGAAAGGCCCCCAGCAGTTCTCTTGGGAGCGCCTGGGACGCATCTGCACCGCAGAATTAATGCCGTTTTACGGTGCTTTAACTGTTGTGGCTCCAACCTACAGAAGCCCAGGAATCCTAGTTTTTATGGCACCAGAACTCTCTGACTGAGAAGACTAAACATCCCGTTGTTGTTGTTGTTGTTGTGTGCCTTCAAGTTCTTTCCAAAATATAGCAACTCTAAGGCAATGCCAAGGTATTCTTGCCAAATTTCCTCAGAGGATGTTTGCCATTGCCATCCCTGAGGCTGAGAGAGTGTGACTTGTGGCCAAGGGCACACAGTGGGTTTCCATAGCCAAGCCAGGATTCAAACGCTGGTCTCCAAAGTTGTGGTCCAACACTCAAACAACTACACCAAATATCTCACAAAACTACAAATCCCAGAATTCCATGGAATGGAGCCATGGCAGCTAAAGGGGTGTCAAAGTGCATTATTTCCGCAATGTAGATGCAGCCTTGGTCCTTCAAGGGAACATGCCTAAATTGTGTTACAATCCTAGCCATAATGCGCTTGGGAAGGAAGACAAGGTGCATTGGAGAAGCCAAAGGGACTCACTGTTGTCCGCAGCAAAACGGTGTCGGCCTCCTCCAGGTCGCAAGGCACACAGTTTGCCCAGACGTCCCACTCCGGCCTCCAGTAGAAGAGGAGCAAGAGGCCTCCGCAGGACAAGAAGGACCCAGCGATGCACAGAGCCCTCCGGAAGCTGTGGGTCTTGTAGCCAAACATCTCCTGGAGCAAAAGGAACAAGAGCATTTGGCCGGAGGCACATTTGGGGCAGAACGTCCTCTTCCAACCCACAGCCCCAAGAAGACGAACGTGGACTCACCCACGAAAAACCCACCCGGCCGCATTGTGACAGCTGACTGGCTCTGAGATAAGCATCTCAAATGGGCCATCAGTCCCCAAATATGGAAAAAACAGACCTTAATCTAGAACAAGAGTGGGCTGCGACTGGAGCAGGAACATGGGCTGACTTTTCACTCCAGGACCCTCTAGGAGCCTCACAAATGCATTTTGGCACAAATGCCAAAAAGCCAATTTCTCATTGCATTCTTAAAACACTAAACTGGTGGCTCTACGGAGGGAAAGAATATTTGAAAATATTTGAGAAATGGCCAAAAAAAATGTTTTAGAGTGTTGAGAAATGCTGATGAGAAAAATCCTAGACTTATGAGACTCTTCACAGTTCAGGACTTATTCTGCACAAAGTCTTCATGTGATTGCTTTGCTTAGAAAAGAGGAACCAACAAGCTGTAATTGGGAATCTCTTCTGCTTAAAATAATAGCATTTGCAACAAAAACAGCAGTTGTGCATAGAAATTAATATTTCTACATAGAAATATTAATTTCTATGCAGAAAAGTGTTTTTTCCCCATGCAAAACAACTACATGCAAACTTTGCGCAGGAAAAGTCCAGAATTGCAAATGGCCTTCAAAAACTGGCTGGTTTTTGAAGACTTTAATAAAGGAGGCAGAAAACTGCAGATACTACTTGTTGCTACTTCCAAGAAGAATCATAGTGAAGAATTTAAGTTAATGCACAATTGTCTTTTTAGAAAAACACAGCTGTTTTTAAAAGCACATTTGAAGCATATTAAAGCTTGCAGCAGGGGCTGTCCAGGCCTGATCCTGATTCCTGATTCTTTCTTTCTAAAAGGAAAAGCCTCCGCTGCCGCTGGCCTCAGTCCCTCTCCCAGAAGACAAACTTGGGGCTCTTTCTTTTTGCATTTTAACCCTCAGCCTTTCCAGCACCATTTGCTCCCCATCAGAACCCAACTCTCAGAACCCAGTTCCCATCGGCCCAGTTTAAAGTCCAGAGGGGTTTATCACACTAGAGGGCAAACAGGATTTAAACAGGAATTAAACAGGAAATGCCTTATGTTTAACATAGGGCATTTCCTGTTGCCTTATGTTTAACATAGGGCATTTCCTGTTTAAATCCTGTTTAAATCCTGTTTGGCCTCTAGTGTGATAAACCGTTCTGAGGACCTTATCACACGGGAGGGATTCCCCTCAATTACGAAAGAAAAGATAGCGAGGTCAATTCAGAAATGAACACAATTACGTGAAAGGTTATTACACAGGAGGAGTTCCGCTCAATTTCAAAAGAAAAGAGCCTGGGGAAAGAACAGGATTTCCAAATCTGCTAGATCACCGAATTTGCTTAGATTTGGATTGCGTTCAGACTGCATTCGGACCGCATCCCCACTGCGAAGGCTTGCATGTGATGAACTATCACGCAATTAAGTGAAACCCCATGATTGCATTCGGACTGCGTCCCCACTGCCAGCAATTGCATGAGATACTCTCTCACGAAATGACGTGAAACCCCCACGATTGCATTTGGAATGTGTTTGGATTATATCCCCAAAACAGTTGTGTGATAAGGGCATCTATGGTTGCATCCATACTGCAGGAATAATCCAGGTTGAAACCACTTTAACTGCTGAGGCTCAGTGCTATGGAAATCTGATGGGATTTGTAGTTTTGTGAGGTATCTAGCCTTCCCTGTCAGAGAGCTCTTGTGTGACACCAAACTATAAATCCCAGCATAGTGGAAGCAAGTCAGGCTGCCTTTGCATCATTTTTGCAGAGTCCCCAATTAACCTGTTGCAGCAGGGCCAGCCCTGGTTGGCATTTGGGAGGGAAAAGTTCTCAAATCCAGCTCCAGATTAGGAGGAGGGCCTTCTGACAGAGGAAGGAAGACCCTCTTCCCTCCATGGAGAGTGGCGGGGTCTCCTTCTTTAGAGGCTGGGTGGCCATCTGTCAATAGGGAGGACGCTTTGATGGAGAGTTCCTGCATGACAGAAGAAGAAGAATGGGGCTGGACTGGACCAGGGCCCTTCTTGGGGTCTCCTCCAACTATGGTTCTATGCATCCACCCCTGCAGCCAAAGCCTTAATAAAGAAGGCAACTCAATGCAAGGCAGATGGGAGCAGGACTGGCAGCCGCCTTTGTCCCTTTTTGGCTAGATTGCCAGAATGGCTTCCCGACTGCAGCGACTCCTTGGGCGCCTCGCCTAGACGTCACACACACAACACACACAACCCTTGTCTGGCTTCACGCAAATGGGGTTCTGGGAAGGCTTTGCCCCTGGACTGAGAGCATGATGCAGCTCATTCATCCAAACCCAAGAGGAAGCAATGCTTGTGGGAGATGATTCCCAGAGAGATGGAAGGACTGGGGACACTGGGATGAACTGGCAAGGAGCCCAGGGTCCAGGTGCAAAGGAGGACAAGGCACTTCCACTGGGAAGGCCAGGCTTCAACGGAAGTTGCCCGTCCTGGGCAGACCAGGCCTCTTCCGAGGGAGAGCACTCGCTAGGCCCACATTTGCAAGAGCCGTGGACTGTGGCACCACTGGCCTGGGGCCGTGTGTGAGACATGGGGAGCCTGGCCTTTGGACTCGGTTGGGCAAGCTCACTTGCATGGAGAGATCGGCCTAGCCTGTGTCTGGACTCCTGCTGG
Source organism: Urosaurus nigricauda (assembly GCA_034509955.1). Classification (NCBI taxonomy): domain Eukaryota; kingdom Metazoa; phylum Chordata; class Lepidosauria; order Squamata; family Phrynosomatidae; genus Urosaurus; species Urosaurus nigricauda. Next base: position 278,769,045 of record JAOEGL010000003.1, read on the forward strand.
ACAGAGGAGGAGGAGGAGGAAAGAGAAAGTGCCCCCCGCCCTCAGCCCCAAACCCCCTCCCAGCCATGCTTCGTGGGGTCCCATTGCCACCCTCGTGGGCAGCTGCCTTCCAGGAGCCCTCCTAAACCCCAACTCCAAAACATGGCGTCCAGCTCCTTCAGGGGTCACATGAAGAAGACCCAAAGTCCCTGCAGGCCCTGATGATGATGGGGGCATCTCTTCCAGGCCCCATTGCTGCCTTGGCCCTCCTCTGACGGGAGGCTGCAAAATGGGCTCAGCCCCAGCAAGGACTGGGAGCTCCCCCCCCCCCCCAATCCCTGCCAGACCCTCCTGGCCGGTTCCTTCTCCCCGTCACCTTCCCCAGCAGTGACCTTCAGGTTGACAAGGACAGGACTGGGCCCAGCTTTGAGCTGGAACCTTCCAGAAGCGTAAAAGCCGTCTAACAGGAACAGAGAGGAGGAGAGGTTTGGTGGGGCAACGAGGCCTTTGGGGCACGGCCCTTCTCCTAATCGATGAGCCACTTTCCCGGCAAAGCCAGGCAGCTCCTCCTTTGGCAGAGGCTCTCAGGAGGAAACAGACAGGTGACATCCCTGTTCATGCCAACAGCCCGGGTTCAGAGCCTGCCTGTGGTTTGTCTGACCCTGTCAGAAAAGTTCAAGAATATTTTCCAAACTTAATGGGAGTGGAAGCATGCAGAAGAAGACTTGGACTCTGGAAGGACAGCTGTGAAGGAGCCGGACCCTGAAGGGTCAGGAAAGATCACTGAATGCCACAGCTAGGACTGTCCAGGGTTGCTATTCCCCATCTCTAGGCATTGGCTGTGAAAGCTGGACAGCAAAGGAAACGGACAGGAAGAAAATGAGCTCCTTGGAAATGGGAGGCTGGAGGAGAGCCGTGCAGGTGCCATGGACTGCGAAAGAGAGAAATCCATGGGTCCGAGAGCAAGCCAAGCCTGGACTCTCCCCAGAAGGCAAGGCGACTCAGCTGGGGCTGTCCTACTTTGGCCACATCACACGAAGGGAGGCAGGACTCCCTGGGAAAGAAAGACCATCCTTCCTGGGAAGCTGGAAGGGAAAGAGACTCCATGGCTGCTGCCCTGACTCCGCAGGACCTGAGCCGGGGGGCTGTGGATGATGGGGGGCTTGGGGGTCCCTCGTCCATGGGGTCCCCTCAAGTCAAAGCTGAAAACAAGCAAGAAAAGGAGAGGAGGAGAAAAGAGAGGCATGAGGAAAAGGGCTCCGGAGGGAAATTGGCTTTCTCTTCCTCATTCCTCTCCATTCTTTGAGGCTGTTTTGTCACAAAACTACATAAACCACAGGTGCTGAACCTGGACTAGAGGCTCAACAGCTTAACAAAATATTAATATGAGTAATCTTGAAATACCTAAAGGCGTGTCATGCTGAGGTTGGAGGAAGCTTGTTTTCTGCTGCCCCAGAGAATAGGATCCAGTGGAGCAATGGATTCAAAGTCCAGGAAAGGAGATCCCACCAAAACGATAGGAAGAACCTGGTGGAAGACGCTGCCTTGGAGAGCATTGGAGTCTCCTTCTTTGGAGGTTGGGTGGCCATCTCTCACAGCGGCTTGTTGGGTTGAGCATTCCAGCAATCTCTTTATGGGGCCAACCAAAATGTACAAAATACACACTGCAAGCTTTCAAAGCGCCTCTGGCTTCTTCATCCTGCAAAAGTGTTAAAAGTCAAACAGAAGGGGGGGGGGGGATGATGATGTTTGTAACAGGCCTTCATTTTGTCCAGATGTTGTTGGTGTTGTTTTGAGTTAAGATATAGGTATGGAGGGCCAAAATGCAGGCCTGTGACTAACACTGTAATATTTTCCCCGCTCCCATTCCTTAACCCCTTTGCCTGATGAAGAAGCCAGTGGAGCTCCAAAAGCTTGCAACCTGTATATTGTGCATTTTGTCTATCCCAATAAAGGTATCATTCTCTTGTGGGTTTTGGCTGTCCAGATAAAAACCATGTGGACTGGACAAGGTAACCATTACATGGATTTGTAATTGGTTGACCGGCTGAACCCAAAGGGTGCTCAACAATGGCTCCTTTTCATCCTGGAGAGAAGTGACCAGTGGGGTCCCACAGGGCTCTGTACTGGGCCCAGTGATATTCAACATCTTTATCAATGGCTTGGATGACAGAATTGGGGGCATACTTATCAAATTTGCAGATGACACTAAACTGGGAGGAGTAGCCAATACTCCAGAAGACAGTATTGAAATTCAGAATGACCTGAATAGACTAGAAAGCTGGGCCAATGCTAACAAGATGAAATTCAATGCGGAGAAATGTAAGGTTCTGCACTTAGGGAGGAAAAATAAAATGCACAGATATAGGATGGGTGACACCTGGCTGAATGAAACTACGTGTGAAAGGGATCTAGGAGTCCAAGTAGACCACAAATTGAACATGAGTCAACAGTGCGATGCAGCAGCTAAAAAGGCCAATGCAATTTTAGGCTGCATCAATAGAAGTATAGTGTCTAGATCAAGGGAAGTAATAGTGCCACTCTATTCTGCTTTGGTCAGGCCCCACCTGGAATACTGTGTCCAGTTCTGGGCACCACAATTCAAAAAGGATGTGGAGAAACTGGAGCAGGTCCAAAGGAGGGCAACTAAGATGGTGAAGGGTCTGGAAACCATGAAGCCCTATGAGGAACGCCTTAGGGAACGGGGGATGTTTAGCCTGGAGAAGAGAAGGTTAAGATAGCCCTGATATGATAGCCCTGTTCAAATATTTGAATGGATGTCATATTGAGGAGGGAGCAAACTTGTTTTCTGCTGCTCCAGAGAACAGGACCCAGAACAATGGATGCAAGCTCCAGGAAAAGAGATTCCACCTCAACATTAGGAGGAACTTCCTGAGAGTAAGGGCTGTTCGACAGTGGAACACACTCCTTCCTCGGAGATTGTGATGGAGTCTCCTTCCTTGGAGGTCTTTAAGCAGAGGCGGGATGGCCATCTGTCGGGGATGCTTTGATGGAGAGTTCCTGCATGGCAGAATGGGGTTGGACTGGATGGCCCTTGTGGTCTCTTCCAACTCTGTGATTCTATGATTCATCACTTGCACAGAAGCCACCTGTTTTTACTGGAGCTCGTGGGGGGTTTCGAAGGGCAGCCTGTGCGTGAGACCCCTTTGCGATCCCGAGGGGAGGCCGGCTGGGCTGGAAAAACTATCTGGTGCCCACCCCTGTCCAGCCAGGACTGCCATGGCTGCTACACTGGACCCAGGTGGCTAAAGGGGCCTCGAGATGGGAGGCCACCATGACCAACCCCAGGGCATCCCTTCACACCTCAGGCCTGGTGCTCAGGGGCCACGACTCTGTGCTAGAGAAACTTGGGACTTGTAGTTTGGGGAGGGATTTAGTATTGCCTGCTCATAAGTCCACTTCCAGCTTTTGCTAACATGCCGTACATCCCTCCTGCTGGGCCTCGATACCTCGAGTTGGGCATGTTTTGGGGTTGCGATGGCCTGACGTGTTGAGGTCAGGCCGACTACAGAACATGTGGAAACCCAGATAAAGCTAAAAGATGGATGCGAATGGGTTTGCTGACCCCCTGGCTCTCCCCTCCTTAGGCTCGATGTATTTCCTCTTGCAACTTGTGGCCCTTCCCTTTAGCACCTTTGGACACTGGACCATTAATGGTGGGCCCTTCGGCCTCTTTAAAAGGGGAACTGTCCCTCCGGACACCTTCCAGGAAAGACAGTCCACACAAGAAAGACCAGTCCAGGGAGTCTGGAGAAGCCACAGAAAACAGCCTCGGGGCCACGGAAATGCTCGGGCCAGCCGCCCTTTGCCCACTCCTGTTCTGCAACTAAGTACTTAATCTCCCGGCTTCATTAGCTGCTGTTCAAGTATACAGCTATAAATAGAGTGGAAGGCTTGATTCGCATCCAGGTGGGTGGACTGGGATGTGAGCAGCTGGGCCTCCTGGCAGGCGCTCAGCCAAAAGTGCGTGGGCACCAAACGGGTGCCGCCACTCGCACCCTGTACCGGCTCCTGGCATCCTGGCCCCCACCCAACCCAATGCCACCCATCCCTGGGCCCTGATTCAGAAGAGGCACCGAGGGCACGAGGCGCCTGCTTCAGCCCAAGAGTTGCCTGTTGGCAGTGTCCATAGAGTCATAATATCACGGAGTTGGAAGGGGCCCCAAGAAGGGCCATCCAGTCCAACCCCCTTTGGCCATGCAGGAACTCTCAATCAAAGCATCCCCGACAGAAGGGGAGAGGCTGGTGCTGCCGCAAAAGGCCTGAGAAGGAGCGACTTCGATTCCCACCTGCTTGGTGCCAGACCCACATTTCCAGAAAACTGCAGGTGATGCCCCCAAAGTGGAATGATTCATCAACTAAAAGTATTTGTTTATGGACACTCAGCCCTCCAGGGCTGAAAAGGTAATGCGCAGCAGGAGACACAACTCCCTTATTGCAACGTCTCCACTGACTGCGTTTCTGGGCCCAATTCAAAGTGCCAGATTGTGATGGGCAAAGCCCTATGTGGCTTGGGTCCCGGCTCTTTGAAAGACCATGCCTCCCAGTATGACCCCACTGGAGCCCTGGGGTCTTCTGGAGAGCCCCTCCCCGCCTTCTCAGGGGCCTTTGGTGGGAAGAAGGAGGGGGACGGCGGGGCGTCCTTAGTCCTTGCGGCCCCATCCCCAGAAAGGCCAGCCTGGCCCCATCCTTGCCCCTCTTCCATCCACAACTGAAAGCGTTGTTGTTGTGCCAGCAGCACCAGGCTTTGGGGAAATGGCAGGGATGCGCTTTGGATGGTCTGCTGCTTTGTTGGTTTTTATACGCTGTCTTTTAAACACTTTTAATTCTACAGGTTACTCAAGTGTGTGTGTATCTATGTCAGAAGAAGAGATGTATTTGTATGCTTTTGGTATGTACTGGGAAGTCTATGAGTAACAATGGGAAAAGGAAAACTGGACCCAGTCCCACACTGACATCTTCTGCTGCATGCACCGGTTTCCCTCCTTAAGGAAGCCATGGGACACTTCTGCCCAGTGTGGAGCGTCTGCATTCAGCTTAAGGCCACAGATCTGGAGGACACGCGGCGTGCCACGCGCATGCAGAAACACATCAATCCTGGGTGTGCATCAACCAATGTGCATCATGCATTGTGTTCATTGTGGATGTGGATGCAAAGGGACCTGGTAGCACCTTTGAGACTAAGGAGTTTATCATACAATGGAATTTGGGGGTATAATGCAATGGCAATCCAAACGCAATCATGGAGTTTCACGTTATTGCGTATGAGTGCATCTCACACAATTTCGGGCAAAAGGGAAGTCATTCCGAACGCAATCATGGGGTATTAGAGTATCTCACGCAATTTCGGGCAATGGGGGGTCATTTTCGAACAATGGGGGGTCATTTTTGGGCAATGGGAAGTCATTCTGAATGCATTCCGAACGCAACTGGAATTCACGTAAATTCGCTCAACTAGCGAATTTACATGAATTCGAATTGGCTCCATTCGAAATTGGCTCCATTCGAAATTGAGAGAAATTCCTCCCGTGTGATAAACTCCTAAATGAGAGAAAGAAAGAAATTGGTAGCATGAGCTTTCCCAGACTTGAGTCTCCTTCCTCAGATGCATAGAATCATAGAATCATAGAATCATAGAATCATAGAGTTGGAAGAGACCACAAGGGCCATCCAGTCCAACCCCCTGCCATGCAGGAACTCCCAGTCAAAGCATCCCCGACAGATGGCTATCCAGCCTCTGCTTAAAGACCTCCAAGGATGGAGACTCTACCACACTCCGAGGGAGTGTGTTCCACCGTCGAACAGCCCTTACTGTCAGGAAGTTCCTCCTAATGTTGAGGTGGAATCTCTTTTCCTGCAGCTTGCATCCATTGCTCCGCGTTCTGGTCTCTGGAGCAGCAGAAAACAAGCCTGCTCCCTCCTCAATATGACATCCCTTCAAATATTTGAACAGGGCTATCATATCACCTCTTAACCTTCTCTTCTCCAGGCTAAACATCCCCAGCTCTCTAAGTCGTTCCTCATAGGGCATGGTTTCCAGACCCTTCACCATCTTAGTTGCCCTCCTTTGGACCCGCTCCAGTTTCTCCACATCCTTTTTGAATTGTGGTGCCCAGAACTGGACACAGTATTCCAGGTGGGGCCTCACCAAAGCAGAATAGAGAGGCACTATTACTTCCTTTGATCTAGACACTATACTTCTATTGATGCAACCTAAAATAGCATTGGCCTTTTTAGCTGCTGCATCACACTGCTGACTCATGTTCAACTTATGGTCTACTTGGACTCCTAGATCCCTTTCACACATAGTTTCATTCAGCCAGATGTCCCCCATCCTATATCTGTGCATTTCATTTTTCCTCCCTAGGTGCAGAACCTTACATTTCTCCACATTGAATTTCATTTTGTTAGCGTTGGCCCAGCTTTCTAGTCTATTCAGGTCATTCTGAATTTCAATCCTGTCTTCTGGAGTATTGGCTACTCCTCCTAATTTGGTGTCATCTGCAAATTTGATAAGTATGCCCCCAATTCTGTCATCCAAGTCATTAATAAAGATATTGAATAGCACTGGGCCCAGGACAGAACCCTGTGGGACCCCACTGGTCACTTCTTTCCAGGATGAAAGGGAGCCATTGTTGAGCACCCTTTGAGTTCGGTCAGTCAACCAGTTACAAATCCATGTAATGGTTACCTTGTCTAGCCCACATTTTACGAGCTTGTTTGCAAGAATGTCATGGGGAACCTTGTCAAAGGCCTTACTGAAATCAAGATATACTATATCCACAGCATTTGGTGGAGAGGCTGGGGACTCTTTCAAACGGGAGGAATTTCTCCCAACTCCGAATGGAGCCAATGCGGATTTATGTAAATTCGCTTGTTTAGCGAATTTACATGAACCCCTGCTCCGTTCGGAATTACTTCCCATTACCCGAAAATAACCCCCTCCTGCCCGAATTTGCATGCGAAGCTTTAATTCGCAATAAAGTAAAACCCATGATTGCATTCGAATTGGCTTCCCTCTTGCCCGAATTTGCATGCAAAGAGTTAATTTGCAATAACGAAAAACCCATGATTGCATTCGAATTGACCTTAAATTATACTTCCAATTTAGCCTTGTATGAAAGAGTCCAGGCTCAGATCCACAAAAGCCCATGCAACCAACTCCTATCTTTCAGTGAGTCTCAAAGGTGCAGCAAGATCCCTTTCCGTGCTGATTTTCCAGACTAACACAGCTGTGTCTTTGAACTTGTGTCTGCCCTGTGCATTCAGCAGCACATCTGATATCTTGGCTCAGTACAGTGTTGCCAGTCAACACCTGGGTTGCGTAGCATAAGTAACATATCCCTGCACATCTGGACACTTATGCAAGACTGCCCTGGATCTTGGCCACAACTGTCCTTTTAATACTAGTCAAAATAATCTGCAAAAAGCCACACAATTAAAATGACCCCAAAAGCCAACTCTGAAGTTCGTTCTAAGAACCGAAGGCCATTTGAACAAGGCAATTTTGGGCAACTGCCAGGAGCTCAGCAGGGATGGCCCAGCAACCTGGGGTCCCTTGGGAGAGGCTTCTGCAGCCGAGGGGCTGGAGCAAAGGAGGCCCTGCCTCGCGTCCTTTTCTGGCCTGACCTTCTGACCAGTCCTGCTCCCAAATTTTGCACCAGCTGCAGGCCAAGGGGAGCCCCAAACTGAGCGCATTGCAGCCGTCTATCTGGGAGGCAAGTGGGGCATGCGCCGCTGTGGCTGAAAGGAAGGAAGGCAGGGCCCTTTGGAGCAGAGCAAAGCCTTGCATCGCTGTGATGCAGCTGCTGTACAATATTGCCAGAAATTGACAAATCCCTTCACAACTGTTGGGGGGGGGGGAGGCAAAAACGAAGCAGAACAGGTAACCCCCAGGAGCCCTGAAGGACTGGCCTATTAAATGAGCCAGTGAGGTCCTCCTCAGCAGCTGTTTCCCTGTGGTTTAACCATTAGCACAGGACCAGCTTAAGCAGAAAGGGCTTCACCTACTGAACGCTAGCCGTAATATCCGGTGATTCCTGTCTGCTCCTGGAAGCAGAGTCAGCCTTGGTCAGTGCTTAATACCTGACCATCATTAAGGATCGTCCATTTGCAAGTGTCAGTGCCTCGCCTCTCTTTGGGGGCCCAAGGCTTCTTCCTCACGTTGCAAAGCAACTTCAGGTGCTCTTTTCCCAACAACCGAAAAAGCACTACTCTGGATGAATGAAAAAACAATTGGGGTCCCCCTCCCAAAGACATAAAATATTTGTGCCCCACATTGCCAATTGTTGGACCGTGCCAAACATCTCCTCCAAATGTGGTCAAAATCTGCCTGGCTGGGTGGCCAGGTGTCCTCCTTTTCCAGGACACATCCTACATTTCAAGCTTCTGTCCCAGGAATTCCAAAATGTCCTCCATGTTAAGCATGACTAAAAACCATGAATTTATAATTATGTGTTTTTAGCTTTGATTTGGTCATGCCCTACATTTTTTCTTGCACATCCTTTGTAGCTATGAGGACATCTGGTTGCCCTGAGAGCTTTCATGAGAATGCATTAGGAAAGAGACAGACAGAAGCACAATTTGGTATGGACAAATGTGGCAGATGCCAATGGTAATGACTCGAACTCTGTGCCAGTGATCTGAACCTTTTGCAGACAAGCAAAGACGGGCATTTGGCAGTTCACGATAAAAGGCCCATCTTGCACAAGGCGCTGGACATGGCTAATCGCTGTGCCACGGAGTGGGTTTTAACGATAGGTATTTTAACCAGGTTTTAAGAAAAATCTCATTGTTTGCATTTTGGCTTTTGTATTTGTGGATTTTTAATGTTTTTTAATTGTCACAAGCCATTTTGAGTCCCAGTCTGTGGGAAAGGTGGGCTATAAATAAGCAAGAACCACCACAACAACTCCTCCTCCTCCTCCTCCTCTAGAGCTGTGGAGGTCCACCTTCTGCCCCAACGGCCCGCGCTCTGCTGCAGGTGCCCTTTCCCTTCTCTTGGTGGCAAGGCACTGCAGGGCAGCTTCCCTTCTCTTTCTCCAGGCCTGGGTTTGCAAGGGCTAGTCCTGAGGGCCGGGGGGTCCCTTCCAACCCTGTGGCCCTCTGGCCCTGGCTTAAGCCTGTGACACTAAAGGGACTGGCTCCTCACTGGAAGAAAGGGGCCCTGGGGCCATTTAATCCAGCCCCCGCTCTGCCACGCAGGAAGACGCACCCGAAGAGGGATGCCCAGCCAAAGGCCCTCCATCTCCCACTGTCTTGGGATGTAATGGGGAGCAATGGTGGGGCTCAATGCAGGGCTGTCAGGACTCACCATCTCAGCCTCCTCTCCTTCGTTGAGCAAAGCCCGGTGGCCCCCTCCTCCACGCTGGTCCTCCATGGAGGTCTCCTTCCCTTCCTTTCTTCCTTCTCTGGTCCACGCAGGTCCGGCTCTGGAGGAAGGAGGCATGACCCCTGGCGCTGCCAGCCAACCCTTATATGCCCCAGCCAGGAGCCCTGCGAGGCGGGACATCTCCTTCCTTCCTCCCCGGTGCCTCTCCCTGGGCTTCAGGCTGGACCCATCCCTCCTGGTTCCTCCTTCCTCCTTGGAGGGCTGTCTGTGGGGCACCTGAGCAGCCCTTGACCTGAGAAGATGGAGGAGGAAGAGTGGAGCCTGCCAAGCCCACCCTGGGATCAGGCCAAAATGGGGAAAGCGTGGCCTGGAGAGATTATGGGATTTCTCTGGCTGGCGGCACTCACTTGACAGAAGCAGAAAAGCAGGTCTGGTTTGATCTCTCTGCTAGTCTCTGCAACCTGAGTCTCATGTCACCTCTTACAAAACCTGGCCCTGCTTCCAAGCTGGAGGCCTGGCCCGAAGCAGGTCTGCGTTGCACAACTGCCCCGGTTCCATGCCACCCTTACCCTAAATGCCAGGGTCCCCAGAAGGCACCCACAACTTGTATTCAGTGGGGGGTAGTTTAGTTTAGTTTGATAGGAAGCAGCGAGAGGGCTTTGGGCAACGGTTCCTATCACAAGTGGACTGAAAGGAGAATCAAAACACACACAGAACACACAAGGACTAAGACACAAAAAGGGGGTTGCAGGCAGCAAATAGAAGGATTGTGCTGGACTGAGTCGAATGGGGCTCCATTCTCCACGTTGTGTCCGAGGGTCAAGCCTGGACCTAGAGAGCTTCTGCTGGACTCTAATGGGACCAAATCTTTTTCTTTTTTATTCACACGTATATTTAGAAATGCACACATTGACAAAAATTACAACACCTAACATAACACCTAACATACCATAATATCCAGACTAAACGTAAACCTACCTACATACATGCCTTTGACTTCCGAAACTGTACCATTGAAGTTCCCATCTGTCAATTTATACTGACTACCTGTTTTTAAATCTGATTTCAATTATCCATAAGACATTAAAGTCCATGCTGTTACTCGTGATGGCCTGTTGATAATACATCTTCCAAGAGACAGTACCAAAAACAAGAGTATATATCCCCCAACTCCAATTGCTTCCTCTTTCCTAATCCACTTAATTGATCTTTGTATAAACCCTCACGATTTCCCCATCGGGCGGAACATGTCCTGGGGCGTTTCTCCAGAGGAAGACTGCCCAGAGGCTGCGGTCGGTCAAGGCCAATGATTGACCCAAGGAGGGTCATCCCTTGTTGGTGGGCAGCCGTGCCAGCCTGCCTGCCGCCCTTCGAGGCCCAGCTTCCTCCTTCCTCCTCTTCCTTGAAGGTGGTCTGGAGCTTGGCTGCCACTGCTGGGGGGCTCCTGGCCCGGCCGCCCGGGTCCTTCTTCTTTTGCACCTCCGCTCTTTGGGGGGCAGGCACTTGAGGGCCCCCCAAATCTCTGCCGTCATCTTCCTTTCTGCAGCTTTGCAGCTGGATCAAGGAGAGGGCTAAAGGGGGAAGAAGGAGAAGGAGAAGGAGAAGAATAAGGGGGCCATGAAGGAAGGCGGCAGCGTTGTCCCAAAGGGTCCCAAGGGAGGCTACTCACCAGCGGCAGCAACGGTCCCTGCTCCCCTCTTTCCAGCCCTGGAGCCACAGAAACAGTCTCTGGACCAAGTGGAGGAGGAAGAGCTGCAGAAGGAAGGAAGGAAGGAAGGAAGGAAGGAGAATGAACGGAGGCCGCCAGAGTCAGGGCCTGGAGAAGATGGGGAGCAGCCACGGATGCGGGCACAGAGGCCCCTGGCCTCCCCATCCCCGTCTGCGGCCCCCTCCCCCTTTGGCTGCTGGGGGGCCCCTGACCTGACCCCTTGGTCCCCCTCCCTCCTCCTCAGGGCCCCCTCGGTCCTCTCTTTGTCCTCCTTCCCTTCTGCTGCTGCTGCTGCTGCTGCCCGGAGCCACAGACTGGCAGCCAAAGGGACACCTCGAGGGCAGGCGGGCACCCGGTCTCTCTCGATGCCAGGCCTGGCTGGGAGCGTGGAACTTTCTGGAAGGCTAAGAGAAGGAGAAGGAAAGAGGAGGCCATGATGCCAGGGAAGGAAGGAAGGAAGGAAGGAAGGAAGGGGGCAGACAGAGGACAAAACACTCTCTCAGCCTCAGGGGAGGCCAGGAACAAACCTTGCAAAGGAAAACCTGGGAAGAGGCTTAAATGCACCCCCCCCCATACACAGACACACGCATCCTTTGCCCAAACACTCTCTCAGCCTCAGGGGACATCGATACTCGCAAAGTCCCTCCGAGAAACCTTGCGAAGGAGCCCCAGGGCCGGGATCTGGAGGAGGCAGAAGCGTCTCAGGGCTGCCCTCTCATGATTCCCAACAGCAGCTTCTTCTCTTCTCTTGGAGGAGAATGGAATAAAATGGCTCCCCCCTTCTCTGTGTGCCTCTCCTTGTTGGGGCTTTAGCCGAGCTGAGTTTGGGCCAGGCCTCGGCCCTCCTGGCCCCCTTCCTGGCCCTCCTCTGTGGCTCCCTGCCTTCTCCTCCCTGGGCCACAAAGGGCCACTTACACAAACCATGGTCCTGGGGGCAAAAAACACTGGACCATGGTGCCACCGACAGCTGTCTATCTGGTGGCCAGGAGGCAGAGAGAGGGAAGCCACGGAGATCCACGGGAAAGAAGAAGAAGAAACCAGCCATAAAGTGAGCAAAGTCTGGCCCAAGGCCTGAAAAACACCAAAACCGAGAGCCATTTGCAAATGGAAACCAACCGGGGTCAGAGGGACTCCCTCCCAGCAGACAATGGACCAATAATAATAATAATAATAATAATTAATATTTATTTATTTATACCCCACCCTTCAGCCCTAAAGGCTCTCAGAGCGGCTTACAAATATTGTTTCATTACGGTTCCTTGCCCTTAGGCTTACAATCTAAGAAGACCCTGCACAAAAGGAGAAGGGAATGGTGGGGGGGGGGGGGGAAGAAGGGGGTCAGGTCCAAAAGCTCTTCTTCTCTCCCTCTGAGGCCTGGACCAAGGAAGAGGGACTGGAGGGAATAGGGCTCTGCTTCATACTCTAAGGCAGAGAGTGGTTTTTACAAATTTTATATTTTATTTCTTATTTTACTTTGGGTTTTTAAAATTTTGGCTGTCTTTTATTTTCTTCTTTATGTTATTTTTAATTTTATTTTTAATTTAATTTATTTGGGTTTTTTATTTTATTTATTTTATTTTTATTTAATTTGGATTTTATATTATTTAGTTTTAGTTTAATGTTATTTTTTATTATTTTAGTTCTTATTTTATTTAGTTTTTTAACTTATGTTTTCTTTTATTTTCTTCTTCATTTTATGTATTAATTTTAATTTTGAATAGTATTTTTAATTTAATTAAAATATTAATTTCCTTTCCTTTTATTTTTCTGCCTGAGGAGGGTGTAGAGTTGAAATGAAGCCACACGAGGGCGCGCGAGAGCGGAAAATGAAGCGCTCTTTCTCAGTGACGCCGCAGGCAGCCAAGGACTTAAGACAACCAGGAGAAGCTTTTTGGGCAGACGCCAGTCGTAGCTCAGTCGGCTAAGCGGCGGCCAACGGATCTCTTCCCTCTAAGACCACGAGTTCGAGGCCCTGGCAGCCCTTTCCCGAAATCACGCTCAATTACCAGAAAGAGTTATTCTTTAATAAACAGTCATTCTAATAAACAGTAATTGGGACCCCAAGGGCCGTCCAGCCCCCTTCTTCTGCCCCATAGGAATACATAGGACCCTAGAGATGGAAGGGACCCCAAGGGCCACCCAGTCCAGCCCCTTCTTCTGCCCCATAGGAATACATAGGACCCTAGAGATGGAAGGGACCCCAAGGGCCATCCAGTCCAGCCCCTCCTTCTGCCCCATAGGAATACATAGGACCCTAGAGATGGAAGGGACCCCAAGGGCCATCCAGTCCGACCCTTCTTCTGCCCCATAGGAATACATAGGACCCTAGAGATGGAAGGGACCCCAAGGGCCATCCAGTCCAGCCCCTTCTATTGCAATAACATTAAAAGAAATCTAAAATAAAAGAATAGTGAAATAACATAAAATCAAATAAATATAAAAAAATAGAAAACCAAAATAGATTAAATTAAAAATTAAAATTAAAAATAACATAAAGAAGATAATAAAAGACAGCAGAAATTTTAAAAATCTAAAATAAAATAAGATACTTGGGAATATGGTTAACTAACTCCAATATCGACTTGTTTGAAAATAAGAAAGTTTGGTGTGAAATATAGGAAAATTTGGTGTTGTGGAATAAATTAGATCTGACCTTTATGGGTAGATTAGCCACTATCAAAATGAATGTCCTCCCAAGACTGATGTTCCTTTATGAATCATAGAATCATAGAATCATAGAATCATAGAGTTGGAAGAGACCACAAGGGCCATCCAGTCCAACCCCCTGCCATGCAGGAACTCCCAGTCAAAGCATCCCCGACAGATGGCTATCCAGCCTCTGCTTAAAGACCTCCAAGGATGGAGACTCCACTACACTCCGAGGGAGTGTGTTCCACTGTCGAACAGCCCTTACTGTCAGGAAGTTCCTCCTAATGTTGAGGTGGAATCTCTTTTCCTGCAGCTTGCATCCATTGCTCCGCGTTCTGGTCTCTGGAGCAGCAGAAAACAAGCCTGCTCCCTCCTCAATATGACATCCCTTCAAATATTTGAACAGGGCTATCATATCACCTCTTAACCTTCTCTTCTCCAGGCTAAACATCCCCAGCTCTCTAAGTCGTTCCTCATAGGGCATGGTTTCCAGACCCTTCACCATCTTAGTTGCCCTCCTTTGGACCCGCTCCAGTTTCTCCACATCCTTTTTGAATTGTGGTGCCCAGAACTGGACACAGTATTCCAGGTGGGGCCTCACCAAAGCAGAATAGAGAGGCACTATTACTTCCTTTGATCTAGACACTATACTTCTATTGATGCAACCTAAAATAGCATTGGCCTTTTTAGCTGCTGCATCACACTGCTGACTCATGTTCAACTTATGGTCTACTTGGACTCCTAGATCCCTTTCACACATAGTTTCATTCAGCCAGATGTCCCCCATCCTATATCTGTGCATTTCATTTTTCCTCCCTAGGTGCAGAACCTTACATTTCTCCACATTGAATTTCATTTTGTTAGCGTTGGCCCAGCTTTCTAGTCTATTCAGGTCATTCTGAATTTCAATCCTGTCTTCTGGAGTATTGGCTACTCCTCCTAATTTGGTGTCATCTGCAAATTTGATAAGTATGCCCCCAATTCTGTCATCCAAGTCATTAATAAAGATATTGAATAGCACTGGGCCCAGGACAGAACCCTGTGGGACCCCACTGGTCACTTCTTTCCAGGATGAAAGGGAGCCATTGTTGAGCACCCTTTGAGTTCGGTCAGTCAACCAGTTACAAATCCATGTAATGGTTACCTTGTCTAGCCCACATTTTACGAGCTTGTTTGCAAGAATGTCATGGGGAACCTTGTCAAAGGCCTTACTGAAATCAAGATATACTATATCCACAGCATTCCCTTCATCTACCAAACTGGTAATTTTATCAAAAAAAGAGATCAGATTTGTCTGGCAAGACTTGTTTCTCTGAAACCCATGTTGGCTTTTTGTGATTATGGCATTGGCCTCTAAATGTTCACAGACTCTCTGCTTAATGATCTGCTCTAGAATCTTTCCTGGAATTGATGTCAGACTAACTGGACGATAATTGTTGGGATCCTCTTTTTTCCCCTTTTTGAAGATGGGCACAACGTTTGCCCTCCTCCAGTCTGCTGGGACTTCTCCTGTTCTCCAGGAGTTCTCAAAGATTATTGCCAATGGTTCCGATATTACATTCGCCAGTTCTTTTAATACTCTGGGATGTAGTTCATCTGGTCCTGGAGATTTATATTCATTTAGGTTAACCAGGTATTCCTGTACTATCTCTTTACTTATTCTGTGCTGAGATTCCCCTATTCTGTCTTCTGCTCCATTATCCTTAGGTTGACCACCCTTTGCCTTTTCTGAGAAGACTGAAGCAAAGAAGGTGTTGAGTAATTCTGCCTTTTCTCTGTCCCCTGTTAGCATTTTGCCATCTTCTGCACGCAGTGGCCCTACTGTTTCCTTCTTCTTCCTTTTGCTTCGGACATACCCAAAAAAGCCCTTTTTGTTGTTCTTAACCTCTCTAGCCAGCCTGAGTTCATTCTGTGCTTTAGCTTTTCTGACTTTACCCCTACATGTGCTGGCTATTTGTTTGAATTCCTCTTTCGTGATTTCCCCATTTTTCCATTTCTTATACATGTTCTGTTTAAGGCTTATCTCAGTTGAAAGTTCCTTAGTCATCCATCCTGGCTTCTTGAGACACCTCCCATTTTTCTTCCTCATTGGAACTGTTTGAAATTGCGCCTTCAGTATCTCCTTTTTGAGAAACTCCCATCCGTCTTGAACTCCCTTCTCTTTTAGTTTTCTTGACCATGGGATCTCCCCCAGTATTTCTCTAAGTTTATTGAAATCAGCTCTCCTAAAGTCTAGAATGCGTGTCTGACTATGCCTGGCTTCCCCTTTCCGCTGTATAACAAACTCCAGGAGAACATGGTCGCTTCCCCCTAAGGATCCAACCACTTGCACCCCATTGACTAGGTCATCCCTGTTGGTTAAGATCAGATCTAAAATAGTTGATCCCCTTGTTGTCTCTTCCACCTTTTGGACAATGAAATTGTCTTCCAGGCAAGTGAGGAATTTGCTAGACCTTGAGGATTTGGCTGAGTTTGACTTCCAGCAAATATCCGGATAGTTGAAGTCCCCCATCACTACTACATCTCTCCTTTCTGAGTGTGTGCTCATCTGTTCTAGAAAGGCATCATCCAATTCCTCTGCCTGAGTCGGGGGTCTGTAGTAGACTCCCACAGTAACATCCCTGTTGTTTCCCTCTCCTTTAATGTTTATCCAGATGCTCTCCACCTGGCTTCCAGTATTGACTTCCTGGATCTCTTCACTGGTGTAAATATCCCTGACATATAATGCTATTCCTCCTCCTTTCCTGTTTGGCCTGTTTCTCTTAAAAAGGTTATATCCCTCTATTTCTACATTCCAGTCATGAGACTCATCCCACCAGGTTTCAGTGATGCCTATTATATCATATTTGCTCTGTTGTGCTAGGAGTTCGAGTTCATCCTGTTTATTTCCCATACTCTGTGCATTAGTGTAGAGACATCTAAGAACATGTGTTCCCTTTACTTGCTGCCTGTGCAAATTTTTTTGCTTCCCACTGTTGGGTCCTTGCACTGTTTGCCTTGTTCCCTCTATGTCAGTTTGATTATTTTCTCCAGCCCTTTTGCCTTCCAAAATAATGTCTCCCTCCCCCATATAACTCAGTTTAAAGCCCTCCTGATCAGATTTTTGAGACTTTTGGCAAAAATGTTTTTGCCGACTGGCGTGAGATGCAGCCCATCCCTTGCCAGAAGTCCCTCCTCATGGAACCGCAGCCCATGATCCAAGAATCCAAACTGTTCTTGGCGGCACCATCTACGGACCGGAGGGACCTTGAAACTGTAGTACATGCTCTGGTAACCTCTCGGTTGGACTTCTGTAACGCGCTCTACATGGGGCAGCCTTTGTATCACACTCGGAAGCTGCAATTAGTGCAAAATATGGCAGCACGGGTGGTCACTGGTGCTCCCAGGGCCTCCCACATAACACCAATATTGAAAGATCTTCATTGGCTGCCGATTTGCTTCCGGGCTCAGTACAAAGTGCTGGTTATCACCTATAAAGCCCTATATGGCTTGGGCCCAGGGTACCTGAAGGACCGTCTCTCCCCACATAATCCGCCCCGCACACTAAGATCTACTGGGCAACAGTTCTTAAGAGTTCCAGAGGCTAGATTAGTGAATACAATGAAGAGGACGTTTTCCATCTCCGCCCCTAGCCTCTGGAACTCACTGCCCACCAAGCTCCGCTTGTCTCCCTCCCTTTCCCAATTTAAGAAGGACCCGAAGACTCACCTATTTAAGCAGGCATACTCCTGAATGGGCCTCTCCCATCATTTGCCTTGTCATGTAATGCCGCTTACCTTACCACTATTGCATATAGAATCGGGTGAGATTGTTTTTATTGTTTTTATTGTATACTGGACTGTTTTAATCTATGTTGTTTTATGATATTTTTAATGTTTGCATATGCTGCACACCGCCCTGATCTTTGGAAGGGCGGTATAGAAATAAAATTTATTATTATTATTATTATTATTATTTCCCTCTCCTTTAATTTTTATCCAGATGCTCTCCACTTGGCCTCTAGTACTGATGTCCTGGATCTCTTCACTGGTGTAAATATCCCTGACATATAATGCTATTCCTCCTCCTTTCCTGCTTGGCCTGTTTCTCTTAAAAAGGTCATATCCCTCTATTTCTACATTCCAATCATGAGACTCATCCCACCAGGTTTCAGTGATGCCTATTATATCATATTTGCTTTGCTGTGCTAGGAGTTCAAGTTCATCCTGCTTATTTCCCATACTCTGTGCATTAGTGTAGAGACATCTAAGAACGTGTGTTCCCTTTACTTGCTGCCTGTGCAAATTTTTTTGCTTCCCACTGTTGGGTCCTTGCACTGTTTGCCTTGTTCCCTCTATGTCAGTTTGACTATTTCCTACAGCCCTTTTGCCTTCCAGAATAATGTCTCCCTCCCCCATATAACTCAGTTTAAAGCCCTCCTGATCAGATTTTTGATACTACTGGCAAAAATGTTTTTGCCAACTGGCGTGTGATGCAGCCCATACTTTGCCAGAAGTCCCTCCTCATGGAACCGCAGCCCATGATCCAAGAATCCAAACTGTTCTTGGCGGCACCATCTACGGAGCCAGTTATTCACCTCTGCTATTTTCCTCTCCCTTCCTGGACCATGCCCTTCTACCGGGAGTAGAGATGAGATGACAACCTGTGCATCCATCTCTTTCAGCTTCCTTCCCAGAGCCTCATAATCCCTTTTGATATTCTGAAGGCTGTGCCTTGCAGTATCATTGGTTCCCACATGAACCAGAAGAAAGGGGTGTTGATCAGTAGGCTTGACAAGTCTTGTCAGCCTCTCAGTTACATGATGGATCTTTGCCCCAGGGAGACAACACACCTCCCGAGACATCTTGTCAGGCCCACAAACCACTGCTTCTGTACCCCTCAGCAAGGAGTCCCCCACAACCACCACACGCCTCCTCCGAGGCTTAGCAGCGGCTGTTCCCTTTCGTGGTACTCTCAGTCTCCCCTGCTCTGTCCCTGATGTCTGTCCCTGCTGCTTTTCCTCATCATCTCTGATAACAGAGAGAGATTCAAAGTGATTCTGTAGCTGCAAGCTCACAGAACGAACCGTGGTTTCCCTACTTCTGCGTGTAACTTTCCTCCAACCATCTCCTTCTTTTGTGTGTGAAGTGACCTCTTCTTCCTCAGCAACTTTCTCTGTGTGTTTCCTGTCCAGGACTATCTGGTCCTTTCTGTTCAAGAGAACCTCCTGCTCTCTGTGATGCTGAAGTGTTGACACCTGGGCCTCCAACTGCTGAACTCTTCCTTCTAAGAGGGCTACCAACTTGCACTTGGTGCAGGTGAAGTTCCCCACATCTATAGGCAAGAAGACAAACATCCCACAAGTGTTGCAGGTGACTGCAGCAGGTCCCTCAGTGTCCATAGTGAGAAGTCTTAAGGAGGCAATGAAACAAGACTGTGGGCTTCTCCTGTAAAACACCAGTGTAAAAAATCCCTGTGTGGCTGGCCTTTGTCCCCAAGCTCTGTTAGTGAGCTCAATCAACTGGGCCTATAGGTATCTAGAAAGTTCCTGGCTGCTAGCTCCTTCTAGAGGCAAGTCCCTGATTCACTTCCTCTGAATCCCCACAGCCCCTTAAGGGAATAGTGGGAAGAAAAGTATAAATATTGAATGAGTTTGTCCTCACTGTGTTCAGGCTACCTTCTCCTCTGTACTTCCCCCCTGCCTTGGCTATCAAATATAAAAATGAGTATGAAAAGAAAAAATTCGCGCGCCGTTAGGCGCGCGCCTCTCCTAAAATGAGATTTCTCTTTCCTCCTCCCCAATGAACCAATGAAATGGCTCACAAATTCAAATTTTAAGGTCTTACCCAATCAAAAGGCACACAGAGAAGCACAGGTTTACCTTGAGGAAGGTATGGCCAGAAGCCTCTCCTAGCAGTTATATAAAATGAGATTTCTCTTTCCTCCTCCCCAATGAACCAATGAAATGGCTCACAAATTCAAATTTTAAGGTCTTACCCAATCAAAAGGCACACAGAGAAGCACAGGTTTACCTTGAGGAAGGTATGGCCAGAAGCCTCTCCTAGCAGTTATATAAAATGAGATTTCTCTTTCCTCCTCCCCAATGAACCAATGAAATGGCTCACAAATTCAAATTTTAAGGTCTTACCCAATCAAAAGGCACACAGAGAAGCACAGGTTTACCTTGAGGAAGGTATGGCCAGAAGCCTCTCCTAGCAGTTTTATAAAATGAGATTTCTCTTTCCTCCTCCCCAATGAACCAATGAAATGGCTCACAAATTCAAATTTTAAGGTCTTACCCAATCAAAAGGCACACAGAGAAGCACAGGTTTACCTTGAGGAAGGTATGGCCAGAAGCCTCTCCTAGCAGTTATATAAAATGAGATTTCTCTTTCCTCCTCCCCAATGAACCAATGAAAACTTACCTATTATTATTAATGATAAGATATTTGTGGATTGGAACAAAGATTTTAGAAATTTTATTTGGATTGGAAAAAAGGCAAGGATTAAATGGGACAATCTAAAAAAGGGAAATCTGAATGGAGGATGTGCTCTGCCAGATATAAAACTATCCTATTGGGCTTGTGGTCTTTTGTGGATACAAGAGTGGATCAAACTTGATAATATGAATATTTTAAGTATTAAAGACTCTAATATAAGATTTAGGTGGCATGAAGAGACTTGGTTAATCGAGATTTCAATAACCATTCGATTCGTAAACCCCTGTTAAAGATTTGGAAAATAATCAAAGAGAAAGTCTATGTAAAAATACCCACCTGGATCTCTACACAAGAAGCTTTTTTCAACAGATGGGAAAAACAACAAAACTGGTTAAGATACAGGGAATTATTATAAATAAATGTGGGAGGGACGAGAGCAATATGAACAAAGGATGGAGTTTATGCGACCACGGAAATTGGAAGTATAATCTAATGGCAATCCGAACGCAATCATGGGGTTTCACGTTACTGCGTATTAAATCATCTCACGCAAATTCCTCCCGTCTGATAAACTCCGATGAGTTAGAAATTAAAGGGAGAAAATTGCAATGGTTTAGATACCTCCAAATAAAGTCAAAATACAAAGATGGCTTAGTTACAGGATTTGAAGAACAGGAGAATGAAATAGACAAAGGAAAAAAATCAGAATTATATAAAATACTTTTGTCCAGACAACTAGAGCAAGAAATAATAACGGACAATATGATAAAGTGGGCTCAGGAAATAGGGCGGCCCATATCACTTGAAAACTGGGAAAACGCTTCGAAGGATTGTGCTAAATTTACAGCTGTATAAAGCCTTAAAGAAAACTTCATTAAGAAAACACCTGCTGGAAATGGCAGACAGAGAAAGGTTCTTGCATTCATAAATGGTGGACGTGCTCAAGAATGAAGAAGGAGTTCTGGTACAAGGTACACTTGACGCTCCAGAAAATATTTGGAATATATTTTTCTATGGTTCCTGAACTATACCTGCTAAACATGACTTCTTTTCTGGGACTGAAGACGGAAAAGAAATATTGGAAAGTAATATTATATTTCATAACTGCGGCTAGGATACTGTTAGCAAAATATTGGAAGATAGAGAAAATACCCGAAATGGACGAATGGTTAAGAAAAGCACGGGAGCCAAGGGAAATGGATAAACCCTCCTCGGTATTAAATAATGGAAATTGGTGAGAAATTGGTCC
This sequence comes from Urosaurus nigricauda, assembly GCA_034509955.1. Classification (NCBI taxonomy): domain Eukaryota; kingdom Metazoa; phylum Chordata; class Lepidosauria; order Squamata; family Phrynosomatidae; genus Urosaurus; species Urosaurus nigricauda. The sequence goes on from JAOEGL010000003.1 coordinate 278,790,401, forward strand.
CCTCTGGAAGAATACAAGGATGAGATCTGGAAGACAGAACTATGAGGTAAAAATAAATGAGGAAATGAATAAAAATAAATATAAAAGCAATACAAATGTAACTGAAACTAAAATTTTGTATACAAAGGAGGAACAGACGATAATATTAGAAGTAATTCTAGTTTAGGAGGAGGTACCGGCAGAAACTAATGACGGAAGGCCACAATTTCTGTGTCATTTTATGCAACAACTGTGTATTTATTGTACTTTGTTTTTCAACAATCATAAAGATTACTCTTTTTTTTTAAAAAAAAATCTAAAATAAAATAAGAAATAATATAAATATAAAATTAGAATTTGAATCTGAAATAAAAATAATATAAAATTAAAAGTAAAATAGGAAATAAATTTAAAAATTCAAAAATAAATCAAATAAACAAAAAAGGTAAAATAAAAATAAAACAAATGTTTTGTGTTTCTTTATCTTTATTTCCTATCCAGCCCTCCTTCTGCCCTCCAGGAATACAGAGAGTCCTAGAGAGCTCAAGGCTTGACTCTTTTTCTGGGTCAGTTGCTATGGAATTCTGGGAGTTGGAGTTTGTTGTGGGGTCCAGAGCTCGTTGTCTGGGTCAGTTGCTATGGAATTCTGGGAGTTGGAGTTTGTTGTGGGGCCTTAAGGCCCCACAACAAACTCCAACTCCCAGAATTCCATAGCCTTGAGCCAGACAAAGGCTTAACAGCCCGGAAGTGGTCTCGCATTTCATGGCCCCGTGTCTGTCTGTACTTTCCTAAATCGCTCTTTTCTGCGTCGCAGACATTTAGACCCAAAGGCGCTCTTCACTTTCCTAACTCTATGAGGCCGGAAGTCGCCGTGGGGCCGGTGCGTCGCTCAGCGGGGCCGGGCGGACTCACTTCCGGCGGAACCTAAATTGCGCCGCCCTTCAGGGAGAGGAAGAGGAGGGGCGTTTCGGCCGGAAGAGAGAAGGACGGACGGGGCCGGACCGGAAGCAGCGCCGGACGGAGGGAGGGAGGGAGGGAGGGAAGGCGGCAGCAGCAGCAGGAGGAGGAGGAGGAGGAGGAGGATGTGGCGGTGGGCTGCTTCTTCGTCGTCGCCGCTGGGCCCCTCCGCCGCCTCCGCCTCCGCCTCCGCCGCCTGGTGGTGAGTCTCTCTGAAGATTGCGGGGTCTGGCTTTCCTCCGCGGGAGATGGAGCCTCCCTTCGGGTCCCAGGACTCCGTCTGAGGCTGAGAGAGTGTGACCGGAGCAGCGCTGAGGGAGGGAAAGAGGGAGGGGGCGTGGTCTCTGTCGGCCCCGCCCCTTTCCCTCCTCCTCCTCCTCCTCCTCCTCCCCGTGGGACTACATCTCCCAGCGTCCCCTGGGGCTCCTCCCTCCCTCCCTCCCTCCCTCGGCTGCTACTTGGACTCCGGTCCCCCTTTCTCTGTGTCTCTTTGGCGGAGGAGGAGGAGGAGGAGGAGGAGGACGAAGGAGGACCCTGGGAGGGACGGTCCCTCGAGGGAGGGAGGGAGGGAGGCCAGGGAGGAGCCTCGCTCCGGCCCTGGAGCTGCCCCGGGGAATCCTGGGAAGGGCGGTTTCTTGTGGCCCCGGAGCTCCCTCTGACAAGGAAGGCTCCGCGCCCCACAGAACTACAGTTCCCAGGATCCCACAGCAGCGTTGAGTCAGGTGGCAAAAGGGGGGTCAGACTAGATCCAGGGAAGGCATAGTGCCACTCTCTCCTGCTTTGGTCAGGCCCCGCCTGGAATAACGCTGCTGTCTCCGGTTCTGGGCACCACGATTCCAAAAAGAAACTGGAGGCAACGAAGAGGGTGAAGGGTCTGGAAACCATGAATCCCTATGAGGAACACCTTAGGGAGCTGGGGATGGAGAAGAGAAGGTTAAGATGTGATATGATAGCCCTGTTTAAGTATCTGAAGGGATAATGTCACATTGAGGAGGGAGCAAGCTTGTTTTCTGCTGCTCCAGAGAACAGGACGCGGAACAATGGATGCAAGCTGCAGGAAAAGAGATCCCACCTCAACATTAGGAGGAACTTCCTGAGAGTAAGGGCTTTTCGACAGTGGAACACACTCCTTCCTCGGAGATTGTGGTGGAGTCACTTTCCTTGGAGGTCTTTAAGCAGGGTCTGGATGGCCCGTATCTGTCAATGGGGATGCTTTGATTGGGAGTTCCTGCATGGCAGAATGGGGTTGGACTGGATCAGGGCCCTTGTGGTCTCTTCCAACTCTATGATTCTATGATTCCTTCCGGACAGAGCCTCAGTCCCTTTCAGCCCCTTCCTTCCTTCCTTCTCTTTCAGCCTCATCTGCCGAAGCCTTTCGAAGGGGGCCCAGAGAGCCAGAGGGGAACCTCTGCCTTCGCTGCACCAGAACCTGCACCTCGTCCCCCAGAGCGGCCTCCTCCATCGTCCCCACCGCTTCCATCCAGCTACCAAGGTCCAGAGGTCTCCAGCGCTACGGCCCTTCTCCACCCTCCGCCGCCTTCCTTTGCGTGGCCCCCGGCTCCTTCTCAGGCATGGATCCCAGCCGCGCAGGGCCTTCTGGCTCGCCAGAGTGGCCTCCAGGCTCCTCAGGATCCGGTACCTCGTCCTCGGCTCCGCGGTGGGCGGAGGATACACGGCCAAAAAGGTACGGAGGAGGAGGAGGAGGCTGCGGTGGTGCTTTCTGGAACTGGGAGAGGAGTTGGGGGCTGTCCTCTGAGGGATTAAAAGATTCGATGCTGCAGACGGGGGATAAACAATTCCAGCTGCATCCACACTGGAGACATAACCCGGTTTGGCACCGCTTTAGCCGCTCTGGCTCAAGGCTATGGAATTCTGGGAGCTGGAGTTTGTTGTGGGGCCCAGAGCGGAGCAGAGCTCCACTCTGGGCCCCACAACAAACTCCAGCTCCCAGAATTCCATAGCAATTGAGCCAGACAACAAGTTAAAGCGGAACCAAACAGGGTTATTTCTCAAGTGTGGATGCAGCCTCCATCTGAGTCTGAGGGGCCTTTACTTAACTCAGAAAGATCTCTACAAGGGACATAAGTGAAGGGAGAATCATCAGAGTTTCTGAAATCAATAGGAAGTATTCCATCCAACGTACAAGTGGCGGAAGAAGGGCGTTTTTGTCAGAGGGAGAGTCCGAGCGGCAGAACCAGAGAACAGCCAAAAGGGGAACATGTGCCTGAGATGGGGCCCTTGGCGGAGCAAAGGCTTCCTGGGAAGGGGGGCCCACCACCTTCCAAGTCTCTTCCACCATCATCCAAGACCTTCTTCCTGACGTTTAGGTGGCATCTCCTTCCTTGCCACTTGATTCCTTTGGTTTGCCCTCTGGAGCAGCAGAAGGAAGGTGGCTCTGTCTTCCATGAATTGACAGCCCTTCAGGGACCCAAAGGTGGCTCTTCCATTTCACCTCTCTGTTTCCTTTGGGCTAAACCCACCCACAGTTCCTTGTAGGTGGTACTTTCGCCTTGAGTCTTTGTCACACACCTTACCCTTCCTCTTCCTTCCGCAGCCTTACCTTCCGTGCCACCGTCTCCTCCTCACCCTGTCATTGGGGAAGAGAGTTTTCCTCACAGAGCTGGATGCCTAGAAGACCCCTTTTCAGTTTCTGTAGGCTGCCACCGTCTTAATCTTTCTCCCCTTCCTGAGTTGTAGATCGTGGAAACAAGGGAAGGGAAGGGTGTTTGAGCTGTGGCAAGCCTGGATGGAAAGAGGCAACTCTCTGGAGCAATGCTGCCATTTCCATGGATGGAAAGGTTCCCTTACCTCTTCTCCTTCGTAGTAGCAGCGATGGCTCCACTCAGGTGCACAGGAGAAGAGCAGCTTCTGCCCTTTGACTTCCCTTTTAGTGTGGCAGCAGAGGAGTCCCTGTTTAAATATTTGAAGGGATGTCACATTGAGGAGGGAGCAAGCTTGTTTTCTGCTGCTACAGAAACTAGAACGCGGAACAATGGATGCAAGCTCCAGGAAAAGAAATTCCACCTCAACATTAGGAGGAACTTCCTGACATTAAGGGCTGTTCGACAGTGGAACACACTCCTTTAATGGAGATTATGGTGGAGTCTCCATCCTTGGAGGTCTTTAAGCAGAGGCTGGATGGCCATCTGTCAATGGGGATGCTTTGATGGAGAGTTCCTGCGTGGCAGGGGGTTGGACTGGATGGCCCTTGTGGTCTCTTCCAACTCTATCATTCTATGAGTCAGGAGGGATGAGGAGAGGCTGCCAGTCTGTCTCCTCTGGGAACTGGGGCAGACTCTGTCCGTCTGGCCACAGTTGGGGAATTTTAGCCTTAAAGGGCTCTCAGTCCCACTCAGACTTGGCATTCTTATGTAGTCAGTAGTCCGCAAACACAACTCTTGCTAACATTTTAATGGGTAGATTTTTAGCTATATTTTGTGGTGTAATTGTATTTTTGTACGTTTGCAATGATGCAAACTTTTATCTCTGTGTTAATTTTTTTTAAGCTGTCTTGGATTTGAGCCCCAGGGAGAGAGTGGGATATAAATATAATAGTAATAATAATGTAACTGAGTGGTAGGCCTACTTCCTAAACTGTGTTAGATCACTGAACCTGTCGTTCTAAGAAAGGTAGTCCTAACCTGGAGTTCTTGGCCTTCCTCTCAGTGAAAGTGTGGCTTTTGTTCTGTATGTGGAAGTTCTCAGTCTAAACAGACATCTTTAGAAGGAATAAACCGCGGGGATTTACTCAATAAGTAGGTAGGCCAGAAGGTTGGGTTTCCAGCAGAGGAGAGTGGGTTAGCCCTCTCCTTCTCAGAGGTCCAGCTTTGCCTTTTTCTCTGTATGCGAAACCTTGATGACGTCTCTCTGCTTTTGACGTTAGACGTATGACCAGTGGAAGGACATGCTGCCTGACCTTGGTGAATACAAGTGGATTGTACCAGACTTCATCTGGGAGCTGGATGAATACGTAGACTTTGGTGGGTACCTGGTTTCAGTTATTTCTTCCTCTTTCTCTTCTCCTCCTTGAATACTGAGTTCAATTAGAACTTGGATATTAGATACACAGATGACTATGCCTCTCTGAAAACAGTTTCTTTGTTCTGGAAAAGTTTTCAAGCATTTTTCTGGAGGGGAGAAGGTTTATTTTATTTGTTTAACATCCCTTGGATCTTTTTCTCCTAGCGTACCTGGTCAAAATGAGGAGTTTGTGTGCAGATAGAGCCCCATCACTCATAACAGCAGCAGCAGCCTTCTTAAAGAAGAAGCCACCCTGCTTTTCCAAGGCACTAAGGCAACTTGTATTAGCAGAACACATTAAAAAAAAACATGTAGCAGGAGTGGGAATCATTTGACCAAAGACAAGAGAGAAATTGGTTTTATGTGTAAAACAGTTTACAAAAGGAAAGAACAAGATAAGCTAAAAATCTGATCATAAAAAACTTAAAATACAGTTAAAGAAATGTAGCTCCTTTGAAACAAACTGAAAGAAGTTGGTATCATGAGCTTTTGCATATGTGAGCCTACATGCATCTGAAGAAGTCGGCTCAAATCTAGGAAAGCTCAGGCTACCAGTTTCTTTCTTTCAGTTGGTCTCAAAGGTGCCACAAGATCCCTTTTCATGCTGATATTTGCCAGAGTAACATGGAGTTAAATAAATAATCATATTTATCATTATCATATTGCAAACATACATTGGATAATGGAACGCACTGCACCCTGCCCTGATTGCTCGCTCAGAGGGGCAGGTTAGAAATAAATATTATGATCAGCCTGTGCTTTATAGATTGTAGCAGCCTTTGAAGGCATAGGCAAAGGGAAAATATTCTCTCAGCCTCCCTTTTTTGTTTGTAAAAAGAGTTGCAGCAATGGACTTTACATTTTGTTAAATAATTATAAGGTATACATATGTAAATTATTCTGTTTATTCTGCTGGAGGTCTTTTAAATTCAGATTTTTTAATTTAAAAAACTGCATAGTTAGAGGAGTTTCCTTTTTACAAAGACTGTCAAAATCCTCTGATGTGCTGTCACATTTGTTTCCACTATAAGCTTCACCTTTCCTTTTGACTCCCTCAAAATCCAGAAGTAATTGATCCTCCTCCCTCTCTTCCTCCCTCCTAGAAAAACTCAAAAATGCTCTTCCTGATTCAGAAGACCTTGCTAAGCTGATGCCAGACTTTGACAAGATTGGAGAGAGCATCAGTTCGCTGACAGGGTTTTTCACACCAGGTAGGGAAATGTTTCACGACAGAAAACTTGACCAATGAAAGCTGGAGAGGAATAACTTCTAAGTCCTCGCCCCTCTGAGTTTTCTTGGTTTGGCCCTGCAGTCCTTGCTGTTTTCTCAGTGTAGTGGACACCTTGCTCTTACGCATGGTGAGATGCGGTGGGAATCTACTTGAAGAATGAGTTGGCTTTCAGCCTGTGGGCTGAGCAGCCGACTCCTTGACCAGCTTGTCCCGTGGCCAGGGATAATGGGAGTTGCATTCTGACAGCTGGAGCTGCTCTTCTTGTTCACCGTTTGGACTCCTGAAAGCCTGGTCTCTGGCCTGCCACCCCCTGCCCCCAAACACATGCGCCATTCCAGGCCTTTGGGGACAGAAGGCCAAGCGAGTGGGCCAACCTCCCACTGTCCTCTGTCTTTTTCTGACAACTGGGTTTCTGTCTTGGCTTTGCTCAGCTCCTGCGCCTAATTTTGTCTCAGCCTCCAAGTCCCGCTGGCTTTTAATGTTGAAGTTCAGAGCATCTGTGTTGTTTTGCTGCAGTCATGGGGTAGTTGTGTGGCGTTTGCGATGTGGGTGCGTGTGCCTTCAAGGCACCAGTTGACCTATGGCAAACCCATTAATTTCACAGGTTTTTTTTGTGTGTGTGCGTGCACAAGGAATACCCAGAGGTGGTTTGCCGTTACTTTCCTCTGAAATATTCCCTGCAGCATCTGGTACTCCTTGGCAATTGTGCATCGTTCAGTATTAAAATGCACGGTTTGTATATAGAATGTCACTGGTTCAAACCACAGCACCTCCAGTTAAAAGTCTTTTTTGAAGATAGGGAGAGAGGGGAGAAAGAATCCCTTCATCCTGAGATCTCCTCTAAGTTCAGAAAGAAGGGTGTGCCTCCAAGTCACCCATCAATTCATCGAGCCCTCTGAAATGGGCCTGGTATTCCTTGGCAGCCCCCAGTCCACATATTAAGATTGATGTAACTGATGCCATGATTTAAGCTGCCGCTTAGGAATGCATGGTTCTGCCCCAAAGAGCAGAGGGTGGGGAAAGGGCAGCGGCCCCTCCAACTGCCCTGGGCATGCGGTCATTAACATCCCGGGGGGGGGGGAGCACTGCCCTTTGCCCACCTCTGTCAAGGGGGAGGTCATGTCATACAAAGCTGAACATGGAACCTATTCCTGCCCAGGGGCAAAGGGGGGGGGGGTTGCTGCTCTCCACATTCCCGAATCCTGTCAGGGGTTCTGATGAGACTGAGCCAGTGCAGCTTTTCCAGTTCCCTGCCTCCTTTGGGCCCTCGAAGGCTGTCTGTAGCATAGCAAGACCCTGGCGGCATCCGCTGCCTCTCCCTGGCCTCTTTCTGCGCTTTTTGGCTTTGCCTTTCCCAAGTCGGAGGAAAGCTGCTCTGTGGAGCAGAGGACTGGTGGCTGGGGAGTCCTGTGTGGATGGCATGTACAAGGGAACAAGCAACAAGTAGATGAGACCCTCCTATGCACTTTTTTGTGGGTTTTAAAAAACCCCAAACCAAAACCCCTGGAATGTTAATTTCTCCTTCATTGTGAATTATTATTATTTTTGACTGCCCTGTGCAACCTTTGTCTGTTGGCATCCCAAGTGTGCTTAAGTCTGCCATTACATCTGCCTGGCTCTTGCAGAGTACAAGACCATAGGGTCTCTCATTTGCTTGCCATTTGTTTGTATTTATAATTTTTATTTCCCCTTTTTTTGCTGGTTTTCCACAGGTTACAATTTGGTTAGTGAAGTCATAGGAGCTTCTGATCTACTTCTGTTGTTGGGTGTGTAAAAAGCACTTTTTCTCTACTGTCCCTTAACAGTCCCCCGGCCCTTTAAAAACAAGATAAAGCTGGCAAGAGTAGAAGAGAATTCATCATTGAATATTTAATAATTCCTTAATTTTTTTGAACATCCTTGGGTCACATGTTGGGAGAGAGGCAGAATATACAAATAAATGAATAGTGTGTATGATTTGGGACTCTGGTGGATTTGGTCTTGGAAGACCCTGTTTTGTTAAGTAGTTTGCTTTTTCTTTGCATTGCAAATTCTGTTTTTCATTTTAAGAAAACAGAAAGCCCCAAGGCAGAATGGAAGGTCAATGTCCTTTTCTTTCCTTTACAAAAAGCATCGCTTGCTTGCATAAAGGGAAGCATTTTGCAGAAAAGCTTCTGTCTCTGTTCAGAGTGAGTGAAGGAAAACCCTGTCCCTCCTGCCGTATCCAGGCATATGGCACCCATCTTCTGTGCCACCGCTGCCTGGCTGCCTACCTCCTTCACGATGGGCATTTCTTTGGTTTGGCAAGCAGCATTTATTCTGTCAGCCAAAGAGCTTCCTGAAGCAGTTGAAGATGGCTGTGAGGCTCTATGTCCGCATTATCACAGCAACCGTGCAAGACTTCTGGTCAATCCAGTTGCATTTATGCACATAAAAGAGATTATTTTGCACAAATTCAGTATTCCAGAGAGGAAACATATTTTAAAAAGAGCATCATTAGAAAATGGGACACCTTGTTGCTTGATTCACACTGTTGGTCTCTCTTCTGTGCAAAATGGGGGCCACACTGTCTGAGTCCTTCTGCCTTCCTTTGCAGGTACTTCTGGGGATACGGCATTCAGGGCGACAGACCAAGGAAGTGATCATGAAAAACAGTACAGGAAGGTAAGCTTTCAAGGTGTAACCCTTAGGAATGCAGGAGGTGAAGGACAGAATCCAGCAGGCAGAACTGCAGAATCTGGGGAACCAGGAAGCCCCAGTGTCCCCCAACTATCTCCAAACAATTGGAGAGACCCTCAGGGTCAGTGTTTGGGGGCTGGGGCTGGTGGAGGGGGGTTCAGGAGGGGAAGTGTTCCAAAACCTCTGCCAGCAGAAAGTTGACTTTAACCCACACGGGGGGAGTATCGACTGAGGTTTCGGGGGCATTTCTTCTCCATCCCAGAAAAGTCTTCCTGACAAAACTCAGACTGATGTGACGTTGGTACGCAAATTCAGTTTGAGATGCTCCGTGTTATCAGAGTGAGTCTCCCTGAGTCATAAAAATATTGCTTAGATTTCCTGAGGTTTAAGTTTGCCTCACAGTCACAAACATTGCACTCAGTGTAGTACAATTTCAAACATGCCTCATTCTCAAGTGATTTACTGTGTTTTAAAAAAACAGCAGCAAAGTTAGCAAGATAGCATGCCCAATTAAAATACAGAGAATTGGTGTGGTTTCCCACCTGCTGAACCCATGTTGCTAGACATCACCTGTTTGTGGGGTGCACCTTTCAGTAGATGCCAAGGCTCATGCTTTGGTAAACCTCCAGAGGGAGGGAGGGCAAGCAGACCACCAGCAGTGACGAGAGGCTGGGGGGTGATCCATCCTGGGGGTTTGAGTGGCTTCAAGGGGCTCTCCGAGGCCCCACGTTCTTCAGCCCTCCAAATGGCTCCAGGAGCGAAAAGCCTTTGAGCAAGGGAGAGAAGGGCCACTTGGGGCAAGATTGTACTTTGCTGACAGTTCTACCATTGGAATAGGCCATTGCGGCCCATGTGCGAGACAGGTGCCTCCAACCCCTGAGTCATAGGGAAGCATGGCGGCCGGGCCTGTTCCCTTGAGGGAGCCACTGAGAAGGGTTTAAGGCACAGGAGGGTAGGCTCTATAAGCGGTCGGGGGGGGGGGGAACCTCACACCTCCTGGCAACCACAGAGGTGAAAAGCTATTCTAAAAGCAAAACTCATGGGGATGGGGATGTTTAGCCTGGAGAAGAGATGGTTAAGAGTTGATAGGACAGCCCTGTTTAAGTATTTGAAGGGATATCATGTTGAGGTTGTGCCAAGCTTGTTTTCTGCTGCTCCAGGACTAGAACATGGAGCAATGGATGCAGGTTCCAGGAGAAGAGATTCCACCTCAACATTCGGAGGAACTTCCCGACAATAAGGGTTCTTAAACAATGGGGCACACTCCCTCAATAGAGATTGTGGTGGAGTCTCCCTCCTTCGAGGCCTTTAAAGAGAGGCTGGGTGGCCATCTGTCAATGAGAATACTTTGATTGAGAGATCCTGCATGGCACAAGAAGGGGGTTGGACAGGGTGACCTCTGAGGGTCTCTTCCAGCTGCATGATTCTGTGATTCTATGACTGGGCTTCTGAAGCTGGGTGGTGGTCATGACTGGTAGGAGAGCATGAGCTGTTTGAGGTGGCCTTTGATTTAACATGGGTCATTGAGACGTGATGTTAAGGCCGCTGTACTCTTCATCCCTTCCATGAGATAGGAAGTGGGCAAACCTAGTGGGACACTTGGTTCCCCCTCAGTTTTTAAGCTGTGAGAGAACAGGCAGGTCTCTCTGTTGCTTTCCTATCCACCTGGCTGTTTCTGGAAGGGTCAGGAAAGCCTTCCAGCGCTCCAGTTGTATTGCCCCGGCTTTCCCTCAGGGCAGCTGGTGCTCATGCGCCTGGCATGGTCGGGAGGCCTCCAGAGTCACTCAGCCTGGACTAGAAGCCTCCAGAGTAGAGGGAAGGCAGCAGCCATAAGCTTTCCTCTGCTGTAGCCTATCATTTGCTTTTCTAAGTCACTGTTCTGCTCAATAAGGTCATACATGTAGTAAATTAAAAAAAAAAGATACAGTGGTCCCCCGGGATACGAATCTCTCAGGATCCAAAATCCCCGGACCCGAAACCGCCGGGGCCGGAAAGGGGCCCCGGCCAACGAAAAAAAACCCGGGTTGCGAAAAAAATTCGCAACCTAGACGCTTTAAAACAGCACGCTTCTGGCACGCTGTGCATTGGTTAAAGCGGTCCCCCGGGTTACGAACGACTTCCGGGTTACGAAGGTATCCCGGAACGGATTACCTTCGTAACCTGGGGGACCACTGTAAAGAAATTAAGAAAATAGAAGGTAAAATACGTGAAGCAGAAAGCGAATTGGAAAAAGACCCTAAATCTAGCAATGTAATTAAACATAATATGTTTAATTACATTGCTAGATTTAGGGTCTTTTTCCCTAATAAATTTATGCAAACTAAACTGGATGGATTCTCTCCAAGAAATTCAAACTAACCTGAAGAAAACTAGGCAAAATGCATTTGAAATGTCCAACAAACCAGGGACATGGTTAGCAGATAAGATTAAAAAAGAGAGAGCAAATAAAGCCATTATGGAGATATTGGACAGTGAAGAGCAAGCAATGACACAACATGAATACAACATAAATTCCTTGGTTTTTTACTCAAAATTATATAAGAAAGAAACAGATAAGACAAACAACGATAAACTACTAGAACAGTTCATGGAAAACTAACTCTAAATAGGGAAGAGAGAGACAAATTGAATGAGGACATACCAATAGAGGAAATTGAGAAAGTCTTTAAAAATCTGATATTAAAAAAATCTCCAAGTCCTGATGGATTCAGTTCGGAATATTACAAAAAACTGAAATCTGAGTTATTATTATTATTATTAAACTTTATTTCTAAAGCGCTGTAAATATACTCAGCGCTGTACAAAATTGGTAAAACTTAAGAAGTATATAAAAGCCTGCCAAAGGCGTACACTCTAAAATAATAGCAGATAGATAAAATTACAAAGGGGGAAGACAAGTTAAAACATCGAACATAAAAGCAAATCACAACAAGCAATATCAGACAGCCAGATGGTAATCACAAGTTCCCTGAGAACGCTTCCCTAAACAATAAGGTTTCAGCTCAACCTTAAAGCTAGTTAGGGAAGTGATGAGCCGAGCATGCAGAGGGAGAAGGTTCCAGGAATGAGGGGCAGCAAGAGAAAAAGGACGGATCCGGGAGGGGGCAGAAGACAACCTGGGTTGAGTGAGGAGACCTTGGTCACCAGAGCGGAGGGTACGGGTAGGAACATAGGGGGAGAGAAGATCAGCTAGGTAAGGAGGGGCCAGTCCATGCAGGGCTTTGAAGGTGAGTAACAAAAGTTTGTACCTGATGCGAAAGGGAAGAGGGAGCCAGTGAAGGGAGGACAACAGAGGGGAGACATGATCATAACGGCGAGCAAGTGAAATAATGCGTGCAGCTGAATGCTGAACAGAAATTAATGGGTGGAGATGAGAGAGAGGAAGCCCAGCCAAGAGGATGTTACAGTAGTCTAGTCGTGAGACCACTAGGGCGTGGACCAGTGTTTTTGCGGTAGAAAATGAGAGATATGGACGGATTTTGGCAATGTTATAGAGAAAGAATCTGCAGACCTTGGCTGTGGTCTGGATCTGGGGGATAAATGACAAGGAGGAATCAAAGATGAAACCAAGACTGCGGGCTTCCTGGGCCGGCTGAATAGAGATGTTGTTGACAGAAATGGAAAAGGAGTAGTGAAGGGTGGGCTTGGGCGGGAAAAACCAGAAGCTCGGTCTTGGACATATTGAGCTTCAGACGCCGATGGTGCATCCAGTGGGAGACAGCTGTTAAACAGGATGACATTTGCTGTTCTAAATCCGGTGAAAGATTGGGAGTAGAAAGGTACAGCTGGGGTGTCATCAGCGTACAGATGGTAGGAGAAACCAAAGGAACTAATTAATTTGCCAAGGGGAGAGTGTGTACAGAGAAAACAATAGGGGACCCAAAACAGAGCCCTGAGGAACTCCAACAGTTAAGGGGACAGAGGACGAGGTCTGACCACCCGAGACCACTGAGAAAAATCTATTTGATAAGTAAGATGTGAACCAATCAAGAACCAGGCCCGAGAAACCAATGTCAGAGAGTAAGTCTATCAGGAGACAGTGGTCTACAGTGTCGAAGGCCGCGGACAAATCGAGAAGAATGAGGATAGAATAATGGCCATTCGCCTTGGCCCGCAAAAGATCGTTCGAGATCTTAGTGAGGGCTGTCTCTGTGGAGTGCCGTGGGCGAAAACCAGATTGGAAAGGATCCAGAATGGAGTTGGTTTCGAGAAACTCAAGACAGCGCGAGTAAACAACTCGTTCCAACACCTTAGAAAGGAAAGGAAGAAGAGAGATTGGACGATAGCTAGCCAGGGAAGAAGGGTCAAGAGAGGGTTTTTTTAGAATAGGGGAGACTAAGGCGTGTTTAAAGACGGAAGGGAAGGAACCCGAAGAGAGGGAAAGATTAAAGATATGGAGGAGGGAGGGTAGCAAAGAGGGGGCAATAGAGATTAGAAGACGAGAAGGGATTGGGTCAAGAGGACAGGTGGTAGGTTTGGATGAGTTCAGAAGGGAAGAGAGTTCTTCCAGGGAAACTGGAGAAAAGACAGAGAATTTGTTGATAGAAGGAGTGAGAAGATTGACGGTAGGAGCCAAATCGGGAGAAGTTAGCTCAGAACGAATAGAGGTGATTTTTGTAATGAAAAAATTAGCAAAGTCGGAGGGTGAAAATAATGGAGAGACAGAGGGAAGAGAGGGTTTTAATAGTGTGTTGAAACAGGAGAAGAGGCGCTGCGGGCGCCTCTCGTTAGCACAGATTAATGATTTAAAGTAATATTCTTTTGCCATCGATAGAGCGCGTGAAAAAGATAAAAGAATGAACTTATAATGGATAAAGTCGGCCCACTCCCTGAAACTTCTCCAAAGACGTTCGGCTGCGCGAGAGCAGGACCGGAGAAATCTAACAGTAGGAGTGATCCAGGGCTGAGGCCTAGTCGTCGAGGAAGACACGCGCGTAGAAATAGGGGCAAGGCTGTCAAGAGTTGAGGAGAGGGTGGAGTTCAATAAGGACATAGCTGAATCAGCGGAGTCCCCAAGATTAAGAGAAGCAAGGGATGAATCCAGGGTCTGAGTGAGATGGTTGAGGTTGAGAGAATGAAGATTGCGGAACTGGCGGGAGACGGTGTGACGGGGAGGAGGGATATAGGTAAGAGTAAAGGAAAGTAGGTGATGGTCAGATAGAGGAAAGTCGGAGGCCAAGTAGTCGGACACGACACACTTGGAAGGGAGAACTAGGTCGAGGCAGTGACCGAGGGAATGGGTTGGAGAGTTGGAGTGTGGCTGGAGGCCAAAAGAATCTAAAAGAGAGATGAAGCGAGAGGTTGAGGTATTCTTGGGATCGTCGAGGTGGATGTTAAAGTCACCTAAGATCAGGGAGGGGACTGTGTCTGAGAGAAAGAATGTTAACCAAGATTCAAAATCTGTAAAAAACTGAGAAGCTGAACCAGGAGGACGGTAGATGATGGCGACCCGGAGTTGCAGAGGAAAAAAGAGTCTAATGGAGTGTAATTCAAATGAGGAGAACGAATAGCTGGGAGGAGAGGGGAGAACCTGAAACTGGCAAAACTTAGATAATAAGATGCCGACCCCTCCTCCGCGACCCTCAAGGCGGCTAGTATGGGTGAAAGAAAGACCACCAAAAGAAAGGGCAGCAGAGGTAACAGTATCATGGGTCGGAAGCCAAGTTTCTGTGAGAGCGAGGAGGTTAAAAGAATGTGACAGAAAAAGATCATGGATTGCTGCAGCTTTTGGGGCAGCGGAGCGGCAGTTCCATAAAGCGCAAGAGAATGGGAGTTGGGAGATAGGGAGGGGGCGAATAGGGATGAGATAGGGAGAAAGAGAGGTCCGAGGAGCCATGGGGGAGGGAGGGTTGGGTGAAAGACAGATAGCAGAAAGAAATGTGGAAAGAAGAAAAATGGAAAAATAAAGATATAGTTCGACAGTGCTGGATGGAATAGACTGATGATCCCAAGACATAAGGGGGTTAAGAGGGGGGGCCTCAGATGTCCCAGGTTCAAAGATGGCAGAGGGAGGGAAGGCTGAGGGGATGCTGTCTGGTGTCCCAAGAATTGCTCCAGCTCCACCCTTCTCCCTGCTGGGCTGAAGGTGCTGCTGCTGCTTCCAAAGAGTCCCAGAGTAGTGGGAAGAGGGAGGGAAGGTCAGCGTCCAGGGGAGGTTCCTCTCAGGTGACAAGCTGGCTGTTGTTCACAAGGGAAGGGAGGCTGGAGCAGTGCCCTTTTAAAGGAAAGGCAGGCCCCTCCTCTCTCCCTGCCAAGCTGAGGGTGCTACTGCTGCTTCCAAGGAGTCCCAGAGCAGTGGGAAGAGGGAAGGTCAGCGTCAGTTATTAGAACCGCTTAAAGCATTGTTTAATGCTATAGAAAAGAAGGATGTTCCTGATTCCTGGAGACAGACGGACATAGTTTTAATTCCAAAGGAAGGAAAAGATAAAAAACTGATAGATAACTACCAGCCCATTTCTCTAATGAATACCAATTACAAAATCTTTACGTCTATTTTAGCTAACAGACTAAAAGAATTACTAAAGGTCAAGATACATGCACAGGCAGACACAATTTTAGAGTGGTTCTAGATGTAATTGAGTGCTACAAACATAACTGTGACAAAAAATTGGCAGTGCTACTAATAGATGCAAAGAAGGCACTTGACTCGGTGAATTGGAAGATTATGGGGCTGTACAGACCGCCCAGAAGGGATAATAATAATAATAATAATAATAATAATAATAATAATGTTTTATTTATACCCCGCTCTTCAGCCAAGACTATCAGAGCGGCTTACAATTTGTTAAACAAACAGCTTCATTTACAATTGTAAGCTATTTGCCCCCAACAATCTGGGTACTCATTTTAGCGACCTCGGAAGGATGCAAGCCTGAGTCAAGCTTCAGCCCTTTGCTGGTCTTGAACTTGCCACCTTCTGGTTTTGAGTGAGTGGCTGCAGTACAGGCATTTAACCACTGCGCCACCAGGGCTGCGCCACTGCGCCACCAGGGATGGTCTGTAGGCGCCCAAAGAATCGCTGGGATGGGGCCAGGGCTGACTCATCAGCAGCCCCAGAGGACCCATCCCAGCGCTTCTCCAGGCCAAGGAGAAGCGGCGAACTGCCGCTTCTCCGTGGCCTGAAAACGGGGTGCAGCAGGCACCCTGAGCACCCGCTGCACCCCGCCATCCCCAGCGGTTCCAAGGGGAGAAAGAGGCTTCCGCCATGGCCCCTTTCCCCTCAGGGTCCTTGGCACGGCCGTGTAAAGGCCATGCCAAGGACCAGCAACAAAGTGGCTTAATCTGCCCTTGATGGTCTGTGAATCTGGCTGCTGAACACTAAATGGATCAGGCCCTTGATGAAGACTGAAAAGTTGGTGGCCATGTCAAACCGGATGCAGTTCCTGACCAGTTTGAAAGAATAAGAGGAATCCTCATCTCGTCTGGCTCTCTCTTGACATGCCTTCCCCTTACTCTTCCTTAGATGAATGCTACTGGGTTTTATATGTTCTTTTAGAGAGGTTGTCTCAAGTTATTAGCTGCCTTCTTGTTTTTAGAGGTAGCTGAGGTTCTTTCCACCTAGAAGCATTACTGGAACAATCCATTTCTTGTGAAGGCCAGACATTAAGCAGAACTGAAATCACTTGTGGCCATTTGATTCAACATATACGTGTCATTACCAGCGGAGACACGAGGCACATGGTTTTCCCCCATCGGCCCCATCCCTTTGTGCTTCCTGACTCACTGGGCCCTTTGTTTTGCCTTCTCTACCTCTTATTTGTTTGTTTTACCCATTAAAATATTTAGGCTCCATCCTGTATCCAAAGATCCCATAGGAAAACATCCCAAGAGCCTCTTCCAATGCAAGATATCAACAGTGGGATTCTAATGATTTTTTTTTTGCAGATTTTTTTTTTAAAAATGTATGCACCCAAACAATTATAATGTTTTTACCTACTTATGGATGGTGGGTTTTTATTCAGAGCAGTGCATGAAGACTGTTGATATCGTTGTTCACGAAAGATTTGTAGAACCTTGTCTCCAAAGCCTCCAGCTCACTTGTTTATCAAGCTGCCGTTTTCTTTCTTTTTTAAAATAGACTCATACATTTTCCCGTGCCATACATTTAAATTTCATGTGTTCCTTGTTTCTGTTCATTTTTGTGTCATGTTCTTCAGCCTGACAGTTTTAAAGTTTTCTACACATACTATTGTTAAAGAGCATTCAGATAAATTAAAATTGTTTGTATTTAGGCAGATTGGGCTAGCTGCGTAGATGCTTTTTGTACATCTGACAAATAACTATTAGTATGAAGATGTACATTTCTTCATCTAAGATACCTGCAGAGTGTTGCTATGTGAGAGCAGAGACTCTTGGCTTTCCTTTGGATCTTTTTGGTTAATGAGGATGTTGCGTGTTTTGAAACCAAGTGATAGATGTCTGGTAAGAAAGGTATGAAGCCACTTGTGTTTTCTTTCTTTTTGTGGCACAATTCTGTGGTCAGATTCTGTGAGAGTTGTAGAGGGAACATCAGTCCCTTTAAAGAACCTCTTCCTTGACAAAGCCATAGTAATATCTCTCCATCTTTAATTCCAAAGAAGCAGAAGGTTTGCCTTCCTCTCTTTTGTTTTTATCTGCTGGAACCTCCTCCGTTTGTTACCTTTTGCCCGCCTTCCCCTGCGTGTCTGTCCGTGTGTCCAGTCCGTTGGTTTGCCATTATTGCTCCCCTTACCTCCATTTTCTTTTTCCTCCTCTTCCTCCTCCTTCCCTTTGTAAACTGGCGGCAGGGTCTCCTGGGCGAACTCATTCTCTTGCAGCAGCAAATCCAGCAGCACGAAGAGGAGACGCGGAGTGCCGCCGACCAATATGGCCCAGGCTCCTCCCAACAGAAGCGAAAGGTGATGGCTTTTGGAAAAGCAAACCCCAAATGGACCAGGCCCCGGGGGCCCTGGGATCCTCCTCCCCTCCCCATCTGATCAACCCTTGTGATTGGTTACCCATCCGTCAATCCTTAACTTTGGTTGGGGGTCTTAGCAGTGATCTTGCAATCAAATCTCTCTTTTCAAAAAATTCACAAGAATATAAATGATTGTGATTCTTTATTGCCCTCTCTTGCAGCCCAAAGGTGTCTGTGATTTTATTTTTGAGGAGAAAAATGAGGCTTTTGGAAGAGTTGCGCTCCCAAATTCACCCAAGTATTCACCTGCTCAGAGCAAGTGGTCTGCCTTTGAAGGCCCAGGAGAGATGGAGAAAGCCCAAAGAGTTTGTGGGGGGAGAGCGGCTGTCGCTGGGTCCGTGGGCTTCTTTGCAGATCCCTGGATAGCAACTGTTGCTGCTTAGAACTGAGGCAGACCCTCCGTCTGATCCAGCATTTGATCTTCTTGCATCCTTATAGATTTGAATTTTGAGACCATAGAAGATTTGGAGCATCATTTTAATGGAATCAGACTAGCTTGCCAGTTTGTCTGGCCTGTGCAGAATGCCAGGGCTCTGTTTGAGGTTGAGCAGGAATGCACCCGTTCCTGGCACAGTGGCTTCACCACCAAGCAGCATCGTGGCCCCACAAAACCACCCCCACCGCCCCCCCCCCCAGACTGGATAGATGACCTCTCAGCTTAAGGCGGCTCATGCATTGCTTTCTTCATTATATTGGCAATTCCCACCCATCTCTCTAAACAAGTTTGAGGCATCATTGCACCCATAAAAAAAGAAGTGAAAGGGGATGGGTGGGCCTCCCCACATTTTCTCCGCCATCTCTTTTTTCTGACCGGGAGTGAGGCTCTTGGCCATTTGTCAGCTAACCTTTTTCTACCAGAAGTTACCTCTAGTCACCTTCTAGGCTTCCAATGTGTGAGCCACAGTATTGTCCAGATAAGGCAGATTAGGACAAAAACTACACCTTAAATATTCTTACCTACTGAAATGTCAGTATATTTAACGTGGGAGAAGAAGCAGGAGACTTGGTCATCTTTTCAGAGATTTTATTGTATACACAAAGCAGTACAGGTGGCTTTAGACACATGCAGACTCTCCTCTCGGGCTTCTCATTATGGGCACATAATATCCATTGCTTGTCTGTAAAGGAATTGTGCATCTTTACTTTTTTACCTCTGTCTGAAAAACGGAGGCATCCATTATACTTCTAACAGATATCTGTGTAGGAAACCATACCTCTCTACAGACATCTCTATGCCTTCCTCTATACATTGAGGATGGTTGCGTCTGTCATATATTTTCCATCACAGTCATTGCATGGCAGTGCAGTATCTAATAGCCTCACTCTCTCCAGGGTTATTATCTGGTCTTATCCTAATAGCAGCGCAGTACATGCCTGTTTTATGCAGCCACAGGTGCCACCAGAAGACTCTGGGGCAAACGGCTTACTGTCTTGCCTGCCCAAGGTGACTTTATGCTATCTGGCTGTCCTTCTCTACCTTTTGGAGCTCAGTGGTGCTCTCGCTTCAGCCAGTTAGATAAGACTTGTAGTAATCTATTTGTTCAGGCTCATCCTTCATCCAGTTGGAAACAAGATTTTACTGAGCTGAAGAAGAATCTTTCTGCATCAGACCAAAGCAGGCCTCTGTGGTCCAGCCAATGGCCAGCCAGTTTCCCCAGTGGGAAGCCCAGACAAAGGGAAGAAGTGTAACTGCACTCTCTTCCTCATGTTTCCTGGCAATGGATGTCATGAGACTGGATGTGAGTTATACCTCTCCGAAGTATCCGTTTTAGAGCCCTCTAAAGATGATGGCAACCATCACGATGCTGTGAGTTCCACAGCTTAACTAGGCACCTTACCTAAGTCTCCAATCTCACTCCACTCCACTGGGTTACTTTTGCTTTGAGCATGAAGAGAAAGGATGAGGGGAACCTTCTCATAGCCGACGTTCTCCACACCCGGCATTGTTTTGCATGCTGCTACCCTGTTGCCCCGACTCACCTTTTTCATAAGATGGACCACCCGCCATGCAGTCCCCTTTCCTCCCACAGGAGCAGCTCCATTCCTTTGATGCTTTTGGCTGCTCTGCAGTGCACCCCTTTCAGTCACTGTGGCCAGAATATTGCACAGTATCCCAGATACAGATTTGTGTAAGGGGAGCGTGAGGTTGGCACTTTGATGTTTGATCCCTATTTTAACAATGTCCTACATGGAATTTCTCCCTCATTCATATATATCTATATATGAGAGAGAGAGAGAATCATATATTCAGTTGGCACTTTGACTGTGCTGCCCACTGTCATCCCACCATCATCCAAAAACCCCCTTCATGCTTAGTGACTGCCAAACCTTCCATGTCTGTGTGGGGTTCGGATTTACCCTCCCTTATGTATCACTTCATGGGTGTTTTTTCTTGAGTTTCATTTACTGTTTCAATGCCCATTCTCCCCTTCTTGGAGAGGCCCTTTTGCACTTCTTCACAATATATGTTTCTTCTCACCACTCTATAATTTAGCATCATCATCATACTAAGCCTCCACCCTACTCTCCCCTAACTCCTTTTTGTTTATGAACACATTGAAAACCTGAAGATCTCAGGGCACTAGCCGGTTCATATGGGGAGATATGGTCTCTCAAATAGCCTGGACCTAAGCTGTGTAAGACTTTGCACTTCATGAATTGTGCCCAGAAACAAACCAGTAGTGAGTGAAGCTGTTTCCACAAAGAAGCTATATGCTCCCTGAAACTGGCTCCGGTCAGCATTTGGCTTCATATTTCAATTAGAAGACCAGCAATTAAACACTGGAGTTCTTGAGTGGATGCCATCTGGATCCAGCCACTTGTTTTCAATTTGTCAATAAACATTAGAACTTTCTCATCATGGAGGATTTGCTTCATTCTCTCTGGACACATCTGTTCAGGCACAGGTATCTGCCTAACATCTCCATTGGTGAAGGCAGATGAAGGTACTTCATTCAGCTTCTCTGCAGTCCCATTATCCTCCTTCAAAATGCCTTTAATTCCATTGTCATACAGTGGGTCCACTGCCATTTTGTTATTGTTGTTGGTTTCAATGTTCTTTGCAGGCGTCATGGGACCGATGTGCATTTGTTCTATGGGACACAGCAAAGTCTAAGAGCTCACCCTGAGCGGAAAGGCAGGCAGGCAGGCAGGCAGTGTGCTTTATTTGTTTCTTATAGAATCATAGAGTTGGAAAAGACCCCAAGAAGGGCCCTGATCCAGTCCAACCCCCTTCTGCCATGCAGGAACCACAATCCAAGCATCCCCAATGACAGATGGCCATCCAGCCTCTGCTTAAAGACAGGCTCCAAAGAAGGAGACCCCACCACAATCTCCGAGGGAGCGTGTTCCACTGTCAAACAGCTTTTACTGTCCGGAAGTTCTTCCTAATGTTTAATATTTTTTATTATTTCTTATTATTTTATTCATTTTTATGCCACCTCCCAGAGTGGAACCCAAGGTGGCTCCCAGAAAGAATCAGTTAAAAAAACCTTAACCATAAACATTTAAAACCAATTAAAAGTTCCTATATTCAGCAGTATAAAATCATTTTAAAAGACATACAAATGTTGAGTTGAAGGCTTTCATGGCTGGCATCCATAGTTTTTTGTGGAGCTTTCGGGCTATGTGGTCATGTTCTAGTGAATGGATAGTCTAGTGAATGGGTAGCCACTAGTTCAGTTTGGTTTGATGTACCGTAGGCCCTTGGTATCGTCTTGGGTTTGGTTCCACGATCCTCGGCAGATACCAAAATCTGTGGGTGCTCAAGTCCCATTATATACAAAGGCATGGTAAAATGGTATCCCTTATATAATAATGGCAAAATTAAGGTTTGCTTTTTGGATTTCATTTTTCATGGGAAGGGGATATTTTCAAGCCCTGGGTGGTTGAATCCATGGATTCAGAATTTGTGGATATGGAGGGCCAACTGTATACAGTTTTTTTAAAAATGGAAGTATAGAGGCAAAGAGACGGAAAAAGTACAACAGTAGTAGGACTAAATCCTCTACGTTGGCGGTTCCCAACCTTTGGTCCAAGAAGCCCGAGATGGTTTGGACTTCAATGCCCATAATTCCTGACAGTTGGCCAAGTTGACTACAGCTTCTGGGAGCTGAATTCCAAACCAAATGGAGAGCCAAGGGTTGGGGATCGCTGCTCTGTTTGTTTCCCCGAAAATAAGACATCCTCTGAAAATAAGACCTAATAGAGGTTTTGCTGAATTGCTAAATATAAGGCCTCCCGTAAGTAAGACCTAGCAAAGTTTTTGTTTGGAAACATGCCTTTTTTTTCCTTTTTTTTTGCTCAACAATAAATGTGAATTCTTCTTCATGGAAAAATAAGACATCCCCTGAAAATAAGACCTAATGCATCTTTGGGAGCAAAAATTAATATAAGACACTGTCTTATTTTGGGGGAAACACTGTGTCTTCAAAACAAACCAGACAAAATTCAAATCTAAAAGCACCATATTACAGTATAGCAATAATGGTGAATATTAGTAAAAGTATTGTATTTTTGATATTGTTAGTGTTTATTATTGGGTTTTTCTACCTGTATTTTATTGCTTTATTGATGTAATCCTGCCTCGATCCAAAGGGAGAGGCAGGAAATATAAATAAAAATTATTATTATTATTAAACAATGTTCTAGAAGAGTTCCTTCTAGAAGAAAGGAACTCCTCTAGAACATGGCCACATAGCCCGAAAGCTCCACAAAAAACCATACAAATGTTGTTTTTTAAAACCGCACACATCCCACCAAGAAGCTTCCCTGCCAACGCATTAAAAGCCTGCTTAAACAGGAAAACCTTTGCCTGCCAATGAAAGGAGAGCAGGAGAGGGTCGAGAGTCTTGGAGCAGTCGCCAGACTGGCTTCTTCTCTCTCTCTGGGCCTGCGATGGTTTTAGGACCGAGAGAAAGCCTCCTCCTGAAGACCTTAAGAGCTCTGGCTGGTCCATATTCTCTGTCCCTAGTTTGCTTTTTGTCTCAAGCTGTCAGTTTGAGTGGATGCTCCTTGAGAAATGGGTGTCTTCTGCTACTCAGGGTTAGTCATTGTATTCTAAAGATAAAACAAAGCGTATTTGTTTATGCCCATATCTTTTGCTGCTGTAGGTGTCTGACAAAGAAAAGGTTGACCAGCTACAAGAAGAACTGCTGCGCACTCAGGTAGGAATCTCTCCTGATCCCAGATGGGCTGGGAAAAGACATACAAAGGTTCACGTAAACTCCTCATCCTCCACAGTTTTAAATAGTAATGCGGGTTACAATAGCATCCTACAGTAGTGTCAAGCAGCCCAAGAGGCATGGGCCATGCTTGGCTGAAGGCTCTTTGCCTCCGAAAATGTAGTGAGGAGGCTTTGAAAATGTTTGAAGAACCACACTGGGCCAAAGGAAGTAATGAAAGACTGCGTTTTTGGGAAAACCAAAGTGGCAATTCTATAATAAATACATTTTCCCCTACTGAACGAAATGTTACTGAATTTCCTCAAGTCAGATACTCGTGTGCTTGTATTGCAGTAACCTGATTACTTCCCTTTCCATTCCTCCCTTGACTTCCTCTAATGTTTCTATGTTTGTGTCGAAGATTGTAAATTTCTTGCATCTGGGACACATACAAATTTGTCATTTTTATCCAGTTTGGAAGATGTCATATTTTGAAAATGGGAATAATTAACAACCGCCAAACTGATTTGGCTTATGGAACAAAATATTTGATATCAAAAAGCTAAGAAGGAGCCCTTGGTTTGGTTTCTGACCTTTCCACGTAAATAGAGTGGGCTCTGCTGGGAGACCATGATTCTAAGCACAAGAGGAGGTGGCTTGGCAGTTTGGCCCGAGCGAAGCACGGTTGTGTTTTAGCAGAGAGGGGCTTCCTTTGCTGAGCTTTCCTTCCCCTTCTTCCTCTTCATCCTCATCCTCCCTGGGCCCCCTTCCTGACCTCTGGGTTTTCACGTTTACACTTTTGCAGTTGAAGTACCAGCGGATGCTCGAGCGTTTAGAGAAGGAGAATAAGGAGCTGAGGAAGATCGTTTTGCAGAAAGATGACAAGGGCATTCACCAGAGAAAGCTGAAGGTACAACCAGCAAAATTTGTGCATTCTTGGCTTGTCTCCTTCCCAGTCATCCATACTGTCATTGAACATCTTTGCTCACTGCTTTTCACAGCAGTTCTGATGAATAAAAATATTTCCTGTGGGGATTGGTATTCCTTTTAATTCCAGGATGATGTTACAGCTTGGATATAGTATTAATGCCTCCTGGGAATGGGTTGATGATGTATTTTAATCTGTATGTTTTAATTTGCTGTACCCCGCTCCGATTGTGCTCTACAGAGGAGCGGGCTAGAAATAAAGATTTATTATTATTATTATTATTATTATTATTACCTTGGAAGTGACAATTGGCTCTTTCCAGACAGGATCCCACATTCATGAAAGTGCTGCCGGTTTCCGCAGGCTCCTTCCTGCCTTCCATTGTTGGTCTCTGAGATTAGATTGCAGTGATCAGCAGGGAAACAGTCACCTGCTTTTACAACTAGGTTGGAATTAGTCTTTCTCAGACTGGTTTTGGGTCAGTTCACTTGAGTTAGCTTTTTTTTCCTTCCTTCCTCAGAAGTCCCTGATTGACATGTATTCAGAAGTCCTGGACACTTTATCGGATTACGATGCCAGCTATAACACCCACGATCATTTGCCTCGGGTAAGTAAGCAAAGAATATCCAGCAGCTTTGGCATTTTCTGAGGGCTGGCATAGCATCAGATTTTTCATTTCAGCCATGAAGAAGAGGAAATGATGCTCAGGAAATTCTGGCACTGTTGAAAATACCCACATAAACATGGGCAGGCAATATTTGATCTAGGTCAGGAGCATGACAAAAACATAAAGGCATAAAGGAGGAGAGCTGAGCTGGATCAAACAAAGGGTTTCTCCTGCCCATTATTCTGTCCCCACAATTAATCTTAAAGGTGCTATAATATCCTTTTGCTTACTGATTTTCTAGATTAACACAATTTTGTCTTTAAATCCTGCTGTTATTAACTGTATTTATACCCCACCTTTTCTCAAAACTGGGACTCAGGAGGCTTGCAAATTAAACCAGGTACAGACAGTATAGGTAAAGCACACACAAGATCTACGCTGAAGTGGAACTGAATTATTAAACATATAAGTAAAAATGTTTAAAAAGCAATTGGAAAAACAGTGCAGTTAAAAAAAAATGCAGCAGGCTCTTTAAAGTCCTTTCTTTAAACACACACACACACAAACCCTTTGGTGCTCTAAAGCCTGTCAGGGTAAAGAAGAGGCTTTGCATGTCCAAAGACTTCAAGGAGAGGGCCTAGGAAGGGAGTTCCAGTACTTCCTAAGGGCAGCCATCAAGAAGGCCTGCCCCTGATTGCTTCTTCTCAGGACAGTGAATTTAATTATGTTTTCTGTAAAGACATACCTTTGTTTGTTGTCCTGAGCCTCCTAACTCCATTGTGTGCCATGGATTGCTTTAAACAGCTCATTTTGCACATTTTTCTCTTAACTACAATTGGAATGCCGAAAAGCTTTGTTTTCCTCCAAAATATCACTGAAGAATCCACTTGTCTTGATAGGATTTATGGGGTGATTGGGAAAAAGCTGTAGTTGTCCAAAAACAGAAAGGCATGTGTTAGTATCTGTTTAAAAGACAGTGACTGTATGTTTTTGCTTAAGGTTGTGGTGGTTGGAGACCAGAGTGCCGGAAAAACCAGCGTCCTTGAAATGATTGCTCAAGCCCGGATCTTTCCGCGTGGCTCTGGAGAAATGATGACCCGTTCCCCTGTGAAGGTATGGAGGCTGCAGGACAGTGGAGCCTGGGAGTAATCGGAGCCGAGTTGTATTAGACGTTTACCATTCAGAAGGGAATCCTTGGTTCCCACAAAAGATGCTCAGAGGTCCTTGACCGGCTGCTCTTTTCTCCTTTGGCCATTAGGTCACCCTGAGCGAAGGCCCGCACCACGTGGCTATGTTCAAGGACAGTTCCCGGGAGTTTGACCTGACCAAGGAGGAAGATGTGAGTCGGAAGGGGTCATTTACTATCCACGTTCTGGCTTTGGGGGAGCACATCCATGACTTGGAAAATGCCTTGTCCACACAGGGGCAGTGGGAGTGAAGGACCTTCAGCACAATGAAGAAAACATTTCCCTTGGGCAAAAAGGCCATCAAGGTCTGGAGCATGGGTCTGAGTTTAAACATGTCCATGGACATTGCTGGGCAGCCTAGGTGCCTGAGAAAAGAACCGCCTGCCCACCTGTAACTCATGGGGATGGCTCTGAGCTCTTTGGTGGACCCAAGGGGATCACCAGGGTTGGGGGGAATAAAAGACCCTCCGTATCACCTCCATACCAAGCACAGCTTCCATCACTCCACAGGGCTCCACACACGTCTCCTGTGTCTCTCTCTGGAGAACCCTCTGAGGGCATTCACCTTTGAGTTCAGAGGATTATGGTCCCGTGTGGTAACTGCCTGGCAGCAAGTTTACCTTGCTGGTAAATTTCTTCAAAATAGAGGCAGAAATCATGTTCCCCCCCCCCCCCAGATGTTGTTCAACTGCAACTCCCATGTGTACCTTAGCCTAGCTGCTGGGTGAGGCATGCTGGGAGTTGGAGTCCAACAACATTAGGGCTTTGTGGGCCTTTATGAGCCCTTTGAATTGAGTTTGCAACTCAAATGAGCAGCCACTGGAGATAAAATAAAGCTGGGGTTACGTGTTCCAATCACTGGGTCCCCAGCAACAAGGCGGCTGCCACATTTTAAACTAGTAGCAATTCCCAAATATCTGTGTTTCCTTAAAGTTTGCACAGTACAGGCCAGTGACAGCAAAGCATGTGAATTCCATTAAAGTGAGCATTTCTTGCTTGTTTCAAAAGGTGTTTTTTGGACAGAGGTAATTGGGGGGTTCCTGGGGACTAAAAATGGTCTTCAGGAATATCCCAAAATGGCCACATGTTTCCCATCCCTGCTGCTCAAGCCTTGTTTGTGGGAATGGAAGCAGAGGACACGCTCTGTGCGTCTGGGAGTTATTTCTGTTGTTCAGTTGCTCTGTTTTACTTGGGATGTAGAACAGACATGTCCCTCGGAAGATTTCCTTCCCATTTTGAATAAAACAAATGCAGCCAGTGTCTGCTGTAAGCATCTTGTTTCTAATTCCAAATTTTTGATTATTTTCTCTGTTGGCAGCTGGCAGCCTTGAGGAATGAGATTGAGATCCGGATGAGGAAGAGTGTGAGCGAAGGCTGCACGGTCAGCTCAGAGGTAAGGCCTGGGGCTGGGGTCTCAAATGTCTCGTCCTGCCCTTCTTCCCAAAATCACCAGCAAGATATCTCTGAGCCCTGTTCTGCTGCTTGTTCTGAAGTCTCTGAAATCTCCCTACTTTGCTTTCTCTTGCAGACCATCTCCCTCAGCGTAAAAGGGCCAGGCCTGCAGAGGATGGTGCTGGTCGACCTTCCCGGTGTCATTAGTGTGAGTATGCAGCGTTTGTGAGTTGGCATTTGGCACAATTGGCGCTGGTGAAGGAGAAGGGCAGTCCTCTCCTGACTGCCTGGGAGGAAGGCGCCCCAATGGCCCCACAGTCTCCATGGGTCTCTGGCCTGGCTCTGGAGGATCTTACAGGAAGCAGAGAAAAATCTAGGATTTCCATGCCAGGGGCACACATGTGGACACAACCGTATCCAGTCACACACACACACACACACACACACGTATGCAGAAGTTGGGGGGGAGAGAATGAAATACATTCTACTTACCATTATTTGACATTTGCTTCAGTCACTTATTTAAATATTTGTATTCTGCCCTATATCTAAAGATCTTTGGTAGCATACCATAAAATATATTTAACCAATTTGGAACAGTTCCGGAACAGTAAAAAACAAACAAACAAACAAAAATCTTAAGCAGACTCAAAGCATACTGAACAATTTGACAGAAGAAGACAATGTAAAACCTATTAACATTTTAAGACAGTTTGAAACAATGCATATGTTTGGATTTGGATGAAGTCAGTTTCAAAGGCAGTGTTTTTACTTGGTGGAAGAAAATGCAATTTTAGGCTGCATCAATAGAAGTATAGTGTCTAGATCAAGGGAAGTAATAGTGCCACGCTATTCTGCTTTGGTCAGGCCCCACCTGGAATAATACTGTGTCCAGTTCTGGGCAACACAATTCAAAAAGGATGTGGAGAAACTGGAGCCATGGGTCCAAAGGAGGGCTACTAAGATGGTGAAGGGTCTGGAAACCATGCCTTATGAGGAGTGCCTTAGGGAACTGGGGATGTTTAGCCTCGAGAAGAGAAGGTTAAGAGGTGATATGATAGCCCTGTTTAAATATTTGAAGTGATGTCATATTGAGGAGGGAGCAAGCTTGTTTTCTGCTGCTCCAGAGACTTGGATCCGGAACAATGGATGCAAGCTCCAGGAAAAGAGATTCCACCTAGACATTAGGAGGAACTTCCTGACAGTAAGGGCTGTTCAACAGTGGAACACACTCCTTCCTTGGAGATTGTGGTGGAGTCTCCTTCCTTAGAGGTCTTTAGCAGAGGCTGGATGGCCATCTGTCGGGGATGCTTTGATTGGGAGTTCCTGCATGGCAGGGGGTTGGACTGGATGGCCCTTGTGGTCTCTTCCAACTCTATGATTCTATGAAAAAATCCATCATTGGCAGCAGCTGGCTTCCATGGGACTTTCCACAAATGGAGTGTTGCAGCAGAGAAGACCCTGCTCCCACATCCTCCCAGACAATATCATTTTCCATATTGCTGGGATGAAAAGGAAAGACCTCCTGAAGGCATACATAGGGATAGGCACTATATTCCAGTGCTGTGGAATATAGGGAGGGGTGATCCTTTAAGCATGGGGGTCCCAAGCCAGTTGGGGCTTTGAATGTTGCGTTCCTCAAGCTCAGAGCAGGCACATACCTAGAACGTTTGGCGACATGTACTTGTCAGTGGCAAGGTGGCTGCACCAAGTCCTTCCTTATGTCCTCCCTGAATTCCCCACCATTCTGCTTCATTAGATGACAATGGGGTTCAAGGAAGGTGCGAATATTTTTTTCCTTGGGATGAACTTGCTAGTTGGCTGAGTCAAGATCCCCTTTTCCTTCCCATTATACCACTTGCTACTGTCCCTTATCCTCCTCCCCTGTCTCTTTTGACAGACGGTGACTTCGGGGATGGCTCCCGACACAAAGGAAACCATCTTCAGCATCAGCAAAGCCTACATGCAGAACCCAAATGCCATCATTCTTTGCATCCAAGGTAAACATGGAGGCTGTTCTACCGCTGGAACTGCCTTGGCTCTTGCTGAGCGAGAGCCTCTGCAGCCGCACCCCTTTTTCACTTGAATTCTTGCCTGCGGGGTTTGCAAATGATGGCTCTCTGTTTGTGGGTCTGGAATGAGTGGGATGGTTCTGCCTCTGAATGGCAGGAAGACTGTTCTGAACGGGGTGAGAGTGCAACCACGAAGCCGACGTGGGGGCAATCCTGTACAAGGAGTCGATTTTTCTGGATGTCGAGGAGATCGACTCAAGAGTCTGCCAGAACTTCTTGGCAATTTTCTCCAAGGATAGGAGAAAGGGGATGGCGGCCAGAGACAGGGCTGACCCCTGCACTCGCCTCTAGACGGGATCCAGGGCCTCCTCATCCGCCGAGTGATCTTGAGCTGGAGGGCGTTGGCCATCTGAATCAGGTGTTCCTGATTAATTATCTTGCTCTGGGGATAATGGCTCACATTCTGAGTTTTTCTTTCATTTGAGCAGGTAATCTTGTCTTTTCTTGAGAACGCTTTGCATAATCTGTGAGTCGGACATGGGCTTTTCTTTTCTGTCCAGATGGGTCTGTGGACGCAGAACGCAGCATCGTCACGGACCTAGTCAGCCAGATGGACCCTCATGGCAAGAGGACTATCTTTGTCTTGACCAAAGTGGATCTTGCTGAGAAGAACGTGGCCAGTCCCAGCCGGGTGAGAAAGAGGAGAAAGAGCAACAGGTTTTCTCTCGCAGGTGCTCTTGGAATCACTTGGAAAGGCAGGAAACGTGAAGGAGGATCCGCAAGGGAGTCCTTATTGTGGCAACTTGATTCTGTTGATGACCAGCCATAGCAGAATGATAATAGTTCTCTTAGAAGTCATGTTTGCTGTGCTGAGGCTCGGCAGCCATTGTTTTCCTTCCAGGCATTGGAGAGATCCATTTATTTAGTGCAGCACCTTTTTTGGCAGAGTTGGGACAGCTCATGCCACTTCTAAAGTTAAAAATATCAGAAATTGTGCTTCCTTTCCCCCCTCACTGTGGGCCTATGAAACTGTAAAATGTGGTTTTTTCCCTTGGCTTGTGAGGGGAAAAATGCTGCCTAGGATCCAGGGGTCTTGAGGTGGCTGGACATGAAGAGGTTTGTCCTGCATGGAGCCAAACATACACACACACACACCCCTGGCATCCTTTCTTTTTGTACAGCGTCAGTACTTAACCCATTTTTAAAATGTTCTCAGCTTTATATGTAAGAGTTTATCATTGTTCCTTATTCTTTAAAGTACCAAGAAGATAGTGAAATACATGCAGCTTGCCCTGTTTGCTGGTTTCATGCAACTGGTGAATGAGGTTCTGATCCGTGAAAACTTTATCAGGGAATATATTTCTTAGGTCTAAATTGACTCTTTAGTTCTAGAGTTGATCCATTGAGTCAGTTGAACTTACGCTGATGTCCCTTGAAGTGTTGAGTCAGTGGGTCTGCTTCATTTGGGACTGGCAATAGGGTTTAATCTTTAAGACGCCATTTCTGTACTTTCATATGTTGTTTTATGTCCCAAGTAAAAGGAGTTGAAGAGAGACTGTGAGAGGAACTGGGCTTCTTTCCTGTTTTTACAGATTCAGCAGATAATTGAAGGCAAACTCTTCCCAATGAAGGCTCTTGGATATTTTGCAGTCGTTACTGGGAAAGGTAAGGGGAATTTCCCCTTTCAACTAATAACAGGGTCTCCTTTCACATGGTGGATGATTTTAAGCACTCTCCTCTCTCTTTTGTTTTCTTTCTTTCTCTAGGAAGTAGCGCTGAGAGTATTGAATCTATTAGAGAATATGAAGAAGAATTTTTCCAAAACTCCAAACTGCTGAAGTATGCCAATATTGGTGGTTGCTTTTTAAAGTCTTGGTCTTGGTAGCTTAATGCCAGCACAGAATTCCTGGTGGACCAGAATCCACTTCAGTCTCTCTAGGTGTTTTTGGTGTAGTTTGCAATTGACTGTCTGGAACAGATTTCCAATTCTGGCTGGCAGTCCTTTGAATGGAGGAGGCCTTCTTTAATGAAATATGCTAAAGGACCTTTGAGACATCAGGCTGTAGAGCTACAGAGGCTGGATGGCCATCTGTCAGGGATGCTCTGATTGGGAGTTCCTGCATGGCAAGGGGTTGGACTGGTTGGCCCTTTTGGGGGTCTCTTCCATCTCTATGATTCTATGAGAGTCATACAAATTCTGTTGAAATACTGTTTCTGAATTTACCCCTGAACTCCTAGTTTTTGCTCTGGAGACAAGCAAGAGCTTGTACGTTTGTGCATTGTGCGTCTGGAAAGGAACATTCATAGGGAAATTTGACCTGGGCATGGGCTCTTTTTCCCCTTTGCGCTAGAAGCCTGTTCAAGTTTATTGGGAGTAAGTGCTGCTGTGTCCAATGGGCCTGACTCCCTAGTAGGCCCTTCTAGGGTTTACAACCTTGGCTGCGGATCTGCATTCTCCAAGCAGGCAGAAGGCAGAACATAAACATTTATGCAGAGCTGGGCTTTCTGACAGTTCTGAGCATGGGCTCTCAGGCTCGCTTTGGCCATTGTGAGCCTCTCTCCCTCTCTCTGGGTCAGACCTTTCTTCCTGCCCCCCATTCCTCCCTTGGAGTTTGTGTGGTTGGGGTGCTTCAGCTTGGGCTTTGCAGTCAGTGTGACGACACAATCAGATTTTGAGGGATGGCCGCGGGGACGTTTCTTGTACCATTTTGTTTCCCCCTCTGCCTCCCTCTCTCCTGTCTGCATTTTAGGAACTTCTCATGGCAGCCCGTGAGCCATTTTGTGATTTCCCAGGACTTAATATATTACCAACTTTTAGCTGCTGTATTGGGGAATGGATTCAATTTGCATTGTTACATTGAGTTCCATTTTGGAAGAAAGGCAGGATATTATTAATGATAATAATAGTAGTAATAGTAATAATAGTAATGGTGTGTGTAGTAACATCACAGTTTCTTTGGCTCCCCTGAGATTTTAAGTCTATGGGAAGGTAACATGGTAAAATTGCCCTCTTATTTGTGGGAGCATTTGGAGCCAAAAGAGACCCCAAAAGAAAAGCGGTTGCAGCCCTCCAAGGTCCCCTGAGGGGGGTCCAGTTCAGCCCTCTGACCCCTGAGAGTTGCCCACCCCTGGTCTGCTTGACCCCAGTAAGAGCTGTTGTCCTTCCTGTCCCTTGCAGGAACTGCATGCTGAAGGCCCACCAAGTTACCACGCGGAACCTGAGCCTCGCCGTGTCGGACTGCTTTTGGAAAATGGTCCGAGAGTCCGTAGAGCAGCAGGCAGATGCTTTCAAAGGTAATGGGGCTCACTCATGGATCAGTGGGAAACCTTTGGAAGAAAGGTGTCCCTCTCCTCGAGAGCTGAGCGGTTCTCACTCTGGTTTCCTTTCCACGGCTCCCCTATTTCAACAAGTTGAACATGTGTGAAGAGTGCAATGCAGCAGCTAAAAAGGACAAGGTGATTCTAGACTACGTCAATAGAAGTATAGCCTCAAGTTCAAGGGAAGTAATAGTTCCATCCATTCTGCTTTGATCAGGCCTTACCTGGAATAAAACTGTCCAGTTCTGGGCACCACAATTCAAAATGGATGTTGAGAAACTGGAGTGTATCCAAAGGAGGGTGACTAAGATGGTGAAGGGTCTGGAAACCATGAAGCCCTATGAGGAGAGACTTAGGAAGCAGGGAATGTTTAGCCTGGAGAAGAGAAGGTTAAGAGGTGATATGATAGCCCTGTTTAATTATTTGAAGGGATGTCACATTGAGGAGGGAGCAAGCTTCTTTTCTGATGCTCCATAGAAAAGGACACAGAAATGGATGCAAACTACAGGAAAAGCAATTCCAGCTCATCATTAGGAGGAACCTCCTGACAGTAAGGGCTGTTCGATAGTGGAAGACATTCTTCCTCTGCAGGTGATGGAGTCTCAGTCTTTGGAGATTTGTAAACAGAGGCTAGATGGCTATCTGTCACTGGGAGGACCTTGATTGGGAGTTCCTGCATGGCAGAATGGGTTGGACTGGATGGCCCTTGGGGTCTCTTCCAACTGTTTTGTCTCTGGAAGAGAAAATGAATGCCATTCTTTTCAATGGCTAACCAGTTGCTCTGCATATTTGTATTGCATGCCTACTCCTTGGAAAGCATTAATCCTGACCCTGTCTCATAATGTGGTTCCGTTAAAACCTCTAGTTTAAAATACTGATGATGGACAAGCAGACCTTGTGATGCATAAGTGTTGATTGTGGGTGCATCTGCACTAATGTACTTATCACAGTTCAAGGCACCAGAGGCTTCTCTGCCACAGAGCTCCAGTAGTCTTGTGGTTCAGGGAGTCATGCTAGAGCTCTCTGGCAGAGAATTCCATCTCCCTCATTGAACTACAAATCCCAGGACTCCATGGGCTGGACTCAAGGCAGTCAAAGTGGCATCAGTGGTGGACATCCTTCCCAGCCTTGCATCAGGCTCCCATATGCATTGCTTCGGTAACTTCTGCTGTTTCAGGTGGATAAAATGCCCAGAGCATCAAAGGGGAAAACAGAACGTGTGCCACTCTGTAGAAGAGGAATGGGCCAAGCACAGCCCTCTGAATGCTGTTGGACTGCATCTCCCAGCATCCCTCACCACTGGCTCTGCTGGTTAGGTGGCTGCTGGGAGTCGAAGTCCATTTATTCCATGGATATTTGCCGACATGGAGTAAACTTCCCGAGGCACAGATTGTTACCTCTGGTCCTTCTGCCTTCTCTCCACAGCAACCCGTTTTAATTTAGAGACAGAATGGAAGAACAACTATCCCCGCTTGCGGGAGCTTGACCGGGTGAGTGTGGGTCCCGAGGGGGAGGGAGCCGGGGGTCAGATCAGGCCTGCGGGTGCCCCACTCGACAGTCATTGTGTTGTCGCTGCCGCTGCTGTTTCCCTAGCAAGAGCAGCCAACCCCTGCCTCTCCGTGGCTTTTGACGCCTCTTCATTTTCACATATCTTTCCTTAGGTAGTTGGCCTGAGATGGCTCGTTCCCAGCCAGAAAGTGGGAAGAGTAGTGCTGCATACACAACCTTGAGCTCACTTCAGCAACAGTGGGACACAAGTGTACAGATGAATAAACTGGGGGAAACTGAGTGTTTTGATGGGCAGTTTCCCACCCTGTTTTTGTAACACTTGGAATGCGCCAATTTGGCCCTTCAGAAAGATAACTAAAGGGGAGCAGTGGCTTCTTCTGTGTTGGGTCAGTTAGCTGACAGCACCAGGCTTCTCAGTGTGGCTTGATCTGGCCTTGTTTAGAGATGTTACTGCGTTACTAAACCTGGCTTGGCACAAGTAGCTCCGTAGCAACAAATCCCATTTTTCTTTTTCTGTTCAGAATGAATTGTTTGAAAAAGCCAAGAATGAAATCCTTGATGAAGTCATAAGCTTGAGCCAGGTGACACCAAAGCACTGGTACAGTAATGCCTTTGGTTATTCTCCCCCTTCTCTTTTGTTAATTTTTTTTCTTGTGGCTTGTGGTATGTTGTGCTGAGAAGAAAATAAGATTCCTATAAATTCCCTGGGATTCTCTGATAATTCTATGTATTTCTCACAATCTACCTGGAACACATCTTTCTCCCTGTAAAATGTTTATGTGTCTGAATGAGTTTGGGGACCTCTGGCCATTCTGTGAATGACTGGCCATTTTTGTTCCCCTCTTTAGAGAAATAGTAGCCTGTGTTGACTATTCTGGTTCCAGGAATCAAAGAAAACAGCAGAGTGTTTGGGGTATTTTCTAGGCAGAAGCTGGTCAGTCCTGGAGGCTGTGAATACTCTGGGAAGAGTCCATTCACATCCCTCTGCCGATGGGACAACATCCACACTCCCAGTGCAGCCCCTAGGTCTGCTCCAGAGGTTTAGAGGAACAAATTCAGAACTGATGATGATGGTGATGATGAAGAAATGGATGATAATCTACAGAAGTTTGTGCTAAAAATCCCCCCTTCAATTTGGTAAATCTCAGAAGCATTCCTTGTTGTCATTGTGTGACTTCAGGCCATTTCCAACTTATTGCGACCCTAAGGCTTTTTCTTAGCAAGGGTTGTTCAGAGCGAGCCTTCCATGGCCTTCCTCTGAGGCTGAGAAAGTGGGATTTGCCCAAGGTTTCTTGCTCAGGTGTGTACAGCTTGAATGTTCCTCTCACATCTTCCATCAACAGATAGAAATTCTGCTCCAAAAACAGTTTGGATTTAATTCCGTGTAGACAGTGTGCAGTTGTGCGTGTGTGTGTGTATTGCTTCATTCTGCCTCTTCTGGCCTGGAGGATCTCCTAAGACCCAGATTGGGAACTGACCCATGGCGACGGCTGCCCTGGTCAGCCAACTCCCCGGCCATCTTTCCAGGAGGGGGCTGTGGCCAAGCCCCCCACAGCTGAGACCCTTCTTGGCAGCTGGGCTTCTCCTGGGGAGATGGACCCTTGGGCAGCTTTGCTGACCATGTCCCTTGGGTGCTTCCATGCCTGGCTAGGCCAGAAGGCTGTCATGGGTGGATTGGGATTGGCGCCTTTTACAGTGGGCCCTTGGCTGGGGTTTGATTCTAGGACCCCAGTGGATAGCACAATCTGTGGATGCTCAGCTCCCACTAAATACAATGACATAGTAAAATGGTTCCCATACGTATGTATATTATATATTATATTTTCAAGCCATGGATGCTTGAATGCATGGGTAAAAATTCCATGGATAAGGAGGGCTGACTATATTTTAAAGGACTAAGCAGGAACAGATTAATTTGCTCTGTGTCAGAGCTTCACGTAAATGGTTTGGCTGTAAACAGTAGCATCCTTGCTTCTTCTTGATTTTTTTTAACTTTGGTTCCTTTTAAGTTCACATAGAGAGCCATCATGGCTTAGCAGTTTGAGTGTTGGACAAGGACTCTGGAGATCAGGGTCAGGTTTCCTTTTGCTCGAGCATAAAAACCCACTGGGTGACCTTGGGCAAAGTCACACTGTCTCAGTCTCAGAGGAAAGCAATGGCAAACTTCCTCTGAACAAATATTGCTAAGAAGACCCTATGAAATGTTCTCCTTAGAATCACCATTAGTCAGAAACCCCCTGGAGGCACACAAACACAAAGGAAGTGTTGCAAGAAGTTGGTTCCAAGAAGCAGAGTTGGTTTGAACTCCTCTGGACAGTGAAAGGACTGTGGCAAGGAAGAGAAAGGCTTGGCTCAGTTGCTTTTAGGAAACAGCAACTGCAGGAGTGGGGGGCTTTTGGGGGGGGGCAGTCTGCACAGACTCCTCTGGTGAAGTGGGTCGGGATGGAAGAGGCTACGTTCTGCCAAGGGTTAAGGTTTCCACACTTCTGAAATGCCCCTCCATCACTTCTTAGTGCAGGAAGAGCACAGGCTGACCGTCTGGGAGGAGAAAGGCTTCCATAAGTGGAGCCCTGTGGCTGCAGCGGTCATCCAGGGTCCCTGCGCAAGGCCACCCTCCCTCCCTCCCTTTCTCTGTGGCCTCTCTTCAGGGCAGCCCTGTCTGTACCTCTGGGCCCTCCGTGGCAAAGACACACACTGAATTCTTCCCTTCCTCTTCCTCTTTCTCAGGGAGGAGATGCTGCAGAAGTCCTTGTGGGAGAGGGTTTCCACGCATGTGATAGAAAACATCTACCTTCCTGCAGCGCAGACCATGAACTCGGGGACCTTCAACACCACGGTGGACATCAAGCTGAAGCAGTGGACGGACAAGCAGCTCCCAAACAAAGCTGTGGAGGTGAGTCTTTTGGGGAGGCAGCCAGGGCTGGGGCTGCCCCACTGAATCCATGGGGCCCTTTTCTGTTTGGGGGGGGGGGGGGACACAGACTGCCAAAAAAACACCCAGGTTTTAAAAATGCAGTCAAGTGAGAGGTGGCTGACAATCCCACTTCTGCTCATGAAGAATGTATATTTTTAAGCAGTGGTTTTCAATCTTTGGTCCTCCAGATGTTTTGAACTCCAGTTCCCAGTGTCCTTGACTATTGGCCAAAATGGCAGCAGGAGCTTCTGGGTGCTGAAGCCCAAAACATGGGTCATAAAAGCCATCTTAAAGGGCTCCATATGGCCCAGGGCTGGTTTTTGGCCACTGTGATGTGGAGAATCCCCTTCTCCCTGGTGGAATCTCTTGTGTTATTTCAAGCTCTCTCTGGGAGTCACTTGCAAAGTAACAGTGGGATAAATCTTTTTCACTCTCAGTGCTTTATGTATTCCCTTGCAAGAGAGCGGGTTGGAAATGCTCTCAGCCGATGGTGGCGTCCTTGATGTGCGCCACTCAGATCAACCCTTTGCTCTCCCAGTATTAGTGGGACTGTTTGGACAACTTCCGCCTTAGGCAACTGGAAGATCCAAGAGTATTCCTTGAGCACATGAGGCTACCAGTATAAATTAAGCCCAGTTGATAAATTTGGTGGTCCATTGCCCTGTTACACTGTGATGTGGCGTAACCGCCTGACGCGGCGTCCACCGTGCCCCATGTTCTCCCTGTTTTGTTATAGCCCCGCTGGGCATCCCCAACCTCTGGACCCTTTTGCCTCTCTTGCAGGTCGCCTGGGAGACTCTCCAGGAGGAGTTTGCCCGCTTCATGATAGAAGAAAAGGGCAAAGAGCATGACGACATCTTTGACAAACTGAAGCAAGCGGTCAAGGAGGAGAGCATCAAACGGCACAAATGGAACGAGGGGGCAGAAGACAGCCTGGTCAGCTTAAAACTCAGCTGTTTCTCTTAAACATGATCATGCCAGTCTAGTAGGCAGAAAAGAGGAATAATGCATTGCTGTTTTTATTTGTCTTTTTGATATCTTTTGGTTGGAATCTCTTTTCCT
This sequence comes from Urosaurus nigricauda, assembly GCA_034509955.1. NCBI lineage: Eukaryota > Metazoa > Chordata > Lepidosauria > Squamata > Phrynosomatidae > Urosaurus > Urosaurus nigricauda. The sequence goes on from JAOEGL010000003.1 coordinate 278,828,272, forward strand.
GCAGTTTGTCATGGACAATTGAATCTGTAGATAAAGAATCTGTGGATATGGAGGGTTAACTGTACCCTTCAAGAATGTACTTAAAAGAAAAATGTTCTTTTAAGAGTTATGTATGGAAAGGGATCTTGAAGCACCTTTGAAACTAACTGGGAGGAAGATGCTACAGCATGAGCTTTATGGACTTAGTTTGCTTCCTTAGATCCCAAGGATTTCTCAGACCAAGTCTGCAAAAGCTGATGTTACGACTTCTTTTGCCCAGTTAGTCTCAAAGGTGTTCCAATATCCCTTTCCATACTCATATTCCAGATTAACACAGCTGTGTCTCTGAATTCTACCCACTTTAAGAATTGAAATACTCTTTAAGTACTTATCTAAAAACAGTCCTTAAAAGTAATTTAGAAACTAAATTAAGAGAGACAGAGCAGTGGGGAACAGGGCCACTGCCAGCCTAACTTCCCTTGGCAGGGAGTCCCACAGCTGAAGGCCCTTTTGCGTACGTGCGCCAGCCTGGCCTTGCGAGGTGTTGGGATGCGCAACAGGGCCTCCCTTGGGGATCTTAACTTTTGGGATGAGGGTGCCTTTCAGAAATCTGTACCTAAACTGGTTTAATTAAAAGCAGTTCCTTGTCCAAAAGGCCTTAGTGCTTGTCCAGAGTACTTCTGTCGCCTGCTGCAGCCTTTATGAACTTGGCATTCCTCCATTGGAACCATGGCCTATTTTGCCCCCTGATTTCTGTTGGGGGGGGGGAGCCTGACCAGTTGGGCCTGGACTCAGAACCCATTGCAGGCACGCTTCAGGATTCTTTGGGGGAAATGTTCTGAATTACACAGGGCTTATACTGCAGCACGTGCAGAAACTTTCCTGTGCATTTGGCTGGTGGGGGGGGGGGGGTGGAGGGAGATAGCCCCTTTGGTGGGTGATGGGGGCTCTGGAAAGCACCCTAACAGTTGGGCTGTGCTTCCACAGAGGGTGATCCAGCACAACGCTTTGGAGGACCGCTCCATCTCAGACAAGCAGCAGTGGGACGCGGCCATTCAGTTCATGGAGGAGACGCTGCAGAGTCGCCTGAAGGACAGTGAGTGCCTCCACTTTCTCTACATTAGCACCCTCCGTTCTGTCACACATGCTGTGAAAACCCCTCTGCTGTTGCACTGTCTCTGATGAGTGCCACACTGAACCTCTTCCCCAGCCCTCAGTCCAGAAGGATTCTGCAATGGTTTATTATTATTATTATTAACCTTTATTTATATAGCGCTGTAGGTTTTTACACAGTGCTGTACATATAAACTTATAATTAGACGGTTCCCTGCCCTCAGGCTTACAATCTAAAAGACACGACACAAGAGGAGAAGGGAAAGGTGATGGGGAAGGGTATCAGGTCCGGTGATTCTTCTCTCCCTCTGAGGCCTGGACCAATGCAGATGGACTAGAGGGAGGGCTCGGCTTCGTAATGCACAGTTAAAACGGGCCAGACAAAGTCACACATCTGGGAAAGCTTCTCTAAACAATATAGTCTTTAACTCAGTTTTGAACCTGGTTAGAGAAGTGATGAGGTGTGCATGTGGGGGAAGAAGGTTCCAGGAGTGAGGGGCAGCAAGTGAGAAAGGACGAATCCAGGACAGGGCAGTGGAAATCCTTGGCTGGGACAGGAGACCCTGACTACCAGAACGGAGGGTACGAGTAGGAATGTAAGGAGGAAGAAGGTCAGACAAGTAAGGAGGGGCCAGTCCATGGAGGGCTTTGAAGGTCAGCAAAAAAACTTGTACTGGATGCAGAAGGGGAAGGGGAGCCAATGAAGGGAGGAGAAGAGAGAAGAAACATGGTCAAAGCGGCGAGCGGATGTGATAATACGTGCAGCTGAGTTCTGGACAGAGAGTAAAGGATGGAGGTGAGAGAGAGGAAGCCCTGTCAGAAGATGGTTACAATAATCTAGTCGTGAAACCACTAGGGCATGGACCAGAGTCTTGGCAGTGGAGGCTGAGAGGAATGGATGGATTTTAGCAATGTTGTAAAGAGAGAATCTACAGGTCTTGGCAGTGGCCTGAATCTGGGGGATAAACGACAGAGAGGAGTCAAAGATGAAACCAAGACTGCGGGCTTGCTGAACCGGTTTACTGTCCTCCATCGCTGGGGAGAGGGACAGAGGGAGAACAAGCCTGTGCTGTGTTGATGTCCTGGAGGTTTCCTTTTTGGCTTGTCTTAGTTTTTCCTCTCTGTCTCTCCAGCTGAATCCGTTATTGAGGACATGGTGGGCCCAGACTGGAAGAAAAGGTGGCTCTACTGGGTGAGGCGCACCAAAGAGCAGGTAAGAGAGACGCAGGGATGTATTGCTGGAACTGGCCCCACTTCCTCCTCCATGGGTCCATCCAGAGTTTGCTTTAGCAGCAACCCTGAGGCCAATGACCATGGGGAACCAAACAAACCAGAAATTGCGCCTCTTTCGTTTCAGAACATCCGCAACGAGACCAAAAATGAGCTTGAGAAGATGATGAAGTGCAACGAGGAGCACCCGGCCTACCTGGCAAACGACGAGGTCACCACCGTCCGGAAGAACCTGGAGGCCAGAGGAGTGGCGGTCGACCCATGCCTGGTAAGCGGTCGCCGGCTGGACGCTTGTGGAATCTGGCTTGCTCCTGTTTCAGGAAAGAGACAGGCTACCAGGTTGTTGTTGTTGGAGGATGGTTTAAAGCCAGAGGGTGGGCAGGGTGAGGTTTTGGAGGGTTGTTTCTGGCAAGGGAAGGGTTAGTCATCCCTGAACACTGGGATCTCCATTAAGGAAACCACTTTAAAAGTCCCTTCCTCCCTCCCTCCTGCAAGTGGACAGATGCCAGTGGAGGCTTTAAAAAATAAATTAGGTTGAGGAAGTGTGTGTGTGTTTGTGTGTTTGTAAGAGAGAGGGAGGGAGGACAGTAGGAAAGGGGTTGTGTGTGAAAAAGGCTGTTATCACAAAACCAGGAGGAGGAGGAATAGGAATATTAACTTTATTTACATCCCACTTTTTCCCCAAAAGCAGGACTTGGCGGCTTGCAAATGAAAACAAATACAATAGAGGTGGAATACCCAAAGCCCAGCCTTAAAACAGAATTAAATTCTCTATAACATAAAAAAAATTTAATATGTACATTACAAATAATTTTAAAAAGCAGTTTAGAAATATTCCAGTTAAATAATACAGCACCTTCTTAGGTGTCCTTTCTTGAAAAACATTCCATTCTCAGGAGCCTGTCAGAATAATAATGCACCTTTCGGCCTGTCAATGGAAGATTGCCAATGAAATTGTGTTCCTTCTGAGATATTAAGAATATCAGCAAGTCCTGTCTGTCCTGGGTGGTGTGTGCTACTTTGGTGAAATTTGTGGCTGCAGAGTTGTGTGTGAATATGTGGTTTGATTATGTCTTCTTTCGTGGCAGGAGATTGGACTGGGTGGCCTTTGGGATCGCTTCCATCTCTGAGATTCAGTAATTCCTCTTTCCAGAATGAAGGGTTTGAGTAGGCTGACCAGGGGTCCTCTTTTTCCATGATATGCCCTACATTTCAACCTTCTGTCCAGGAGAAATTCCAAACTGTTCTCCATTTTGAGCATGATTAAGAAGCACGAATTTACATTTATATGAGTATATATTTAGCTTTTATTTGGCAGTGTCCTGCATTCTCCTAGAATGCCCTCCATTTTGTGGTGCCTTATCCTCAGTGGTTATGACATCTGGTTATCCTGGATTCGAGGCAACATGGCCTTGGAATGGATTTTGTTGGCATTGTTACCACCTGATGCACACAACAGACTTTAATACTAGGAAGGCACAGAATATTTCTGTTGCAGCACCAAAGCTGCCCCCCTCCAGACCCGTCCAGCCTCCCTAACTGTCCTCCTTGGGGCAGGGTTTGTCTTCTCCTGTCCTCTTAGGGGACCTGCCAGTGTGGCTCCTGAACCTCCTGTCAGTTCGGGGATGCAATGTAGGATACAACCTCAGGATCCGCCTGGGAACTCCGGCCAGACCAGTGCAGCCAGCTCTTGGGGGTCTCCCTGCTGTGGTTTCCCTGGTGGTTGGTTGCCCCCCCCCCACCCCCCGCCCCAGGCCTGACCCTGCTTAGGCTCTGAGAAAGGATGGGAGTGCACTAGTTCATGGCTGTCAGGTGGCAGCTGTTTGGTAGACCTATTTTGGGCCAAAAGAAGGAAAGCACCAATGACCACTTAATCTCTTTTCCTGGAGCTTGCATCCGTTGCTCCATTGTGTACTATTCTCTGCAGCAGCAGAAAACAAGCTTCCTCCATCCTCAATGTGACATCGCTTCAGATACATAAACAGGGCTATCCTATTAACCTTCTCTTCTCCAGGCTAAACACACCTATCTCCCTAAGTCTCTCCTCATAGTGCTTCATGGTTTCCAGACATTGCTGCTTTGGAAGACTTGGTCCGTAGGAGGAAAGGGGACTGCTGCAACTTGGAAAGACTGAGTGGCCTGTTCTTCTGGGCCGAGCCCAACATGGAGCCTCTTTGGCAGAGGAACCCTCTGGACTCAGGCCAACAGTAACCAGGTGTTTCTCTTTCCCTCTCTCTCAGATTAAAGACACCTGGCACCAAGTTTACAGGCGGCACTTCTTGAAGGCGGCCCTAAGCCACTGCAACCTCTGCCGGCGGGGCTTTTATTACTACCAGAGGCATTTTGTGGACGCTGAGGTGGGTGAGTGGTGGGCAGCGCTTGGCAATGGCTGATTCCCTCTGCCCCCTCCCCCCAAGTCTGGCTCTCTCTGTACATAGAAACCAAGGTGTGTATGCACACGTGTGTGCGAGGGAGAGTGGCGTGGCCAGGCGCTTCCATCAGGGGGCACTCTTGGGATGGGCCTGGGCTCTTGCTTCTGTCGCTTCTTCCTTAATGTTTTCTGCTGCTGGGGGGGGGGGGGGCAGGTAGGGCTCTTCGTTCCTAAGAGCAACCCCTCACAACAAAAAGTGGTGCGTCTCCGGTTTCCCACTTCCTTTGCCCTGAAAGAACAGGGACTCAAAGAAGCAGGCAGTTACACAAAGCATTGTTAAAAGATGTTAAAATGCATATTTACAGTTTACAGTAAAGTACAGCACCAGGTGCTGTGGCCTCTAATTCAGAGGAAGGGACCAACAAAACCACCCCTAAAAATTCCTGGCTTAAGAAAACCCTATGGAATCCATAGGGTCACCATAAGTTGACAAGCGACTTGGAGGCACAGACACACACACCCCGGATCTTGGGAGCAGGGTCAGCCCTGGTTAGTACTTGGATGGGAGACTGCCAAGAAATCCCAGGCACTGGAGGCTCTATTGCAAAGAAAGGGACTGGCAAAACCACCTCTGGACATTCCTATGAAATTCATGGGTCTAGAGGTGACTTTAAGGAACACATATACACAAGATAGCCTGGGGCTTAAATACATTGAAGGCACCAGATCCTGTTTGATCTTGGAAGCTAAGTCAAGCACTTTGCCTGGTGATAAATAGGAAGCCCGTTCTCTCTCCCAGTTGAAAGCAAAAGGGCCACAGGATTTGGGGGCCCTGGCAGATGTTCCCAGCTGTTGCACCTCAAACCTGAGACCACCTGCCCTCTGGTAGCAAGGAGTCAGGCGCAGCAGGGCACCCACTTCTCTGGCCCCTTTGCAGGGGAACTGGACGCTGCTTTGAGATAGAGGAGGAGGCCATCTATGGCTGCTGCACATAAGGGCCAAAAGACTTATTTGGTGTGGCTGGCATCTGATAGTTGGAGTTTTTTTCTCTCTTCAGTTGGAGGCCTTTATTTAAAACTGAATGTGTTTATGTAGTATTACCTGTTGCATTGAGAGACTGAAGAAAGGGATTTTAAAGCACCTTCAGTGGCATGTTTCAAAACAGACCTCTCTGTGTGTTCAGTCCTAACTTCCTTTCGTTTGGTGGTTTCAGCTGGAATGCAACGACGTGGTCCTCTTCTGGCGCATTCAGCGCATGCTGTCCATCACCGCCAACACCTTGAGGCAGCAGCTGACCAACACAGAAGGTGAGGGCCGCTGTCCCTTGGGGGCTGGGGGCTCCATCCCTGCCCCTCAGACCCTCTCCTTCCTTAGAGAAGTGGTCACCCTTCATTGACTTTTCTGCAACTTGGCTTTGCAGTGGCATTGTTATCACACAACAGACTCAGCACTGTGAAGGCACAAAATATTTTTGTTGTGGCACAAAAGTAAAGACAGAATGGGACTTGGTGGCATGGGCATTCACACGCAGACACACACACACACCCTGAGTCAGTGTTTGGTAAAAGCGCCTTCCTCCACCATTTTTCCCTCCTGCAGAATGTAGAAATAGTTTTGTTAAAAAACTATATCTTTCCTACAGTGCGGCGCCTAGAAAAGAATGTAAAAGAGGTGCTGGAAGATTTTGCGGAGGACTGTGAGAAGAAAATGAAGTTACTAACGGGAAAAAGAGTTCAGCTTGCTGAGGACCTCAGTGAGTATTTTTCTCTGTCAGTCTCTCTTTCTCTCTGTCCGTCTTGTGTGTGTGTGTGTGTGTATCTAATAAAAAACTACTTGGCAGGAACTCACCATCAAAGCCCTCCCTGAGATAGATGGCCATCCAGCCTCTGCTTAAAGACCTCCAAAGAAGGAGACTCCCATCACTCCACAAAGGAGAGGATTTCACTGTCCAATAGCTCTTATTGTCAGGAAGTTCCTCCTAATGTTGAGGTGGAATCTCTTTTCCTGGACCTTCCATCCATTGCTTCATTGTGTCCTATTCTCTGGAGCAGCAGAAAAGCAGCTTGCTCCATCTTCAAGATCACAAATATTTAAACAGGGGTATCATATCAACTCTTAACTTTCTAAGGCTAAACATACCCAGCTCCCCAAGTCTCTCCCCATAGGTTACGTGTGTGTGTGTATTATTATTTTTTAATGGTGTGTGTTTTATTAGACACAGGCTTTGAAAACCAAGTGGGTGTTTAGTATCAACTTAAACCATCTTGGTTAGGTTGCTTTCCTATGTTTTGCCTAGGAAATTGATGTCGCTTACTACTTTTTGGAAACCTTTAGGATTTGTGACCCTTTTGCTGTTTCTTCATAAATATACTAAAGTGGTCCCAGGACGTTTAGGGGGCATGATAACTCCATTGCCTTTTGGGCAGCTTTTATGCAGCAGGCTTTTTGGTTGGCCAGCTTTCTTCTTCAGGCTGGAAAGAGGGTCAGAGTGTTCTTCTGTACGTCGCATGCCTTCTGCTGACTGCGCAGAAACGACCGTCTTGGGACCATCTTGTATTTCGTCTGCCAGGCTTTGGAGCGTTTCTGCGCTGGGCTTCTCCCTTAACTGAAGGGCCGTTGATGTGTGGCAGTCCATTCTTGGCTTTCCACGTAGTGTATAGAGACCAGGCGCACAGGGGACCTGTGTCCCTTTCTTGGCTGAGTCCATGAGCCTTTCCTTTGGACGAAGGTGTGGCGCACACAGCTGGCTGCCGTTGGAGATCCTCCTTCCCTTCCTCCTCCAATATTTGTGTTTTAATCTCCTCCCGTTCAGTTCCTAACTGTAAGCATTTCCTGGCCAACAAAGCCTCTCTCTTGTCGGGGCTTGCTTGCTGCCGGATGCAGCGGCTTGCCCTGTTGCTAAGGGGATGTCAACACTTCATGCCGCCACGACCGCTGTGTTGTTGTTGTTGAAAGGGCTTTCTCCTTGTTCCCTTGCACCCTGGATGTGTTCTTGCCTCAAGCGCGCAGTTCTAGTGCAATGCGATCCTTTGTCCTTGGTTTCTTCCTTCTTCCTCTGGAGATTTTGGGGAGGGAATGGGTTGCTTAAGGAGGCACATTCTTTGCCAGGAGTTAATTTCCCCCCTTTTGCTGTGATTGCAATGAAGCCTTGCAACACCTGCTTGTAAAGGAATGCCTAGAAAAAGCAAATGAGCAGAAATTGCCTTTCTTTAAAAAAACATCCATCAGATATTTTATGAACACATGAAAACAGAAAATATGATTCTGTTTTAAATATAGTTTGGAACTAAATAGCTTCAGTATTAATACTGTTGGTCTGGGATCAAGTATGACATTTTATGGCCCCAGAACATCTGAAAAAGGCATGGACCAAGATGTTGCGTGCCAAAATATTTTGTCCAAATATCCTGACTTGTCTGTAATACTTCCAGCTGGTGATTTTTGTCCAGGAATTGGTTTTAATGTGTCCCCTCCCGCTGAGCTCTGATTTAATCCTAGCTGTGTGAGGCAAGACAGACTTGCAAGCTTCAGAAAGGTGCTTGGTTCGAGACGCGCTGCCTGTCCTTTCCTGGGACAGCCTTCTTTGTTGCGGAGTGAATTGGAGTGCATTTCTTCATGATGGAGGAACAAACTAAATTTGCAATTGCGTTCAACATGCAGTTTAAAAATAACAACATTTTATTGGCAGTTGTTCACTGTTAGACCAGCATCCAGTGGCAGTGCCGCCTTTTTGGTCACATTTTGCTACTTAATTTTCTAATTAGTCTTGTATTAGTGTAGACCTACATTTTAATACAAAAATACCTGGTTTAAATTGAAAGGGTTTATTTCCCATCCTTGGGAGCAAGGAACATTTTCAAAGGGAGGAGAGAAAGGAAGGAAGCAGCTTCTGCTGATCCCAACCCTGAAGCAGCTCCTCCCCTTGGAAGAATAATTTCCAAAGTATATTGTAGTTATAATGAGACCCTTGACTGTGTGTCACATAGTTTGGGGTTCAGTCTTCCATACATCTCCACACTGGGAGCCAGTTGGGCCTGTTACGGACGCTCTTGGAAGTCTTAAAAATCAACCGGTCCGAAACACTCCATCTCCCTAGTCCTCCTTAGCAATTAGCTGCCCCGTAATGACTTTGTGCCCCCACCCAAACAGCACCCTCCATCCCTTTCAGTTTTGTACATTTTTAAAAAATATATGTTTAAAAATTAGTTTCTCAACATCCTTCTTGAATTGTGGTGCCAAGAACTGGACACAGCATTATTCCAGGTGGGGCCTGACCAAAGCAGAATAGAGCGACACTATTACTTCCCTTGATCTAGATGCTATACTTCTATTGATGCAGCCTAAAATAGCATTGGCTTTTTTAGCTGCTGCATCGCACTGTTGGCTCATGTTCAGCTTATGGTCTAATTGGACTCCTAGATCCCTTTCATATGTATAATTCCCGTTCAGCCAGGTGTCCCCCATTTTATATCTGTGCATTTCATTTTTCCACCCTAATTGCAGAACCTTACATTTCTCTGTGTTTAATTTCATTTTGTTAGCTTAGGCCCAGCTTTCTAGTCTATTCAGGTCATTTTGAATTTTGATCCTGTCCTCTGGGGTATTAGCTACTCCTTGAGGTCTGTTCTGCCCCACATCATCCTCTCGGGATCAGGTCCCTCTGAGCAGTTCCCTTGGATCCAAAGAAGACATTATTTGTGGTTTTACCAATTTGTAAAGTCCATTCTGCTTCTCCTCGCATGTGTTACAAAGCCCTGCAGAGATCTACACCAGAAGTACATTGTAGTCCACAGGAGTGTATTCAGTTCCAGAAACACTTTTGGGGCTGGGAGTGGTATTCAGCTATTGAGGTTCTTTAGAATAAATTCAACTTCATATTGGAGCGGATGCATGCTAGCTTTCTGCTTCTCTTTTCTTTATTCCCTGGTGAGAAGTGGACCAGTGAGGAAATTTAGTTCTGGTTATGGCAAGTGCTTCTGTGCTGCATTTTTGGAACGCGATGTCAGTTGGATTTTGACTGATCCAGAAATAATAGATGAGTTGTCCATGACCAGCTTTACTGAGCTTTCCTTCCTTCGGACCCTTAATGGCTGAGCGGTTCATTGCACTCCCAACTGACTTAGCTGTTGACTGTGGCCCCGATCCTAAGGGGCTGTGCACACACAAAAAGCTCAGGATCAAAAGCGCCTTGGATTTTGGAGCTTTTCGGATTTTAGAATGCTTGCATATACATAATGGGACACAAATCTAAACGTGAAGTTCATTTGTTTCATATAATCCTGGTACACCTAGCCTAAAGATGGTTTTATACACAATGTTTTTAAAGAGTTTGGTGCATGAAACTAAGTTTTTTTACATCAGGAAGCAAAACTGGCACAGTCTCGGTCACCTATGCAGACAACTTTGGATTTTGGAATATTTTGGATTTACGAACCCTGGATAAAGGGAGAAAGCCTGTAAAGCTAAAAAAAAAAAAAAAAAACACGCACTAGGCAACAGTTTAAAAGATACAATTTAAGGAACTTATAGCCATATTAGTCTCAAAATCAGTATGCAAAGGGCTCTTGTAGCACTTTTGAGACTAAATGAAAGAAAGAGGTTGGCAGCATGAGCTTTAGTAGACTTCAGCCTGTTTCCTCAGATGCATGATTTGCATCTAAAAAACATGTTTTGCATCTGAAAACATGCATCTGAGGAAGTAGGCTGAAGCCTACAAAAGCTCATGTTGCCAGCTTCTTTCTTTCACTTAGTCTCAAAAGTGATGCAAGATCCTTTTGCATTTTGATTTAACAGACAGTTATATTAAAACACAATGTTAAAAGAGTTTAAAACTCATTTAAAACATAATAGAAGAGGTGAAAGTGGGGCATACCCCCTCCTTAAAAGCCAATTTTAAAAGAGGGGGGGCAGCTGAGCTTCCTATTCATTCATCTCTTTATATACATATGCATTTCCATTTCTCATTCAGGGGGCATCAGGAAAGTGACAGCAGGCATCAGAAGTGGGGGGGGGGGGGCTCTTTCCCAAGTCTGTCTGTCTGTCTGTCTGATGGAGGGGCATCCTGGCCGCTGCGTCTCTGGGGCATCCTCCTTGAGCTGCTTGTTTCCAAAGGGACTTGTTGCGTGAATCCTTGCAAAAGTGGCCCCTGTGAGTTCCCTTGACCACTCAGGTCCAGAGGTGGCTTTCTGCCCTTCCTCTCAGTGGGACCTTTGTCCCGTGTCACAAACGTCACAGATTTGTCCCCTGATTCCGGCTGGGTGTCATTGGCCACAGCCTCAGAAGACCTACACAAATTCAATCTAGATAGTGAGGGAATAGTAAAAGAGACCCCATACCTTAGGTCAAACATTGATCAGAACGGAGGCTGCAGTCAAGAGATCAGAAGAAGACCGGGAATGGGAAGGGCAGCCATGAAGAAACTGGAAAAGATCCTAAAATGTACAACGTTGGAATCGTTCAAACCATAGTATTCCCCATCATCCCCATGTACAGATGAGAGAGCTGGACAGTGAAGGAAGCGAACAGGAAGAAAATCAATTTGTTTGAGATGTGGTGCTGGAGAAAGAGTACTTGGGATGATACCATGGACAGCCAAGAGGCCAAACCAGTGGGTCCTAAAGCAGATCAAACCTGATCTCTCCCTGGAGGCCAGTATTAGGGTCAAATTGAGTCTGTTGTACTTTGACCTCATCATGAGAAAGCAGAACTTACTAGAAAAGTCAGAAATGCTGGGAAAGGTTGAGGGTAGAGGAAAGAGATGAAAGCTGCATGCTGGATGGATGGGCTTTATTAAGGATGAATTTGCAGGGCCTGAGCAGAGCAATGCAAGATAGAGAGTCTTGGAGGTGCCTCATCCAGAGAGTTGCCATGAGTTGAGATTGACTCAAGGGCAGTTAACAACAACAAATGATTGGCATCAAAAGAAGAGAAGGGAGGCTGTGCCCGCAAGATCATCCTTGCAGAAGGGCGACTGCCAGCCAGAAGTAATTAGGATCTCTCTCCTCCCTCCAGGCACTCCTTAAGCAGGGAATGTGGGGCTGGGGCTCTCTGGATTCCTCTCCATCTGAAAGGGGCCTCTTTGTGGCAAAGGGAGGCTGAGACACATGGAAGCCCGGTGGTAGGTGTATTTGGGGAGGGGGTGCACCTGTCCACACACACACACACACCAGCATTTGTTCACTCATTCATTCATTCCTTCTCAGCACCTGTAATGGGCTGGGCTGGTGTCGCAGGTGAGTCCGGATGGCGTTCAGAGCACAAAGAGCCTTTTCATCCTGGGCCGGCAGGCACACACATAGGATGCCGCGCCTGGGAGCCAAACGCTTACGTTCCCACACTCTGCTTGTGGTGGTGGTTGTTATTACTATTATATAGGTGGGGATGTTTCAGGCGGCTTTGCACCACCCAGGGAGCAGCCAGCCTTCTTGAACATCTCTGGGCTTCCTGCAAGATAGATCACGCCTGCCCTCACCATCTTCTCTATCAGTGCGTTTTGGTGTTCCTGCGCTAAGCACTTCTGTGTTCCTTGTGCAGCCATTCTTTGGTCTTCCCTCCATCTTGCTTGTTCCTTTTGTTGGATGGCTAGACTTTGAATCCTGTGTGAGAGGCCAAGGATAATGCCAGGGCATTTCAGATGATGCTGTGTACTTCCAGGTCTGATGGCGACCTGAAGTGGGTTTCTTGGCAAGTGTTTTCAGAGGGGGTTTGCCGATGCATTCCTCTGAGGCTGTGGTTTCATTTGGCTGAGCAGCGATTCGAGCCCTGTTCTCCAGAGTCCTAGTGCAACGCTGAAACCACTCTGCCACGTTGGATAGGCAACCTTTTAAAGGGTACTTCAGCCCTGATGAGTGTTAGAACCCCAAAACATTCCAAAAAGGGAGCAGTGGATGAGGAACGGTGTGGCATTTGGTGGTCGAAAGCTCAGGCTTATACCTCTGGAAGACCTTACACGCATCCAATGCATCACTTGCAGGAATGCTGGGGCTTTGTGGTTTGGGAGCACAGATTCATTTGCACCATTGGTCAGAAGGAAAAAAAGTTTTAAGGACTCTGTATGTGTGTGTGTTTTTTGGGCTTAATATCCAAAAGGGCCTTTTGCCTGCCAGTGAAAAGACTGCAGAGAAGAGATCAGCTCTCTGTAGGAAGGACTTCCACCTCCTGGGAGCAGCCACCAAAAAGGCGGCCCTTGCGCAGGTCTCACAAAATACGCCGGAGAAGACGGTGGGCCTGAGAGGAAGCCCTCCTGCTCCCTTGCCTCCTATCCTTGGAGGAGGGCTTCCTCTCAGGCCCACCGTCTTCTGAGGGGCGTTTTGGGCGACCTGCGCAAGAGCCACCTTTTTGGTGTGAGGAAAGGTTGAAGATGCTGGGCATAGACAACTACCGGCCTATTTCTCTAATGAATACCGATTACAAAATCTTTATGTCTCTTTTAGCTAACAGACTATAAGAATCTCCCCTCTGAGCTGTGGCAAGCCTGGATGGAAAGAGGCAACTCTCTGGAGCAATGCTGCCATTTCCATGGATGGGAAAGGTTCCCTTACCTCTTCTCCTTCGTAGTAGCAGCGATGGCTACCGCTCAGGTGCACAGGAGAAGAGCAACTTCCTCCCTTTGACTTCCCTTATAGTGTGGCAGCAGAGGAGTCCCTGTTTAAATATTTGAAGGGATGTCATATTGAGGAGGGAGCAATGGATGCAAACCTCAACATTAGGAGGAACTTCCTGACAGTAAGGGCTGTTCGACAGTGGAACACACTCCCTCGGAGAGTGGTGGAGTCTTCTTCCTTGGAGGTCTTTAAGCAGAGACTGGATGGTCATCTGTCAATGGGGATGCTTTGACTGGGAGTTCCTGCATGGCAGGGGGTTGGACTGGATGGCCCTTGTGGTCTCTTCCAACTCTATCATTCTATGATTCTATGTTGGGCCTGATGGAAAGGAGGCGGCAGTGCTTTTAAATGCCCTTCAAGGGCTGCTCCAGAGAGGAAGGGACAGGGCTGGTCTCTGCTGCCAGAGGGCCAGGTCTCTTGGTTTGAAGTGGTAGGAAGGTAGATTTACATTGAACATTTACGGAGAACATCTACGATTCTATTATTCTATCATTGACAATGAGAGCGGCTGGGCAGTGGAGCCAGTGGTGGTCCTTCTCTGAACATCTCTCAAGAGAGGCTAGACACAGCTCCCTGCCACTGGGGATGATGGAGCTGGGGACTTGAGTGCTGGATGGCCATGGGTCCCCTTCCAACTCTGTGAATCCGTTGGCCCTTTATTTTTCACATCCCTCCTGCTTGCCCTTTGCTTTCCTGAAGGAGTCTTTCCCCCCCCCCCTCTCTCTCTCTCTCTCTCTCTCTCTATTTTGGGATCAACCTTTCTCCTACAGCTAAGAAGGGCTGGGCCGGGAGATCTGCAGACTCCCTTCCCGACGAAAGCATTCTCTCTCGCAGATGTGGACACCTTCCACTCCTTGCCACACCGACGGGGCAGTGGAAACAGACAGGGTCTGGGACTGCCATGCTAGGAAGGAAAGAGGGACCAGGGCTAGCCCCCTGCTTTGGGGGTTCCTAGTGGCTGGAAAGCTAATTTCAACAGCTCTGCTTCGCCTGCCATTACTTGTCTGTCTCATTTAACCCTTACCGTGTTCCCTCGGAAGCTCCTAGCATAGGTTGAAACAAAACACAGCTCAGAAAAATCATGGTAATGAGTTTTTAAAAACAAAACTGATTTAAAGGTGTTTAAAAGCATTTAGAACATACCAATAATGAGTGTACAGCCCACTCAGCTCCCATAGAAAGATCCTTCGGCAGCAACCAGCAATTCTGTAGGTAGGTGAGTTGCTTTCTGGCAGTAACTTTCTGCATTTTTAAACCTTTCTATAAGCGTTTCCCTGTATTTGTTCTTAATTTTTGTGAGCTACCTTGAGTCTTAGTTTTGGGGAAAGGTTACTTATTTATATAAGAACAAATTGATAAAACAGCTGGGAAATGAGACCTTGTGGATTCTTGGACAAAATCTGAATCATTGAGAGTCCAAAATTCCTCTGGTAGACCCTGAAACGGAAAGATCGTTTTAAATAGCCACGCCATCCTCTTCATCTCCATCTGCTCCACCACTGCATTGCATACTTTGTGGGTTACTGCAAGACTCAAACTTGGTCCAGACTCTGCTGCCCTTCAAGGCTGTTCCGTGGGGGATCAGGAGCATCACATCCATTGCAAAGTCCAGGAAAAGCGATTCCAGTTCAACATTAGGAGGAACCTCCTGACAGTAAGGGCTGTTTGACATTCCCTCAATGGAGAGTGGCACAGTCTCCTTTCAAGGTTTTTAAACAGAGACTAGATGGCCATCTGTCAAAATGGGGGTGATATGATTGAGAGTTCCTGCATGGCAGAAAGCGCTTGGACTGGATCAGGGCCCTTGGGGTCTCTTCCAACTCTAGGATTCTCTGATTCTGTGCTGCCCTTCAAGGCCATTGCATGGAGGGATCAGAAGCATGGCATGAGAGCCCTTTGCAAGTGAAGGAAATGAAGGCAGGAGGCAGGACGCTGCCCAGGTGGCCAGCACCACTCTCAGGCCAGCCTCACACTGACCTTGCATTCACTCCAGCCACAGGACAGATCTTTCTTTGTCTTCCAGGCCAGTCACTCTGTTTCAGGGCGGGTGCTTTATAAAGATATTTTCTTGTTTTTATTACCAACCTATTGGCCCTGCCCTGGGATTGTTTGCTGAAGGTGGTTTGTCAATAGTTGTTGCTGCTGCTATGTGCCTTCAAGTCATTTCCAACCTTTGGTGACCCTAAGGCGAACCTTTCATGAGGTCTTAGTGGCAAGATTTGTCCAGAGGAAGTTTGTCATGGCCTTCTTTCCCTGATGAGGCTGATTCTTGTCTGCACACTGCGTTTGGTGGTCCCTATGGAGACCTGTCCGCAGCTGCATGGAATGCGGTAGACTCCTGCGGCTGTGAGCTGGTCTCTCTTGTCCTTGGCTGAGCGAAGCATTTGCTGGATCTTCTTCATCGGTTTGTAAATCATCTGAAGGTTGTGTTTCTTCACCACTTTCCCTATTCTGTCTGTGACTCCTTTGATGTATGGCAAAAATATCTTCCCTTTGGGTGGTTGCTTGTCTTGAGGCTTCTGGGTTTTTCTGGGCCTGACAGCTCTTCTAATGTCTGCACTGGAGTAACCATTGGCATGTAGAGCCCAGTCCAGGTGTTACAGTTCATCTTACCCGCCTCGATTGTTTTACAGAGGGGCGGGTAAGAAATAAACATCTATTATTATTATTATTATTATTATTATTATTATTATTCCAAGAAGTGGGGTTAACAGATACATTTTGTCTGGTCTACCAGTGTTTTTATAGTGCTTCTTTTTTGTCCTGGGTGATGGTTGGAGTTCTTGTGCAGGTATCTGTCCGTATGTGTAGGTTTTCTGTATGCTGTGTGGCCCAAATGTTGGTTTGGTTTGCGAATGACTAGGACATCCAAGAATGGTAGTTTCTTCTTCGTGGTCTCTGTGCCTCACACAATAGGGTTTGCGCCTGCGCAGAAGCTCCATTCGGAATGCTGAAAAGCTGAGCAGATTGGTGGAAGCCCCGCCCCTCCCACTCCCTGAGCATGCCCAATCCCACCAATCTAGCTCCACCTTCAGTTCTCTTTCGTCCGCCGCAGGAGCAACATCTCCTTCGGGCTGCTGAACATTCCTCCGGAACGGCTGAGTAGATTTTTCCTTTGGAAACTTGATTTTACTTTTGATTTTACTTTTGACTTTATTTTTATTCTCTCTTTCTCTTCCTTGAGCTGCCCTTCTTGTTTTTTACTTGGGTTCTTAGCTGATTTCTAGCCACTTTAGGCTTCCTCTCCTCCTTAGGCCTCTCATGGCCTTCAAAGGAAACAATAATAATAATAATAATAATAATATAATAATAATAAAAAAAACAAACAAGAAGAAAAGGAGTAAGAAGAGGAGAAGAAGATAAGCTGGTACAAAGACAGGTAACGTCTACAGTACTGCCCTTTTGTTGCTATCTAACCACAGGGTTGTTTTTACCCTAATGGCTCTCGCGGACTTTCCACAGGGAAACCCTTCGAGATCGACATCGACACCGACATCGACGTCGACGCTTTGAGTCTGTTTCGCTACGTTGGATGGTTTCCCTGCCATGACTTCTGATGCATCGGCATCTGGCCCTCTTGCCACGATCCCGGTCACTGTACTAGACTCGGCATCGGAGGCTTTTATTCCAATGAGTCAATGGAGACTCTTGATGCCTTGGCTTCGCGAAGCCCCCCTTGGATGTCGGCATCTGGCCTTCCGGCCCCGATCCCGGTCACCTTACTAGACTCGGCATCGGAGGCGTTTATCCGGATGAGTCAATGGAGACTCTTGATGCCATGGCTTGCAACCGCAGCCTCCTTGGATCTCGGCATCTGGCCTTCCTGCCCCGATCCCGGTCACCTTACTAGACTCGGCATCGGAGGCGTTTATCCTGATGAGTCAATGGAGACTCTTGACGCCATGGCTGGCGACCGCAGCCTCCTCGGATCTCGGCATCTGGCCTTCCTGCCCCGATCCCAGTCACCTTACTAGACTCGGCATCGGAGGCGTTTATCCCGATGAGTCAATGGAGACTCTCGACGCCATGGCTTGCGACCGCAGCCCCCTCGGATCTCGACATCTGGCCTTCCTGCCCCGATCCCAGTCACCTTACTAGACTCGGCATCGGAGGCTTTTATCCTGATGAGTCAATGAAGACTCTTGATGCCATGGCTTGCAATCGAAGCCTCCTCGGATGTCAGCATCTGGCCTTCCTGCCCCGATCCCGGTCACCGTACTAGACTCGGCATCGGAGGCTTTTCTCCCGATGAGTCAACGGAGACTCTTGATCCCATGGCTTTCAACTGAAGCCTCCTCGGATGGCGACATCTTGCCTTCCTGCCCCGATCCCAGCCACCTTCCTGGATTAGGCATCGGAGGCTTTTATCCCGATGAGTCAATGGAGACTCTTGATGCCTCGGTTTTCAACAGAAACCTCCTCGGTTGCCGGCATCTGGCCTTCCTGCCCCGATCCCGGTCATCTTACTAGACTCGGCATCGGAGGCTTTCGTCACAGCACGCCAATGAACCCCGTTTCTGTCAGGGTCTCCCTGATCCTCTAACGCTGGTATTTGGCCCTTCTGCCCTGATCCCGGTCACTATACTAGACTCAGCATCAGAGGCCTTCCTCACAGCAAATCAATGGAGACAGTTGCTGCCGTGCCCTTCATGGTACCTCCTCTGATGTCGGCACCAGGCTTTTGGCCCCGATCCCGGTCGCTCTATTACACTCGGCATCAGAGGTTGCCATCTCGACATGCCAATGGTAACTACTGCTGCCATGGCTTCCCTGATGCCTCCTCTCAAGTAGACATCTGACCTTCCTGTCCCGGTCCCGGTCACTGTTTCGACTCGGCACTGGAGACCTTCGACCGACAAGACGAGGTCGGCTGTTACTGTCATCACAGGCCCCCTCCGACGGCAGAGGAGGCTTTCATCTCGACATACCAATGGAGAGCTGCTGCTGCCATGTTTTTTCCAATGCCTTCCCTGAAGTTGGGATCTGTCCTTCCTGTCCTGTTGCCGGTCACTGTCTCAACTCGGCACTGGAGACCTTCGACCGGCAAGATGACTGTTCCCATCACTGGAGGCCTTCGTGGATTTCCAAATGCCTCCTTCGACGTCGTTATCTGACACTCATACCCCGATCCCGGTCACTGTTGGACTCGGCATCGGAGGCTTTCCATTCAATTTGGTGAAGTTGGCCTTGATACCAACCAAACCGTTCTAGCTGCGGCTCTAACTTTGATGGTAATAACGGCAACCCCATAGGGCCCTCCTGCCACCTCTGACGCCAGCATTGTTCCCGGTCATGGCACCGAGGACTTTTGACTTAGGCAGGCGAAGGAGGCCATTGTCACCATATTGTGGCCTCTGTTCTGGCCTCGCTGTCGCTGACGGCCACTGCCTCTTCGATGTCGACATCTGGCCCTCCTGCAGACCGGCCACTGTCTTCGACTTGATATCGGAGGGTCCCTACTTTACGAGCAGTGAGTGGTATAACCTTCACTACCAAGTTCTGGTCGCTGGCCCAGCGAGGTCTATGGTGATGGCCCGGATGACTCCGCTATGGTCTTATGATCTCTCTCTCTACGTCGACATCTGGCTTCTTGGTCTATATCGATTACCGCTTGGCCTTCTTGCCCTGCGGGCTCACTGCTAAGATCATGGCATCTATGACATCGTTGTACCGTGTCAGTTGTGTCACTACTGGCACCTACGACTTTACTTAACCTCAACCTTGGCAATGGTTCCTCAGGGGATTTGACTGCTCCGGCAGGGACTGGACCCCTGTCTCCCCTTTTGGGGGATGCCTTCTTGAAGATTGCCTGTGCCACCCTAGCAGTATTTGCCTGGATTCGACCTCATATACTGCTTGACGTTGAGCTGATGATCGTCGGGGAGGAGGACAACCCTTTGATTGCCCTAACTTCCCATGTGGAGACAAACCTCACTATAGGGATCCACATCCCGAATCAATGCCGCTCCATCCCTATTCCTAATGGGAAACCATTAAGGCTACAGAGCCCTTCTATACTACCTTCCCACTACGGGATGATGAGCCAACAAATTCGCTACTAATGTGATTGCATTGTCGACGCTAACGTCGACGTGGAAGCTGGTGGTCTCCACCATTCCATTGCCTCCACGACTTCGATGATCTACGCCTTGGACCCGAATTCCTTCACCCTTATGAGGTCGGGGTGGAAGGTTCAGGCTCGCACCCTCCTGCCAAGGAGGTTAATTCTTATTCAAGTATTTTTGATAGGTTGACTAATTTGGTAGACCGTTCGACAGATCAGGTCTCTCGCCGCCTTGAATCTTAGAGTGGCCATATCTGCGAGACCCGCACAGCTTTGTCTCTGTCCTCATTTCTACAGAAGGATTTAGCCTCCTGCTTCTCGGTGCCAGAGTTGCTAGCATGCAGATCGGCATCCCAGCCTGTAGGTCCCTCGGGGACAAGAGGGTGTTGTTCCTTACATTGGTTTGAACCTCTCTACCCTCTCCCTCTGTTGTTGGAGTTCGTTCAGTCAAGGCCATTGCCGTGGCAGTTGTGCACTTTGGATCTATTGGGCTGCGGTCCACCGACCTCTTGAGAGAGACGACCTTGGGTCTCTATAGATGCAATTTATGTTTGGGATCTATTGCTTACGGCACATGACTCTTTGGTCCCTTTGAACTACTGAGAACAGCAGTTTCTTGGACTTAATGTCACAGGAGATCCTATTTTCCTAAACATGCGTTTCTCCTTCTGACCTAAAATAGTGATACCTATAATGGCAGTCCTTTCCATTCTGATGGAACTTCAGAGGCAGATCCGATGTCCCACCTGTCATCTCCCATTATGTTATGAAGCTCTCCCTCTTCTCGACCCACAAGGAACGCTCTCTCTACGTTCTACGCATATGAGACACTCAGTCCAAGAGGATCTCTGTCCCCTTACATTGGGACTTCTCACACGTTGGTTTACTATTCTATGTCCTAGGGGTGCCCTCTCAGACCTGGGAACCCCCTTGGTAATCACCTAGGTTACGCCTTGTCAAGGTGGTACGCCGTCACAAGACTTGCATGTGCAGGATCGAGGTCTCTGAGGAGCCAGAGCTACTTGTCGACACTCGGGAACTCTTGGACATCTTTAGGTTCTCCGAGCTCTTGGATGCCACCTCCTTCACAGGATGGGTTGGATGGTGACGGGCTTACAGCCGCTTGATCATCGTCTATAAGAAAGAGGACTCTCTCCCTCTCTTCCCACATTACGGTAATCTGATATGGTGCCGACCTGGGATTCATAGAGGATGTCTCCCCCTGCTGCTAAAATTGGGACCTCTTGTATGTCCAACTTCCCTGTCGCGGTCTCCGGAGCTCAGCTGAGGAAATTCTACTCGACTTTACTCTCCTTGTCGCAGTATCTTGCCATAGTCTTCTACCCTTCACGGGTCTTCACACTTGATATGTGGTAGCTTGATAGACCAAGCTTGACCTATCTGAAGGTGCTTTGGCCTCCAGACAGGATCTGTTTAACTTTCTCATGGCCACGAATGTGAGTGCTTCTCTGCCTTGCAAGTCTGCATGGAACCATCATCTCGGCTCCTCCTTCATGGTGTGCTACTCTGCTCCGCTGTCGGTCTGCAGCCTACCCTTCTTCGCTTAAAGGTATACCTTTCTGCTGTTGCTGCTATTAACCACCTGGCCTGCATCGGCTTGCCCTTCATTCCACCGACTCCTAAATTCTTCCAGGCCTTGTCATCTTACAGTGATGCCCCTTGGCCCTTGCCCGGTTTTTCTCTTGGTTACACTACCATAGACATTCCATTTGTGCTTTAGCATTGGCCCTTTGGATTGCTGACACCTATGGTGTTTTTTTCTTCGTACAGCCTTACCTCAGCAAGACTTGCTTCTGAGCTGATAGCCCTCCTTTGTGTTCCACAGAGGTAGGATGATCCTGACACAGGACACCTCCCTCCTTTCCGTTGCCTCACCTTGGTTGAGGTTGTGCACACCCGGATGTTCATTGTGCTTTCAGTTGTTTGTTGGTTCTGATGGATTTTGGGTAGGCTAACCTAGTTCCCTCCTGTTTTCCTTGTGACTTGCTGAACTATTCTCCAGCCAATGTTGGCTTTCGCCTTCTCCATGTTGGTATTGCTATCTCGATACCAGGACCATTGTTTCACTGACCACCCTTGTTCTGGGTGTTCCCCTGTCAGGGGTTTTCAGGGTGACTGCGTAGTTGCACCCTTTTACGGCTGCTCACTACTGCACTTGGGACGTTTGCCCAGCTATGATGTCGATTTTTATATGCTCTCTTGTCTTGTTGAGCAGTGACCTTCCCACCTCCTCGGGAAGCTTTTTAGTCACCCTATTGTGTGAGGCACAGAGACCACGAAGAAGAAGTACAGGTTGCTTACCTGTAACTGTGTTTCTTCGAGTGGTCATCTGTGCCCTCACACAAATCCCACCCTACCTCCCCTCGGTCAGGTCCCTGCTCTTTTGCGGCGGACTTGAACTGAAGGTGGAGCTAGATTGGTGGGATTGGGCATGCTCAGGGAGTGGGAGGGGCGGGGCTTCCACCAATCTGCTCAGCTTTTCAGCATTCCGAATGGAGCTTCTGCGCAGGCGCAAACCCTATTGTGTGAGGGCACAGATGACCACTCGAAGAAACACAGTTACAGGTAAGCAACCTGTACGTTCCATCCTTTTCTTTTTCCATTGTGAATTGGATGTTAGGATGGATGTTGTTCAGATGGTTCAGAAATACAGCCAGATCTTCTTCTCCATGGCTCCAAATGATGAAAGTGTCGTCCACATATCGGAACCATTCTGTGGGCTTTTTTGGTGCTGTTTCCAGGGCTTGTTTTTCAGAGTGCTCCATGTAAAAGTTTGCTATCACAGGGCTCAGAGGGCTCCCCATTGCTGCCCCATCTCTCTGCTCGTAGAATCCATTGTCCCACTGGAAATAGCTTGTGGTGACGCAATGTTCGAACAGGGCTGTGATGTCTTCTGGAAAAAATTTTCGGATGAGTGTCATGGTGTCCATTGTGGGGACTTTGGTGAACAAGGAGACCACATCGAAGCTGATTAGTATGTCTCCGGGTTTTAGTTCAAGGTTGTT
The DNA here is from genome assembly GCA_034509955.1 of Urosaurus nigricauda. Lineage (NCBI taxonomy): Eukaryota > Metazoa > Chordata > Lepidosauria > Squamata > Phrynosomatidae > Urosaurus > Urosaurus nigricauda. The sequence continues at coordinate 278,850,658 of JAOEGL010000003.1, forward strand.
GATTTTTCCTATAAAGTGAACTGAGTCCTTGATGTAGTGGGGGGTTTGCCCTATATAGGTTTGAAGTTGCGTGGCCAGAAACTTGGCCAAGTCGTTTGTGGGGGATCCAATGGCACTTACTATGGGTCGGAGTGGAATGGACTTTGAATATCTGAAAGGATGGCATGCAGGTTGTTTTCTGCTGCTCCAGGGGCCAGTACACGAGCCAGTGGATTCAAATTACAAGAAAAGAAATTCCGCCTAAATATTAGGAGGCACTTCTTAAAAGTGATCCCTGTTTGGCAGTGGAACAGACTGGCTGGTGGGCTCTCCTCCTTGGAGGCGTTTCAGCGGAGTCAGGATGGGAAACTTTTGGAATGGCTTTAGTTGTGGAGTCTTGCTTGTTGGGGGCTTGGACTCTATGGTCTTTGGGGTCCCATCTAACTCCATGACTCTTATTTGAGCCATTGTCCCAGTGGAGTCAATGCCCTTCCATATTCCCCTTCATCTGTCTTTGCTCAGGAGTCTCTTCCTTCAGTCCCACCTCCTTAGGACTTTGACTTCCCAAAAACTACCCATATTCTCTGCAAATGATACGTCTGGTGCAGGTTAAAACCTAATAGCTCCAACTTTCCAGTTGCAGCAGGGCCTGGGGACCCTTCAGTTCCTAGAAGCCCTGGCCCTGGCCAGCATGACCAGTGGTAGAGGATGCTGGGTGCTGCCATCTCAGATACCCAGAGAACCTGTCTTTGGCTGGATCTGTAATCTAGTGATTGTTCCCCAGTCCTGTGGGCACAGTTTTCCACACCTTGGAGCTCCCTGGAAAGCCTAGCTTTGGTCTTTAGGGCCGAATGGCTCCATCGCGTGCCAAAGGGGCTCATAAGGATGCACTCAGTCCTTGGTGGGGAAGCGAGAGACACACAGCGAGAGCTTTATCGCTGCTTCAGCTTTTCTTCTGGAGGCTCCCATAATAGCCTTCCTGGTGATTCATGGGTCCGACTCTCTTGCTGAACTGTTATAAATCCCATTCAAATGCTTTTCCCATTTGGCAGCCCTTTGTCCCTCCTGTTCTCGGTGCACTAATGAGCTAATTGTTTAAGAATCCCCTCCAGATTTGTTTTCCTGGCTTTTGACAGGCCCATCTTTCTGCCCGCTTGACGGTGGTGATGGCTGCAGCCGCATGTGAGGAACAGCACCAGCCTTTGTCCACCCCAAAGAAAAGGGCCTTTTCCAGCCGCCAGCCCAGCCGTTTCCGTCTTGACCCCCTTTTCTCTCCCTGCCGCCTAAACGCGGGAGACAAGCGGAACCTTCCCAGTGTTTTCTTGACCCACGGACTGTCCTTTCACTTCCCATCTGGTTTTGCGTCCTTAGAGGAACCGAGGGGGCGGGAGGAGGCTTATTATACCTCTGTCTTTGCATGTGATCGATGGGGACCGCTCTCTTTAATGGGCAGCTTGGGTGGTTTCCCTCTTTAGTTAAAGTTACAGTGCTGCTCTCCTCCTCCTCCTTGGCTAGAAAGGTACATGATCAAGAAGAAGCTGGCTCAAAAATGTGAAGCATTAATGTAAAATGATGGGGGGTTTAAAAAACAAAATCTGCAGGGTGTGACTCCAACTCAGTTCACAAATGGCTTGGGTACCATTTAGTTGGATCATGGCCCTAGATATATAGGCAAGCAGGCAGGCTGGCTGGCTGGAAATTAGCCAAAATGGTGGCTGGCAGCGATGTGTTATTTCCAAGGATGTAGCCATGTTAGTCTGGAAAATCAGTGTGCAAAGGGATCTTGCAGCATGTTTGAGACTAACCTTCAGGTCTCACCAATGCCTTCAGGCTCACTGGAAATAACATGCAAAGGAGTCTTGCAGTACCTCTAAGACCAACTGAAAGAAAGAAGTTGGTAGCATGAGCATTCATAGACTTGAACCTCCTTTTTTCTTTCAGATAGTTTCAAATGTGCTATAACAACTTTTTGAGTGTTATTTCCATTGTGCCCGAAGGACATGGTGAGGCCTGCAGGTTGCAAGGGTGACATTTCCCAGGGGAGAGAGAGAGAGAAGGGGCCAGTGGGAAGCAAGTGTGAGAGCAGAAGGTCAAAGTGACCACGGTGGAGCAGTGAAGGAGGTGGTGGAGTCTGGATTGATGTCAGGAGAAAGGGGGTCTTTGATTTAGGAGGAAGCCACTCCTCAGGAGACAGAACTGGCCCTTTCCTGGGAACATGTCCCTGGCCTGGGCATCCAGACTTTGCAGGATGAAGGAAGGGCAGGATGCCAAGGAAATGGTGGTGGTGGCAAAGAGGAAACCAATGGCCTGTTCATCCCGTTGTGCCAGTCCAGGTCTAGTCCGGGAGCCAGGGAAGTTGTTCTTGGGGTGAGCCAGACTTTGGCGGTCCATCAGTGTTGTCAATGCTGGCTGGCCGCAGCAGTGGTCCTCTGGGGGTTCCTTCCCAGCCCAAAATGGAGGTCTCCAGCAATGCTCCCTTCTGGTGGTTTTTGACAGTGAAACACACTCCCTCGGAGTGTGGTGGAGTCTCCTTCCTTAGAGGTCTTTAAGCAGAGGCTGGATGGCCATCTGTCAGGGATGCTTTGATTTGGAGCTCCTGCATGGCAGGGGGTTGGACTGGGTGGCCCTTGTGGTCTCTTCCAACTCTATGATTCTATGATATGGGTACTAACCAGGGTACGAACTTGGCTCGTGAAATCAGGGGAGATCAGAGGTGTTCAGGATGGGATGGGGGTTATGTCTAGCAACCTGAACCTGGCTTACAGTAGCACAGCAACTGCTCACAGTCGTTTTCTGCAAAGTGTCCGGGGGAGAAATAGCTTCCTGCTCCTGTTCCTCAGATTGTTTGCCAGCTAGTTTGGGAGCCAAGGGGCCTAACTGGGGGGAACTGGGTGCCTTGAACTGGGGATGGGATTTCTTTATGGCGGCTGGCGCTGCTGCTGCAGAGCTTGCGGTGGTGCTATTCCCTTTTATAACTGCCCAGTTTCCTCCAGGTGGGCTGCTTGCCTTTTGCTGCTCTGTGTGGCTTCGGGCCGGCTCCTTTTGCACCTGTAATTCACTCCATCAGTCAGGAGAGGCCCATTTTTAGACATGCGCCTGCCTGCGGGCCCTACATTTTCCATGGCCAGGTGTGAAAACCACATGGGTTGTTATCACGGGGAGCCTGCTGGTCAGTCTCTGGGAGCGCTGTCTGCCGTAATGGCAGTAGCCAAGAGGCTGTTTCCTGGGAGCAAGGAAGACGGAAGCATCAGCCTGGGGTAAGGGGGGATAAGAAGGGCCTCCTCCTTATTTTCCCCGCCTTGCGTTGGGTCCTCAGCCCCTTGTTCAGCTCCTCAGTCTTGTTTGTGGCATTGCTCTCCTCTGAGACCGAGTCTCCCCAAAAACAGGAGGGGGCAAAAGCCTTCCATCTCCTTGTCTTGTGGTGGCATTACCAGCCAAAGCCCCTCCCCTCCCCTTCTGCTTTGTCTTGCGGTGTTCCTGGTGTGTATTCAAACCCTAATTACAGATCCATTAGTCTGTTTTTGAGCCCCCTTAGAGCTGGTTATCAGGGAATTAATGAAAAGAAAATGAGGGGGGCTGTAGGTTTTGTTTCATGTGGAGATAAAGGAGCCGCATGGGCCTGAATGGGTCTCTTCAGGCCTTTGAATAGCAGGTTTCTTAGTCCCGTTGTCATCTGGGGCTTATGGGAGATTGAGGAGAGGGGATTATGGGAATATTTATTACCAGATCAAGGCCCAGGATAAATTGAGGCATGGAACAGCTCATCCTTTGAGTAAACACTGAGTAAATGGGGAGGAGAAAGGACATTCACTGCAGAGGCCTCCCCAACGTCTTTCATTGTGGCAAAGCTGGAAACAAGGGCTTTGTGTGCCTCTGGCTGTTACTCCGATGGTGCTGAGGCCGCTGTTCAACAGGTGCTGGCCAGCATCCGGCGTCCATGTCCTTTGCGCTGCGCAGAAGGCTATCCAAGGGGGCCTTGCCTTGTTGCGCAGGAGCCACCCAGAGAAATGGCCAGATGGCTGGAGCGCTGGTGGGAAATGCGGACAAGTGGAAGGGCGCTGGGGTGGGCTTGGGATGGGGATATTCTCAGGGAGCTAAGGGTGGCTGTGCCAGAGTGACCGTTGGCCGTGAAGGTGTTTGGACCGAGAGAAAGAATGAAAAACCTTGTTTGGAAATCCTAGAGTCTCTGAACGAATCCACACCAATTCCCAGCGGGGCCAGCTTCACACGATGCCTTACTTATAAATAAACATTTAGCACAAGCATCTGTTTGACAACACAGATATAAATAACTGCAAGTCAACTAAGCTGAAATCCCAGCAGTGGATGGCAAACGTGGTACATGAGTAAGATGCAGTGGGGCACGTGGCACCTTCTGCAGCGGTCAGTGAGAAAGCCCCTGTTAGAAGAGGTTTTAGTAGGAGCATAAAAGAATAATAGAATCAAAGAGTTGGAAGAGACTGCAATTAAAAGCCCTCCAAACAAGAGACCCAGTATTTGTCGGGAGAAGGGCGTTCTCCCTCCTTTTATACGACAGCAAAAGCTTTGCGCGCTGTGACATGCGTGGTTTCCCCAATGTAGGCACCACTGGAGTCAGACCCCTTTCTCTCCCTGGGGCCCCAATCCCCAGCCTTTTTCTCTCTCTGGCTCTGAGTTTCACCTGTCTTCCCTCCCTTCCTTCTCCCAGGAGGGATAGCACTACATGGAGCTTAGCCATTCTCACAGCAATGTCTTAATCTTTCCAGAAAAAGTTCGGGAGATCCAGGAGAAACTTGAAGCCTTCATTGAAGCTCTCCATCAGGAAGAGAAGTAGATGGTTCACACAGGTAGGCCCCAAAGGGTTATTCTCCGCAGTTCCCCAGATTTGCTGCAAACCCTCCTCTCCCAGAAACATCCTGAGAGAGAGGCTGGGAGAAGGCTCTGGATGTCCCAACTCCATCTTGCCAGACTCGCTTTGTTTGTCCTCCTCTGTGGGCTGGACAAAGAGAGGCTACCTGATTAACCCCCCACCTGGTTGGGAGACTTGAACCCGAGACTCCTCGCCTGAACAGAATTGCACCCTGCATGCTGATATGGCTCAGGGGCAGATCTTCTCCCTCTTGCTGGTTTAGGTTTGGGGCTTTAAGGTCCCGTTCCCAAAATCTTAGTCGCTTACAGGGAATGCTACCATCGCCTCTTGGGATGGAACAGTGTTTGGGATTGTGGATGGATCATGGGATGACAAAAATGAGAGGGGGCTGCTATGGTGTTTTCTCTGGGCAGCAAGGGGTCTGGTCCCCCTTGTCCTCTTGTTGCAGGAGGACTCCATCTCACGAGTGTTGAGTCCGTGCCTCAGACGGATAGACCTCCCGAGTTGTAAGGCTTGTACAAAATACTGCAACAATGGGGCTGGGCTCTCTTTGCAAATTCAGATTGCTTTTGTCTTGCATTTCAGCAGAACCCCTGCAGCAAGGACTAAGCCCCAGCCCAGATCGCAGAGGGCCCCAAACTGCGCAAGTGGAATCCTCCTCATCCTCCTCTTCCTCGCTCCCCTGTCACATTACTGAAGGGTCTTTGTCATAAATGCAGTGCCACCATTCACTGGACTGGGATCTGTATCCCATTGGTTGACCGACAAGAGAGAAGCAGTCATGGCACCAAACCTCTGGACGTCTTTCCCGTGAAGTGATGATGTGCTGGAGAGGCGTCCAGAGTGGACATCGTTGGTGTTCCTTTCTTTTCTCCGCTGGAGACAGACGAAGGAGGGTCAGGCTCCTCCTCAAGCATTTTCAGCTGGACCTGGGCTCTGTTGTGTAATAAAATGTTTAAAAAGACCCCCGGGGAGCATAAAATGAAAATTCAGCCTTTGTACATAGATTGATGACAGCTACATAATACTTGTTTGAATGTGCAAAGCAGTGTCTTTGTGTCCTTCCAGGTGGTAGAAACAAGTGGTTTCCTCTTGAGAAACTAAATCTTGGAGTGTAAACAATGGACTTGGTTCAAGCATTTCAGAGAAATTCAGCCGTGGCAGTCGGTGAATGTCTCCAGTTGGCTTCCTGCTTTGTGGCCCTCTTGTACTGAAGCTGGGGGCTCCTGCTGTTTGTTTGACTGTGGTTTTGTCAGGTGGGGGAGAAGGGCAGAGGGGTTCAAGTCATCAGAAGCATCTTATTTCTTATGATTGCTAAGTAGTTCCTTGCTGATTCCATGCCTGACGAAATGGTTGGCTTGGGTGGGACGGAGGATGTTAGGTCTCCATCTTTGGATGCTCTTGCTTCAGCATCTCCAGGAGGGAAGTGTTGAAGACCTGCGTTTCTCTTCTTCTTTTTCTAGGGAAAGCTCACTTTGTTAAACCTTCTCCACTTTGTTCAGTGGCCTTGCAAGAGAGAGCCTGGCACACCTCCAAGGCCCTTATCTGGGTTCCTTTGTGCGTTATGTTGTCATGGAGGAGGTGCCCTCACTTTATGAAGATCCTGCACCCAGATAGGAGGCCCATGGCCTGCTCTCCAGGGAACTCTTTGGGGACACCGTAGTCGTTTGCCTGCCCCCTTGACCTGAGAGAGGTGCTCTCTCTCACCAGTTATGCGTCCTCCTTGATCTTTCAGGTGTCCACGCGTGTAGTGAGGAGTGGTCATTCTCTCTGTTTTCAAAATGTACAAGACCCCCATAGTGACCACTCTGGTCTTCAACACCCCTTCTCCCTTTCCTCATTTGCTGGATTGAGATGTCTCCTGTGTTGCTCTTTGCCTCCAAAATGTATGTATGACGAGTGGCTTGAGTCTCTTGGTCTCCGGTTGCCCTTCTCATGGCAGGGGATGCGCACGCACCCCACACGCCGTGGCTGAAGCCCTGGTGACCGGGTGGCTTGGGAGAGGAAGCCTTGGCTGTGCCTCCAAAATCCAGAGCCAGGTTGATGGAGGAGGCCTGAGCCACTGTTCTGGGAGGAAACCTATAAAAATGGAAGGGCCCAGACTGGCTGACTGCCCTCTCCTTCCTCCACTCCTCAGCTGGCATTACGTGGAAGACAAGTCCTTATCCCAAAGCCCAGCCTTTTGGAGGCTTCCACTGAACTGGGGCTGACCTAAAATGCCGTCGGAGAAGTTCCTGGCCAGAGTTCCCTGCCCCATGGTCATCTGGTCAGTGCGGCCACACTTGTAGGGGCTGCCTGGCCAAAACTCTTGCCCCAAATGAGGAGACCCCTGTCGAGGTCAGAGAGGTGACCTGGCCACCAGAGAACTTCTCTTTTCTCTGGCCAGCCAGGGCTGCCTTTGGCCGGAGATGCCACGTGCCCAACGACCCTGATGCTCTTCTCCTTTCTGCCACCTGGTGCACTTTTGGGGTCTCAGTCTCTGCTGCTGACCTGAGATTTTGCATGATGTATCCCCTGGGAGTTTATTTATTGAATGCAGATGTCAGTGAAGAGAAGCTCAATAAATACAGGTTTTGAACACTTAAGTGACTCACGCCTTGCGAGTGTTCTTTGTGTCAATGAGGTTGTGGAGTGGCTCTGTTCGCTCTTTGCCCTTCCTTTCAGGTGGAGAAGTTTCTTGCGCAAAGAACGGTGAGAGTTCAGTGGGTCACTCTTAGCAAGGCAGGTAAACCTTGGGTTTTATTCCATCCTTGCATTTACAGACATTTTCCTACCTGTGAGGTTGAGATTAGGGAGCCAGCATGGCATACTGGTTTGTGTGTTGGACCAAGACACTCTGGGAGACCAAATTCCCATTTAGACGTGGAAATGGACTGGGCGGCCTTGGGCAAGTCACACACTCTCAGCCTCAACAGCAGTGGCAAACCCGCTCTGGAGACATTTTGCCAGGAAAACCCTGGGAGCAGGCTCCTTGAGTCAGAGCAAACGCAAAGGCACGCAACAGTAGAAACAGCTTGGAGGTTATGAGAGAGCATTTCTCAGTTTCACTTTATTTTTTCATCTGGGTGCTTTTTTGTGAAGCATTTCTGGAGGGAAACAGGTCAGAATCCATCCGATGAGAGGAGACTCATAAGTTCTTCTTCGTGGTCTCTGTGCCTCACACAATAGGGTTTGCGCCTGCGCAGATACTCCATCCAGAATGCTGAAAAGCTGAGCAGATTGGCGGGAGCCCCGCTCCTCCCACCCCCTGAGCATGCCCAATCCCGCCAATCTAGCTCCTCCTTCAGTTCTCTTTCGTCCGCCGCAAGAGTAACATCTCCTTCGGAGTGCTCTTCGCTCGACGAAAGGCTGAGTAGATCCAGATTCTTTTTCTCTTGTTCTTTATTTTATTTTTATTTTGTTTTGTTCTCCCTTGTTTTTTCCTTGAGCTGCCCCAGGATTTTGATTTTTCACTCGGTTCTCGAGGGTGTTTGCCCGGATGGGTCCCTCGCGCGGCGCGGCCTCTCATGGCCGCCCCCTTCTAGAAATGTTCCGAGTGTGGTATTAAGATGGACACTCTAGTGCATTCTCTGCCTGGGCAGTTCCCAGATAGGCTCAAGGCCCACTTCTGGGAGAAGGCCCTTCGGTCTCCCAATCTTCGGAGTCGTCAGGAGACCCCCTGGGACACCTTCCCATCTCTAAGTTCCCAAGGATTCCTAAGTTGAAGAAATCTTCCTCGACGTCGACTTCCATTTCGGCCACGACTACTTCGGCCCCAACGGGCTCGATCTCGACGCCTACGCCTTCGACTCCGGAGACTATGTCTCGCCCCGAAGGGCATTTTAAGGAGCATAGGAAATGCTCCTCTTCTCTCGAAGTAGAGAAGCCTAAGGCTAAGAAGCACAAGCCTAATGAGGTCCCAGCTTCAGTTACCAAGGCCGCCGTGCAGGCGGACCTTGCCATGTCTTCCTTGGAGCCAACGCCGATAGCTGGCCTCTCAGTCCCGGCCCTGGTCGCTTTACCTGACTCAGCGCCGGCGACTTTGGAACTGATAAGCCTAAAGAGGTCCCAGCTTCAGTTACCACGGCCGCCGTGCAGGCGGACCTTGCCATGTCTAACTTGAAGCCAACGCCAATAGCTGGCCTCTCAGTCGCTTTTCCTGACTCAGTGCCGGTGACTTTGGAACTAAAGCCTAAAGAGGTCCCAGCTTCAGTTACCACGGCCGCCGTGCAGGTGGACCTTGCCTTGTCTTACTTGAAGCCAATGTCGATAGCTGGCCTCTCAGTCCCGGCCCTGGTTGCTTTACCTGACTCCGCGCCGGCGACTTTGGAACCGATTAACCCTGCATCGATCCCAGCCTTCGTCCCTTCGGGGATGGTTTCGGCTTCGACCGCCACGGTCTCACCCATTCCAGCTCCAACCTCTCTCCCTCCGAAAGACATCTTGGCTTCCTCGGAGCGAATCTGCAGGCTGCGGTTCCCATCTCCTCCGCCCCGGAGGTTTCCTGAGCTCTTTAAGGAGCACTACTTCAGCTCGCCTCACTCGTCTACCTCGTTCCGGGCTCGACACCGGGCGGAGTCCTACTGGAGGGAATGCCACCCATCCTACCACTCCTACTCCCCGTCGTATAGAGATCGGTATCATGTAAGAGATCTCCACGTCGAGGGCTATTCCACGAGGTCCCGCTCTCGCTCCCCGGTTCCGATCTGGAGTGAATACAGAGCCACCTCACCGCTGCGGCCACGACTGCTACGGTGTCGGAGCCACCTGAGTTGACAACCACTTCGACCACCTCGATGTCGTTGATGGTCTCGACGTCGACACAGTCTGCCCCATCAGCTATGTGGACACTTCCACGTCGACCTTTGTCTCGGCTCCGACTCAACTGTATGATGAGCCACGTTTGGCTGCCTCTTAGTCCACTGAGGATTCTGGAGGAGAACTGGAAACCCGTCCAGAATCTCCACAACCGGCCATCTCTTCTCCCAACAATGAGGTCGAGGACCAAACACCGGGCTCACCTGTGGAAGATCTCCACCTCTTCACCGGGATAGTTGACAGAATGGCCAACTGTTGGGCTCCACACCTATTCACGGCCTGGTCGTGAAACCTGCACAACCCGCTGTCATTCCGTTTTTGCCTTCCTTCTCTGACGCCTCGTGGTCCAAACCGGCCTCCACGCCTCCTGCGTCCAAGAATTTGGATTCTCCCTATCGAGTGCAATCCGACATAGCATCCTTCCTCTTCAAAACGCACCCTGTTCTGGTTAGGGAATCTACTTGAAAATCCACAGGCAAGATTCTCTTGGCCCCGGTGGACAAGGATGGCAGGAGGATGGACATCTTTGGCCGCTGCTTCTATCCTTCTGCGGCCCTTGCAGCTTAGTAGCCAACATGCAAGGATGTATGGCTGGCTATCAGAGATTCTTTTGGCACCGGATGGCTGCCTTCATTCCCTCCCTTCCTCAACAGCAACAGGAAGCGGCTCATGAGTTCTATGCTGGGGCCCTCTCTCTCTCATTACAAAAGATGTCCATTCGGCGAGACATGTTGTGGACTGTTCAGCTAAAGTTATGGCTAGAGCAGTGGCACTCCGTCGTTTTGCCTGGCTGAGGTCGACTTCCCTTTCGGAGGAAGCTAAAGTAAAAATCGAGGACCTTTCCTTTGATGGTGAAGGATTGTTTGCCGCCAAAACTGACGAGTCTCTTGACACCTTGGCCAAGGCACGTTTCAATGGTAAAAGACTTGGCCTGGCTCTTAGTAAGCCATCATCTGGTCATTCACGGCACCAGAGGTAGTACAACTCAGGCTTGCTCTCGCTCTCGCTCTGCTCCGTCCTCCACCTACAGGACCCAGCCTTATGCGAGAAGACCATACGGACAGCCTCAGCAGCAGCAGCTGCATCAGCAGCAACAAAGACAAGGTCAACAACATCAGCAACAGCAAGCTCCTAGGAAGCCACCCTCCAAGTCTCACTTTTGACGGGTCCTTGGAGGCGACACCTACTTTTCTTTTGCCAGTCAACTTTCTCCAGTCCCCAAACTTCGCCACTTCTATGGGAACTGGCGCAAGATCACCACATGTTACAAACACCAAGGCCTCTACTCCAGGTACTTCACAGCTCCCAAGAGAGGAGGAGGACTCCGTCTCATCTTGGACCTGAGAGGTGTCAACTCCTTCATCACACCTCAAAAATTCAAAATGGTCACCCTACAGTCCATCCTGCCATTTTTGCACTGGGGAGCCTGGTTCGCGTCCATCGATTTGAAGGATGCCTACTTCCACGTCAGCATCAGGACGCAACACTGGAAGTACCTTCGCTCCGCTGTCGATGGAGATCTTTATCAGTATACCGTCCTTCCCTTCGGCCTTTCTACTGCTCCTCTCATGTTCACAGAATGTATGGCAGTGGTCATCTCTTACCTCCGCCTGAAAGGGATCAAAATCTTTCCTTATCTCGACGACTGCTTTCTGGTGTCGTCCTCCAAAATATAACTCTACCAGGACATCCATGCACCCTGGATCTCCTAGACGACTTGGGACTCATGGTGAACTTCCCCAAATGTGTCCTCCACCCGGTGAGGGTGATAGATTACATAGGAACGTCCCTGGACTCTGTTATGGGCAGTGCCTATCTACCCGCCAGATGGGCAGAATCCCTCTGGGAATAACTGCGTATTGTCCTCCGCACTCATCGTCCGACAGCGAAGGACATTCAGAGTCTATTGGGCTACCTAGCCTCCACCACAGCAGCGATCTACCTGGCACGCCTCAGACTCAGGCCCCCAAGCTTGGTTCCTGGCCTCCTTCAACCATTTGAGGGATAATCCATCCAAGAGACTCTTGCTTCCTCTTCATGTCAAAGACTCTCTCAAATGGTGGATGTCTCCCTCCAACATCCTCAAGGGGATGCCCTTCCAGACGCCGGAACCGTCCGGGATGGTCACCACAGACGCATCCATGTCAGGATGGGGCGCGCATCTCAACGACTGGTGCGTACAAGGACAGTGGTCTGCAGAAGGAGCAGAACTGCACATCAACGCCTTGGAACTGCTGGCGGTCATCAAGGCCTTCAGGGCCTTTGAAAACCATCTCCTCCACAGAGTTGTTCAGATGGTCTCAGACAACACGGCCACGGTATGGTACATCAACAAACAAGGAGGAACTCACTCTCCAGTTCTCCTACGTCTGTCTCAGCAGTTGTGAATGTGGTGCCACCGCCGCTCCATTCATAGAATCATAGAATCATAGAATCATAGAGTTGGAAGAGACCACAAGGGCCATCCAGTCCAACCCCCTGCCATGCAGGAACTCCAAGTCAAAGCATCCCTGACAGATGGCCATCCAGCCTCTGCTTAAAGACCCCTAAGGAAGGAGACTCCACCACACTCCGAGGGAGTGTGTTCCACTGTCGAACAGCCCTTACTGTCAGGAAGTTCCTCCTAATGTTGAGGTGGAATCTCTTTTCCTGCAGTTTGCATCCATTGTTCCGCGTTCTAGTCTCTGCAGCAGCAGAAAACAAGCTTGCTCCCTCCTCAATATGACATCCCTTCAAATATTTAAACAGGGCTATCATATCACCTCTTAACCTTCTCTTCTCCAGGCTAAACATCCCCAGCTCCCTAAGGCGTTCTTCATAGGGCAAGGTTTCCAGACCCTTCACCATCTTAGTTGCCCTCCTTTGGACATGCTCCAGTTTCTCCACATCCTTTTTGAATTGTGGTGCCCAGAACTGGACACAGTATTCCAGGTGGGGCCTGACCAAAGCAGAATAGAGTGGCACTATAACTTCCCTTGATCTAGAAACTATACTTCTATTGATGCAGCCTAAAATTGCATTGGCTTTTTTAGCTGCCGCATCACACTGTTGACTCATGTTCAGCTTATGGTCTACTTGGACTCCTAGATCCCTTTCACATGTGGTCTCATTCAGCCAGGTGTCCCCCATCCTATATCTGTGCATTTCATTTTTCCGCCCTAAGTGCAGAACCTTACATTTCTCCGTATTGAATTTCATTTTGTTAGCACTGGCCCAGCTTTCTAGTCTATTCAGGTCATTTTGAATTTTGATCCTATCCTCTGGGGTATTAGCTACTCCTCCCAGTTTAGTGTCATCTGCAAATTTGATAAGTATGCCCCCAATTCTGTCATCCAAATCGTTAATAAAGATGTTGAATAGCACTGGGCCCAGGACAGAACCCTGTGGGACCCCACTGGTCACTTCTCTCCAGGATGAAAAGGAGCCATTGTTGAGCACCCTTTGAGTTCGGCCAGTCAACCAATTACAAATCCATGTAACAGTTAACTTGTCTATCCCACATTTTGCAAGCTTGTTTGCAAGAATGTCATGGGGAACCTTGTCAAAGGCCTTACTGACATCGAGGTATACTATATCCACAGCATTCCCTTCATCTACCAAGCTGGTAATTTTATCAAAAAAAGAGATCAGGTTCGTTTGGCATGACTTCTTTTTCTGAAACCCATGTTGGCTTTTTGTGATTATGGCATTGGCTTCTAAATGTTCGCAGACTCTCTGCTTAATGATCTGCTCTAGCACCTTTCCTGGAATTGATGTCAGACTAACTGGACGATAATTGTTGGGATCCTCTTTTTTTCCCTTTTTGAAGATGGGGACAACGTTTGCCCTCCTCCAGTCTTCTGGGACTTCTCCTGTTCTCCAGGAGTTCTCAAAGATTATTGCCAATGGCTCTGATATTACATTTGCTAGTTCTTTTAATACTCTAGGATGTAGTTCATCTGGTCCTGGAGATTTATATTCATTTAGGTTAACCAAGTATTCCTGTACTATCTCTTTACTTATTCTGTGCTGAAATTCCCCTATTCTGTCTTCTGCTCCATTATCCTTCGGTTGAGCACCTTTTGCCTTTTCTGAGAAGACTGAAGCAAAGAAGGTGTTGAGTAATTCTGCCTTTTCTCTGTCCCCTGTTAGCATTTTGCCATCTTCTGCACGCAGTGGCCCTACTGTTTCCTTCTTCTTCCTTTTGCTGCGGACATATCCAAAAAAGCCCTTTTTATTGTTCTTAACCTCTCTAGCAAGCCTGAGTTCATTCTGCGCTTTAGCTTTTCTGACTTTACCCCTACATGTGCTGGCTATTTGTTTAAATTCCTCTTTCGTGATTTCTCCATTTTTCCATTTCTTATACATGTTCCGTTTAAAACTTAGCTCATTTGAAAGTTCCTTAGTCATCCATCCTGGCTTCTTGAGACATCTACCATTTTTCTTCCTCATTCTTCCTCATTTTCTTCCTCATCCGGTGGCCATCCACCTTGCAGGCAAGGTCAATGTGCTAGCAGACTCCCTCAGCAGGGACAAGGTGCTGCAGCACAAATGGACTCTGTCAGCCCCAGCCTTCCATCTTTTGACATCCAGATGGGGAACTCCCTCAGTGGACCTGTTTGCCACTCCGGAGAGTGTTCAGTGCCGGACATTCTACACCAGAGCGGGCAGAGGCCTGGGATCCATGGGAGATGCCTTCCTCTGCAACTGGAACCAGGACTTCCTTTACGCCTTTACGCCCTTTCCACTGATCTCCAGGACGGTAGCCAAGATGGCCAGGGATGGGTCCAACGCCATACTGTTGACTCCATCCTGGCCAAGACAACCATGGTTCACTCAGTTGCTTCATCTAGCCAAAGGCCAGTACTTCCACCAGCCGAGGTGGACGGACCTTCTGTCGCACTCCAATGGAGCAGTCCTGCACCCAGACCTTGTCAATCTACGAATGACAGCATGGAGGATCCAGCTTTAATCTCTCCTGATCTGCTTAGAGTCTTATCAGCTTCCAGGAGAGACTCCACTAAACAATCTTACGCTTACAAATGGAGACGCCTCTGTGCCTTTGCGGAGGCTAGATTGGAACCTTCTTCACCTGTGAGCCTTCTTACGGCGTTTCATTTCTTGCTACATCTAAGGGACCAAGGTTTGGCCTTCTCGTCCCTCAAGGTCTACCTATCTGCGATTGTTGCCAACCAGCCTCCTGGCTCACCATCCGCTCGGCTGTTCACGTCGCCTACACTGAAGAAATTTTTCAAGGGCTTACACCATTTGTATCCGCTGTTGCCTCCACTGGCCCTGGCCTGGTCTCTCTCTTTGGTACTCACACAGCTCACAAGACCTCCCTTTGAGCCATTGGGCTCTGCCTCCTTGAGACTATTGACACTCAAAGTGTCCTTTCTTGTGGCCATAACTTCAGCCGGACGAGCTTCTGAGCTAACGGCCCTCCGCTCTGATGAGCCCTACCTTATCTTCCACAGGGACAAGGTGGTCCTCAGACCGGACATTTCCTTCCTCCCTAAGGTGGTTTCACCCTTTCACCTCTCTCAGGAGATTGTGCTACCAAACTTTTATCCAGACCCTTCTTCGCCTCTGGAAAAGGCTCTGCATACCCTGGATGTTCGCCGTGCTTTGGCGTTCTATGTTCAACGTTCTGCAGAGTTCAGGTTGTCAAATAAGTTGTTATTTTGCTTGGTGGTGCCAAGTAAGGCAACCCAGTTTCTTCACAAAGGTTTTCCAAGTGGATTGCTCAAACCATCGTCTTGGCCTACGAACTGGCTAAACGCCCTCTTCCGGTTGGTGTACGTGCCCACTCAACCAGGGCTACTGCTTCATCTGCCGCCTTCCTCAGAGGCGTTCCCCTGCCAGAGGTCTGCAAGGCGGCTACGTGGTCACAGCCATCCACGTTTGTTCGGCATTACTGGTTGGATTCCAGATCCCGGAGAGATGCCAGTTTTGGTCGTGCTGTTCTTTCTTCTATTCTGCAGTGACCTTCCCACCTCCACAGGTAAGCTTTTCAGTCACCCTATTGTGTGACGCACAGAGACCACGAAGAAGTAGTACAGGTTGCTTACCTGTAACTGTGTTTCTTCGAGTGGTCATCTGTGCCCTCACACAAATCCTGCCCTACCTCCCCTCGGTCAGGTCCCTGCCTTTTTGCGGCGGACTTGAACTGAAGGAGGAGCTAGATTGGCGGGATTGGGCATGCTCAGGGAAGATGGCATGAGCAGCGGATGGAGTCCGTCCAGGAAGCCCCCCCCCCCCTGACCGCCCTGATTTTGCAAGGCCTGAGCAGGGTCTGGCCAAGGGGTCTTGCATCCCGGAGGTGTCTCATTCAGAGGGTTGCCATGAATCATAGAATCATAGAAATTTAGAGTTGGAAGAGACCACAAGGGCCATCCAGTCCAAGCCCATTCTGCCATGCAGGAACTCCCCATCAAAGCATACCCGACAGATGGCCATCCAGCCTCTGCTTAAAAACCTCCAAGGAAGGAGACTCCACTACACTCCGAGGGAGTGTGTTCCACTGTCGAACAGCCCTTACTGTCAGGAAGTTCCTCCTAATGTTGAGGTGGAATCTTTTTTCCTGCAGTTTGCATCCATTGTTCCGAGTCCTGTTCTCTGGAGCAGCAGAAAACAAGCTTGCTCCCTCCTCAATGTGACATCCCTTCAAATATTTAAACAGGGCAATCATATCACCTCTTAACCTTCTCTTCTCCAGGCTAAACATCCCCAGCTCCCTAAGGCGTTCTTCATAGGGTTTCATGGTTTCCAGACCCTTCACCATCTTAGTCGCCCTCCTTTGGACACGCTCCAGTTTCTCAACCTCCTTTTTGAATTGTGGTGCCCAGAACTGGACACAGCATTATTCCAGGTGGGGCCTGACCAAAGCAGAATAGAGCGACACTATTACTTCCCTTGATCTAGATGCTATACTTCTATTGATGCAGCCTAAAATAGCATTGGCTTTTTTAGCTGCTGCATCGCACTGTTGGCTCATGTTCAGCTTATGGTCTAATTGGACTCCTAGATCCCTTTCATATGTATAATTCCCGTTCAGCCAGGTGTCCCCCATTTTATATCTGTGCATTTCATTTTTCCACCCTAATTGCAGAACCTTACATTTCTCTGTGTTTAATTTCATTTTGTTAGCTTAGGCCCAGCTTTCTAGTCTATTCAGGTCATTTTGAATTTTGATCCTGTCCTCTGGGGTATTAGCTACTCCTCCTAATTTGGTGTCTTCTGCAAATTTGATAACTAGGCTCTGAATACTGTCATCCAAGTCATTAATAAAGATGTTGAATAGCACTGGGCCCAAGACAGAACCCTGTGGCACCCCACTTGTCACTTCTTTCCAGGATGAAAAGGAACCATTGTTGAGCACCCTTTGGGTTCGGTCAGTCAACCAGTTACAAATCTATGAGATGAAGCTGACTTGAAAGTACAGGACAGCAGCTGCCCCTTGCGTTCTCTTTTGGAGGAGGTCTGGGTTCTGGTCTTCCTTGACCCCAAAGACATCTCTGCCTGTCCAAACAAATGCTCTGCAAAGGGTTGTGTTGACTCTTCTCAGCCGAGTGGGATTCCTTTGAGTGGCGAAGGGAGCAGGGTGCAGCTCGGACTCAGAGGGGCAAACACTGACCATGTCCAATATACAGTAGCAAAGTGGACACTCTCTCGCTTGACCCTTTCCCCCGTTTGTCTTCAGGGGTCACCTGCCCCCCTCTTTGGCCTGGCTCTTCTTTCCCCCCCTTTCTGTTTTCTTTTTAAAGAAAAGCCGAGGAGAGACGTGCGCTGCATTTGTTCCTTTCTTGCAATGCTAATCCTTCAGCTACTTAATTAACCAAGACGGATCGCGTTTGGTAAAACACCAAGCGCCAGGTATTTTATAGCCATCGCTGAGTGCCAGGGAAATGGATTTTTCTTTTAATTAGCTGAAACCTCGGCTTTGAATGAGGAGAGGCTGCCTGCCTGCACTTTACTTGAAACTGTATTAAAACAAAATTACCCTAATTATCTGATGATTGGTTGGAACAAAGGAATTATAGTGCATTACCCAGAAGTTCACCCATCAATCCGTCCCATGGAGCCGCAGTTTGGTTGATGGAAGGAAGAATCGGAGGAGTGAATGGGGGGGGGGGGTAGAGCTCCTTGGAGGGTGCCCTGCTGCAAATGAGGACTGCAGCTCCCAGCGCCCCTTTCCATTGGCATCAGTGGCTAAGAGGACAATGGGAGTTGCTGTCCAGCAACATGTAAAGGGCTATTTCCGTTCTCCATTTGGGTTTCTGCATGTTCTGCAATGAGAAAATGACTAGTTACCTGCAGCTGATACAAGGCTCTTAGTTCATGGAAACCTACCTCCCTTTTCAGTGAAAACAGAGTGGCGGTGCCTTCATAATCCAACTTTTGTGGATTTTTGTGGGGAGAGAGATCATCCATACTCATGCAAATTGTGATTTCCGTGTGCACCTGACACACCAAGTTTTGCTGACACACCTTTTGAAAGCTGGACAGGGAAGAGAGCAGGCAGGAAGAAAACTAATGCCTTTGTCAAATGGACGACAATTCTGCAGCCCCCGCCGGCTGCCAAAGAGAGAGAGAAATGGATGGGCCCCAGAGAAAACCAGGCCTGAGTTCCCCTGGAAGGTGACTCAATGACCCAAGAGGCCACAGGAAAAGAGGACAAAGGTCTGGAAAGAAAGCGTGGAAGGAGATGTGGCTGGACTCCATTGAGGAAGCCTCGGAGGCTGTGTTTTTGTAAGACCTGAGCGGGCCTTTGTCGAGAGAGACTCTCGGATAATTCTCATTCGAAGGGTCATCCCCGGCCCAAGCTGGTTTGATGGGAAACAACAGAAAGGAGAGGTTGGCAGCATGAGCTTTGGTAGACGTGAGCCTCCTTCCTCAGAGGCATGTTTTGGGGCAGAGAATCCAGAGGCAGAGGTACAGAAGTCATATGAGAATGTCAGTTCGGATTCGAGATCTTGTGGGTCTGGAGATGAGGCGGCAAGTACAAGACAAGGTCTGTCTTATATATAGGTCTGCCTCTGGATTCTCTGCTCTGCCAAATGCATCTGAGGAGGTAGGCTCAAGTCTACAAAAGCTCCTGCTGCCCCAAACCTCTTTTCTCTTGAGAGTCTCAAGGGTGCTGCAAGATCCCTCTGCAAACCAATGTTTTCTAGATTTTGAACAAAAAAGGGGTGAGAGACAAAAACCCAAACCCAAAACAGAGCTGCTTAATAAGTTCCTGGGCAAAGAAAGGACTCATCAAGGGCAGGAGGCCAGAGTGAGCCGAATCGCAGAGCCCTAGAGGCCCCCAGGGCCACCCCTTGCCTCTTTCAGAGGCCTCCCCATTGATTGTCCCGCTGCCCTACTCTTAAGGAGGCCCTTCCGATGAGACCTGGCCCTCCGCTCGCTCTGGGGCAGCAGAGGAAAGGGCTGCTCCTTCCTTTGGGGCATTGGAAGGGGGCATCATGGCGCTGGACGTGTCCGGCTCCTCCAGACTCCCTTCCTCCCCTTTGTCCTCCATCCCTCTTGCCATCCTTCTTGCCCTTCTCCATCACTCAGTGGCTCACTTTCCTTGGGAGGCTTGCCTTGCCTTACCTTCCTGTGGGGCTGAGAGAGTGGAGCTAATGTCAGAATATGCCTGGACTACCCACTGGCCTCCTCCAACCTTTGCCCTGCCATTAGTGGCTTTTGCTCTCTTGGGCCGCTTGGCCTCTTCCTGGCTGACCCCTGAAGCCGCCACCACCCTCCAGAAGGCCATTGGGGTCCTGCCAGCCTTTGCAAAGGGGCTTGCGTGAATCCCCCTCCTATCCTCTCTCAGGATCCAGGATTGGTTCTGCCAGGATGGCAAATGGGTTCTGGGTGGGGGGATAGTTTGGCATTTCTTTGTGTGCGCAGGAGTATTATATCAGGCCTGGCTGCTTTCCCCGGCCCTGAGTGCCTCCTTCCCTTCACTCTCTGCAGAATGGAAAGTGTGGGGTGCTCTTCCTTTTGTGGATTCCAGCCTGGAAGGGCTTTTGGGTTGGCAAGCAGTTGGGGGGCATGCAATCGCTGTCGGTAGCTGTGGGAATGTATTCAAAGATATAGCCATGTTTGTCTGTAGAATCCGAATGTGGAGAGATCTTGTGGCCCCTTTGGTTGGCAGCAGGAGCTTTCCAAGACTCAAGTCTGCTTCCTCAGATGCATTTACATGCAACAACAACAACAACATGTAGAGATCTTGTAGCCCCTTTGAGACTCACTGAAAGAAAGAAGTTGGCAGCATGAGCTTTCCTAGACTCAAGTCTGCTTCCTCAGATGTGGGAAGGTTATGGGGATGTTAGGCTTTGAGGGGCTGTGCCTGGCATTGGGGCAGGGAGTGGTCAGTTCCAGCTTAAACGTTGACTTGGAAACTTCCATCCCTATCTACTCAATGAGGTTCTTTGGTTTGGACTCACCATCAAAGGCTGGTTGTTTGCACTGAGGCTTGAGTCCCACAGGTCTGGCACTCTTCTCCCCCGTCTTTGGGAGCCCTATAGAAAGGAGACACAAAGGGTCACAAGGCAGGCAGAGACTTGCCCCATTTAGCCAAGAGGCAGCTGCCCCACAAATGGTCTGGGGGGGGGTGGGGGGGGGAGATTGCACATTGAGCAACACAGAGAACTGGAGGCACCCAGCATCCCAAAGGCCTGTTGCAGACCGAGCAAGCGTCTGTTGCCTGGAGGAAGATATGACTCTGGGGTTTGTGGCTGTTGTTGTTGTTGTTGTGTGCCTTAAAGTCCCTTCTGACTTGTGGCAAACCCATCATGGGGTTTTCTCGGCAGGATTTGTTTGGAGGAGGTTGGCCATGGCCTTCTTCCCCTGAGGAGGCCGAGAGAGTGTGACTTATTGCCCGAGGTCACCGGTGGGTTTCCATGGCTGAGCTGGGAACTGACCCCTGGCCTCCCAGTGTCCTGGTCCAATGCACGCTCCCCAGGGCCAGGGTTCAAATCCCTGCTCAGCCATGGGACCCCACTGGGTGACCCACTCTCTCAGCCCCAGAGGAAGGCAAGAGTAACAGCAAACTTGTCAAGGAAACCCTGTGATGGGGTTGCCTTAGGGCTGCCATCAATCGGAAATGACTTTGAGTACGAAATGCACCTGAGCCCAATGCAGGAGTCGTTTGGGGGGAACTTCGTCTCTTTTTGGGAGCCCCAAAGGCAGGACTGGCTTGTCTGGGTCCGGTCTGAGCGTCCAGCCAGAGGAAGGAGCTGCTTGGTTACCATTTATTTTATTTATTTGCTTTATTTATATGCCGCCTCTTTCCCAGTCGAGGACCCAAGGCAGCTCCCATAACACATGAAAGTGTTGCAAAAAGTTCAAGACCCCATTTTAAAACACCACATTAAAACACTATGAAATACTATCAAACTGATTTTAAAATGTATAAAAGTTAAAAACAGATAAAACAGATGGTGTTTGCATTAGCTCCTTCCCGGCAGAGCGCTGGGGTGCAAGAGCCTCAGCCAAAATCATCTTCCTGTCAAAACGTCTTGTCAGATGGAGGAGCTACATTGATTGATGGATTGATTGATTGATTGATGAGTTGATGATTGAGGGTTTGGGAGTTTGTCTTTCTCCTAACACTAAGAATAGCTCACAAAAGGATCATCTTTTGCTGTTTAAATGTGGATTTAACTGTACAGGTTCCCCCCCCCTCACCTTTCCATGCTTTGCCTCTCAGGGTTGGATCCGTCTTCCTCCTTTTCCTGCCTCTGAATGGGGGGTTATTCACACCGTTAAAATCTGCATTGTTTGCACACTTCCTAAATGCACCCAACTAAGTGTTTTTTGTGGGGAGGCTGCCAAAAATCCCACTTCATCTGGGATAATCAACATTGGGGTTTTCCTTGTGTTTTTTAAAATAGATCCGCATCATCAGGAGTGTAAATAACTAATGGAAACAGAGCCAGGATAAAACTCTGTATGCCTTAAGCGTGTTCCCAATGCATTCACATCATTGATGCTGTCTTCATTCAAATGCTTGCGCCTGTGAGCAACCAAACTTGCAGAGATGTGCATAGATGTGGCTCCATAGTGTGAACAAGAGACCCGGAAAGCGTGAGTGAGATTATTCACATCTTTGGAATAAAGAAAAAGGTGGCTGAATGAGACCTTTCTCCCCCAAAGGGCTTCCTGTGGTCAGTCAGGTCCACTAACCGGAGAAGGGCCAGTGCTGGACGCTTAGTCTCCATCCGTCTGTCCGTCCTGCAAAAAGAGGCCAAAAGGAGAGGAGGGAGAAGGGAGTGTGAGCTTTGCTTTCCCTGGATGCTGAGCATTCACACACCTGTGCAACTTGGGGCTTCCCAAAAGCCATCCTCGGAAACACCTCTGATGGTGGACGGGACCCATGGATGTCTTTCCCCCATAAGCGACAGGAGGGAAATAGCAACAGCAACAGCAGCTTCATTTATATACTGCTTCAACCCCGCACTAAGCAGTCTCTATGCAGTTTACAACTGTAAGCTAATTGCCCCAAGAAGCCGGGGCCTCATTTCAGTGACCTACAGAAGGATGCCTGAGCTCTGGCTGGTATTGAGCTCACAACCCTGTGATTTGGGAGCAAGTGGCTGAGAACCGGCCTTTGGCCACTGCCCCACCAGGGCCCTAAGAAACCCTTAGGAGAACCTCTCATCCCAAAGAAGACTTCCATGGTGGCTCCGCAGCAAGGCTGGAAATCCAGTTTTTCAAATGCAAATGCAAAGGCTAGCAGAGAGGTGGAAGTGGTTAGGAAAGTGAGGGAGCCATTTGAAGGAAGCCTCTGGGCTCATCTTTGTTGTTGTTGTGCGTCTTCAAGTTGGGCAAACCTAACAAGGGTTTTTATTGGCAAGATTTCTTCAGAGGGGGCTTGCCATTGCCTTCCCCTGAGGCTGAGAGAGTGTGACTTGCACAAAGGCAGGTTTTCATGGCTCAGCTAAAAATTGAAGCCTGGTCTCCAGAGCTGCGTGGTTCATCTGCACTGTGGAAATAATGCAGTTTAAGTAACGTAGCTCCATCCTAGGGAATCCTGGGGTCTGTAGCTTTACAAGGTCTTTAGCCTTCTCTGCCTCTCCAAACTACAAATCCTGTGATTATCTAGGATGGAGCCACAACAGTTTAAGTGGTGCCAATCTGTTTCTACAGTGTAGGCGCACCCTTGGCACTGGGAAATCACACTCTGGTCTCCAGAGTCAAACACTCAAACCACTAGGCCACGCTCTTCTCTACTAGCTGGGTTCAAATCTCCCAACAATTACCCAGAATGAATGCCAGGTGAGCCTCTCTGGGATCTGTTTGCAGAGAAGACAGCGCATTGTTGCTTTCGGCCTGAAGTCAGCAGGGCTGGTGAGTCCGCACCAGCTTTTGGCCTGAACATTAAACGCTTTTCCTATTGGAGCTGGGGATTGGCATGTTGGGTGCTCCCCAAAGTTCAGACTAAAGCCCAGAATGGACTCACCATCTCTACTGACATGGAGGCCTCCCTCCACCCTTGCCCCTCACGGCCACTGTCTGCACCTGGCCCTGGCAATGGCATCCGTGGGGAGAAGGGACCCCCAAGGAAGGGTCTCAGAACAGGACAAGGTTCCCATCCATTGCCTCTGCGGGAGCTGCATTTTTGTCCCACTTGCAGCTTCCCTTTGGTTGGGCTGGAGATGCTGGAAGGCTGCAAAGTGAGCCATCCTTGCCAGCCCAAAGCCCCCACCATCTCGGGGCAAATATTGACCTAACATCTTGAGCCTTGGATGTCCCCCCCCCCCTTGGACAGGCGGCTAATAGCCTTGTCCCCTTTTGTCCTTGTGGGTCCTGTGCAAACAGAGGCCTGCCGTGGAGGGTCCCGGATGTTTGCTCCACCACTAGAAAAGAGCCGCCAGGGCCTCCAAGACGGAGCCAGATGCAAAAGGGCCCTCCACCTGCCTTCTGCCATGGCTACCCTCAAGCATGAGCCGGCAAGGAAAGCGGCTGCTGATGGAGGAAGGGGTTTTGCAAGAAGAAGCCTGCGCAAGGCCTCTGCCGCAATCCTCAAACGGATCCAGACGCCTTCAGCCCATTGGGCCCAGAGGGGTCTTCCTACTGCCCTGGATCTGTATGGGATCACAGGCTGTGGAAGTGACTCTCTCCCCTGATAGATCAGCAAGCTGGGCCAAAACAGGCAAAATGGAGAAATGTAAGGTACTTCATGCAATTTGAATGTTGATCCTGTCCTCTGGGGTATTAGCTGCTACTCCTAATTTGGTGTCATCTGCAAATTTGATAGGGCAAGCTTATCCAAGTCATTGATCAAGAGGCTGAATAGCAAACTGGGCCCAGGACAGAAACCCACTGGACACCCCACTGGTCACTTCTCTCCTGGACGAAAAAGAGCCAAGGACCCTTGAATGGTCCCTAGAAGGTTCAAAATGTTTTGGTCTACTGAGGCAAGGCTTGCCAGACCTGGTTGATGCCTTTCACTCATGCACATATAGTTAGATTTGGGTAAACAGTTTTCCTGAAACATACGACCGAACGGTTCTTCTTTTCTGTGGTGCAGGAACCCATGGAGACAGGTAGACAGACGGAGAGGGTTTCTTCATCCCCTTCATTGCCATGAGCCTGGCGTGGTTGAAGCACCAGGAGACAGAGGCCAGGCACTGCTGACCCTGTCCCCACCATCATCACTCTTCTTGAAATGAATGCACCATTGGTCCCCTTCCCTGGCCTCCTTCCTCCTCTTCCTTGATGGTGTTGCTTTCTCTGGGAAGTGGCACGGGACAGCATTTGAGGTCAAGTGCCCTCCGTGTCTCTTGCTTCCCTTTGAGCCCTGAAGCAGCTGGTGGGCTTTGTTTGTTGTCTTTGGGGGACACAGGCGCATCTCCAAGCCTTTTGGGGGGAACAAGGACCGCAGTTTGCAGAACTGGAGGCACCTGCAAAGGCAGAGGCGGCACTGAGGGAGGGGAGGCCCTGCTTGCCCTGCGCTGCCCCTACAACAAACCTTTGTTCGCGTTTGGGGAGCAGCCAGAAGGAGATGAATGGGCAACTGAGAAGGCGGTAGACATGGGGGTCCCTTTTGCTCTCACAAAGGACCAGGTGGAAGTGGCCGTGCCTTTGCCCTGCCTTTCTGGGACGTCCAGGCATGCAAAATCCTACTCTTGAGTCACAAGGAGCCAAAAGAAAAGGGACAGCCATAGCCAAGAGACTTAGGCATTAAAATTCAACCAAGTTTTCCCAAGCGGTCGCTGCTTCCAACCCACACACACAAAGTGTACAAGTCTCCACAGCTGCGGTGCACCGAGGCCAGAGCCAGGCAGAGGAGCTTTTTCAGGGCATGAGGGGGTGAAATGAGACAGGAAGGGGCAGGTCCTGCTGGGGTAAGGAAACCCTTATTTGACCCCCATGAAGCCCCCCTAAAGTTCCTGGACCCATTTTAACACACACAGACATCTCACACACACATACAGTTGACATTTTTGGCTTGATAGATCAGGGGAATGCTGTGGATGTAGTATATCTTGGTTGCAGTAAGGCTTTTGACAAGGTCCCCCATGATATTCAGACAAAATGTGGGCTAGACCATGCGGCTGTCAGGTGGGTTTGTGGCTGGCTGGCTGGACCCAGAGAGTGCCCACCAATGGCTCCTCTTTGTCCTGGAGCAGAGTGACCAGTGGGTGCCCCAGTGTGACTGGCCCAATACAGCAGATGGGACGGTCGTCCAATCTGCAGGTGACCCCTTCAGCCGCAAAGGCCTGGAAGGCAGAACCAAGATCCAAGAGGCCTGAACAGATTGGAGAGTTGGCTGGGAAGTGACAGAACGACTTCCCACAGGGATAAATGTCAGGTACTCATCTAGGCAAGAAAAGTCAAAGGCACGGACGTAAGATGGATGATGCCTGGGTCCAAGCGAGAGGGCCAATGTGGCACAGTGGTTTGAGCTGTGGACTATGACTCTGGACACTGGGCCGTGGAAACACATTGGGTGGCCTTGGGCAAGTCACACTCTCTCAGCCTCAGGATGGAGATGGCAAACTCCCTCTGAACAAATCTGGCCAAAAAAACCCTATGACAGGGTTACCTTTGGGTTGCCATAAGCCAGAAATGACTCAAAGGCATGTAAGAGCAGCCTGGCTTGGCAGCTGTGTCTGTAAAAAGGGCCTGGCAGTCTCTTGGCACGTTGGTTCACTTTAGCACCCGCAACCTCTGAGTCCGTAAATTAATCTCAGTGGCTGGAGGGGGGGGGATTGTACACCTAAAACTCCACTCGGCCTCACCTGAAAGCAATTACCATCATCCAGAGGGTCTGGCTCTGGGGCTTCTCCTGACAGAGTTCGAAGGCCATTTTTCAGCATTTGCCGATAGCTGTAATTGAAAAGCCCAAGATTGCACGCTCTCTCTTGAGAGAAAGGAAGAGAGAGAGAGAGATGGGGAGTGGGCTGCGGGGAGAAAGGGACCCTCCAGTTGCACCTCATTATCTGCTGGTTGGTCAGTCGGTGGCTCGGTGGGACACTCGGACCATTTTCTCTCCTCCTCCTCCTCTGATAACCACCTAATGACTAAATAAAGCAAGCCAGCTTTCAAACTGATTAGGCCAGATTAATGGGCAGCCGGCCATTTTCCTCCCTGTGCCCATTCATCATGCTGAAGGGTGAGGCCCTTAATGGCTTCCCTGCCTTTAATTGCTCCTCCGAGTCAAAGCCAAGCCACAGCCCTGGCGCTGCTGCTGCGGATGCCATTGCAGACGTTGGCCCGGCCACTGGGCTACTGGCTCCCTTGGCCAAAAAGCCTCCTCTGAAAAAGTTATGGCCAGGACCCAGGTGGGGTCACCCCTCTGGCCGGCTGGACAGTTAAGGCCAGGCTGCCTCTCTGTTGTATTTCCTTTGATTCCGCCAAATGCTCTGAGGCTCTCAATCACTTTTCAAAAGGCAGTCAAAAAGTGTGTTTGTGTGCATGTTGTGTGTCCATGTGCGTGTGCCTAAGTCTCAGCCTCTGCCTCCCTCTCCCTCCATTTATAGTCCATTTGCAGCAATCTTGGCGGGAGCTGCTCTCCTCTGCCATTACCCATGAAAAGCCTTTTCATTAAGCTCTCCAGAAGGAAAACTTTAAGTGGGGCCTCCAATTAACATTGAAAGGAAACAGGGCTGTCCATTTCCAAGACTCACTCGGTCTGACTGAAAGGAAGGGAGGCAGCCTTTGCAAGCCTCTCCTTTATGGCCATCATCATAATGCCCTCGAATGGTCCCAGTCTGGCAGGGACCATCCTCATTCATCCTCTGCCACTTTCCCACTTTCTCGGCTGCTTTTGCAATGTCCCAGTTCCCTTCTCCTGCGTCCACTTTCCCCCTTGGTCCTTTGGTCTTGCTTGGACACAGTATCCTGGTTTGCACCTGTGAAACGTTTGGTGCTAGGATGGGAGACCACCAAGGAATCCCAGGTGCTTTTAGGCTCTATTTCAGAGTTAGGAACTGGCAAAACCACCTCTGGGCATCCCTTGCCTAAGAAAACATTATGAAATTCATGGGGTGGCCATTACTGGACAGGCAGCATACTCATAGAATATAGAAGAGTCTAAACACACCGAAGGCACCAGATCTTGTCTGATCTTGGAAGCTAAGCAAGGTCAGTCTTGGTTAGTACTTGGATGGGACACTGCCAACAAATCCCAGATGCTTTAGGTGATATTTCAGAGGAAGAATCTGGCAAAACTCCCTCTGAGGATTCCTTGCCTAAGAAAACCCCACGAAACCCAAGGGGTCACCATAAGCTGACAGGCGACTTGAAGGCACCCATTCACACACAATATAACGCTGGGGCTAAATACCCCAAAGGCACCAGATTCCTGTCTGATCTTGGTCAGTTCTGAGCCAGGATCTGGCAAAACCACCCCTGGGGATTCCTGGCCTAAGAAAACCCTATAAAATCCATGGGGTCACCATAAGTCAACTGGTGGCTTGGAGGCCCATGGAAGTATTCACCCTCTGAGTCTAAGCTGCAGCTCCCTCCAAAATCCCTGGAGGCTCGAGGGCCAAAGAGACTGTTAACTTTGCTCACATCCTGCGCTGCTGAGAGTGTGTGACGCGACGTTGCGGCCTCTGGCCTTGTGGGGGGAGTCCCATGTGACCCCCATGCGCCTGGCCTCAAGTGATGGATGGGCAGCAGGTGAAGAGCACTGGGCTAATCCAGGCACACTTCTCAGGTTCTCCTGGGCCAGAAGCGGACCCCCACCCCTGGCACCTGCCGCCCCTCGGCCTCCTCCTCCTCCTCCAGAGCAGCCTTATAGGCTTCCCTTAAGACAACCGCTAAGTTGGGGGCTCCTGTCCCCCTCCCCTGCCTCAGATCTCAATTTCGCCCAGAATTTGGCACCTGCTTGAATTTCCCCTCCGCATGGAAAGCAGACGCTGCTCAGCACCCAGAGCAAAGGGATGCCAAGGCTCCCCAGGCTGGCATGAAAGGCATCTCGAAAAGGAGAGATGATCCCTGCTGCAGCTTGGCCCAAACTGGGATCAGCAACCATGGCCTCCGCCTGCCCCGTCCTCTCCTGCGCTGGCCTGCAATGGGATCCCACAGCAGCTGGAAGCGGCCAAGCTGGGCAGACCTCCCTGGTGACTCTGGACCCTGCCAGGCCAGCTTGGATTACTCTGGACAGCCCCGCTTTGCAATCTCTAGGGGTCTCCAGGAAGTTGCGGAGGGTACTGCATTGCAAACACACCCAGCAAGCTTAGGGGAGACCCCCAGAAAAACATCCCAGGACTCCCTCTTCTCGCATGAGGCCTTCAGCTGCGGCTTGGATGGACCCAGGGTTCTGGTGCTTCAGCTCTGATGCCACTTTTGGTATGGTGACAATGGTGGTATATGGAAAGTGTCCTAGCAGTGGCCACCAGTCAGAGCAGAAGAAAGGTCTGTCCAGAAACATGTGTGCCGCCTCCACCATTTCCAAGTCTTGTTGCAGACATCTTCCAGGTTGCAGGCATTTCTGCTGCCTACAGCAGAAACAGAGGCTACAGCAGCCAGTTGCCAGGGCTGCAGGTATCTTCCAGAGATGCATCGGATGTGGATGTGTACAAGGGAAAGGCGATGCCTTGGGACACACGTCCCACATGGAGGCCCTCCAGCCAGCCCCGCCCCGCCTGCCCCGATCCTCTCCCTGGGTCCTCCTCAGAGGATGGGAAGTGCCTCCAAAGCCCCCATCATGCAAACCCTCTGCCAAGTGGATCTGCCATTGACTTCCCCTCCTAACCCAATGCTATTCAAAGGCCTGTAGCTGTGATGGTTCCTCCTGATCCCAATCAAGTTTCCAGAAAAGAAACAGTTGTGGCACCAGTCCCTGGCACACTGGGAGAAAAGGATGGCCAGCTCCGCATGCCAGGTTGGCAAGAGGCACTGGTCTACCAAATGAGCAAGGAAGGCGAATGTATGTACAAGCCTCCAGCCCTCAGGAGAAGCAGCTTCATGCTGGCATCTTCATCACCTGTGGGCCCCTTTTTTTTGTGCTCCCGGCAGCCCAAGAGAGAGGCTGAAGGAGAGAGCTGCCCGGCCCCTGTGCCCCCTTCCCACATGCAGCAAAACTGAGGCCACGATTTAGGCCACGGAGTCTCCCTTGGGGTCACGCAAGAGCTAAGGAAGACCTATGGGTCCAAACACAGAGGAGGAGGACGAGGAGGAGGAGCAAGAGGCAGCCCCTTCTGTGGACCCTCCATCAGCAGCTCCCCTTTCCTTCCTTTTTGCTTGAAGGGTCCCTTCCTCGCCGCCTGTTGAGCTTTTCCAAACCCAGCAGCGTAAGCTGCATTTGCCGACCACTTCTTCGCCTGCCACATCTTAATCCTCTCTGCAAACTCTCAAATGTTTGCTTGTTCTCGCTCTGTGTGCCTTTCCCAGTTGCCCCCTTTGCTCCGAGGCCTTCCTTCTCTATTCTTGTGGGGTCCCAGGGCACCCTCTGGTCTTTGGGGGGCTTCCCAAAGGCCTGCGCTTTCCTTCTTGGCTGCCATGGCTACCTCTGGCCCGCCATCCATGTTGACCTTCCTCTGCCTGAGTGGCTCTGAATGGCCTCTGAGGTAGGTAAATGTATGCGCTGCTGACACCGAGCGCATGATTCCGGCCGGAGGGGCCCCTCGGCCCTTTGTTGCCCAGCTTGTCGGAGGGCCGGACGCCGTGTCGGGTCCTTTGTCGCACGTGCGGCCGAGGCAGGGCCAGAGTTAATGGAGAGCCTTGTTCAGAGCCACCGGAGCAGAAAGCCAGCTTTGTCCGAGGAGACAAAGGACAGTGTCAGATGCATTGAAGCCAAGGAGGGAAGAAGGCAAGAGAAGACAACCCTGGCTCCCCAGAGACCCTCCTTTTCCTTGATGGACAGTTCCTTCCTCGGCAGGAGCAGCAGCAGCAGCTGCCAAAGGGCTCTTCTCTGTCCTTTTGGCCGCCGGCCGAGGCCTCCTTGCAAAGGCCAGACAAGGCCCTCCTCATCTGCCTGGGCCTAAGGCCTCTGGCCACATCTCCTTCTCTGGAGGCCTTAGGGCAGAGGCTGGACGGCCGCCTCTCAGGGATGTCTTTGCTGTGGATTTCCTGCATGGCCCTTGCGACCCCTTCCAATAACGCTAAGCCAAAGGCAACCACGGTGGCCCATGAGGCCAGGCCCAAAGTCCAGGACACATCAGTCCCTCATGTTTGGAAGAAGGCCCTCCAAAGAAGGGCTGGGTGCTTCTTCACTGGACAGTGGCCTTCTCTCCAGAAACCTTCAGTTGTGGATTTCCTGCATGGCAGGTTTCGACGAAATGGTCCTTGGGATGCCTTCCTACATTATGCTTCTGTGATTCTAAGCATCAGAGGCAACCATCCTGACCCATGAGGACAGGTCTAAAAAATTTCCCCTCCGACAGCCTCCATTTTTCTTACAATTTCCATTTTGGCGGCAAAACGTCTAGATCTCTGCTTTTCCAACATGCCAAGACAGCTGGTGAGGCAGGCTTCCTCTACCTTGAGGGAGGAAGGAAGCAAGCTTGTTTTCTGCTGCTGCAGAGACTAGGACCCGGAACAATGGATGCAAGCTCCAGGAAAAGAGATTCCAGCTCAACATTAGGAGGAACTTCCTGACAGTAAGGGCTGTTTGACAGTGGAACACATTCATTCAGAGATTGTGGTTCAGAGTCTCCTTCCTTGGAGGTCTTTAAGCGGAGGCTGGATGGCCATCTGTTGGGGATGCTTTGTTTGGGAGTTCCTGCATGGCAGAATGGGGTTGGACTGGATGGCCCTTGGGGTCTCTTCCAACTCTCTATGATTCTATTATTCTATCTCCCCCCTTTCCTCTCTGTTTTGCTCTTTGCACATGCTCAGGAGGGGATTCTGGAGGCAGCCGCTGTTGGCTCAGAGGCACACCTGGAAACAACAGCAGGATCATTGTATTTTTATTCTTGCTGTAAGCTGCCTTGATCCTGTCGGAGAGGCCTGATAAATAATAATAATGATAATAATTATTATTAGGATCCCATAGGGACGAATCCCACTCTTCCCCAACTCAGGCTTTAGGGCATTGCTTCCTACAGACACATTTCTGCAACACAACACTGAGAGTCTGTCTTTCTCCAGCCTACCTTTGCCATCCTCTAAATTCCAATGCTGCAAAAAAACTTCCAGCTAGACAGAGGACAAGGAAGGAAGGATGGTTTGGACTGAGCTTCCATAAAAAGTCTTTGCAAAAAGTAGCTTTTGAAGCTGAGGTTCGCCTGAGCATCCAGACCAGGATCCTCCTGCTCAAGAAGGTAGTTTTGTGACTCCTTCTTTGTTCATTAGGGTTAAACTGTGGAAAATCCTGTGCCAAGCCTGGGTTTGGCAGAGTCTGGGCATCTCCTCCCCTGCTCCCAGGAGGTCTGGAGCTGGACGTCCGGGTGGAACAGCTTCTTGCCTTTTCTGTTCTCAATGTGTGGACCTGGCCTTCTTTAGGTATCGCTTGTTTCTGCAATTGGGAATTGATCCTGTCAATGCCTCCAGGTATGAACATGAGAGATCGGGATGAGGGAAGTGGGTCATTTTTATTATGCATACAGTGCTTTCCAGCAATTTTTTCTTTGAATTTTGAGAAACTGTTATAAATTGGCCATGTGTGTTTTCCTCATTCTGTTTTTGCAACGGCTTTCTGGTTCAGACAGAGAGACCTGATTTGAAGCAGCAATGGCTTCCCACTATAAGCGTAAAGGGCTCGGAGTTTAAGCGTAATCTATAGGCCACTTGGGGGTCATTATCCCATTTATTTAGGTCATAAAACCATTGCAAAATACTTTATTATCCTTTTTAAGAGTATAGGAAACAACTGCAATGTTGGAAGTAAGCACTAATTTCTAAGAAAAATTCTTTTGGGATAGAAGAGGGTATAGCCACCTGATTCCATGTCTACAGAAAAGGTGGGATAAAAATACAAAAAGATGACGACGACGACGATGGTGCCGATGTAAGTCCTGATGAGGCCAATGGTGCTGAACTCTGTTTGCTGCTACATGGAAATGATCCCCATTGAGCTTAATGGGCCTTACTTCTGAGCAGACATGCATCGGACTGCATTTTGCAGTTAGAACATTGGGATACAAAAATTTACATTTTTACTTCATAAGGGCATGTATATCTGTTTGCATGGCACACCCATTCAGTACTTTAAAAGACGGGCCAGAATCTCATATTGCCTCCACATATTGCAATGTTACGTATGTAGTACAGGAGCTAAACGGTCCTATTCCTGATCTGTGAAGATGCAAGAGCTCCCAACTGGATTGGGTCCAATGCAACCCAGCTGGATCCCCTTCTCTGGGGTCCCCTCACGCATCAGTGATCATCCCAAATTGGCCCCAATTCACATCAGTTATAAGATCCTAGAATCCTAGAGTTGGAAGAGACCCCAAAGGTCACCCGTTCCAGCCCGCTTCTGCCATGCAGGAACTCTCAGTCAAAGCCCTTCCTGGGACAGATGGCCATCCAGTCTCTGTGTAAAGACCTCCAAAGAAGGAGAGTCCACCACTTTTTGAGGGATTGTATTCCACTGTGGAAGTTCCTCCCAATGTTTAGGTGGAATTTATTTTCCTTGACCTTGTCTCCATTGCTCTGTTTCTATTTCTCTGAAGCAGCAGAAAACAAGCTTGCTCCATCCTCTACATGCCATCCCTTTAAAAATATAAACAGGGCTGTAGTGAGCAAGCCATGGAAACAGCCAATCACAGAGCTCCAGGAGTCCAGCCAATGAGAAGCTGGCTGGGCAGGGCTATAAAAGAGCCTGAGCACTTGGGTTTTATTTTGTTGGGAGTTTTGAGGGAAGAGACATCTTTGGAGGGAGGGTGTGCTCTTGGGGTTCCTGTGGGAACATTTATAGGATAGTTATAGGCCAGGGAAGGGTCTGAGGAGTCCAGTAGGGACTAGAGAGGCTTGAGGGACTCTGAGAAAGAGAGGCTCAGAATAAGCCTGGAGGTTAAGGAAGCTTTTGTTTTTAATATTGGAGAAGGTTGCCTGAGTGGCTGTAGTATTATTGTTTAAGGAACTTTTGTAACTAAGGAATAAGACAAACAAAGCTTTAAGTATATTTCAATAGTTGTTTCTTTATTTTAGAAATAAACTTCATTCATGTTTTGAAGTACTGCTTGGCCTCTGTTAAACTATTGAAACACGCTACCAAAGATAACAGTGCCTCAGTAGGAGATAGGTGGTGAGTGAACTAGAAAGTGTTCTCTACACATAAAACGGCGGCAGCATCAGGATTCGAAGAGTCCGGTTGCCAGAACTGTTTTGAAGTTTGGGGTCTGAGTGGAATACCAGATACCCATAGTTGGTTTGGCGTTGAGTCAGGGGAGTAATCTCTGAGGTAATAGAAAAGGGTAATTGTAGGAGATTACTTGGAACCCAACCACGCCAACGTTAATTTAAACGCTAGTCTCTGAGGTAAAAGCCTTGGGTATTGTAGGAGACTAGTGAATAGAAGTAAAGACAGACATAAAGTGATTCCTGAGGTAAAAGTCTGGGTAAAGTAAGGAATCACTGGTCTGACTTTGAGATTTAAATAAGATCTCTATATCTGGTGAAGGCACAGATAAGTCAAAGTGATTCCTGAGGTAAAAGTCTGGGTAAAGTAAGGAATCACTAGTTTGACCTGGAGATTTAAGTGAAATCTCTATACTTAGTGGAGGCACAGTTAATTTACAGTGATTCCTAAGGTAAATGTGATTGGTAAAGTAGGGAATCACTAATTTTATTTTAAGAGCCAAGTGAATTCTTATTGTTCCGTTGAGGCAAAGTAAAAAATTATTTCCTGAGGTAAAAGTTGTGGGTATTTGTAAGGAAATACTGCTAACATGCCTCCTAAGAAAGTCAAAGCCCCAGCATTAGTTGAAATGTTGGAGAAAGAGGAAGTTACGGAAGAAATGGTGGCTAGTGTTGACACAGATGGGTCTGAACCTACAGAAAGTTTAGAGATGTGGAAACAGGAATTGAAAACGAAAGAGAGAATAGAAATGGCCAGGATAGAGAAAGAAAATGAAAGGATTTTGAAAGAAAAAGAACAAGAAAATGAAAGGATTTTGAAAGAAAAAAAAAGGATAGGATTGTGAGAGAGAAAGAGATTGAAAAGGAAATTGAATTAGCCAGAATTGATAGGCTTTTAAGAGAAAAAGACATGGATTGTCAAATGAGAATGAGGAATTTGGATCAGGGAATCCCTTTACCTCAAGTGGTCTCTGAGGTAAATAGAGTACCACAAATTGACATGAAGAGGTTTCCCAGATATTATAAAGGGGACAACATCGAGGCTTTCTTTGTTAACTTTGAGAGAACTTGTTCAGAATGGAACATAAAGGATGAGGAAAAAATGAGTTACTTGAGATCGCAGATTAGTGGGGGTCTCACGGAACTCTATGTGGAAATGAGGACCGAGGAAGCCCAAAATTATGAATTATTTAAGGAAATGGTGAGGCAAAGGTTTGGCTTTACACCAGAACATCATAGGTGTCGATTTAGGGCAATTAAAAGAGGGGGAAATGAGTCCTTTTGTCAATTGGGGGCCAGGCTAGATAATTTACTAAAAAGCTGGATTGAGGGAGCCAAGATTACAACTAAAGAAGAATTACAAAATTTGATGGAGTTAGAACAATTTTATAATGTTATATAGATGGCTGGTACAAGACCGGCAACCGAAAACAGTGGCAGAGGCAGCTAAACTGTTGGATGCTATAGCCTTAGTCAGGGAAGATGGCAAAAAATTTACAAGATCTGAGGGGAAATCTCAAGAAAGTGAGAGAAGAAGTCCTAAAAATTGGCATACCTCAGTGGAGAAGAGTAGTAGCAGTAAAAATGTTAAGCCCTGGCAGCAAGAGAAACAACATGGAGTTGAGAGAAAAAGTGTTGGGCTGAGAGAGTGTGACCTTGAGGCGCATAAAAGAGACAGTGGTCCTAAAGAACAATTTAGACCCAATATTAAAAAGTGTTATGAATGTGGAAAACTGGGTCACCTCAGATATAACTGTCCAAATATATATGGTAGAGACTCAAAAACAAACATGAAAACAGCTTATTGTGTAAAGGCAGTTAAACCAACAAAGCACGAATGTAGTTGCAGAGAGCAGACTGAGGCGGCAGTTGCCTTGGAGACAACAGTTGAAACAATGTCTGACTCTAGAAGGGCCTCTTCTCCGAGACCTTGCCTGTTCGTGACAAATTTACCTCACGAATTAGAAAATGAAGAACATAGAGAATTAATAAAAATAAATACAGTGGTCCCCCGGTTTACGAATCCCCCAGGGTACCAATCCCCCGGGGTACGAAACCGGCGGGACCGCTACAATATCTCCCGGGATCCGAAAGATCCCCCGGGATACAGGGGAAAAAAACGCGTGGCCCCTTTAAATCGGCCGCGCGGTCCGTTGCAAATAGCGGTCCCCCGGGAAACGAAAGCTTCCGGGTTACGAAAGGTAATCCGGAACAGATTACCTTCGTAACCCGGTAGACGACTGTAAGTCCTGGGTGTGGGGTTTTCATGATTCAGGAGCTGAAGTGTGTATAGTCAAATCACACTTAATAGCACCTCAAGATTTATGCCCAGAGGAAGAATTGGTGTTAAAGGGCTTAGGAGGTCCTGCTTTTAAGGCACCAGTAGTCAAGTTAGACATTTCATTCAGAGGACACAAACTCCAGTGGAAATTTGCAGTCTGGGATGATATTCCATTTCCTTGTCTAATTGGGAATGACCTGGACAGATATTTTAAGTTTGCTTTTGTTGTCACTAGACAACAAGAGAGAGAGAAATCTTCAGAACAGGTCAATCCATTGCTTGAGAGAAAACAAGGAGAAAAGGAGAGGACTGAACATGAGGGGAAAGTACTAAATACCTCAGAGAGTAAAGATTCTGAGGAGATTAAAGTCAGAAATGACTGTGACTTTGTTCAGGAACAAAGGAATGATGAAAGTTTAAAATCCTTGTTCACTTTGGTAAACGATGAAACTAACATAGAGCTGAGTAAAGAACACCCTCACAGATTTAGAATCATAAATGACAACTTATATAGAGAGGTCCTAAAGTGCAAGTATAGCACCCAAAAGGAAATCCACAAGCAGTTAGTGGTCCCTCGAAAATATAGAAGCCAGATTCTAGAAATTGCCCATTCTAGTTCATTTGGAGGGCATCTGGGAATTAAGAAGACCACCGAAAGAATCTCTTCAAATTTTTATTGGCCCGGGATGGGACAAGATATTAAATATTATTGTCAGTTCTGTGTCAGAAAGTGGGCACTGGCAAGGATAAGACCAAAGCCAAGCTTTGTCCATTACCAGTAATATCTCAACCGTTTCAAATGATAGGCATAGACATTGTGGGTCCATTACCTCAAGCAACCCAGAGAGGTAATAAATAGATTCTGACTCTGATAGACTATGCGACGAGATATCCTGAGGCAGTGGCTTTGAGAAATATGGAGACAGCAACGGTGGCAAACGCTTTAATCAATATTTTTTGCAGATTAGGATTTCCTAATGAGATTATCTCAAATTTAGGAAGTTTGTTTACTTCCAAGTTAATGCAGAGACTATGGAAGGTCTGTGGAGTTAAACATACAACCACAACTACTTATCACCCACAAAGCAATGGCTTGCTGGAGAAGTTTAACGGGACATTAGTCCACATGATTAAATCCTATGCTAAGGAAAACCAAAGAGATTGGGACACCAAGGTGCAACACCTGTTGTTTGCGTATCGTGAAGTTCCACAAGAAAGCTTAGGATTCAGTCCATTTGAGTTGCTGTTAGGACGCAAAGTGAAAGCACCTTTGGATCTTATTTGCCATGAGTGGGAGACTCCAGACGAAAAAGAGCCTGATGATGTGGTGACATATGTCCAAAACCTGATGACATCCTTGAAACAAGTCATACAAATTGCTGGAGAAAACTTAAGAAGAACCCAGAGTCAACAAAAGACTTGGTACGACAAAAAGGCCAGAGCGCGAAGTGTTGTGCCGGGAGATGAAGTTTTGCTTCTACGACTGACGAGAGGGAACAAGATTCATTCAATATGCATGGACTGGCCCAATTCAAGCGACCGAGAGGATCAACGACGTGAACTATATAGTGGACTTGGGAGATGATGGGGGATGTAAATTGTATGGGGGATGTAAAATATGTTAAAACCCTAACACAGGAGAGAAAATCTTGTGTTATATGCTGTCAAAGAGATGGGGGATGAAGGGATTGCCGTTCCCAGGTGGACACTGGAAAATGCGGGGAAGGAAAAGGTTCAAGAGGTTACTCTTGACTCTGCTCTTACTCCTCAGCAATGAGAGGAGGTAATGCAGGTGTTAAGTTTAAAGAACTTCCTGACAGTAAGGGCTTTTCGACAGTGGAACACACTCCTTCCTCAGAGTGTAGTGGAATCTCCTTCGTTGGAGGTCTTTAAGCAGAGGCTGGATGGCCATCTGTCGGGGATGCTTTGATTGGGAGTTCCTGCATGGCAGAATGGGGTTGGACTGGATGGCCCTTGGGGTCTCTTCCAACTCTATGATTCTAATATAAGCTGTTCTTTTAAAGTCTCTCTTCTGCTTCCCTCGTTGCATTGACAAGATTTAGGACCAATGCGTTGGGCTGAAAAAGAAAACCAGCCTAAAAGGGATGTGCTTCTCAATGCATCCGGGGCAGTTATGGGCAAAGAAAGTTGGAGAGTTTGTTATGGGCCCAGAGCGGAGTGGAGCTTAAGGAAGGAGGGAAGGCCCCACAACAAACTCCAACTCCCAGAATTCCATAGCCTCGAGCCAGGATGCTGAAAAGCAATGGCAAACCGGGTTATTTCTCCAGGACAAGGCACTGCAGAATGTAGGACTTTGAAGCAAAATGTAGGACCTCCCAACCAAATCAAAAGGCTAAAAACATTCATACAAATACAAATTCCTATGCTTCCCGGTCATGCTCAAAAGGGAGGACATTTTGGAATCCCTCCTGGACAGGTGGCTGGGATGTAGGACATGTCCTGGGAAAGGAGGACACCTGGTCACCCTGTGCCCTTTGGGTTGGTGGGTTGGAGAGAGCCTGTCTTGAAGCAGGAGGACTGGGCTTCACAGCACTGCAGCCATGGGAGCAAATCCCCAGGAGTCCACGTGGCAGCTGGGGGATTCTGGGAGCTGTGGTCCAAAAAAAGGGACCTGAGCCACTCTGTCCGTCCATTTATACAAGATTGATATCTCTGCATCAAAAGTGGTTCAATGGCAGCAGGAGTGAGGCCACCCCACTGTCCAGTCTGACAGAGGTCCAGTCTCCAAGGTTGCCATTTGAACAGCAGCCAAAAGCCAGTGTCTCTTCTTTGGGAATCTTCATTTGGGGGACGATGAAGCCCCCCATCTCCCCCCTCCAACTCTGGGAAGATGGAAGGATGCCATTGAAGCAAAGTGGAACAGAGACAAAGCTGTCAAACTTTAATTTCCAGGCTAAGTAATGGCAGAAGATCCATCATTTCATTATTCTTGACCCTCGGAACAAAATTTATTGGTGCTTTCAGCTTTGGCACAGTCCCGCTTAATGGGGAGCGTAATGCACTCATTTAGGGCTTGGTTTGCATAATCGCAGCCTCTGTATGCATCGGCCTTCCTTGCCTGGCTGCTCTTGCGAGGCCCCCCAAGAAGCAGCCGAGGGAAGTGGGGCCTATCAGTCATGCCTCCGCTGCCGCCTGGGAATAATCGATAGGCAGGATAGTCCCATTCCCTTTCTCCTGTAGGAACGGCTAAAACAGTAAAACACCCATTGATCTTAAGGAGGGAAATTAAAAGGCAGGCACCCATCTCATCCCCTCCCCACCCACTTTGCAAAGCACTCTGGCTATAGTTGAGGCTGCAATGAATTCAAAGCCACCTACAAATGTGGGATGGGGAAAAAAGGCTTGTTCGGTTGGAAAGCAGACCAACAAATGGGTCTGAAAAGAGGCTTAGGATCATGCAGCTGGAGGGGGACCCCCAGGGCAACCCCATCCTCTGCCCCATATGCAGGAAGGCACCACTAAAGCACCCCCAGAAGAAGACCGTCCCTCCAT
The DNA here is from genome assembly GCA_034509955.1 of Urosaurus nigricauda. Classification (NCBI taxonomy): domain Eukaryota; kingdom Metazoa; phylum Chordata; class Lepidosauria; order Squamata; family Phrynosomatidae; genus Urosaurus; species Urosaurus nigricauda. Next base: position 278,889,741 of record JAOEGL010000003.1, read on the forward strand.
AAAGGAGGAGAACAGCCACAAAACTTTGACCAAAGCAGACCTGCGGCTAACATTGTCACAACCATTTATTGCCCTGTTACCCAAAAGGCAAGGGTCCCTAAAAGGCACCCGCAGTCCATATGCAAAGGGGAGATTTAATTAGTTCAAATGAAGGCTCCAAGAGGGCTTTTGGGGAACTGAAAAGCCAGGGTCAGACCTGTGTATAACAGTTGCCAGAAATGGCCTGAAGACGGGGAAAGGAGCAGATTCCAACCTCGGTCGACAGTCAGCCCTTGTGGCTCAACACACAGAGCTCTCTGTCGTTCCTGCACACAATTGAGATTGCAAGCTGGGAGTTCCAGTTTTCTTTCCCTGCTTCTGCACCTCCAGATGTGCTTCAAAATCCATGCACTAGCACCCCCGGGGCACAGAGCCTGCCCACGTTACTCCACCAACACCGGGACTGTTACCCAAAAGGCAAGGGCCCCAAGTCAGTATCCAAAAGGGGGGGGGGGGGTTAATTAGCTCAAACGAAGGCCATGAGCAGGCAATCCGTTTTTAAGTGTAGAACTGAATTAACACCGGATTTGTTTTCGTTGGGCATATATATATATATATATATATCAAAGGAGAAATTTAAAGATGTAAATTACAAAGTGATGCATTCTATGGTTATTGCAGCAAGACGGTTGTGTGCCCAGAACTGGAAAATGGATCCTATTAAAGTCTTTGAGTTGGTTGAGATGGACATAATGGCCACTTTGATCAAAGCAAAATTGTTGGGCAATTTTTAAAAAGATTGGGAGCGATTACTGTATGAAGAAAAAAGAAGGGAAGATATTGGTTGCAGAAATTGAGGATTGAAGCAATTTTGTTTAACCGTTTAGGTCAGAAGTAACTTAAAAAGTAGATTTCAAAGACATGGCCATGTTAGTATGGCAAATCAGTATGCAAAAAGATCTTGCAGCACCTTTGAGAGTAATAGAAAGAGAGACTCATAGCATCATAGAGTTCTGATAGCTCTGATAGCTTTTAGAGCTGAAGAGCGGGGTATAAATAAATAAATATTAAATATTATCATTATAGAGTTGGAGGGGTCCAACTGGAGGGCCCTCCAGTCCAGAGGTTGGTAGCATGAGCTTTCCTAGACTTGAGCCCACTTCCTCAGATGCATGATGTGCAGAGTCCAAGGACAGAACAATTAAAGCAGACTGTGTGTCCAGACAGCAATAGAAATTCAAAACTTTGTGGCTGTGGAGATGAGGAGACAAGAGGTTCCACCTAAACATCAGGAAGACCTTCCTGAGGGTAAGAGCTGTTCAGGAGTGGAAGGTGCTGCTGCTGCCTCAAAGTCTGATGGAGTCTGTTTTTTTTTTTTTTTTTTGGAGTTTTCTAAAGAGACGGCTGGCTTGGATGGGGTCTTCCTACCTGGCAGAAGAGGGCCGGACTGGATCAGGGCCCTTGGGGTCTCCCTATGACAGATCTCCATCCAGCCTTTGCTTGAAAGCAGCCTCCAAAGAAGGAGACCACCAGACTCCATTGAGGCAGCAGCTTCTACCAGTGTCAAACAGCTCTTATTTATTTGATTGACTGATGGATTTCTCCTCGAAAGGGACCCAAGACAGCTCACAAAACTTACTGTCAGGAAGTTCTCCCTAATGTGGAAGAACTAAGTGGAATCTGTTTTCCTGTTGCTCCATTGTGTCCTATTCTCTGGAGTTGCAGAAAACAAGCTTGCTCCATCCTCCGTCCAGACTATCCTCATGTCCCCTCTTGACCTTCCCTTCTCCAGGTTAAACATCCCCAGCTCCCTAAGTCGCTCCTCAGAGGGCTTTATGGTTTCCAACCCTTCACATTTTGCTTGTCCTGCTCTGGACACACTCCCTGGTTGACCACATCCTTCTTGAATTGTGGTGCGCAGAGCTGGACACAGACATAAGAGGAGTGCTGCAAGTGTTCCCGCTGTGCACGCAGATGTGCCTCTTTGGCTGGTGCCTTGGCCCCTCTTTGCCAGTGCCCTTAACTCGCCCCTTGGTCCACTGGGGCTGCAGAAGGGCCGCTGGGCACTAAGGGGTGGCATAACCATCCCCGCCAGCTTTGGCCAGAAGTCAAGTGGGAGGAGGGTCTCTGAGGTGCCAGGGGAGGTCGCGGTGTCCCTCGAGGCCCCCAGAGGGCACTCTTGGTCAGCCGGATGCTGGTATGGAGGGCCTGGCGGCTGGAGGTGCCACCTGCCAGGAGGCAGCGACCTGAAAGGAAGAGATCCAAAGGAGTTGGTGGGGATCTAAGCAAGAGCTGCTGCCAGGTCCCTCAAGGGTTTCCCCCAAAGCCCACGGCAAGTAGAAGGCAATGGCCACTGCAGCACCAGCCCAATGGACCGTCCCCATGAAGGGGCTGGGGACCTCATAGCTGTGGCTGGGCAGCCTGGCATCCATCGCCCTTCCTGGCTTCTGCATACCCAAAGAGCATCCCAGGGAGTCCGGCCTATTCGTCCCTCTCAGGTGAAGAAATGCCTGCAACTGGGTCTTCCTCCTGATTTTCCTCTCCGGTGTGGATCAGGTCCAGGCGATGTGAAGGGCCATGTCTCCCAGTGTGAAACAAGGGTCAGGGATGCCCTGTTCCCGCATAGTTGCTTAGAAGAGCCATGCCTCCTGAGATGCCCTCGTGGTCTCTTCCAACTCTATGGTTCTATGATTCTATGCCCTCTTCTGCACCACTGCAAGAACTGTGCCCCTTCTTTGGCCTGGAAATCCTGGCTGGGCGTCCCACTGTCTCTTCCACAACAGCAGGGTCTGACATGGTCTGGCTGGCCAGAGCTGACCTCTGGACCTCCCAGCAGGTGCCCACAGGTCAGTGCCCTCATTGGGGGAGGCAATGGAGCCCTCCTGCCCTCCATGGAGCAAAGAAGGGATCAAGGGGGCCTTTCCTGGGCTTGCCACCCACATCCCTCTCTGGAAGGGGGCCCTTGCAGGGTTTCTTTGGGGGGGGGGTCCTGAGGGGCAATGCCTGACCCTCCCGGGGCATTCGCACACACTTCCAGCCTCTGGACGACACTGGTCCTGCTCTGCTGTTTGCTGGCTGTTCCCCAGAGGCTGAGCCTCTTTCTCAGAGGGAAAGCCAAAACACCTGGAGCCCCCCCCCCCCATTTGGGGGAGATGGCAGGGAATAATCCTCCCCCCCCAAAATCCCCATAAGCAACCCTTGTTTCCCCAGGGAGAGGCCGAGGCAGGGTCTGCTCCCCTCGGAGAGAGAGTTGGGACCCTTTGGCTGGGATCCTGGAATCTGCTGCTTTTGCGGGAGATGCAGGGTGGCCAGGCACGCCCTCCTTTTCCAGGACATGTCCTACATTGGCGGACCCCTATCCAGGAGGAATTCCAGAGTGTCTATGACTATGAAGCCCATTGAGTAATACAACAACAATAACAACAATAATAATATTTTATTTATAGCCCTCTCCTCTGTCAGCCAATTGGAGCAGGTTATAGCAATTAAAAATACAAGATAAAATATACAATAACCCATGCCCCGCCACCCACCCCTTAAAACTGAATTAAACTAACATTAAGTTAAAACAATGTAATTAAAATTCACAAAATAAGACAACACAACCATTGCATGGGTATCAGGGTCAAGATGTTGAAAGTTAGAAAATTAAATTAAAGGGAGAGCTAGACTCGAACATTGCCGGCGTTAAGAACATCACATTTGCTGCTTCGCTTCCAGAAATGTATCTACTTTGCACTCTCTCCTTGCTGCAAATATGGGGATAGGATGGATCCTTCTAAAGTTCTTTTTTCATGGGAGGAGCAGCAGCAGCAGCAGGCAGGACTCACACCCAGAGCTTGGGGCGCATTTGTTCCTCGGAGAGGAGAAGGGCAGCAAACGTATTAGGCAAAGGGATGCATGAGGGCACAGTGCAAATACTGAAATATTTCCCCCCTTAATTTCATCACAATCAGGGTGGTCAGATGTCCTTCTTTTCCAGGACACATCCTCCATGTCAACCTTCTGCCCAGGAGGAATTCCAAAAGGTTCCCCATTTGGAGCATGACTAAGAAGCATGGATTTATAGTTCTATGAGTATTTTGAGGCTGGGTTTTTTGGATTTATTTATTGGGGGGGGGGGTAATGTCCTGCCTTTTTCTCAAATATCCTACATTTTGTAGAGCCTTGTCCTCCTTCATGGCCACATTAGAATAATAGAATCCTAGAGTTGGAAGAGACCACAAGGGCCATCCAGTCCAACCCCCTTCTGCCATGCAGGAACTCTCCTTCAAAGCATCCCGGACAGATGGCCATCCAGCCTCTGCTTAAAGACCTCCAAGGAAGGAGACTCCACCAAAATCTCCGAGGAAGGAGTGTGTTCCACTGTCGAACAGCCCTTACTGTCAGGAAGTTCCTCCTCATGTTGAGGTGGAATCTCTTTTCCTGCAGTTTGCATCCATTGCTCCTTGTGCAGCAGAAAACAAGCTTGCTTCCTCCCCAATATGACATCCCTTCAAACAGGGCTACCATATCACCTTTTCTAGCCGCCAGACATGTTCACAGTTGTGCAGCAAACGTCTGAAAGGAGGGCGGGTCTTCCCCTGCAATTGTGCAAAATTGTGGGGAATTCAGCTCCTTGCTCATCCATGGAAACCACACTCTCTCAGCCTCATAGGAATATGATGGGGAAACTCCTCTGAACCAATATTTTTAGAGTCAGCAAGCTTTCATGGTTTGGGCATCGGACTCTGGAGGCCAGGATCCAAGTCCCTGCTCAGCCACGGAAATCCCATTGTGCCACACTTCCCTTTGCCCATTGAGAGCCCCCCATTGCGAAATGGAACGGCATCACCGCAGTTCTCGAAGGTGGCTATATACGGTATCTCATGCCACAAAACCCTGGAATCTTGGAATCCTGGAGTTAGAAGGGAAGCCAAAGGGTCATCTAAATAAATAAGATGAAACAAATAAATTAAAGTAGTCCACCCCTCCGTTCTTCCATGCAGGGAAACACAGCTAAAGCACTCCTGAGAGTGCTTTTGAAAGAACTCCAAAAAAAAAAAAAAAAAAAAGTCCTTCCTCCGCCTTCATGGCACTCTGATCCACTGTCAAAACTCTTCTTTTGGGCAACAGTCCCAATGCACAAGATGTCGCATTGTGAAAAGTGCCCCATTGCACAATGGGAGCCTGAACAAAACAGAGGCTGGATGGCCATCTGTCCAAATGGGGATGCTTTGATGGAGACTTCCTGCATGGCAGAAGAAGGAGGTTGGACTGGATCAGGGCCCTTCTTGGGGTCTCTGCCGACTCTTTGACTCTGTGATTCTATGTGTAAGTCCCCTGACAGGAGCAGTCAGACATTTCTGCCCAATGGCTGCAGAAGTGGGTCTGCACCTTCAGCCTCTTTGCATATTCAGTTCTGCCTCACGCACTGATGTGCACTGAACATCTGGATGCGCATCGGGTTGCATATTTGATGTCTCGGTTCAGTTGTGCAGTGCTGCCATTCAACACAAGGGTTGCCAGTACATGCAGAGATTTTTGTTGTCCAGCCACACGGCCGGATTGTGTGTGTTTGCACTCTGCAAGATCACCATTTATTACTCTGTTCCTAAGAAACCTTTGCTCAGGCTGCTCCCTGTTTGGAGAGTTGGGGGGCTCAGGGGTCTTCTTGGGGGCAAGCTGGGGGCTGCCGGGCGCATGCCAGGACCCCCAGCAGCAGCAAGGGCTGGACCCCTGGTCAGTGGGGCAATGAGCCCAGTCCAGGGCCAGCCTTGCATGATGGCATGCCTCTGTTTCTCTCTCTCTCCCCAAAGAAAGGCCCAAAGAGATGCAGCAGGGCAGACTCTGCCAACTGCCAATTACTGGGCCTTTCTCATGCAAACGGATGGTGTCCGAGGCTCCTGCAGAGATCTAATCTGAGGAGAGCCTCCCTCCAAGAGATGGAATCACTTCGCACCTGGCTCCAGGAAGCTGCTCCAGACCTGCTCCTGTCTCAGTCCCATCCGAGAACAAAGGCTGCCCTGAATGGACTCTCAACCCATTTGTTGATCTTGTTGGCTGCCCATGGGATCCTCCTAAGTCCTCTCCTCCTCCAGCTTTCCTTCTACCTGCTGCCTCCTTTAGTGTCCGGTTCTGACATCTGGAGATGGAGATGATGGGGAACACAGTGGCTCCAACAATCCCCAATTCAGTATCTTTAGGATCTTCTCTAGTTCTTTCATGGCTGCCCTTCCCATTCCTAATCTTCTTATGGTTTCCTGGCTGCGGTCCCCTTTCTGATCAATGATATTGGAGTTCTTTGACTATTTTCATTTCCTTGTCATCTGCAGTCATTACTTTTGTTTTCTTAAAGTTCAGTGTTAAGCCTACTTTAGCACTTTCTTTTTTGACTTTCTTTAGTAATTGTTCCAGGTCTTTGTGGTTTTTGTTAGTAGTATGGTGTCATCTGCGTATCTTAAGTCCTTGATGTGCCTTCCTTCTGCCTCCTTCCTTTGAGTCGAAGGCTGCTCTGCTTATGGCGTTTTCTGCAGACAGGCTAAAGAAATAGGAGGGTAGGATACATCCTGGCCTGATTTCTTTGCCAATTGGGAACCATCCTGTTTCTCTGTATTTGGTTCTGACAGCAGCCTCTTCCCCTGAGTCCAGGTTGTGCAAAAGGACTAGGATCAGACGGAGTGGCTTCTATTAATGGGCCACGGACTTTCCAAGTAACTCTCCCCATCCCCAGCTCAGGAATGGCAGAGGGAGGAGATTTGGATAATGTCTAATGTTTGAGTTGTCCTTGTTCTGTGCCATCCTCCTGCCAGTCTTAACTAATGGTTATCTTCTGGACAAGAGACCCCTAAGAGACCCCTTGGTTGCCCATAGTTCAGATCTTGCAAACACAGGGCAGCAGCAGTCTTTGCGGCTTCCTTGAAGAAGTCTCCTTTGAGTCCTACTGCCAGCCATCTCAGCAGGCATTATTATCTTCTCCCATGAGTTGTTGTTGTTGTTGTTATTATTATTATTATTATTATTATTATTTTCTTCTCCAATGAGCCATGCCATCTTGTGATAGCCTTAGTTTAGGTATCTTGGCTTCTAGGGAAAGTTTGGGCATGATTTGCTCTCAGATCCATCTATGGGTCATTTTTCCAGTCTCTGGCATCTAAAAGACCCTCCTCCAGCAAGACCTTCTAAACATTGACCCTCTTCCCATCAGTCTCCTTCAATCTCCAGCACTCACAATCATTCATCAACACAGGGAAAGCATTGCCAGACCTTGGTGCCCAGATCCTCAGAGGAATCTCCTTGAAAATCATGTGTTGTCTATATATTTTCCCCTGATTTGCTAGACTTGATGCTTTTGGGCTTGCACAGTGTATTCTGTGCAATGACGGTCGATGCTGAAGGAATCCTGCATAATGGCCTTTCCCAGGGGCTGCCTCTTGTGATGACCCATGGTCCCCTCGGCCTGGCCAGGCTGACCTCCTTCGACATCCCAAGGTCCCAGGTTTTGGCCCTGAAGTCTCAGCGCCTGGCATAGTCCTGACCAAGCAACCCCAATTGGAAATAACAGGGCCTGGGCAACTCTGGTTTGGTGGAGAGAGCCTTGTATACTTAGTCACCAGGCAAGTGAGACACGCAACAGGATTGCTGCTGAGAGTCTCAGTTTTGAGGTGAGTTGACGTGGAAGGAGGAGGAAGAGGAAGAGGAGATGATGTAACAGTTCTGGGCTGCATCAATAGAAGTATAGTGTCTAGATCAAGGGAAGTAATAGTGCCACTCTATTCTGCTTTGGTCAGGCCCCACCTGGAATCCTGTGTCCAGTTCTGGGCACCACAATTCAAAAAGGATGTGGAGAAACTGGAGCCATGTGTCCAAAGGAGGGCAACTAAGATGGTGAAGGGTCTGGAAACCATGCCCTATGAGGAAGGCCTTAGGGATCTGGGGATGTTTAGCCTGGAGAAGAGAAGGTTAAGAGGTGATATGATGATAGCCCTGTTTAAATATTTGAAGGGATGTCATATTGAGGAGGGAGCAAGCTTGTTTTCTGCTGCTCCAGAGAACAGGACTCGGAACAAAGGATGTAAACTGCAGGAAAAGAGATTCCACCTCAACATTAGGAGGAACTTCCTGAGTGTCAGAGCTGTTTGACACTGGAAGTTGCTGCTGTTTCAGAGTGTGGTGGTCTCCTTTTTTGGAGGCTGTTTTTAAGCAGAGGCTGGATGGCCATCTGTTAGGTGTGCTTTGATGATTGTGTCTTCCTGCATGGCAGAAGAAGGGGTTGGACTGGATGGCCCTTGGGTCCCTTCCAATTCTATGATTCTGTGTATTCCTGCATGGCAGAATGAGGTTGGACTGGGTGACCCTTTGGGGTCCAACCGAATAGCCTAGGATCCTCATCCTATGTATCCCTGCATGGCAAAAGGGAGTTGGACTGCATGATCTTTGGGGTCCCTTCCAACTCTAGGATTCTAGGATTCTGTATCCTGGACCCAAGCCATTGAGGGCACTGTAAGGTGGTCCAAATCACCACCTTGAATTGTGCTTGGAAGCAAATGTGGAGCCAGTGCTGTTTTTGCAAGGCCAGTCTCACGTGATCACTAAAACACGCATCCAACAGCATTCTGGCTGCGACTTTGTACACTTGCAACAGCTTCTGAACACTTTTCAAGGGCTGCTCCATGCAAAGCAAACAACAGTCGCCAAATCCATCACCTGAGTCCCATCTGATTGAGGTGGGTCAACTTGGCGTTGCATCTGATTTTCAGGAAGCTGGACATTGGGGCGGAGGAGACCAGGGTACTTTTCCCCAGCTACTGAGGGGTGCTGGGCTGTTCCTCTTTGTTGGTTCAAGAATAACATGGTTCCCTGGACCTCTCCTGTTTGCTCTCTGCAGAGTTCCACCTTGAAGGGTCTGCAGGGGAATGCCTTGCAAACCCAGCCACCTGAAGATGCCCAGCCCTGGAGATTTGGGGAGGAGGCCAATTGTGCATTTTGTCAATATTGACTCCTGACTGTGAGTCCAGTGGGGAGAGGGATGGGGGGGGGGGGCACGGCAGCCATTATCTTGCACCCTCCTGGGTTGGGCTGGTCTTTCAAGCTGTTAAATCTCTAACAGGAATAGAGACGGGCCCCACGGGAAGGAGATAATGGAGGTGCTTTATCTTTCTGTCTCTCTCACACACATACACACACCGCTCTTTTTAATAAGGGAGGCACAATATTGGCTGGGCAACCCCCTTTCTGGGCTCCTGAGACTCAGGGTTCCAGTTCGGGGAGGAAGAAGCAAAGGGTCGAAGGGACTCCTGCAGAGACAGCCCTGGCTACAAGGGATCAGGGGCCAAGGGCCATCTGCATTAAACTGCATTGATTCTGCAATGTAGACGCAGCCCTTGGCACGAGTCTTAGGCAGATGTCTCCTCCTCCTCTAGGGTTTCTTTCTGAGCCCAGCCAGGGAATGCATCTTGGGACCATGCTATTTGAAAGGCCATTTTGTCCCTATTGGAACCTTCCAATCTTGAAAACAAACCTTTTGGGGACAGAGATGTCTTTACCCGCCTTTGGAAGGACGGCAAGAAAGAGGTGTCCTGGTAAGGCTGGCTGGGAAGGAGCCCCAGAGCCTGGGAAGAGCCTCCAAGAAGGCCTTCTCCTCTGGTTCCAGCAGTGTCCCAGTGAAGAAGGTGGGCAACCTGGGATTTCTTCCAGGACTCCCTATGAGAAAATTCCCAAAAGTACTGCCCTTTTCCTTCTGCTGAGCAGAGGATCACTTGGTCTCACTCACTGGCCCAGCAGAAAGGATAGAGAGGGAGGGAGGGAGGGAGGGAAGGGTTGGGGGTTCCAGGGGGGCACTTTTGGTGCCTAGGCAAAGGAGGAACTGACTGGAGACGGCCAAGGCCCCACTTGACTGGCGAAGGGCCTCCATCAAAAGGGAACCCAGATGATATTTTGCTTCAGCTGAAAGGAGGAGGACCAGGCGGTGGCCCTGGGCTCAAGTGACTTTCCTTCCAGCAAAGGAAGTCAAGTGGGTCTCCCAAGGTCTCCCACAAAGGAGAGAGGGGCTGGTGGGGAGGCGGGCCGGACCCCCACTTGAGGGGCTCAGCCCAAAGATCAAAGGCGGACGTCCTCCTTCGCCTTCCTTGAGTCCCCTGCCCAAATATTTTCCTTTCTTCCTTTCTCTCTTTTCTTCCTTTAACTGCTTTTCCATAATCAGAGACTTCAGACTCCCTTTTTTGGTTTCTATTCAGGATTGAGATCAAACAGGCTGAACATCTGCCGTTGGGTTGTTTCCCCCCTTTATGTTATTTGATTGTGAGTGTGCACACACTCTCATGCGCACACTTGTACCTCTCGCTTTCTGGGTCTGCCCTCCCCCTTACCTCCTGCACTGTGGAGGAACTCCTGCGTTCCCACAAAATAGACATCTGTGGGAATATGTAGGGAGGAAGGTCTCCCCAGCGGTCATCCGGTCCACTCTGCCCTGCCTCCGCCAAAGGAGAGAGTGTCCAGTACTTCATGCATGCCTGGCAAAGACGCATGCTTCGGTGTGTCTTTCAAAAGGATGGAGAGCACCTCCTTGTTCTATCTGCACTTCTTGCCCACTTCTTGCGCTACAAGGAAAGGTCAGCTAGGAGTCCGTAATTGATGCAGGATCCTAGATCCTTTTTGCATGTAGTCTCTTTAAGTCAGGTGTCTCCCATCCTCTATCTCCCATCCTATATCAGCTTTGGCCGATGCGCCAGCTGCAACCCTTCCTGGCGCCAGGAGACCTAGAATCAGTGGTCCATGTGATGGTACCCTCTCAAGTCGACTTCTGCAACACACTCTACATGGGGCTATCCTTGTGCCTAGTTTGGAAACTTCATCTACTTCAAAATATGGCAGCCAGATTGGTCACCAGGAGATCTAGAGGTGACCATATAACACCGATTTTAGAATCTCTCCACTAGCTGCCCATTAATTTCTGGGTGCAGGACAAGGTGTTGGTGATGGCCTTTAAAGCCCTTCATGGCCTGGGTCCAGCCTACTTGCGGGAACCCCTTCTTCCATACAATCCGCCCCACACACTTCAGTCCTCTGGAAGAATGTACTGAATCCAGGAAAAACGAGGCCAGCTCTGGTTACCCACAGGGCCTTTTCGTCTGCTGCTCCCGGGTTCTGGAATGGCCTGTTGGAAAATATCCGGTATATTACTAATCTTAAATGCTTTTAAAAAGCAGTCAAGATGGATCTCATCCGACAGGTGTTCCCAATTTAACAACTCATTCGCCTCCTATTGACTACCCTGTCTGCTTGGTTTTAACATTTTTCATTTTATTGTTTATTATAGTTATTGTTATTAATTTTGGATATATAGTAGATGCATGGGTGGGTTTGGGGGAGATTTTATTGTATTTTATTTATATTTTAACGTTGTAAGCCGCCTCGACCGCATTGGAGAGGCAGGGTATAAATAAATATGATGATGATGATGATGATGATGATGATGCTTTTCTTTTCTTTTTTGCCCCAAGTGAAGTACCTTACATTTCTCCCTGTTGAAGTTCATTTTGTTAGTTTTGGCCCAGCTTTCTAGTCTAATGGGGTTATTTTGAATTTTGATTCCCCACCGCCACCCCACTGTTGGCCTCGGGGAACAAAGTTTTTCTCCCCGAATTCCCTTGGCAAAGAAGAATGCCGTGCCCTGGCCGGCCGTGGCTTTGCTGTGCAGTGGCCCTGGGAAAATCCAGTGGCCCCTGCTGCGGACCAGCGACAAGGGCTGGGGTTGTGGGGCTCATGAGCCAGTGACCCCGCAATCCATCTCTGTCCGTGGATGTTCTCTCTGCAAGGGAGGGCTTTGGGCCCCAAGGTCCAGGCGGCGGATGGAGAGGTGGGGAGGAGGAGGCCCCCCCCCTTGGACAGAGGGCTCTCTGGGGCAGGCAAACAAATCCTGCAGGTGAGCAGGAGGGGAGGGATGCCTTAACTGGCAAATTGCTCTGTTTGGTCTCCTGGGTGTTTCTTTGAGGGGTCTTTCTGAGCTGATAAATACCAGATAAGTTCTGAGGGGCCTGAACTCCCATTATGGATGATTTATGTTCCTTGCAAACTGCTTGCACCTGCCTTGGGGAAAGAAAGAAAGAAAAAGGGTTTAAGGAGAAGGGGGGTAAATACCTCCTTGTGTTCATTAAAACCCAAGAAGGAAGGAAAGGACGTCCCTGCGCAGAAACCTCCATCAGAAAATGCTCTGCCAGAGTGCTCTGTGATCCGCACTGAGCACCCAGCAGGTCAGGCGGCATGAGGACTAGTGGGCTGAGGGCAGAATCATAGAATCACAGCATCACAGAATCCTAGAGTTGGAAGAGACCCCAAGAAAGGCCCTGATCCAGTCCAACCCCATTCTTCTGCCATGCATGAACTCTCACTCAAAGCATCCCCAAGAGATGGCCACCCAGCCTCTGCTTAAAGACAGGCTCCAAAGGAGGAGACTCCATCATCACTTAAAGGGAGCACATTCTACTGTCGAACAGCCCTTACTGTCAGGAAGTTCCTCCTAATGTTGAGCTGGAATCTCTTTTCCTGCAGTTTGCATCCATTGTTCCACATTCTAGTCTCTGGAGCAGCAGAAAACAAGCTTGCTCCCTCCTCAACATCAACATGGCATCCCTTCAAATACTAAAGCAGGGCTATTACCATATCACCTCTTAACTGTCTCTTCTCAAGGCTTAACATACCCGTTTCCCTAAGTCTTTCTCCATAAGGCTTATGGTTTCCAGACCCTTCAGCATTTTACTTGCCCTCCTCAGGTTACGCTCCAGTTTGTGTGTTTGTGTGTGCACATGCACATGCCACCAAGGAGCCCTTGCTTTGTTCCAGAGTCAGAGCCTCCTTCCCTTGCCAGAGAAACCCGACTCCCGACTCTTGCTTTCCCTGGACCAAGATGGAGGCTTTTTGGGGTGTGAAAATTCTCCTCCATCATGTTGAGACGTGTGTCCAATTGCATTGTCCCAAGCAGCAGGTAATGGGAAGGGAGAGACACCCCCCTGACCTGACTGAGGTCCTTCGAGTTGAAAGGCTGACACCCCCCACCCCCAAAAAACCATGGGCAGGCCTCCCCCTCCTCCTTTGGGGGCTGGTTGCCCCAAGGAAAGTTAATCAGATGTGCAGCAAGGAAAATCAATTCCAGCAATGAGCAGATGCCCCAAAGCCTTCCTTCCTTCCTTCCAGCTCCATCACCTCCTGCTTTATGGCCTCAGCCATTGCTCACTGCAGAATGAGGCTGGGTGGCCCTTGGGGCTCCCTCTCAGCCGTGGGACCCTATGGCTCTCCGCAGGCTGTTGCATGGCACTTGGGCCCCATTGCTGAGTGGGTTTGGCCCTGGCAGCCCAAGGCTCCTGCTTCTTCTCTCTGCAGGTCTAGCAGGGAACCCAGCCCTTCTGCCTGCAAGGCCTTACATCTGGCCCCCAACTCAACCTCCAGCTCCCAAAGGACCGAGGTCTGGTCAGGACATGTTTGCACAGCTGCCCCATAACCTGGTCCCTTCCAGATGTGACAGATTGCAACTCCCAACTTGCACACATGTCAGTTTTGGGGATCCTGGGAGATGCAGCCAGACCTGCTATCATATCACTTAACCTTCTTTTCTCCAAGCCAAACCTATCCAGCTCCCCCAGTTGCTCCCCAAAAGGCTTTGGGGGTTTCCAGACCTTCCACTGTTTTGGTTGCCCTTCTCTGCACACAGTTCCAGCTTTGTCAATGGAACGACAGAATGAATGACAGTAGAATCATAGATGGATCATAGAACAGCTATTTGACGGGATATTTCACGGAGGGAAGCAAGATTCCTCCTGGGAGTTATTGCTCTCATTTTGGCCCCAGGGCTGGTGCCCTCTTGCCACCCTCAGAAGGGAAAAAGGATGGGAGTCTCCGAGGCAGACAGGCCACTCTGGCCGCACCGCTGTCCCTTCCTTCCCTTGCCCTCAGCAACAGGAGCAGAGCTGCCTTTCTGGGCCATTTATTTCCAGAACAATTGGCGGCCCGGCGGCCTGCCTTGCTGGCCCAGTGGGGCTGCCTGGCTCCCAGCGTGAGAGAGCAGCCAGGCCCCAGGACGGTGACGGGGGCCTTTCATGCGTCCAGGCAGGAGAGCGTCCATTCCTGCTGGTCGGAATTTGTCAGGCCATTTTCCTCGCTGACAGGGGCTGATGGGCCCAGCAGTGCATACAGGCGGCCTGGTGGGATAACTTGATCAAGGCTGTGCGCCAATGACACGGTCCCAGCACCAACGCAGAGATGCCTGAAAGGCCTCCCGGTCCTTAGCCTCCTCTGGCCAAGAGATCTCTGGCCGCTCCGACTGTGTGGTGCGTTTGTTGCCTGGGGCTGGAGGGAATGGTCTCCTGGCGCAGTTGCTCTCAGCCTGGCTGAGTAAAGGAGCTGCTCTGTGGATGCCTTTGTGGAGCCAGTGGCAAGCATTGAAAAGCGTGTTGGAAGGGAGAACAACAGAAACCAGAGCTGCCCCAACCTTGATGGGAAATGGGAGAGATTATAGTGGCTCTTTCACTGGGCAAAGCAGAACCTGAACAACAACCAGTCCCATACCTTCTCACTCACCCCTAAAGGATTTGGCAAAGAAAGAGAGAAGGCTGCAGACTCTAACAATCTTTGCTTGGTGGAACACTAAGGAAGTTCTTAAAATACTGGGTTTTCATACTACAATTGGCAAGTGTGCCATCCCTTTCCCAGCATTCCTTGCAAAATAAAAAAGCTGGAGGGAGAGGTTTTGCAGAAAGGCCCACAAGGCCAGGGGACCAGATGTCCTCCTTTCCCCAAACATGTCAGGTATTTCAACCTTCTCTCCGGGAGGAATTCCAAAATCGCCTGCATTTTGAGCATGGCTAAGAAGCCCATTGAGGAACACCCTTTGATTGACTCGTCTACTTGGCAGCTTGTCCTTGGTGCAAAAAGGAAGACCAGAGGGCTCCTTCTGAAGTTCTTTTCCTCTTGGATCAGCAGTGGACAAGACTCGCACACAGAGCTCAGGGCACGTTTGTTTCTCTGAGGGAAAAGGACAGCAAACAGGGTGTTAGGCAATGGGCAGCCTGAGGACACAATGCAAATGTTGAGAAGGGTTTTTTTCCTTTCATTTCAGCACAGTGGACAAACGGAAGAAATAACCTAAATGTAGATTCAGTCTGGGATTTGTGGCTAAAGGTAAAGTAAAAGTTTAAGCATTTGTCTTGCTCAGAGTTCTGTAAGTACATTGCAAGCCATCAAGGCATTTTAATGAAGATAAGTTCATCAGAAAAATACAGCTGAATACATAACAATGTGTCATATAGCTGTAAATAAACGGTGTGGGATGAATTCTCATTCATATGAGTGTTTTTAGCTGGTATTTGATCATTTCCTCCAGAGTGTACATGTTCCTCCTTTTTCTTGTATGTCCTACATTTGGTGGTGCCTTGTCCTCCCTCGCAGTTATTAGGACCTCTGGTCGCCCTCCATGCTTCGGCATGCTCTCCTGTGCAAAGGCCGCAGCGTGTGCAAGTGCTGGATCCCTGACTTGTTCAGCCACATCCTGCCCTGAGCAAGGGATGGAGGGCCATCTGCCAATGGGGATGCTTTGACTGAGAGTTCCTGCATGGCCAAAGGGGCTTGGACTGGATCAGGGCCCTTCTTGGGGTCTCTTCCAATTCTATGATTCTATGACCCCCTTTCCATCTGGGGCCCAGACCAGGGAGGGCAGAAAGAGGGGCAGAAGCTGCAGCCGCAGCCACGGTGGGTTTAGCCCACCTGGGCTGGGCTTAAGGAAGAGGGCTGGGCTCCTCTCTCAGCCCCCCTGACCGCCCGCCTGCCTGCCCTAGACGTGATCTCACTGCTGCTCTTATGGGGCCACCTGGACGGGAAGCTCTTTCCCTGGTGCTGCTGAAGTCATTAACAGCCAGCCCTGGCAGGGGAGGGATTTACCAGCCCCAAATAAAGCCGTGGGGTGCCTGGGACCGGGATGCCTTGGCCTGGCACTTGGAGTGAAATCATGCCCAAAGGGCTTAATAGGAGAGTGCCTGGCGTGGTCTTGCAGCCTCTGTCCCTCCAAGGCAAGGGTCTGGCATTATGTCTGCCAGTTATATGGCATCAGGAGCCCAGCCTCTGCTGCCATGACCCACTTTGGGAGCCTTTGTGGAAGTTGGGGTTCTTTTACCAAGTGCATAATGATCAAAGCCCATCCCTTGCACACCTTTGCAGAGGCACAGACCCCTCCAAGAGGTCCATTTCTGTGTCATTGGATGCGGGGTCGGGGGATCAGTGGAGGAAGAGCAAGGTGCCAGATGTCTACATCTCCCAGTGCAAAACACAACCAAATACAAACTCCATAGAAGAGCAATACTTCTATTGGCCAACCAAAATGCACAAAACACACCATGCAAGCTTTCAAAACTCCACTGGCTTCTTCATCAGACCAAAGCTGTTAAAAAGTCATATAAGAGGGGAGCTTTACCTGTTCTAGCAGGGAGGTGGACTTCATGGCCTTTGGGTTCCTTTTTGACCCCATGGCTTTAAGCTTGTAGGACAGAGTGGGAAACTACTTTGGGTCTGGGGTCAATTTTATACCCCTGGTACTCCCTGGGGGAGAGGGGGCTTATGAATGCTAAGAATGCCCCAAGAGCTCCCAGAAAGCCCACTTCTGGATTTGAACAAATTGGTTCCTTCTTTGGAGGAAGTCTGCTTCTTCAGAGGTCTTTACACAGAGGCCAGGTGGCCATCTGTCACAAGAGAGAGTGCTTTGGTTGTGTCTTTCTGCATGGCAGAATGGGGCTGGACTGGATGACCCTTGGGCTCTCTTCCAGCTCTATCATTCTATTGACCTTATCACATGGGAGGAATTTCTCTCAATTTCAAAAGAAATGATAGTGGGGCCAGTGTGCCATTGAGTGAATTTGCTAGTTCAGAGAATTTACATGATTGCATATTGACGCCGCATCACGTTCGGAACTACCTGAAATTGCTGCCCAGTGCCCAAAATTGCATGTGATACTTTCTCACATAATAACATAAAACCCCACGATTGCATTTGGAAGGACTTCCCTTTGCCCGAAAATGCGTGTGATTGGCTTTCATGCAATAATGTGAAACCCCATTATTGCGTTCAGATTGCCATTGGATTATACTTCCAATTCCTGTTGTGTGATAAACTCCTATGATTCTGTGGTACTTTTTAAATGTCCAGCAGCATTATTTGTTTGGATTTTTTGTCTGCTGCGGAACATCCACCTTCAGCTCATGGTTGTGGAAGTGAATTGTGTGTGTCCATGGGAGTTCATAATGCATTTGGTTGTGCATTCAGTGGTGCATCGGGTGTTTGGATTCTGTTACATGACGTTGCCATTCAGCACAAGGACTGCTTGCAGAGAGCTAGACCAGGCGACCCTGGCGAAGCTCCTCGGTTCCTCAGTCGGCCTCTGAAAGGTCAGCTGCCCACTCCGCAGCCACCAAGGTGGGCCCCTCCTGTGCGGACTCTGCTCCGCTCTCCACTACAGAGACGCGGCTCTGCCTTCCACCTTCTCTGGGGGTCATTCCTTCTGATGTCCCCCATGGATGGCCTGTTGCCTCTCAAGCCCCCTTCCCAGGACAACCGTCCAGTCCTCCCTCCCTCTTCCCAGCCCCCTGGCCAGCCATGCCACCATTCAAGGCTGGAGTGGCCTTTGGCTTCTGCCTGGCCCTGCTTCACCCCAGGCGGCTACCTGAGCCCCTCTCCTTTGTCTTTGGGGATTGACACAGCTGCATGCTTGGCAAACAGAGTCCAGCCAGGGAAGCCTTTTGTCTCCATTGATCTTTGCAGATTAAGCTCCCATATTGCCAAAGCCAGAGGAAAATGGAGAGGGTCTGCTGCCCACGCCAGAAGAGGGGCCACCGGACCCCTGCCAAGGGAGAGGGTTTGCTTCCTTTTGGGGGTGGCATTCCACAAAGCCCCCCTCCCCGAGTTAATTAGCCCAGTGGATCAAGGGGGGGGATTCTCCAGAGATTACAAGCCCTAATCCCTTTCACCGCTCGCAATCCCTCCGGACAATCCAGAGGGCACCTGGCTGGCAGACCCTTCCGGCCGGACAGAGTCCACTATGGAGGCCGGCCTGATGGAGAGCAAGGAAGGAAGGAGGGATAAGGATGAAGAAGCTCCAGGAGCACATTATAAGAGGTACTGCTGCCCTGAGCTTCATGGTCAGGGAGGAGACCTTGGCTGGAATCCCTTTTGTGGAGATTTTGGACATCTTGGCTGGAATGCTGACCGTGTCTTATACACATGGAGATTCTCTCACGCATGCGCTTGTACTTGTTATGAACTGGACGTATTTAGTTCTTGGTTGTATATGCAGAGGTCCACAAGCGTAAATGTTGCAAGTGCAGTTGAGTATTATTGGATCATAATGCTGGAAGGGTTGAGGGAAGAAGGTGGCATCAAAAGAAGTAGCCATGTTCAGAGCTCCGTAGCTGGATGACCTGCTGGTTTATTTTATTTTATTATTTTATTTTGTCATTTTGTTCCCTTCACAAGGGGCCTTGAGAACCATCTCGTCCTTCCCTTGCAGAAAGCCACAGCAAAACTACCCCGAGAGATCATCACCCAACCTCCGTTTACGGACCTCCAAAGAAGGGGAGCCCACCAGCCACCAGTTTACTCTCAGACAGATCTTCTAAATGTTTGTGTGGAGTCTCTTTTTTATCATTTCAATCCATCAGTTTGTGTTCTAGTCTCTTAAGAGCCCTGGTGGCACAGTGGTTAAATGCCAGTAATGCAGCCACTCACTCACAAACCAAAAGGTTGTGAGTTCAGTTCCAGCCAAGGGCTCGAGCTTGACTCAGGCTTACATCCTTCTGAGGTCAATAAAATGAGTCCCCAGATTGTTGGAGGCAATAAGCTTACACACTGTAAATTGATAACAATCAAACAATTATATCTTTATAGGTCCAAACAAAAGGCACAATTACATGTTGCAGCCTTTTGAAGTCACAATGGCTTGTTCATGAGGCAAAAGGGAGAAAGAAATGGAAGACATTAGTCCTAGACCTGCATTTTCTGTTTCTGGTCTTAGTTCAGATGGTAGGGAGGGCTATCTACAGGCGGGCACCTCTCCCTTTGGCCATGCGTTCACTGGGAGATTTTCAAATTCAAGGAAATTTTATGTCCGTTTTCAATTCAAAGAAGATGTTTCCTTGGAATCCAGCATGCCCCCTTCCTTTGTGAAACCACAGGCTCTCTACCTACATAGGGGAAACAGAAAAGACAGGTCTGTGACTAACATCTTCAATTTCTTTCTCCTGTTTGCCTGATGAAGAAGAAGCCAGTGTTTACTTTGAAAGCTTGCAACATGGAATTGTGCATTTTGGTTGGTCCAATAAAGGTATCATTGTTTGAAAATATTTTAATGTAAAAATCATTAATAAAAACTGTTATTGAAAAAAAGGGGGGGGGAAGATATCGTTTGGATATTATTGGATTTGCTCTATTGCCAGCATGGCTACCCCTACATGTACATTGTAAACCGCTTATGGAGTGCTTAAGTGTACTGATAAGTGGTATAAAATTGTACTTGCTATTGTTATTGCTATTGGAGCAGCAGAAAACAATCTTGTGACATTGACAAGATATTCAAACATGGCTCTTTTGTGCCATCATCGCTCAGGACTATTTGCCAGTGCCTTCTGTGTCCCCCTTGATTCACTGGGGTTGCAGAAAGAGCCCCCCTACGTTGCTGTTCCTCATGGTACAAGGGGAGAAGAAGCACCGCTTGCCTCAGATGGCCTTTGAGGAGGCCTTTATGCAGAGGTTGGATGGGCCTCTCTCCAGAGTGCTTGGATGGGGTCTTCCTGCATGGCCAAGGGGGATTGGACTGGTCAGCCCTTGGGGTCCTTCCACCCCTAATCTTCTATGATTCAAAGGCCAGGCCCACGGGCAGAGACACCATCGGATGCATGAGACCAGTATTCAGAAGAAGGGTGGAGTAATGCAAGGTCCAGTTCAGCGCGCAAGCGCTGTGGGTGGCGGGGGTCTCAGCCAAGTGTGTCCCTGGGGTCAGTTCTAGGAGGCGCTCTCCCTGGCCAGGCCAGGCCAGCAAAGGCAGGAGGAGCTGTGCCCACCATGAAAGGACCCCGATGGGTCCAACAGAGGGTCGAGGGGCAGCCCTCATCTCAGGGGGAGAGGAAACCCAGTCCACTCTTTTGGGAGCTTTAAGGGAGCTCTCCAAGGTCCTGATCCAGTTTGGGAAGCAGGTTCAGCACCTGGGAGAGCGCCTGCAAAGCCCGCCTTGGACCCAGCCTGGACCCACCGCGCCACAGACACGGGAGCCCCAGGCCCAAAAGCGGAGAGAGCACTGGAGGCTGCATTGATGCTGGGTGAGCACGGCCCGTCCTTTCAAAGGAAAAGCAAATTTTGGATGGTCAGATTGCTACAGAATCTCAGAGAAGCGTAAGGAGATTGCTACTGATGTTACTTCTGCCCACAGGGGATCTGTCTGATGATGATGATGAGGAGGAGGAAGATGATTTATTTATAGCCCACCCAGTCACAAAGAATGTGGGCAGGTTACAACAGTAAACAAAACAAATATCAAATAACAATAATAAGAGTAACATAGCAATTCACAATGGCTATAACTATCAAAAAATAAAACATATCAAATAACAGCAATAAAAATAACAATGAAAAATGCATAGCAGTTATCATGTCAGATCAATAAAGTACAAAATTAATCCCCTTCTCAATGCCCCCTGCCACTATCCCAATCCTAAAATACAAGAGTGTTAAGCAATGCACAATCTTAAACTTTACAATCTAAACTCACAAGAAAAAGGGAGGGGGGACTAGAAGCTGATGCCAAGATAACACTCTCCGTGCCAGACACCTCTGAAGGTTCACTAAAGCCCAGGTGGAAAAGGGGGGGGGGGGGAGCAAACAAACAAACAAGCAAAGAAAGGCAGCTGGGCTCCTGTGCCCCCAGAGACTCTCTGCCGGTCCCTGGTGTTTCTGGGAGAGGCGGGTTACGTCTGCCTCCCCAGAATGCCTCCTATGTATGTGTTTAGTCTTCAAAGACAGAGCTGTGTCAGTCTGGACAATGAATCTGCAAAGAGATCTTGCAGCACCTTTGACATAAACAGAACAAAATGTCAGGAATAAACTCTTCTAGAAGTTGGGCCACATAGCCCCCAAAACCCACAAAAAACTATGGGTGCCGGCCGTGAAAGCTTTTGACTTCACATTGAAAGAAAGGAGTTGGCAGCATGAGAGCTTTCCTCAACTTGAGACTCCTTCCTTCAATGCATTTGGATTCAGGTCTGCAAAAGCTCCTGCTACTAACCTCTATCTTTCATTTGGTACTGGAAGGTCACTTTGCAATGTGCTTAGTCTGCTTAAGCCATGCTTATTGTTTCAAATGGCTATAAACTGTATAAACTGACCAGAGTATGAGGATCACCCTGAGATCCTTGGACAGAGGGTGAGGGATAAATACTATTTTAATTAATAAACAAAATAGATAAATCCCTGCAGTTATATGAAGTGCAACCCCACCAACAACAAGTGCGGCAGATGAAGAAGGGGATCCTCCAGAGATCACAACCATCGCATGCATCACCCAGGTAGCTGGTGGCACTCCAATGGGTCGCTTGCAATTGGGTCCCTCCTTTCCGCTGCCCCCAAACGCTCCAGGGATGGGAGCTTTCTTTGCCATGGAGGGGCATGGACTCTTCCCAGACTACCCTGCTGCATGACGTATGGGGAGGGGGCAGCGGTCATTGCCCCATCCCTCTCCCACCCTCACCCACCCCTCTAACTGTGTTGGTTGGGGATTGGACTATGTGACCTCTGGGGTACCTCCAGCCCTGCCATTCCACAGGGGCCCTATGGGGGTGGATCTTCCTCATGGGGTGTCCTTCTCTTTGGGCCTCCTCATTGGGTTCTGGAATG
Source organism: Urosaurus nigricauda (assembly GCA_034509955.1). Lineage (NCBI taxonomy): Eukaryota > Metazoa > Chordata > Lepidosauria > Squamata > Phrynosomatidae > Urosaurus > Urosaurus nigricauda. Next base: position 278,911,615 of record JAOEGL010000003.1, read on the forward strand.
TGACTATCGGGGTAATGGAGGGGCAGCCCTTCCTCTGACCCCCAAGGCCTCAAGGAAGGAGTCAACCAGCTAAACCGTCCTCTGAGCTTCCCCTTCCTCCCCCGCCTGGCACCCTGAACCCCCTCTGCCCCTGTTCCTTTTCTTCCTGAATCCAGGGTGCCATCTGCTCCCCTAAACTCCCATCCCTGGGAATGAGGATAAATGCTGGGGGGGGGGGGGAGAGCTGCTTAAATAAAATGTCCCCTGCCCCCCCCATCCATAAAGCGACAGGCCACTTTCTACTGGAGGCATCAATGTGTGTTAGCCTTGGAGGCCTGGTGGCTAGCCTTCTTTGGCCAAGGGGCTCCTACAGTACTTTCCCCTGGGAAAGAAAAAGACATTGTTGTCTCTGGGATAAAAGGGTTTTCTTCTCCTCCTTTGAGCGAATGGGCCCAGGCCAAGGAGGGAGCCAGGCCCCATTTGCCTCCCAATGGCCCTGGGACAATTGCGGAGCAGGGGGGCATTTAAGGGAGGCCTCCTCCGCCATTGTTGGGCCTCCCTTAATGCTGCCAAAGAAAGAAGGCCCCACTGCAAGGAGGGACTCTGCCCGGGACCAGGGGTCTCCTCCTCTGCAAAGGGACCGCGTGGAGGGCAAAGCTCCTGGGCAAACACACGCACGCACGCACGCACAAATGCACACATGCACACACCCCTCTGGGGTGCAAAGAACCCCCACCCTCCCTCCCTCCCTCCCTCCCATGGGTATTTCAACCAAGGTGCCAGTCATCACCCCACAGGACAGCAGACAAGGCAGGGATGGAATCGCCCAAAGCCCAGGAATGCAATGAGGGAGACCATAGGAATGAATGTGCAGGCCCCGAGCAGAGCAGCGGAAGACATCTTGGAGACACATCATCCACAGAGTTACTATGACTTGAGGACATTTACCAACAACAAATTCATACACAGAGGCACACACCTTCACCCCTCCCTCCCCAAATCTCAGCAAAGCTATGCCTCTTCCATGCACTGGGATCACTTTTGCCCCAAGCATCAATAATGGGAAGCGGGTTCAAGAGCTGCATGATTCAAAATGGGAGGGAGGTGTGCAAGAAAAACTCTCTCCTGCTGCACAGCTTCCTCCCCAAATCAATGGGGCTCCCTCCAGTTGTGTGGCAGGCTGCCAGGTGAAGCGCAGCTGTGTTATCATAGAATCATAGAATCCTAGAGTTGGAAGAGACCCCAAGGGCCATCCAGTCCAATCCCCTCTGCCATGCAGGATCTCTCCATCAAAGCATAATCACTTGCCATCTTCAGTAAATGCATGCCATCACTCACCATCTTTCTCGATAATGTGTTCTTGCATGGCAGGGGGTTGGAATGGATGGCATTTGTGGTCTGCGCTTCTATGACTTGTGTGCCATTGCTGACCATTGCCATGGGCCAGGACTGGGACCTGGAGGAAGAGTCTGAGGAGGAGGAGGAGGCTGAAGAACGGACCCAGACGGACGACAGCCTGCAGCCCTCCCTGTTGAAGGGCAGCCCCAGCCAGCAGGACAAAGGCAGGACTGACCAGCCAATGAAGAGACAGTGGACACCATCAAAAAGAGGGAGAAACACCAGGCAGCTGTGCCCTTTCAGGGATTTTGGAGTTCAGCTCCCAGATCCCAGACTATTGGCCAACATGGCTGAGGTTTCTGGGAGCTAAAGTCCAAAATCCCTGAAAGGGCACAGTTTGGGGACCACTGGTGCTCAGCCAGGCTCCAGGCCAAGAGCAACAGGGAGGCTCTGACCAGGAGCAGCTGAAGGCGGGCCACTGAAGAGCTGGATCTGCCTGAGGCTCCTCTTTCTGTGTCATGGCCAGCCTCCCTGACCCTAATCCCTCTTTCCAGACCCCTGCTATCCTTACCTGGACTTCCCGGCTTCTTCAGCTCTTGGGCTGCCTGGACCTTGACTCTTGTTGCCTCCCTTCACCTGGACTGCTTATAGAATCATAGAACCCTAGAGGTGGAAGAGATCACAAGGACCATCCAGTCCAACCCCCTTCTGCCATGCAGGAACTCTCCATCAAAGCATCCCTGACAGATGGCCATCCAGCCTCTGCTTAAAGACCTCCAAGGAAGGTGACTTCACCAAAATCTCCAAAGAAGGAGTGTGTTCCACTGTCGAAGAACAGCCCTTACTGTCAGGAATTTCCTCCTAATGTTGAGGTGGAATCTCTTTTCCTGGAGCTTGCATCCATTGTTCCGGGTCCTGTTCTCTGGAGCAGCAGAAAACAAGCTTGCTCCCTCCTCAATGTGACATCCCTTCAGATATTTAAACAGGGCTATCATATCACCTCCTAACCTTCTCTTCTCGAGGCTAAACATCCCCAGTTCCCTCAGTCTCTCCTCATAGGGCATTGTTTCCAGACCCTTCACCATCTTAGTTGCCCTCCTTTGGACATGCTCCAGTTTCTCCACATCTTTTTTGAATTGTTTTGCCCAGAACTGGACACAGTATTATTCGAGGTGAGGTCTGACCAAAGCAGAATAGAGTGGCACTATTACTTCCCTTGATCTAGAAACTATACTTCTATTGATGCAGCCTAAAATTGCATTGGCCTTGCTTGACCAACACTTTTCTCCTAACAGCAAGGATGCTTTCTAAATGCTGGTTATTCATTCATTCATTCATTCATTTCAATTATTTATATCTGCTTCTCTCCCTCAATGGGATTCAAGGCGGGTATTTATTGCCTGCGCTGTCAGTTGATGGTTCCCTCCCAGAAAGCTTGTGTAGTGTTTGGTGGATTAGGACAACCGTCTCCTTCAGCAAATGCGTGCCATCGCCTGCCATTTTTGGCAACACATGCATGCCATAACTTTCCATGCTCTCTAGCCAAATCTTGGCAGCCGCGGCTGGAGGAGGGCAGGGGAGGATGTGAGGAAGAGTGGGCATGGGCAGCCACAGCAGCAGCATGGTGGGCCCTGGCGAAACCCACAGGCCTCCGAGGGTCAATGTGCTGCTGGTGGGCTGGAGGCTGCCTGGTCTGCAGGGAGAGGACCCCCACCACACTATCCTTGCTCTGGGGTGGAAGGACACCCTCCCCTCCCCTCCAACATCCTCCTGTTCCCAGTTGTCAAGCTGAGGCAACAGGGGAAAAACCATCCGGATCTGGTTATCGCCCTCGTCTCCATTCACAACAGGCCTTTGACTCGTTGTGAGGTTTGCTTGCTTGCCAATGCTGCTGACGCTGGTGGTGGTGGGACGCATCTGGGAAGCAGATCTCCAGACTAGGCCGGCCAGATGTGTGCGTGTGACGGCTCTCACGTTCCTAGCCTGCTGTCTGTGGATTTTGGCTGCATCCTCCCCCAGAAACGCTCTCCTTGAAAGGCTTCCGGGGGATTCCCCAGGAAGGGGACCCTCTCCGTGTTGGGGAGCCCTTTATGGAGGCATCTGATCAGCCCCAGGAGAGAGAAACCCAGCCTTTTAGGAAGGCCAGACTCTCTTTCCTGCCAGGGAGAAGCCTGCACAAAAGAGGTTTTGTTGCTACTCAGTCTTTACACCGTGGGAAGGGGTCTGTCAAAGGGGTCACTAATGAGAAGCGACCTGGACCTCCTTCTTCAGTCCTGAGGGCAAGGAGGAGGAATCTCAGGGCAAGGGCACTCTCTCTCTCTCTCTCTCTGACTTTCTCTTTCTGAAACAAACGCATATACATGCTTCATACGCCATGCATTGTGACATGGGGGGGGGGGCATCCCTGTGTGTTTTGCGTGCCTTTAAGTCATCCCTGACTTATGGTTTGCTTAGGAAACCAATCACAGGGCTTTGTTAACAAGTTTCTGCAGAGGGGCTTGCCACTGCCATCCTCTAAGGCTGAGAGAATGTGACTTATCGCCCAAGGTCACCCAGTGGGTTTCATGGCCAAGCGAGAATCGAACCCTGGTCTCCAGAGTCCAAGACTCAAACCACTAGGCTACACTGTCCTGGGCCATCCCTAGCAGCTCCTTACGTTTTGGCCCTGGACCCCACACAGCACATCGCAAAAGTAGGGTTCAGTTGTATCTTCCATTCCCTTAACTGGGCTGGCCCTTGGCTTTTCTTTCATGGAGCTAAAAAAAAGCAGAAGACACACACACAGGAGCTTATCACACTGATTTCAGCGTTAAAGAGAGATTAAAGCACATTTAAAGTATCCCGCAATCGAAGCAGAAATGGAGAGTAATTGCACAAATGATCATCTCACACAGTTCGGAAATAAAGTAATACTAGAAATGCATTGTCGCTGAAATCCTGAAAGTAAAAAGATGCACATTAATGCTTCTTTGTGACTACTGTAATGACGGGTTTTGTGCAACGTTGTGTGAAATCATTTTGCATAATTACACAATTTTTCCAGAATATTCACAGGATAAACTCCTAATGTCCTTTGTGTGATAAAGTCCACTAAACACACACCCCACACCTAGCAAAGCCTTATCTTCCCTGCAAGAGTTATGGGGCAGTTGTCTCTGTCTTGCTTTGCTGGCCGGATTGTGCTGTTTGCTGCTGACTGCCGTCTTGCAGACACTGTTTGCAAAGATAGACAGGACAGGTGAGAGTATTCATGCTTTTTTAGTCTGTTTACATTATTAGATGGATGGAGAGAGAGAGAGAGAGAGAGAGAGAGAGAGAGAGAGAGATGATATTGCCCACCACCCTGCAATTGTATGATAATGTGCGAACTATTAATATTTAAATTAACTTATTAATTAATATTTTACATAAGGAAAAGCAAATCAAGATGCATGCTAGATGGATGGACTCTATTAAGGAGCTCATGGGAATGGATTTGCAAGGCCTGGAAGGGTCTCAGCCACAGAAGTGAGATCAACTCAAGGACGGTTAGCAATTAAAGCAAAACAGTAGGGTTGTGTGGTGGAATGGTTTGACCATTGGGCTACGACTCCAGAGACCCCTTTGCTGAGCCATGGAGACCCACTGGGTGGCCTTGGGAAAGGCACACTTTCTCAGCCTCAGAGGAAGGCAAGGGCAAAGCCTCTCTGAATAAATCTTGCCAGGAGGACCCCAGGATAGGCCTTAGGGTCACCATAGTTTGGAAACGACACATAACTACAACAACCACAACAAGAGCAAACTCTTCCTGGAAGAAAAGGATGACTCAGCTGAGGTTGTCATATTTTGGCCACTTCACGAGAAGAAAGGACCCGCCAGAAAAGACAATGATGCTTGGTAAAGTTGGGGGCAACAGGAAAAGAGGAAAAGCGTGTTCCAGGTGGATGGATGCCAGCAGAGAAGCCACAGCCATGAATCTGCAGGAGCCAAGCAGGAAAAGAGAGGAGAAGGGGGACTTGGAGGTCTCACATTCAGAGGGCTGTCATGAGTCCAAGTCAACTTGAAGGCAGTAAACAACAACAAATGGGGGGGGGGGCTTCTTGCTGTGACCCCTTCGCACCCTTTCTGTCTCCTGGAGCCAGCGCTCGGCCGAACGGCGATTCCTTGCATGGAGAAGAGGGTGCCAGTTTGGGTCCCCCAAAGTGCTCCGGAATAATCTGCCCATTGTTTCTGGCACAGAATGGCCTTTCTTCTCCAGCGCAAAGACACAGACTGTTCTACCATGGCAATGCTTTGATATTTATCATGACTTTGGCTTGGAAAATGCTGAAGCACCCACCACTTCCTCTGTGGTAAAGGAGCATGCAGCTCCTCCAGAGGTTTTGGAGGGTGTCCTGAGATCTAGGCACATCTGTGGGTCTCTCCCCACCAGCTATTTCTGCCCCTCTCCCTCCTCCAAGATCCTTGAGTGCCTTACGCATGGCAGAATGGGGTTGGACTGGATGGCCCTTGAGGTCCCTAGGATTCTTTGATTCTATGTAGCTGAATGAGGCACCAGCATTCTTTGGCGGAGAAGGCCAAATAACAACAACAGCAGCAGCAACAATTGTTAACTGCCCTCGAGTCAATCACAACTCATGGCAACCCAGTCGATGAGGCATCTCCAAGCCCCTCTATTCTCAACTGTTCTGCTCAGGTCCTGCGTATCCATCCCTGTGACAGACCTCCTTAACAGAGTCCCCCATCCGCCATGGGCCTTCCTCTCTTTCTGCATCCCTCCACTTTCCCCAGCATTGTTGCTTTTCCAATGAGTTTTGCCTTCTCCTGACGTGGCCAAAGTATGACAGCCTTGGTTTGTCATCTTGGCTTCCAGGGAGATTTCCCGCTTTATCTGCTCAAGGATAGATTTGTTCATCTTTTTGTCCATCCACAGCATCCTCCATACTCTTCTCCAGAACCACATCTTGAAGGAGTTTATTTTCTTCTCATCTGCTTTCTTCACTGTCCAGCTCTCACATCCATAGACAGTTATAGGGAATGCCATGCCTTGGAGTATCCTAACTTTAGTGCTCAGTTGTATATCTTTACACTTTAGGATCTTCTCTAGTTCTTTTATGTCTTTCCCATTGATTTGTAGTCTTCTTCCAATTTCAAATCTTTGACTATTTCTATTTCCTCATTGTCTAGGTTGAACATATGTGTGTACATAACTGGACACAAGAGACCAAATGCAAGAAGGAGGGAGGCCTTTGCCAGGTCCCAGGAGAAAGAAATCTCCATCTCTGCTCCTGTGCAAAGGAAGCCCTCCTCCTCCCTCCCAGCCTTGGAAGAAGAGATGTTGGCCAAAACTAGTCCCAGATGGTATCACTTAAAGGTTGCCTTTGAGCTCCTTGGGGCCTTTCACATCTTGTTTGTTGGGAAGGAGGGGAAGGAAGAGTGTTGTTGTCTGCGTCCCTCCTCTGACTGCCAGGGAGCCTGAGATGTGGATTGAGGCTGCTCCAGACCTCTGACAGGAGAGATGATGGATGGTCTGGGGCACTTTGAGATGCTGGCTGTGAACTGGGGATGGAGGGGGGGGGGGCTGAAAGCTGAACCTCACACACACACACACACACACACACACTTGGGGGGGGGGGGTTCTTTGCTGCCTGGATTCCTTAACTCCTGGTTGCCAGAGGAGTCTAGAGAGTAGGATCCACCAGTCATTTTATTAACCAAGGTGGGGAAATGGTGGAGGCTGGATGGAAGGCAGTGCTAGGATGCCACAAGGAATGTCTTGGGCGGGACTTCCAGAGGATCCCGGTCCCCTCAAAATCTGTGTTGTTGTTGCTGCTGCTGGTTTGTGTGGGCCTATAGGCATGCATGCCTAAAATCTTGGTGTACACCTGATGGAGTTGGGCAGGGTTTGTCCCTGTGCACACTTTTGTTATGGGGGTCATGGGATCACCAGACCTGGAGGCCAAGTTATGGAAAGACCTCCCATGACCCCCATAACAAAAGTGGTGAGATTTCAGGGGGCCCTCCTGAGACCCAGGCCCATTCCCTTGGGATATCAGAGGGGTCAGCATCAAGTGGTGGGCAGGAAGAAGCACCAACCGCAGGGGCTCCGAACATCTTGGCTAAATAAAAAGAAGCACCACATCTAATGCAAAGATCTTCCTGGCTGGAGACCAGTTTGCAAAGATGGACACTGGATCCAAAGGTCCTCCCCACCCCCAACTCTGTTGTTTCAGCTGAGCCTTTTCCACATCTTGGCCTCTGGTGATCCCAAGAGAGGAGCTCCTTTCCTGATAATTTGGAGGGCAGAGCAGAGGATTTTGCTGCTTTGCAATGGCTGTTTCTGTGCCCTTACAACAATCTTGCAAAGTAGGCTGTATTTTGGATGGCAACCAAGATGGTGAAGAGTCTGGAAACCATGAAGCCTTAGGGGGAGAGACTTAGGGAGCTGGATATGTTTAGCCTGGAGAAGGTTAAGAGGTGATATGATCGCCCTGTTTAAATATTTGAAGGGATGTCATATTGAGGAGGGAGCAAGCTTGTTTTCTGCCAGTAAATAGGAAAAGGAGCAATAGATGCAAAGTACAGGAAAAGAGATTCCACCTTTAAACATTAGGAGGAACCTCCTGACAGTAAGATCTGTTTGACCGTGGAAGATGCTGCATTGGAGAGCAGTGGAGTCTCCTTCCTTGGAGGCTGTTTTTAAGCAGAGGTTGGGTGGCTATCTGTCACAGGGAGGAGGGCTTGGATGGTGTCTTCCAAATCTGTGATTCTGTGGTTCCTCACATGTGCACTTGTGCACACTGCAGCATGGCATCGAAGAAGGAAGGTGGCCTTGGATGGGGTGAAGGGGCAAGTGGAGAAGCAGAGCAGTGGGTCACTTGAAGCAGAGCACTTTGGGTGTGTTTTGTTTTATCCGTGTCTGTCTGTGTGTGAATCATAGAATCACAGAGTTGGAAGAGACCACAAGGGCCATCCAGTCCAACCCCATTCTGCCATGCAGGAACTCCAAATCAAAGCATCCCTGACAGATGGCCATCCAGCCTCTGCTTGAAGACCTCCAAGGAAGGAGACTCCACCACAATCTCCGAGGAAGGAGTGTGTTCCACTGTCGAACAGTCCTTACTGTTAGGAAGTTCCTCCTAATGTTGAGCTGGAATCTCTTTTCCTGCAGTTTGCACTCACTGTTCCGCGTTCTAGTCTCTGCAGCAGCAGAAAACAAGCTTGCTCCCTCCTCAATATGACATCCCTTCAAATATTTAAACAGGGCTATCATATTACCTCTTAACCTTCTCTTCTCGAGGCTAAACATCCCCAGCTCCCTAAGGCGTTCCTCACAGGGCATGGTTTCCAGACCCTTCACCATCTTAGTTGCCCTCCTTTGGACCCGCTCCAGTTTCTCCACATCTTTTTTGAATTGTGGTGCCCAGAACTGGACACAGTATTCCAGGTGGGGCCTGACCAGGTGATTCCAGGTGATTGCCAACTGTACAGCAAGAGGAGGCTGAGCCAGGATATCTGCCCAGCTGGTGCCCAGGAGCATGCATCCCTCCATGTTTTCTGCATCTGTGGCTGTTGCATACTGAGTCTGGTCTCCTTGTTCAGGGGAAAAGATGTTTATGTCTATTGGAAAATGGATGGTTTGGGTTTGGTTCCAGCGGTCAAGCAGAGTCCCTTTGATTGCGGACTGGGGAGTGGTCTCACCATCCAGTGCCCTCAGAGGGACCGAGTCACAGGGATGGCACAGCTGGACTGGAATCGGGCAGCTCTTGTCTCTTTAATTTTTACATCAGGCCACATGGACAGAGGCACCACTGGGTGCAGAAAAGTGGTGTGGCATCTCCAGTACATAACTATGTGAAGACGTCTCTACTCTGTGCAGGTGTGATGCAGTTGCTGTGTGCCATTTGGCCTCCAAAGTCAGCCACGATCTCCATCTCTTGGCTGCTGCCTCTCTGGTGCCTCTGTGTAGAGAGACGAAGGAATTGGGGGAAAGGGACACGCTTTGGTTCCCTTGTCCAGCAGCGTCCATTCCCCTCTGCAGCGGCCTTCTGCCGTGACACAAACACACACTCCCTCCAAAGGCCAACCAAGTCCTGTGCCATGCTGAACTGTGTGGGCACTTCTGTTTTCTGGGCCTGGTGGAAGGACAAAGCACCACACCTGCATACATACAAAATCCCATGGCAACTAGCTGTCCTCCTTTTCCAGGACATGTCCAACATTCCAACCTTCTGTCCAGGAAGAATTCCAAAATGTCCTCCATTTGGAGCATGACAAGACAGCATGATTTTACATTCATAGCAGTGTTTATAACCTTTTATTTGGTAACATCTTACATTTTTCTTGAATGTCTTACGTTTTGCACTGCCTTGTCCTCCTCCTCGGTGGTGAGGACATCTGGTCACACCAGTTATGTTTATTGCCCTCCATCATTGGTGCCCAGACGCGGCGGGTGCCTGGTGGGGGTGGCGTGTGAGTCCCCTTTTCTGGGTCCCCTTCTGTCCACCCCACAAACACACACACACAGAGCCATGTGGGTCCCTGCGTTCCAGCTTTGTCCCCTGCAACACTTCTTCCCCCTCTGCTTTGCCTCCTTTGCCCATTGTGCCTCATGGCCACCTCTGGAGGCCTCTTCCTTCTCTTTGCCAGAGGTCTTGAAGTCCTCACCCCAAAGCGGTTCCATTAGGACCCTGCCACAAACATGGCCTCCTTTTCCTAATGAGGTAATTGGGGCCATAAGCTCATTGTTAAGGAGCCCCTTGACCTGCCCTCTCATTTGGTGCCCATTCACTGCCCTCTTGTCCACAGGAGACTCTAAGCCCCATCTCTATCCTCAGGGGACCCTCACCCCCAAAGGGCGGCAGACCCCTCGCCTGGACACTGGGCCTGGTGCCACTCTCTGCCCCCCCCCCCATAAGTTGCTGTGGGGCTGCCCCTCTTTCTGCCGCCCAACCAACCCAGCAGTGCCTTGGAGCGTCTCTTTTATGAGGTGTTTTGGGAGGAAGGAGAGGCTGACCTGATGCCAAGGCCTCATGCTGAGGGCTTCCTTGAAGGGCTCTTAATTTTCTGTCTGGAGCCCTCGGACACATCACACTTTCCACAGCTGTTGGGATTTATTAACAAAGTCTCTCCCCCCCCCCCCCCCCTTGTGTTGTTCACTTGCTTTCCCACTCCCTTTTTCCTGAATAAAACTTTGGGGTGGGAAACACAACCTTTCCTTTAGAGCGGTTAAACACAGGGTTATTTGGTGTCCTTCCAGTGGGCAAATGCCCAGCAACCATCCCGGGGAAGAGGTTGGGGCAGGAGGCCAAAGAAGGTCCCTCCTGATGGAATCCCGCCGGTGTCTTTACTCATGAGTAAGCTCCCTGGCAGAAGTAGTGGGACATGTTTGTCTGATACGAAAACAAAGGTGCGCATGTGGTGTCACTGATCGTGTGTACACACGCTCTGCATGGAGGTGCATGCATGCGCATTGTGCATGGCTGTGTGCTGTGCATTGTACATGTCTCTGCTTGTGCTCATTGCTGTGCACATGGTTGGGGAGGGTCCCAATTCACTAATAAGGCACGTGTTCTGCCGCTGCTACAGGACTCCAAAGCCAGCATCCTTTTACTGCTCTGCACAAGCATAATTCCACTTTAGCTGCTGTTGTTGTGTGCCTTCAGATCGTTTCCAACTTATGGTGACCCTAAGGCCATCATAGGGTTTTCTTGGCAAGATTCATTCAGGGAAGGTTTGCCATGGCTGAGAGTGTGTGACTTGCCCAGGGTCACCCAGTGGGTTTCAGGGCTGAGCCGGGAATTGAACTCTGGTCTCCAGAGTCATGGTCCAATGCTCAAACCCCTATGCCACACTGTCTCACAGTTGCATCTTACACTTGTGTGTTTCTTTGGACGCTGTAGAGGTTGATACTCCCTCCCTCCCTCCCTCCACACCATAGCACTGTGGCTGCAACTACACTGCAGAATTAATGCAGTTTGACACCACTTTAACTACCGTGGCTTTGGTACCAATGCTACGGAATCCTGTGGTTTCTAGTTTTGTGAGATACTTGGCCTCCCAGCCAGAAAGCCCTGGTGCCACAATAAACTACAGACCTAGCAATGCCATAGCACGGAGCCATGGCAGTCAAAGTGGTGTCAAACCGCATTATTTCTTCAGGGCAGACACAGCCTAGGACAGGAACCAACAGATTCAAACCTGGTGCATCTCCTGGGCCTGCAGTCTGTGGGCTGGCATGCAGCAGCGGAGGGTGCTAGAGAACAGATTTGGCTGCAATCCACCTGAGCAATAAATCCCATTATTTGGATGTCAGATGAACAATTTGTTCCTGTAATGAGGTGTTTTAACCTTACTCCATATTCATTGTTCAGTCCGCTTTGATTTTACTGTAAGTGGCTGAGCGTGCTTTTGATGTGTGTCCAAGGGCCCCATAAATTTTGGCATGCCAAAAGCAGCGGAGGGGAGGAGGAGGAAGGCTTTCTCCAGCAGCAGCAGCAGCAGCATCATTGGCATCATGGGAAAGGGGCTGCTGGGATGGGCCTTGCAATGGGAAGAAGACCCAAGAGAGAATGAGGGAGAGAGATGGGTGGCAGCTGCCATGGATTTCTGCAAACTGTTGTGCTCTTTAAAGTGCTTCCAGATTTGGAGGGAGGCAGGAAGGCACTTGGCAGGATCAAGAAGAAAGAGAATCAAAGCAAGGGAGCTGCTGCTGCTGGCCTGAGATTTCCTGGAACTCTGAGGAAGCTGGGCAGCATAGTTTGGGATGCGCGTGCGAGGGTGCATGCGTGCGTAGACATGTGCAAGAATCCCCCTTGGCCAGTTGGACCGCATTTCTTCTCTTTGGGACCCATCACTTTGGATTCAAATTATGAGACTCTGAACCAGTGGTCAGTTGAGCCCAATAGGTCTGCCTGGCAGTACTTCTCCAGGTGGCACCTGCTGGCACCACAACACCCTCCGTCCATCTCAGGGGTCATCAACTGACCATTCTCCACTCCCCCCCCCCCCCCCCCCGCTCAGGAGAGGTTTGCAATCGGAAGGAATTCTCTTATAGAAGGGAGAAGGGATGGAAGGGAAAAAGGAAGGAAGGAAGGAAGGAAGGAAGGAAGGAAGGAAGGACAAAGGAAATAAAGGAGGGAAGGGGAAGGGAAGGACAAAGGAAAGAAGGGAGGAAGGAAAGAAAGAAGGAGAGAGGAGGGGAGGGAGGAGGAAGGGGAGGGAGGGACAGGAGGGAAGGAAGGAAGGAAGGAAGGAAGGAAGGTAAAAAGGAAGGAACTCAGAAAAGGAGGAAGGAAAGCAGGCAGGCAGGCAGGCAGGAAGGAAGGACCAAGGAAAGGAAGAAGGAAAGCAAGAAGGCAGGCAAGCCAAAGGAAAGAAGGGAGGAAGCAAGCAAGCAACCAGTTGGCCAAAGTGCCAAAGTCCCTGCTGGGCGGCCATTGTCCTGAATCCACACCGAGCCCTTCCTGACCGCAGGGACCCTGGGCCTCTGCCCATCTCGGGTGGTCTTTGGACCCTTTGGGGCTAAGGAGCCCCTTCCTCACTTTCTTAGTCATGGATTGGGGTGGCCAGGTTGGGGCCTTTTAGGAAACCTTTTGGGGCTTAATGCGCTTTAAAGGCACATTGGCCTGGTTTCAAAGGCATTGCACTTTTTGAGCTGTTTTAACCTGCTGCCTTGTTCAATCCCCTGCCATCCTATTTACACTATTTTATTGTTTTACTCTGGAATTGGTTTTATATTGTTTATTGTTTCCTCTGCATGCCACCCTGAAATCCCACAATAAAGAGTGGGGTGTAAATGCTTTAATAAATACTTGTTTAAAAAGTTAAATTGAGTACTGAGATTGCTGCCAAGGGCTCTGACTAGATGGCAAAGAGGCCAAGAGTCCTGGAAGGGGGCCCCAGGAAGAGCGTTTGGAGCCCTGCAATGGCTGGGATCCGAGTTCCATGCAAAGACCCCAAAAGCAGGAGGGACCCCCTCCGGTTCCCAGGCAGTCTCTGGCTGCATCCACACTGGAGAAATGACCCGGTTTTTCAGCATCCTGGCTCAAGGCTATGGAATTCTGGGAATTGGAGTATGTCCCCAGCTGAGGAGGACCAGCTTGGGCTATCGCTCTCAGAGGCCCTCTGCACATGCCCTGGTGCACTTTGGCTGTGTCCCAAGGCAGAGCCCAGCTCGCCCAGAGACCCCCATGGAAGCACCCCCCCACACACACACACACATTCTGTCCCCTTCGGCTCCTTGGCCAAGGCCCACTTGCCAAGGCTTTTGGGCCCAGCAAAGAAAGGAGCCAGGCCAGAAAGGGACACAGGGCCAGTGCTTGCAGGGGGTCTTCCTTCCTTCCTTCATCTGCTTTATCCTTGGAGTTTATCAGATGACGGAAATTGGAAGTATAATCTAATGGCAATCCGAACGCAATCATGAGGTTTCATGTTATTGCATATTAAAGTATCTCATGCAATTTTGGGCAAAAAGGAAGTCATCCCGAACGCAATAATGGGGTTTACCTTATTTCGTATTAAAGCATCTCATGCAATTTTGGGCCATGGGCAGTCATTCTGAACGCATTCTGAACGCAATTGGAATTCACGTAAATTCGCTAAACTAGTGAATTCATGTGAATTTGAATTGGCTCCAGTTGGCTCCATTCAAAATAAAGAGAAATTCCTCCTGTCTGATAAACTCCCTTCTCTCCCTTCCTTGCATTCTTCCTTTCTCTAATGAGTCCCTCTCTTGCATCCTTCCTTTTTTCCTTCCTCTGCTTTATCCTTCCTTCCTTCCTTCCTTCCTTCCTTCCTTCCTTGGTCCCTCCATGTTCTTTTTGCCTTTGGCTTTTTCAGAATCCCAAGGAAGGTGTGTGTGTTTGTGTGGAGGGGGGGAGGCTCTCTCCCTTTATGGCCTCAGCTCCAAACCTGCAGACTGCCCCCCCCCCCCATCTGCCCCACAGATCCCTGGTCTGGCTTTGTGCCTTATCTCTCTCTCTCTTCTCTCTCTCTCTCTCTCTGTGGGGAGGGGATTAGGGATCAGCTGTCTCCCCCCCCTTTCTTTTAAAATGGGTCTGGCCTCCTGCTAGGAGCCTGTTGGGGGGCAGAGGACAGGCCAGAGGGGCCTTCCATCCAGAGCCCAGCAATCCCCACCATCCCTCCCCAAAAACCCACTGCGCCTCCCATCATCATCAGACCCTTCAGCTCCCAATTGGGGTGGGTGGCTGGGGTGGGTGGAAGCCTGGTACCCATCCTCTTCCTTCTAGGCACCCCCCGCCCCCCCGCCCCCCCGAAAGTAAATACACCTGAGAGCCTTTTGAAAAAGGATAGCCTCCCTCCTGCAAGATTTTGGAAACTGAGGGGAAGGGGACGAGGGTCAGCTCCTGGCAGCAGAAACAACAGAGTCTTGCTCTTGTTGTTTGTCCCCTGAAAAGTCCATTCACTTGCTTTACAGTTCTTCCATAGTTCCCTCTGCTTTGGCCCTCTTTGCCTTAAATGGATCCGTCCCTCAGAAAACCGAATGCCAGAAACTAGAAGAAAACCAGTAAGACTGGGAAGGGCAGCCAGGGAGGAACCAGGTGAGCTCCTCCAGAAAACCAGGCTCCTGCGTGGCTCCATGGATCCAAATTCTTCTGTGTGGGTTGCGTTGAGCGCTGGATGGCGAAGAAAGCCAATGGAAAGAAAACCCGCTCTTTTGAGACGTTGGGCTGGAGATGAGTTGTGTGAATACAATGGAGGGCTTAAGGGGACAAACAAATGGGCCCTAGAGGAGGGCAAATCTGAAATCTCCTGTTACCCAAAAGGCAAGGCTCCTAGCCACCCATCATTGATATTCAATGGCAGAAGCACAAGAAGGCCAAGCGCCCAGAAAAGAAAACCATACTTGGAAAGGTAGAAGGCAGCAGGGAAAGAGGAGGACCGTATGACAGATGGAGGGACTCCATCAAGGAAGCCTCCTTTTGCTCTCGCTTTGCAAGCCCTGAGCGGCTCTCATTCAGAGGGTCCCCATCAGTTGATATGATGTCTGCCAAAGGGACAAACAGATGGCTCCAAGAGGGAAATGAGCCAAAATGACTAAATTGAGCAGAAGACACAACTCACTGGGAACAGAGAGTAGGGGAAGAAGAAGAAGAAGAAGAGGAAGGAGACTGCTTCGCAGGGGGCAACTGCCTCAGGCAGCAGGGTCTGTGGAGCAGCAAGAGGCACTGGAGGCATGGTTTCACTGGTGTTTGTGAAATGCACCCGGCTGGCACACTTCTTATGAGCTCTTGTGTCACTCGGCCACAGTGCAGCAGCTGCATTCTCCCAGGTCTCTGAGCAGAATTTAAATGAGAAAAAGGAACCAGTGATTGTCTGAACTGGTTTCAGATCAGGTGAAAGTCACTTTTAAAATCTCACCACCCTTTCTCTCTCTCTCTCTCTCTCTCTCTCTCTCTCTCAGGTTTAATAATGTGGTCTAGACCCTTTAAAAAAAAAATAAAGAGCTGCATCTGTGCAGATACAGACCCACATGCACTGATGCAACAGGCTGCTCACAGGACATTGTTTCTTGCCTTAGCGCATGCGCTCACTTCTTCCACGGACACAGATAAGCAAAGGAAGACAGAGAGACTTCAGGGGCGCTGCTTGAGGTGAGACACGGGGCCTTCTGGGTTTCCATTCTGCAGGACCAGATGCTGGGCAGCTGCAATTCCATCTGCAAATCTCTGGGAAGCAGCTGGGCAGGCCCCCAACCCACACCGAAATGCCCTGGAGAAGCTGGTGGACCAGAATCCCTGCAGAATGGGATTGTGGAGCCACAAGGGAGGATTCAGTTTGTCTTTACTGTCTTCTTGCCCCCTTAAGTCGTCTTTTCTTACCACCCACCCACATCTCAGAGCACCATGGATCAATGAACCCTGACAGTAAGGGCTGTCCGACAGTGGAACACACTCCTCCCTCGGAGTGTAGTGGAGTCTCCTTCCTTAGAGGTCTTTAAGCAGAGGCTGGATGGCCATCTGTCAATGGGGATGCTTGGATGGAGAGTTCCTGCATGGCAGAAGGGGGCTGGACTGGATCAGGGCCCTTTTGGGGGTCTCTTCCACCTCTATGATTCTAGGATTCGATGATTCATTACAGTCGGCCATCCATATCCACAGATTTTTTTATCCACAGATTCAAGCATCCATGGTTCGAAAATATTTTAAAAAATATATAAATTCTAAAAAGCAAACCTTGATTTTGCAATTTTATATAAGGAGCACAATTTTACTTGCCACTGTATTTCATGGGACTTGAGCATCCTCCTGGAACCAAACCCCAGCAGATACCAAGGGCCCACCGTATTTCTTTCAGCCCAAAGTGTTTCATTGCCAGAGTCAGCTTCCTTCACCAACGTGGAAGTTCTGCCAGGAAGATCCTGGGTTCCCTTGCTCTTATCATCCCTGCAGAGCTGAGCTATCATGTTTTGCTCCCTGTGGCAAAGAGCAAGATTACATACACGCACACAGCCCCTCCATGAACCGGTAGCACCCAGAACCTTTTGCCCAGAGGAGTCTGCCAGTCTTCCAAGGGCCATCAGGGGGTTCCTTGGCTGCTCCTTCTGCATACAGGCCAGAGGTCCCTTGGGGTTAAGTAATGCCCCCTCCATACCCTGCAAAGGAGGGACCTGCAGGGACACACTGACCGGGGCTTGTTCATTCCCGGCCTCCCCACAAAACACTCCGGGGCTGTCACCACAACGGTGGGTGAATCCTTTGGTGCATGCCACTGGGCATTGTTATCCAATGCAGAATGGCTGTGTTCAGTTCCGTTTGCACGAGCAGAGTTGCTGCATGTGGCACCATTGTGCCTTCATCTGCAACTGTAAAGTGCATACGGATGTGCATTGGACCTTTGTTGATTTGGTTGCATATATATGTTGCTTTGATTCAGTTGCACAGCCTCCCCCTTCAACACACAGGATGCACAGCGCAAACCATGTGGAGCCTTGTGACCCGTTCACATTTCACAATGATAGGGCTGGGATTCCACGTTGGCTGAAGTCTTGGGGTTTGGGGAGGCATTAAGGAGGCTTTCTGGCTGGAAATGTTAAGTGCCCTCCCTTCAGCAACCAGTCCCAGGATCCAATAAGACAAGATCATAGCTGTTAAAGTGAATCATAGTGCTATAATTTCTGTAGTGCAAATGGGCCCCTACACCGCAGGGCTGGTGCAACCCTTAGGCAGAGTGAGGCGGTGGCACCAGGAGGAGAGCAAAGGTTGCGCCATGGGGGTCTCTTCTTGGCCTCCTCGGCTCACCCAACTGTTGGCCCTTGCCACCCTGGGAGGAAGACCCCCCCCCCATGGCATGGAGGTTAGTCCCTGGCACCCCAAAGACCAGAAGGGAGGACACACGCTGGAACTGCGTAGTAAAAGGGTGGGTTTCATCCAGACATTCACTCTGGTGGCTGGAACTGTGTCCAGAGGATGGTGGCTCTTCTCAGTGGCATCAAATGGGTTGGGGTCACCCCACACGGTCACTCATGGGGTCATCCCTCCCCACTGACCTCTCCTCCTCCCATACCACACCTTAGTAATGTGCGGTTTTTGGTACTAATGTTACTTGTAAATAATAATTCCAGAATATCACTGAATGTAGTGACAACTTGTTGTCATTGTGTGCCTTCAAGTTGTTTCCGACTTATGATGACTCTAAGGCAACCCTATCATGGGATTTTTGGGGGGCAAGATTTGTTCAGAATAAGTTTCCCATGGCCTTTGTGTGAGGCTGAGAGAGTGTGACATGTCCAAAGTCACCCAATGTCCAAGTGGGTTTTCATGGCTGGGTGGGCATCAAACCCTGGTCTCTAGAGTCTCGGTCAAACACTCAGACCACTAAGGCATTGTGTAATGACAAAGGCTGTGACATTAATGATTAAAATTAATTAATTAAATTATTAAAATTAATTAAACCTATACATTTAGATTACAATATTATATGCACGATCTAACTGTATTGATATGTACGTAGTTTCAGGAAGGAAGGAAGGTGGATAGAGTGGTCTCATAGGTGGGGAGCCGAGTTCAGGAGCCGTTCTCTGTCCCTGAAGGGCTGCCAGCTTCTCGCTGCCCTGCCTCCGGTTCCCAGGCCTTTGGCCGCCTGTCTGTGCCAGGTGTCCAGAACCTGAGATGGGTGGGAGCTTTGGTCATCTCAGCAATTTGCCCCGTAAGCAGGGTTGGGTGGCAAGACGATCCCCTGAACGGCGTCAATGGAGACGGGATTAGCAGCTGAGGTCAAGCGTTCCAGAGGCTTTGAGCCCATCCAGGCCGGGTGCCACTTTCCGGGGAGGGAAAGCGTCTTAGCCATGTCTGCCCCTCCAAGAAGCAGCAGCAATAGCTCCTGGGCCGGCCGAGGCTGCAGGAATGTCTCCCGGGGCTGTGTTTTTGAATGGTGACCCTTCAAGATGGAAAACTGCCCGGGGAGGCCAGTCCGGAGAGGGGGGGGGGTCGGTAGGAAGCAGCAAATACATTTCTATACTGCTTCTCAGTGCACTTAAGCACTCCCTAAGCGGTTTACAACATGGAAGCTCCTTGCCCCCAACAATCTGGGGACTCATTTTAGGGACGGATGCCAGGCTGAGTCTGGGCCCCTGGGTGGCATCTCGAATCTAGGTGTAGGGGCCCAGAAAACTGGGCACATCTGGCTCCTCTCGCCCTGCTTATGCCAAGCGAGATTTAGAGTCCAAGGAGGCCCTTTCCTTATAAACCAGGCAAGGCCCCCGATCCCCAACACCTTTGCTGTCTCCCCACTTGCAGGAAGCTTTGTGGCAAGAGCACTTTCACACAAGCCAAACCCATAACCACACGGACGCAGCTGAGCAAGATGGAGCCATGCCAGGAATGAACCCACCATTTTGCGGCTGAACAGCTCTTCCTTTGCCAGGGAGCTCTTAATGTTTAGTCCAAGTCACCTTTCCAGAGCCAGATGATGAAAACAGAGACTCCACCAAATCATTACAAAGAACTAAGAACCATTGGGGGCAGGCTTTGAACTCAGTCCCCAGTCCTCTGCCTAAGGCCTGATGCCCAGCCAGAAGCCCCTTCCTCCTCCGTCTCCCCAGAGTCCCATCCATCCCTTCACGGGTCACCAGAGGAGGTCACCCAAAACAGGCCATTCATTAATAAGGGGGAGGGGGTCCCTTCTTTGGGGCCTCCTGAAAACCAGCCTCAGCCTCAGCCTCAGCCTCAGCCTGCCTCCCCGGTTCCTCCTGCTGGAGGGGGATCACTGCCGCCTTTTGGGAGCCTCTTAGGACCCAGACCCAGAGGAGAGGAGGAAGGGAAGGGATCGGGAATGGGGCTGGCGGTGGGGCCTTTAGGAGCGGTCTCCAGGAGAGCCAGCAGCACAGAGCCCTAGATCCAAGGGCCAGCCAGTCCAACCCCAAGCTCTCATGCAGGAATACACAGAATCCTAGAGCTGGAAGGGACCCCCTTCTTCTGCCCTGCAGGAAGACACCATCCACGCCCTTCCTGGGACTGATGGCAGCCCAGCCTCTGATTTAAAACAGCCTCCAAAGAAAGAGACTCAGCTACTTTCCAAGGCAACATTTTTTTAAATTTTAAGATTAATTTTTATTACTTTTTGTTGTTCATAGAATCGTAGAATCACAGAGTTGGAAGAGATCACAAGGGCCATCCAGTCCAACCCCCCTGCCATACAGGAACTCTTGATCAAAGCATCCTCAACAGATGGCCATCCAGCCTCTGCTTAAAGACCTCCAAGGAAGGAGACTCCACTACACTCCGAGGAAGGAGTGTGTTCCAGGTCAGTTGGTCAGGCCCCACCTGGAATATTGTGTCCAGTTCTGGGCACCACAATTCAAAAAGGATGTGGAGAAACTGGAGCCATGTGTCCAAAGGAGGGTGACTAAAATGGTGAAGGGTCTGGAAATCATGCCCAATGAGGAATGACTTAGGGAGCTGGGGATGTTTAGCCTCCAGAAGAGAAGGTTAAGAGGTGATATGATAGCCCTGTTTAAATATTTGAAGGGATGTCATATTGAGGAGGGAGCAAGCTTGTTTTCTGCTGCTCCAGAGACTAGGACGCGGAACAATGGATGCAAACTGCAGGAAAATTCTCAGCCTCAGAGGAAGGCAGGGTAGCAAATGCCCAAGCTTTGTTTATTGTTCATAGAATCACAGAACCATAGAGTCTGTGGAGACCCCAAGGGCCATCCAGTCCAACCCGGTTCTGCCATGCAGGAATTCACAATTTTTACTTAATGAGGCATTTGTATCACAACTTTCTCACAAGGCAGCTCAAGGCAGCTCACAACAAAGAGGAAGTGAAACAAAATACTGTACTGCTAAAACAATATGTGACACCTTCTTTAAACCAAGGGATCATTTTAGAAATGCAAATTTAAAACAGTTTTGAATGTTTAAGACACAGTTATTGCTGTTGTTGTTGTGTGCCTGCTGCAAGCCATTTCTGCCTTATAATTACTCTAAGGCCAAGCTACCATGAGGTTTTCTTGGCAAGATTTGTTCAGAGGAGGCTTGCCATTGCCACCCTCTGAGGCTGAGAGAGTGTGACTTGCCAGGGCCACCCAGTGGGTTTCCACGGCTGAGCAGGGATTCAAACCCTGGTCTCCAGAGCCATATTCCAATACTCAGACCACTTCTCCATGCTGGCTCTCAAGGCACGGAGCCCAAGTAAAACAGAGAGAGCCTAGAAAGTAAGGTCTTCTTCCCTTTGCCTCTGAAAAGCCAGGGCTAAGAAGGGGGTGCGCTTTGGTGCATGGCATGGCAAGGGCTGGACTATGGGGCCCCTGCCTTGGGGTCCCCCTTTCCGACTCTTGCGCTTCTAGGGTTCTCTGCCTGAAAGTTTGTTGCTGAAGTCAAAGTCTAGAATTCAAAGGTAGAGCCCTTTTAGTCTGTGGAATCAGTGATCAGAGGGATCTTGCAGCAGATGCATCTGAGGAAGTAGACGGAGTCTAGGGAAGCACAGTCTGCCAACTTCGTTCTTTCAGTGAGTCTCAAAGGTGCTACAAGATCTCTCTACATTATCATTATTATTATTGCATCTAAATGCATCTGAGGAAGCAGGCTGAAGCCTATGGAAGCTCATGTTGCCAATTTCTTTCTGTCTTGGTCTCAAAGGTGCAGCAAGCTCTCTCTAAATACTGATTTTGCCAGACTAAAAGGGCCCGTGTCTTTGAATTCTACCAGATACAGCTAGAGTCCTTCACGCACAACACACACAAACGCACAAGAGGCCCTTTTCCGAAGGGGGCTCCTGCATCCTTGGGGCGCCTGGCCCGGATCCAACTCAGCCCCTCCAAAAAGAGCCCCTTTTGCAAAAGGCCGGGAGGGGCTTGGCACATTGCTGTGAGCGTGTGTGTGTGTCTCCCTTCAGGTGTGAGTGTGTGTGTTGTGTCTGCTGTGTGTGTGAGAGCCAGGAGTCTCCTCTTCCCTGCCTTTTTTCCTCAGGGTCCCAGAAAGGGCTGCTCAGGTGGGCTGCCAGGTGCAAAGCAGCAGCAGGTAAAGGAAGGGAAGGCCCAAAGAAGAGAGGAAAGAAGGGAAGGAGAGAGGGAGGAGGGAGAGCTGGGGCTGGGAGAAAGCAAGGATGGCTCTTGGCCTCTGACCGAGGGGGGGCTCCATGCCTGGGAAGCCCCTCAGGCCAAGGGGAAAGCGGGAAGGGATGGGGGGCAGACCCTCCCCTCCGAAGACCCTCCTTGCAGACAGTGTCCCAGCAGACTCCTAACGCCAGGCGCTGGGCTTGGGGCGGAAGAATGAAATGCACAGATGCAGGATCATGGGGGACACCTGGCTTAAGGAAACTTATACGGCTGGTAGGCATCCAGGAGTCCAAGTTGAACATGAGTCAACTGTGTGATGCAGCAGCTAAAAAGGCCAATGCAATTTTGGGCTGGAACAATAGAAGTATAGTGTCTGGATCAAGGAAAGTAATAGTGCCACTTAACACTGCTTTGGTCAGGCCCCACCTGGAATACTGTGTCCAGTTCTGGGCACCACAATTCAAAAAGGATGTGGAGAAACTGGAGCCATGGGTCCAAAGGAGGGCAACTAAGATGGTGAAGGGACTGGAAAGCATGAAGCCCTATGAGGAACGCCTTAGGGAATGGGGGATGTTTAGCCTGGAGAAGAGAAGGTTAAGAGATGATATGATTGCCCTGTTCAAATATTTGAAGGGATGTCACATTGAGGAGGGAGCAAGCTTGTTTTCTGCTGCTCCAGAGAACAGGACCTGGAACAATGGATGCAAACTGCAGGAAAAGAGATTCCACCTCAACATTAGGAGGAACTTCCTGAGAGTAAGGGCTGCTTGACTGTGGAAGAGGCTGCCTTTGAGTCTCCTTCTTCGGAGGCTGCTTCTGAAGAGAGTCTGGAGGGCCATCTGTCTCAATGCCTTGATGGATGGAGAGTTCCTGCATGGCCGAAGAAGGGGCTTGGGCTGGATGAGGGCCCTGCTTCTTGGGTCCCTGGTTCTGTGGTGCCTGGATGGAGCCAAAGTGGATCCTGGGCAAGAAGCCCTGATGGAGGCACAGCTGAAAAGTTACTTTTAGGCAGAGCGTGAAAGTAACTTGCTTCCTCTGGAGGAGAATGAAAGGCTGAAGGTGGGGGGGGGGGAGGTAGGGGAGGGAGAAGGAGCCTGAGAGCAAGGGCCCCCCTCCTTGGGACCCCCCCAGTTTCATGGGGGGAGGGGGGTCAAGGGGCTGCAGCCTCAAGGTCAGCGCCCCCCCGCCCCTTCCTTGCCCTGGGCCTGATCCGGGGCCCGATCCGGAAGCCAAGGAAGCCATCGATGGGGGGGGGGGGGGTGAGGTGGTCCCAGGGATCCCCGGCCAGACCCACTGCACTTGGCAGGGAAGGCGGGGGGGGGGCAGCTGGGCTGAGCAGGGGCAGAATGAGCCCCTGGCCCCCCTCCTGGGCTGCCCCACTGGGCCTGGGCACCAGCAGCAGCAGCAGCACCAGCAGCAGGGTCCCCCCCCCCGCCGCTTCCTAAACAATAGCTTACAATTGCAAACGGCTTAGACTCTCCTTAAGGGTATGAAGCGGTATATAAATGAAGCTGGTTTGTCAACAGGGGAGCAGCAGCAGCAGCAGCAGCAGCAGCCCAAGGAAGAAGCCCCGCCTGACGCTGCTGCTGCTGCTGCTGCTGCTGCCCTCCTGGTCCCTGGGGGGCGTGTCCGGGGGCGTGTCTGGGGGCGTGGCCTTGGCGCGTGGGTGCCCGGCTCCCATTGGCTGCCCCGGAGGACGATGCTGCTGCTGCTGCTGCTTCTGGCTTTTCACACAAAGACACGAGACCGGCGCGTGCAGACGGAGGAAGGAAGGAAGGAAGGAAGGAAGGAAGGAAGGAAGGAAGGAAGGAAGGAAGGAAGGAAGGAAGGAAGGAAGGAAGGCAGGCAGGCAGGCAGGCAGGCAGGCAGGCAGGCAGGCGGCGGCTGCTGCTGCTGCTGCTGCTGGGCTGCCCCTCAAAGCCTCGGACCGCCGGCTCTCTCTGCCTCCAAGGAAGGAAGGAAGGAAGGAAGGAAGGAAGGGGCGCCCAGTGGTTCCTGCCCGCCTCGACCCAGACCCAGCCGCCTGGGGAGCCTGGCGATGCCCGGCGCGGAGCAGGTGCTGTTGCTGCTGATGGAGAAGCCGGCCTCCTCCTCCTCCTCCTCCCCACCGCCGCCTCCTCTTCCCGCTGCAGCCTCTGCTGCCACCCCTCCGGCCCCCGGAGCCCCCTCGGACAAGGGCCGCCCGGAGCCCCGGAAGGTAAGTACAGTAGAGCCCGGCAGGGACCCCTCCTTCCCTCGCTCCCTCCCTCCCTGGGTCCCTCCATCCGTCCCTGGAAGTGACCCCACTGGCGGGTGTCTCCTTCTCCCCCTTCTCAGTCGTCGAAGCCCATCATGGAGAAGCGGCGCCGGGCGAGGATCAACGAGAGCCTGGCCCAGCTCAAGGCCCTCCTCCTGGAGGCCCTCAAGAAGGAGGTGAGTCCCCCCAGAAGCAGCAGCAGCAGCACCGGCAGCAGCACCGGCAGGGGTCCCGGAGGGCAGGGCGCCCCCTCGAGGCCTGGGAAGGAAGGGCCCCCCCGGACCCAAGAGGGCCAGCCTTCGCCTACAGACCCCCCCCCCCCCCGCCTTGTCTCCGCAGAGCTCCCGGCACTCGAAGCTGGAGAAGGCCGACATCCTGGAGATGACCGTCAGGCACCTCCGGAGCCTCCAGCGCCGCCCCCTGGACGCCCCCGGTACGACACCCCCATGGACAGAGGGAGGAGGGGGGGTCAGGGCTTTCCTTTGCACACCCCCCCCCTGCAACTGGGTCCTGGGCAGGGACCAGGGAGGGGGGCAAGGAAGATACCCCCCCCCCGAAGAAGGTGGGTGGGCTCCTTCAATCGCTCTTTTAAATTGCCTTTGCAGAAGCATCTGAGGAAGTGGCTCCAGTCTGCAAAGCCTCCTTTCACAAAGTCCCTCCCAAAAGGGGGGGGCAGGAGGACCCCCAATTCCTAGCGTAGGACTCAGGCGAGGAAGGCAGCCCCAGAGACCTCTGCCAGGCAGGAATACGCAGCATCCCAGAGCTGGAGGGGACCCCCAAAGGCCAGGCGGTCCAACTCCTTCTGCCAGCCAGGAATACGCAGGACCGCATTTGGAAGGGACCGTCCAGTCCAACCCACGTCTGCCCCACAGGAATATATAGAGCCCCAGAAGAGACCCCCAAAAGGGTCCTGGTCCAGTCCAAGCCCCTTCTTCTGCCCTGCCCTGCCCTGCCCTGCTCTGCCATGCAGGAACTCTCCATCAAAGCAGTCCCTGTGGGAGATGGCCATCCGGCCTCTGTTTAAAGGCCCCCAAAGAAGGAGCCTCCACCGCTCCCCAGTAACTCACGTTTACTAAGACTCTTAGGAACAGCTTTGCGTGGCTTTGATGCCGTGTTGTGGTCAGCCCCCTTGAGCCCCATTACGGGGAGAGGAGGAGCAGGAAGCGTGAATGAGTAACGTATAGGCCGATGGCACGGGTTCACTGGCTCTGTCCTACTCGGGAGTAACAACAGGGTTTAGGCTCTGAGCTGCTTCAACAGGCCTCGGCCTCCTTGGGAGGTATTTTGTAAACCAGGCTTCAACCAGAATTTCCTGCAGGGACCCATTTGGTGACCTCCTTGGAAGGAAGCAAGGCTGAATGAACCCTGAGTCCCTGGCTGGAATTGAACTCGCAACCTTGTGGTTTGTGAGCAAGTTCATTAAACCACTGTGCCACCTGGACTCTTTCGAGGATCGTTGCTTTGCCCCTCTTTTTCTGACCGCGCTCTCTCCCCCCCCCCCCCCATATCTCTTGGCAGCGGTGCTGAATGCGGATCCTACGGTGCTGGGCAAATACCGAGCCGGCTTCAGCGAGTGTGTGAATGAAGTGACGCGCTTCCTCTCCACCTGCGAAGGGGTCACCGCCGAGGTTCGCACCCGCCTCCTCAGCCACCTGGGCAGCTGCATGAGCCAGATCAACGCCATGGACTACCCGGCCCCACCGCCGACCCCCGGAGCCTCTTTTGGGCAAGCCCTGGTCCAGATCCCTGCAGCCCCCGCAGTGCCCCCAGCTGGCAGCGTGGCTCCTTGCAAGGCGTCCGGCAACCCAGCGGCTCCCAGGGACACCCCAAAGGTCTACGGCGGCTTCCAGCTGGTCCTGGCCTCCGACGGGCAGTTTGCCTTCCTCATCCCCAACACGGCATTCACCCCCCACGGCAACGCGGTCATCCCACTCTACGCCAGCGCCGGAATTGGCCCTGGGGGGCTCCTTCCCCCCACGGCTGCCCTCTCACCCGGATCGGGTGCCCAGTCCCTTCCGGCGGACTCAGTTTGGAGACCTTGGTGATGGGTGGGCTGCGCTGGACGCAGAGGGACTCTATGATTGAAGCGGAGCCTCGAGCGCTGGGTGGCCACCCTGGGAGTGGCCAGGGTTTGGAGTCCTCTCCCGGGGGGTTGGGGGAGCCTGGTTCTTGTGAACGGTCCGCCCTGAAACTCTTGCATTGTGCCTTTGTATGGTAGCAGACCCTCCCCTCTTTCCCCTTCTTGAGCCCCCCACCGGTGTGGGCTTGCATGGGGGGCAAGAGGGCAAGGGTAATCCTCACCCACCCATCCTTCATTTTCCTTGATCATTTAAAAAAAACGGCACCAAAGATTTCTTTGTTCTTGAAACAGAAGAAGGCCTCTTCTTCCTTTTTGGAAGCTCCATGATAGAAATATAAAGGACTGCTAGTACCACCCGTTTTCCTGGTGAGAGGACGATGGGACTTTCTCTGCTCGAAATGGCGCCCTGCTTTGGAGGAGACGGAGGGATCGGGCCCAGTTGGCCACCCTGCGGCCCCCAGCACCGTGGGGCAAAGGGCAGTCGGTGGGGCACAGATGGTCCTGTGGCACATCGGACGGCTGCTGAATCCTCCAAAGGGAAACCACAAGGACAGAAAGGCCCTCCAAACAGAGAGTGGGTCCTTGGGATCCGCTGGGGTTTGGTCCCAGGACCTCCATGGATACCAGCATCAAGTCCCAACCTGTATACAGTGGGGTAGTAAAAAGGTTTCCCTTATATAAAATGGCAAAATCAAGCTTTTCTTTTGGAATTTTTAATAGTTTTGGAATTTTTTCAAACTGGATGCTTGAATCCATGAATATGGAGGGCCAGCTGTAAATGCAGTTGATGAGAGTAAGTCCCATTCAGGAAACGGACCCAAAAGGAGGCAGCGGTTGGGATTGTTCTGTGCTGTTTTAGAGTCATAGAGTTGGAAGAGACCCCAAGAAGGGTCCTCATCCAGTCCAAGCTCCTGCCATGCAGGAACTCT
The DNA here is from genome assembly GCA_034509955.1 of Urosaurus nigricauda. Lineage (NCBI taxonomy): Eukaryota > Metazoa > Chordata > Lepidosauria > Squamata > Phrynosomatidae > Urosaurus > Urosaurus nigricauda. Next base: position 278,938,677 of record JAOEGL010000003.1, read on the forward strand.
CCATCAAGGAGGCTTCAGTGTCTGCAATCCTCTGAATAATGCTTCAGTTTCTTTTACTCCTGTTCCTGGCCGTGGCTTTTGCAACCAGTTTTATGATAGTGCTCTCATACCATTTTGATTATACTTCTGCCTGTTTTCTGAACATATGATGACCTCCTTTCTTGATATTTACTTTGGTCTTGTGGCGTCTCCTCCGGTTTGTGTGGTTTTCCCGGGGGGCAGAGGGGGGCAGTGGGAAGAAGGGCCTCCTGAAAGGTGGGGCAGACGCCCTGGGAAGGCGGTGGGCTTCCAACCTTGTGGGAAGTTTCTAAAATAAATAAAGTCAGCTCTGAAGCCAAGGTGGGATGGCCAGCTCTTGGAGTAGGTTCCTGCCTGGCAGAGGCCTGGAGCAGGTGGCCTTTTGGGTCCCTTGCAGGATTCGAGGGACGCAGGCAGGGGTTTTATGCCCCAGAGTGGCACAGAAGCCTGGTGCAGTTGTCGAGATGCAAAGGAAGGCAGCGGGAACTGTGCCACGGACTCCCTACAGACTGGCACCAAAGGGGTCTTCCTGCCATCTGCTGTGTGTGGGCAGCCCTGTGTGGCCGATGGGGGTGTTTGGGTCCTTCCCTGAGAATTGACCACTTCAGAGATGCTCCATCCGGACCCTGGTTATGTCCTGGGCATCCTGAGCCCAGCCATGCCAAGCCATGCTCACGCATACGCATGCATACACAAACAGCGTGCCCAGTGGTCTGTGGTGCCCCCTGCTGGCACCTTACTGGTCTTGGTTGTTGAGACTTTTTCCACACCAGAGAAGTAATGGTGCTTTGCCCCACTTGTGCTGCCAGCTGGGATTTGTAGTCCTGTGAGTAGAACCCTGCCAGAAAGTTCTAGCATCTCCTGAGATTACAACCCCCAGGATGCCCTGTTTAAATATTTGAAGGGATGTCATATTGAGGAGGGAGCAAGCTTGTTTTCTGCTGCTCCAGAGAACAGGACATAGAACAATGGATGCAAGCTACAGGAAAAGAGATTTCAACTCAACATTAGGGGGAACTTCTTGAGAGTAGGGGCTGTTGGGACAGTGGAAAACCCTCCTTCCTCGGAGATTTTGGTGGAGTCTTCTTCCTTAGAGGTCTTTAAGCAAAGGCTGGATGGCCATCTGTCAATGGGGATGCTTTGATTGGGAGTTCCTGCATGGCAGGGGGTTGGACTGGATGACCTTGTGGTCTCTTCCAACTCTATGATTCTATGCCATGGGTCAGACACTGCTGTGGCAGCCAAAGGGGCACCAAAGCGTTAATAGCTATGTAGTCTGGAGGAGACTCCTGTATTCTCAGAAATGCACAGAAAGGAAAGGGCGAGGGAGCGTTTGATGGGAGAACCAGTTTACCTTGCCCTGTAAAGAACCTTGCAAAGAGCGGTCCAAAATCTATCCAGGATCCCTTGCTTGGCCAGTCGAAAGGCACAGTAGACTTGTTGCAAGCTTTTGAAGCTCCATGGGCTGCTTCTTCATCAAGCAGTTTTATATGATGCAGCAAAGTACTGTATCACTCAAAATCCACAAAACAGGGATGCCTTTATGGGGGCAGCCAAAATGCACATTGTACATAGGGCAAGCTTGCAAAGCTCCAATGGCTTCTTCGCCCTTTATGTCCCCCCCCCCCGCCCCCAAACACCTTTGCCTGATGGAGCTTTGAAAGCTTACAACCTGCCTTTTGTGCCTTTTGGTTGGTCTGTTTTGTGGGTTTGGGATGGCATTGTGCTTTGCCCCTGGAGATGCTCACGGAAAGGGGTCCAGCCCTCCAGGAAACCTCCAAGGTCAGCTGTGCCAACCCTCTTCCTTCAGGAGAGGGACCCAGAACCTGGGGCAGATGTTCCCTTGTGGGCCTCCCTCCCTGCCGCCAGATGTGGCCAAGGCTGCCAAAGGATTCCCTGCTGCTGCCCCATTGCAAAGTGGGGGGACTTAGCTTGTTTTCTGCTGCCCCAGAGAACAGGACCCGGAACAATGGATGCAAACTACAGGAAAAGAGATTCCACCTCAACATTCGGAGGAACTTCCTAACAGTAAGGGCTGGTCGACAGTGGAACACACTCCTTCCTTGGAGTGTAGTGGAGTCTCCTTCCTTAGGGGTCTTTAAGCAGAGGCTGGATGGCCATCTGTCAGGGGTGCTTTGATTGGGAGTTCCTGCATGGCAGAATGGGGTTGGACTGGATGGCCCTTGTGGTCTCTTCCAACTCTAGGATTCTATGATTCCATCCAATTGTGAAGCTCAGCTGGCACAGACCCACTGAATTGGCTGCTGCTGGGTGAGTCAACCCTTGTGTGACTCCCATTGATCCACGGGTGTCACTTTGCTGGGATATAGGTGCTTTCCAAGCGGATTGTCTATTCTGGCATCATGAGGTTGGAGTACGGTAGATGGCCCTTGGGTTTCCTTCCACTTCTATGGCTCCATTAATAATTGGGGGGGGGGGAGGAGGAGGGAATGAGGGACTCTCTTTACAAACTGTGAGCCCCCAAACTCCCAGCAGTCTCTGCCTGCCTCAAAAACTTCCAAGGAAGGAGACTGCAGCCACGCAACGAATCCACTGCTTGGACGCTCTGGTGGTCTTTGATGGCAGGATGACCATTGCATTGTCCTGCATGGCAGCAGAAGGGCGCTGGCCCTTCTTGGGGTCTCCTCCAACTCTATGGTCCTATACCACCAAATGCGTAACTTCATTCCCACCACCCTGAGCTCCATGCGGATGCAAATGTCCATCCACTTCATCTGCAGGTGAGTTTGTCTGTGGGCAAGGCACCCCCAGCCCCTGTCTCCCCCTGCCCTGGTCTTCCCTCCTGGGGCCAGTTGGAAGCTTGATGGGGGGGGGAGAAATATGGTGCCTGACCCTCCCACCCCCTTCTTTCCCCACGGCACAGAGCCACAAACCCCCAGCGGCTGCAAAGGCCATTGTGGCCAAAGCCTCATGTCCGTTGGGCGCCTTTCCTTCCCTTCATCCCTTCCCTTTTCCATTCCTCCATCAAAGAGGTTGCTGCGGGTGTCTATGGGGAGGGGGCTGCCTGTGCATCTGGTGGGCTAATTGGGCCCAGAAGGAGGACAGCCATTCTCTGTAATGCCAAAGTCGTGCCACGCTTTCCATAAATATTCTTGGCATGGAAGGGAGGGGACAGCAGAACAGCTGGTTTCCTGGGCTGGTTTCCAGCAGAGCTGTGAAAGTGTCTCAAAGGAGGCTGGCCTGGCCCCACACGGTCCTAGACCCATAGAGCTGGAAGGGGTCCCAAGGGGCATCAACACCATTCTGCCATGCAGGAAGACACAACTACAGCGTAACGCCTGAAAGATGCCCAGCCAACCTCTGTGTAAAGACCTCCAAAGCCAAAGAGACCACCGCCATTTGTTCCACTCTGCCATCCGGCAGCTTGCCCCCCACAACGCCAAGTGTGCAAAGGAGAAACACCCAAGGGGCCACTTCCCGAGACCCCCATTTCCACGACGGAGCCTCATTGGTGGTGGCGGGGATGGAGGAGCTTCATCCCCCTAGCCAGCACCCAAGAGGGCTGAGCAGCAGGCCTGTCCCCATAGATGCACCCCTGGCCTGGCCTGCCCCTCTGGGGCCTGTGGTGGGGAGGGGGCTGGGAGAAGCCAATGGGGGCCTGGCATTTGGGGAGAGGAGGGAAGGCCTCTCCTTGACCTCTCCCCCCAACTTCTGCCCCCCCCCCCCCAAAGCTGGGCTGAGTGCTGATGGTTACAGAGGACAGCCTGGGTCAAATCTAGGGAAGGGGGCACAGGGACAGACCCCCCTCCCCCATTTCTCTACAAGGGAATAGGGTGGGAAAAGGGTGCCCCCCAAACCCTACACTTCCCAGCCAAGGGATCCTTAGCTCCTGTGCACTGGGGCCCTGGGGAAGGGTGACCTGGAAGAGGGGTGCCTTGAGGGTGGGCAGCAGGAGAGAGCCCCGGGGCCCCCCCTGATGGAACTCCACAGACAGGAGGGACCTCAGTCCCCCCCCCCACATCTGTCATTTTGCTAAAGACCCCAAAGGTGGACCCCAGCATCTCGCCAGTCCACAGGTCCAGCTTCCCATCTCAGAAATGCTGATCAGCAAATGGCTCCAGTTAAGAAGAAACACATGTATTTGGGGCACTTGTTGGGAGGAAAGCCATGGCCATTTCTGGACAGAAAAAAGACCCCAAAGCACTTCAGGATGCTTAAGTCTGGGGGGGGGGGGGACTGCACAACGTCCTGCTCTTCCTGAGGTCAAGTGGAAAACAAATAACCAGGGATGTCCTTTCCACCCGTAGGCAGCCGGAGGAGTCCTGCTTTCCAGCCATTTCTGGTGGACATGGGTCAAGTGGCCCTTTTGCTCCTCTGGCCTTTTCTGGGCAGGCAGTGGGTGCAGCATCCTGGCTAGGGATGGTCAGTGGGGCTCTTGGTCCACCTCCCTGAGTGAAAGGCTTGGGGAAGGGGATGAGAGAGAGGGAGACCTTCCCATATGCTTTCCCAAGGCTTGTGCCAGGGGCTGGGCCCAGCTCCCCTCTGCCCGGATCCATCCACCCATCCATCCACCCGTCTGCATGGGAGCCAGGAACGGAACTGGGACTTCTCCCACACTTCCTGGTCCTTCTTCCCAGGCGTTGTTGGCTGGCAGATGGAGGAGGCCACCACAGAAGGCAAGAACATCTGGGCCCAATTGCTCCCGCTGGCTGCCTTGGAGTGAGCCAAGAGCAAGACATGAAACAGGGCTGGCTGGGCACCCCCAGGCCTTCTTCCTCCTCGACAGCCAGAAGGAACCAGGGGTTGCATGACCGGATGGATGGGTCAAGCCTAAGCGTATTTAAGATGTGGAGAGGCAGCACCTCCAATGAGTGGCCATGGGAAAGAGCCCCTGGAGCCCTCCTCCTCTTCCTCCAAGCATCCTTCATGGCTGCTTCCAAAGGGATCCGCTTTGAGGGCTGGAGAAGCAGACAATGCCACTGGTCCAGAGGTCAGGGGCAGCCCTTCTTCCCTGGGGGCTCAAGGGCAGGCGGAGGCCTCCCAGGTGCAGCTCCATCCCCTGGCCTGATGGACACCCACTGGGCATGGGGGGCACTCTGTGCTGCCATCGCCCTCCTCCTGAAGTCTATCCGTAGCTCTGAAGGGAAGATGCCCGGGGCAAACCTGTTGTCCAAGGAGAGAAGGATGACCCTCTGAGCAACGCTTGGGAAATGCTGGAGATGCAGCTGGGTTGACGCTGCGCAAGGGCCACCAACTGGATCCTGGCCACGCTTGGAAGTGTGGAATGGGCCTCCAGGCTGGCATTACAGGCTTCCCACTTTCACTGGCTGGGAGCTCTGGAAGCTTGCAACATGTATAATATGTCCCATTTTGGTTGCCCCTTTCTTGTGGATTTTGGATAATAATGTACTTTCCAATATGGCTAACACTGCTACTCCCCCCCCCCCCCCATATGTTTTCTGGATGTGGAGATAATACATTTTAGCCCCTCCAGGGGAATCCTAAAGAGAGAGCAAATGGACCAGGACTTTACTGTTTGCAGTTTCTTCCTTGAACAAAGAGAAAACTTTTTTCCTTTTAAATTGGGACTGCAGCATTAACAACAAGTTTACCTGATGCAAAACCTTGGAGGCTTCCTGAGAAATTCATTGTTCTATTCCTAATAAAGGGGATTCACAAAGGATTTGAGAGATTGGATCTCAAAGGCAGGAGCTTTTGGTCTTGCTAATGGGATTTAAAGTTTATTTCCTGGCCTGAATCTCCCAGTATCTCAATGGCTAGGAGGAGGGGGGGGGGGGAGGAGGAGGAGGGCACCTGCATGAGGACCCAATGGAGGACAACAACCATGACAGTGGACCCCAACCGGACTTCTCCTTTGGGCATCTGATGCGTGCATATTTACCCTCCTTATGGAACCAGTGTGTAGAGAGACCTAGTTAGCACCTTTGAGACTCACTGAAATAAAAAAGTTGGCAGCCCAAGCTTTCCTTGACTACAGTCTACTTCCTCAGATGCATGACTACTGAAGCAGCTGGACATTTTCCTCTGATGTGGGGCAGACACATTCAGTTCACAGCTGAGCTGCCCACGCAACGCCAACTGACCCCTGTGTCTCCACCAGGCCTGGCTTTGAGGAGGGCCCCCCATCTTTGGACCTCAGCGCATGGCCTGGTTTGCCAATGCAGTCCTTCAAATAACCTGGGCCTCAGCCAGCGCTTTGAAAGGTGCCCAGAAATGGACCAATATCCGGTGGAGCTGCTGTCAGTGTTCCCTGCGAACAGCCAAGTGAGCCATCTGGGCACAGCCCTTTGGATCAGATGAAGACGTTTCCAAACACTCTTCGGAGGCAGGCAGGACGGCAGGCAGAAATGCAACCGGGATTCAACTAAGGATGCAGCTTGGGTTTTCTTGGCAAGACTTCTTCAGAGGAGCTTTGCCTTTGCCTTCCAATAACTTTGCCAATACATTGCCAAGGTTTACCCAGTGGGTTTCTTCCTGTGCCTTTGTGGACTTCCTTGGCTCCTGGCTAAATCCCTACAATAGTAATTGAACATATACCCAAATATGAGGCTGAAGGCTTTCATAGCCAACACCCATAGTTTTTTGTGGGGTTATTTTTTGTGGGGGGGGGGGGTGGCCATGTTTTAACTCTTTTCTGGCTCGAGGGTATGGAATTCTGGGAGTTGGAGTTTGTTGTGGACCCAGAGCAGAGCGGAACTTAAGGAAGGAAGGCCCCACAACAAACTCCAACTCCCAGAATTCCATGCCGTTGAGCCAGAAAAGAGTTAAAGCGGGGCCAAATTGGGTTATTTCTCCAGTGTGGATGCAGCTGTAGGCTGATGCAGACTAATGACCATGGCTTCTTTGAAAGTTCATACAATGGTGGTTTTGAACCACTTCCAATCACTTTTTGTTGAGCATTAATCCCCTTGGCTCTCTCTTTTCAATGCCATCCTTTTTAACTCCTCTCTTTATTTTATCCTTTGTCCGTTTCCTCCTCCAAAGTCCAAGTGTGAATCTGTGGGACAAGGCTGGCAATGCTGCGGCCGCTCTTTCCTGCTGGCCTCCATCTCTCACCCCAGATACATGGGGCACGGCTGTTCAGGATGGATCCCCGATTCACCTCCTCCCTCTTCGGTCCTGGGACTCAATGTTCGAAGTCAGACATTTCGGTGGACTACACAGTTTGGCCAGCATTCCTGATGGCATGTTGTGGTTGTGTGCCTTCCACTTACAGGGATCCTAAGGCAAAACTATCATGGAGGGTTTCTTGGCAAGATGTGTTCAGAGGAGGCCTGCCACCGCCTTTCTCTGAGGCTGAGAGAGTGTGACTTTGCCCAGGGTCACCCAGTAGATTTTCATGGTCAAGCTGGAAACCGAACTCTGATCTCCAGAGTCCTAGTCCAAGACACAAACCACTAGGACAATTCCTGGCCTTAATCTCATGCTGCCAACTTCTTTATTTCAGTGAGTCTCAAGGGTGCTACAAGATCTCCCTAAAGATACTGTAGTGGACAGATTTTATATCAATATTTAGTTATTATTATAGTTATGCAGAATAAACCAAAAATGGTTGCTGAACCAAAGTTTAGAACACTGATTTCTGGGAAAATTAGAAAGCTGATATAAACTGGGACTAAGTGAAGGTCTTTCAAGAAATGTTGAACAAACAAGAGAAAACAAGATAATGTTTAGGTACGAAGTGCCCTTTTGCTCAAAGTGCCCTACGCCAGAGTAGAAGTCAAAACATAAACATCAGGTAAGTAGAGGTGCAACAGAGTAATTGTGTACAAAGGCTCTTGATATCATTTATCTGTTGATAGGAAAAAGTAACTTTTGTAAGGTGGCCTGACGAGTCATAAGTGGGTTTTAATTATTCATGCGTTCGTTTGCCTGATTGCTTGAAGTTCATTTGTTTAGAGTTAAGATTGGCCAATAGAAAGCATTTTTGGAAATCCTTTGTGTAAAAACTATAAATCCCATCATTTTGTGAAATTCTTTTCCTCAGTCTTGGGAAACTGAATTTCTACTGGGGACTTTTGCTGGCAAAATAAACCTGAGTTCTCAACCAGATTTCTTGGTCCACTTGTCTCCTTCGCTCTGTCATGCTGAGGCCTGGGTGAGCAATCCTAGCCGAACCCATTATCCATAACAATACTGTGCCTTTTCTGGCTGCTTGCTCTTTGTGCTCATGAGCTCCAACCAGGATCATTTCCAGTGTCCCCCGCCCCCGAACCCTAAAATCCTGAGAGCCCCCCTCTGGCTCCTTCAATTCATTTTGCAGGGAAAGGGCGTGAAGAATCGAACAAATTAAATTTTGTCTCTAAACAGGAGGGTGTGAAATTGCAAGCAGTGCCTGGAGCCAGCAGCAGACCTTGAGCCCTTATGTAATTCCCCCATAATCCCTCCTTGGGAGGTTGTGTTGTGTGTGCAAATCCCCCAACAAGCCTGAAAGCGACCCTGAGCAGCTCCCACCACTGTGTCGCATGGGGTTCCCTTTGGAGGAAATCTGATGGCCTCCTCAAGGGCTCAAGGGCGAGGAGCACAGAGGGACCCAAATCCCTTCCGCCGGCTCTGCTCTCAGCTTTACTCCAGGCCCACTTTGAAGCCGCCAGGGCTGGGGTCGGGGGATGCCCTGGGCCAGCAGTAGCCAGTGGCAGGCTGGAACCCCCCGCTCCCCAAAACAGCAATAGCAAGAACATTGTTATAGCACTTATCAGTACACTTAAGCACTCCCTAAATGGTTTACAAAGTGTAAGCTACACACACAGGACCTTATCACTCGACTGTATTCCAGTGGCATTCCGGATGCAATCACGTTATTTCATGAGAGATTATCTCATGCAATTGCTGGCAGTGGGGATGCAGTCTGAACGCAATCATGGGGTTTCATTTGTGAATTGACCTCGCTATCTTTTAATCTGAAATTGTAGGGAATCCCTCCCGTGTGATAAGGTCCACAGAGGGGTAGGCCCCCCTGCCTGACTTTGGCATTCATTTCAAGGCAGTGGAAATAGAGTTGTGTCTCGTGCCTTGTGCACGGTTGGTGTCCCTTGTGCATTGCACTTATTTGGCTGTGCATGCAGCTGGACATTTGGTTTGCCCTGGTTTGGTTGCACAATGCTGCTATTCCACCCAAAGGTTGTGTAGCACAATTAACGCATCCCTCCACGTAAGGAGATTTATACTGCACAGCCCGGATGGAGGGTCTCTCCTGTGGCAACCCCACAACTGGGTATAATGCCCTGTGCATTCCCACAGCAGTTGCTCTTCTAGGTCCAGGTGCAAAGGACAACCGTTGGAGAGGGGCCTTTGGCCCTCAGGGCTGCAGGAGGCCACTCATTCCTGGGTTGCAGCAAACACCTTCCTCCCGGCAGGGAAATGATGCTTCCTGGAAAGGCCTTTGCGAGATTTGGGGTGGTGCAGGGAGCCCTATGTGCCACGTCTTTTTGGACTGTAAGACTGAGGGCAGAGAACTATCAGATTAGACGACAAAAAGGCAAACAAGGTGTGTCAGGATCAGGGCCACCACACCAAAAATGGGGGATCAAGGCAGGTTCTCCTGGCACCGAAGGCCTGTGGGAAATTCTGTAGAAAGTCACCCAGAGAGAGGCCTTGGGCTTGTTCTGGACCCCAAAAGATGGCAGCCGCGGGTGGAGAAGGCACCTGCCATGCTTGCATCGTCAGGGAAGGGAAGTAAGCAGGGCACAATATCAGACCTGGGGGCACGGGAGGAGGTCACGAAAAGAAACCCACCACCTTCTTTAGGGCAGAAGACTAAACTGGGAGATTCATTGAGATAAAAGGTAACCAGGTGGAATAGATGTCTCTAAAACTGGGCATCAACATGGTTCCAGTGCTGGACTATGGGAGGCCAGGGTTCAAAACCCTGCTCCAGGGTGAAAAACTGTGGAGGAAACTCATTGGTTTAAAGAAAATACAAGAATCCTATTGATTGAGTGGCAGTGTTTATATCCTTCCTTTCTCCCAGCAAGACAGAGGGACGCTGTGGACCAAAGCCAATTTCCGAGGCAGAATTTACAAAGAAAGCGATCTGCTGCCCAAGTCAGGATCAAAAGGAAGCATGTTTGCCTTTTGGCGGAGCATTTCGAACAAAACCTCCATTACGTCCACATTAGTGGTTCTGAAACAATGCGCCAAAGGCCGCCGTAAGACGATTAAGGGGATTGGCAGGCCATTTCCTCCGCAGATTACAGACAGTCAAAGAATAGTGTTTCCTTTGCTCTCTGCCTGGGGAGGTGGGCTTGGGCTCCACCAGAGACCCCCTCTCTGCCCTCTCTTTAATAAACTGGATGGAAAGATCTAGAGAAAGAGTCGGTCCCCACCTCCAAGCCCTGAGGCTTTTGCCAGCATAGGGCTGCCATTGCATCTGAGGCGCACAGATGTTGGCATTCTCCCTGGACACCAAAGGGAGCTGAGGAGATGCTCCCCGGCCCTTTCTTCTCTCTCTGTGTTACTTCTTTATTATCTAGGCGCAGGGTTTGCCTTCCCTTCCAAAGGCATGGGCTTGGGATAATGAAGAGGAGCCCCATGGTTTGCCAGGAGGCCCTTTCTTATCTGCTTGCCCAGGATGTGGCCGGGCAGCAGGCCAGGCAGTGCCCTGTCGGGTTCCCGAGAGCCCTTTGTGCCGTCGCCTTCCTCACCCACTGCACTGTTTGTCCAGAGATGTGGAAGGTCAGGCGCATGCCAAGAGGCCATACCTAGGCTTTTGTTCCTGGAGCTGCCCAGAATTTACAGAAATAATTTGCCGGGAAGGAGGCCAGCTCATCCCATCTGCATTGCAAAGGGAGGGCCAAGAGCCGGCTCTCTCACATTTCCCCATGGACCGGCTGCATGTGGGGTCCCTCTCCCGGCTCAGGATAGCCTGCTCAGAAGCCCCCTTCCCAGACCCACAGAAGGAAGGGCAATGGCTCTCCTGGTGCAGCAACACAGTCTCCCCCTCCTCCTCCATAGAATCATAGAGTTGGAAGAGACCCCAAGGGCCACCCATTCCAACCTCATTTTGCCATGCCAGGAACTCTCAGTCAAAGCATCCTGATTCTCCTCCATCTTCTTCTTCTAGAGGTTGTTATGTCTGAAGCTGCAAGCACACACACACCGTGGGACTTCTTTTTTGTCTCTTTAGCACCACACAATCACAGGACTGGTATCCCACTTTGGCTGGAATTGTGGGATTTGAAATTTCAGGTGTACTCTGTGCTCCACCAAATGGCAAGCCCCATGGAAACCCTAAAAGGGGCCAGGGGTGGGGTCCTCTTCTTTGGAGGCTGGATAGCCCTCTGTCCCAGGGAGGCTTTGGATGGTGAGTTCCTGCATGGCAGAATGGGTTGGACTGGACCAGGGCCCTTCTTGGGTCTCCTCCATGATGCTATGGAACCATAGAACCATAGCACCACAGAGTTGGAAGAGACCACAAGGGCCATCCAGTCCAACCCCCTGCTTCTCTGAAACCCATGTTGACTTTTTGTGATTCCCAGCCTTCTCCTGGTTTCTTGACTTTAGCTGCCGTTCTGATCCATGTTTACTTTTTCAATGACAGAGAGATATGATCAGAGATCTTTGGGTGGCTCTCCATAGTATCCTCAGCACTCTTCTCCAGCCCCACATCTTGAATGAACTGACCTTCCTCTTATCCGCTTTCTTCACTGTCCAGCTCTCGTGTCTTACGTGGGAATGAAGAATATCATGGCTTGCACACCGCTGACTTTCATGCTCAGTTGTGCATCGTTGCACTTTGCTTCCTGTCCAGTTCTTTCCTGGCTGCCCTCCCCATTCCCAGCCTTCTCCTGATTTCTTGACTTTAGCTGCCCTTCTGATCCATGTTTACTATTTCAATCACGGAGAGATGTGATCAGAGATCTTTGGGTGGTTCTGGAAAGAAAGCGTGGCACGTCCCTACCATCACCCAGTTCCTCCACCAGGGGGCACTGCAATCCTGTAACGGGAGTCCAGACCAGTTCTCTCCATGAAAGTGAGGAGGACACCTGGCACCTTCAGGGCACCTTGCCCCCTTTGCCTGGGCAGCAGCAGTGAGTGGCACACTTCTTCCTCAATGGGCGGCAGCTGCTAGCTTGCTTGCAACTCTACCCCCACGGCGATTTTGGAAGGTCAAGAGCTTCTCGGCTTGTTCATGCTTCTCCTTTGACAGGTGACGGAAGAAGGAGAAGAACTTAGGAAGAGCGACATCATCCCGGTTGAAGTAAAACCCCAAGAGAGGTACTTGTAGCTGGCATGGAGGAACTGGTTGACCAGGCGGTTCACTCCAGCTTCGCTCTCGGTGTGGTAGTTCTGACGGGTCTGGGAGCTCATGGCGCAAAACGGACGGAGTCTAAACAGGGCGGAAGGTTTTGAGGATGGATGGGGCGGCCGCGACCCTGCTCCGTTCAAGCACCATTGAAGCAAGAGGCAAGGATCGAGGACCAGAGGCAGAGAGGATCTGTCACAGTGTTCCTTGACTGAAGTGGGAGGAGGGTGTGTAGCGCTGACTTCGGAGGTTATTGAGGGAGTCTCAGTGATGGTCCAGACAACTATGGGAGTTGAGATTGTGGTTGTGATGGACTCAGGCGTAGTGCCAACAATCTCAGGGGTGCTGGTTTCAGAGCATTTCTTGACTGAAGTGGGAGGAATATGTGTAGTGCTGACTTCGGAGGTTATTGAGGGAGTATGACGGTCCAGCCAACTGTGGGAGTTGTGATTGTGGTTGCGATGGACTCAGGGGTCGTGCTTGAAACTCTGGCAGTGGTTTCAGACCTGTTCTCTTCTGTGGAAGTAGCTACGCGAGTGTTGATGGTTTGGGGACCTGGAGTCTCTGTTTCAGAAGATGTCTTGCTGCTGGTCCTGACCCATGAGGTTTCCATGGGACTCTCTGAGGTGGGGACAATCTGTGGGGCTGTGGCTGGGCCTTCTGCACTGGTGGGGATTTGGGGGGTTGTGGCCAGAGACTTTCCAGGGGTGGATTTGGGAGGGCGGGCGGTTGTGGTCTCCTCAGCCGCTGTGGATATTTTACTCTCTACTGGAGCTGTTGTGATTTTCCTTGTTGGGGCAGTGGCCAGAGAAGTGGCAGTGATCAGTCTGGAGGTGTCCATGGTGGTGGAAGGGGACGTGGTGGTCAAGCAGATCAATTGCTCTTCCATCAGAGACCCAACCACTTTCCCAGTGAGATGGTCAGGGCTCATGCATTTTATCTTGGCGGCATCCTTCACTTTTTTGGGATGACCTCTCAGCCACCGGAAGAGATAGCGAAGGTGACAGTCGCACTGCCATGGATTGTCACCCAGGTGCACCGAGGTGAGCTTTCCAAAGTTATCAAGTAGAACCTCAGGAATGCTCCCCAGATGGTTCTTGTCCAGTCTGAGTTTCTCCAGCTGCAGGAAAGGAGAGGAGGCCAGGCCCTCCACAGAGAAGATCCGGTTCTTGCTCAGGTCCAGGTTTGTGAGTTTGGGCATCTCCTCCAACAACTGGCCAGGGAGCACTTTCAGCTGATTTGAAGCCAGGTTCAGCTGCCTCAGGTTTCCCAATCCAAAGAAAGTCCTGTTTGGGAGAACCTCAATCTGGTTGTTCTCCAGGAAAAGCTTTTCCAGGCTGGAGAGGTTCCTAAAGAGGTTTGGTGGGAAGGTCTGGATCCTGTTTCTTGCCAGGTTGAGCTCCGTCAGGCTTTGCTGGCTGTCCAGGCCTCCATCCGGAAGGCTGCCAATCTCATTGTCATACAGCCGGAGGGTCTTCAGCTGGGTCAGGGGCTTGAAGGCTCTTGTTGTTGGCCAAATGCAAGTAGGTGAGATTGGGAAGCCCCTGGAAGACCCCCTCAGGAAGGGAAAGGATCTCGTTCAGGTGCAAATACATCTCCTCCAAGGCCCCAAGGTGGTCGAAGAGGCCCTTGGCGACCCAGGTGAGGTGGGAGTTCCTCAGGTTGAGCTTCCGCAAGCGAGGAAGAGACTGGAAGGTGCCAACGGGAAGGCTGCCCAACTGTGCACTCGACAGCTCCAGCTCCTCCAGTTTCTCCAGGTTGTCAAAGGCTCCCCACATCAACCTTTTAAATCTTATTGGACTCTTTCAAACAGGAGGAATTTCTCCCAACTCCGAATGGAGCCAATGCGGATTCATGTAAATTCGCTTGTTTAGCGAATTTACCTGAACCCCTGCTCCATCAGGAAGGCATTCGGAATTACTTCCTATTACCCGAAAATAACCCCCCCCTTGCACGAAATCGCGTGAGAAGCTTAAATTCGCAATAACATTAAACCCATGATTGTATTCGGAGTGACTTCCCTTTTGCCCGAATTTGCGTGAGAATTAATTCGCAATAACGTGAAACCCCAGGATTGCGTTTGGATTGCCCTTGGATTATACTTCCAATTTCCCAGGAGTCCTCTGTCAATAAATTCCAGTATCCTCAGGTTGGGTATGCTCTGGAAGGCTCCTTCCAGGATTTCCGTCAGGCTGGTTTGCACAAAGAACATTTTGGTAATGACAGGGTTGGCCACCGTTGGGATCTCCGTTACATCCCTGGTCTTTGTGTAGACATCCTGGTGGGGCAGGGGGCAGTCGTGCTTTCCGATCCCACGGCAGGGTGGCTGGCTTTGGATGGCATCCAGGAGGAAGAGGAAGAGGGCAAGTGTCCTGGGAGACATGCTGGAAGGAACCAAGGGCAGGCTTTCTGGTTGCTGACCAAGGGTTCCCCTGCAGCCCTTACTCTGGTCTGGGTTTCTCACTTGACCCTTTCAGTCCATGGAGGCCATTCTCGGTCAATCTGATAGAAAGAAAATGCCCCATGAACATCATGGAATCATAGAGTTGGAGAGCCCTCAAGGGTTCCGAAACCAAGACACACGCACTCCAAAGGTCTTCCGAAACCAAAGGTCTTCCGAAACCAAGACACACGCACTCACACACGGGCAAATCCTACTTGGGAAGCAAATGTGTTTTCCCTGGGAAGGGCATTAGAGAGGAGCGCAGCCCCACTGGAAAGCCCCCCACCCCTGGCATCTATCTGCCAGTCCAAGGGAGACATCCAAAGGCCCCCCATCTGGGGAAGGGAGTGAAGGGATAGCCCTTTGGCCCCTGGAAATCTCCCCCCTTCACCCTTTTGGTGTATTGGACTACAGCACCCATCATCCCAGATAGGATGATGACCCCAAATAGGATGATAGAAATCTCCCTTCACCCTTTTGGTGTGTTGGACTACAGCCCCCATCATCCCCAGGGAACCCCTTGCTGTGCTGGGAATGGCCATCTGACCCATTTGGAGGGACTGACCTGGTCAGAGTAACCGGATGTCCCAAAAAACGCAAGGGAGGACAAGCCACTGCAAAAAGTATGGGACACGACAAAAGGAAAGATAAAAACACTAATATAAATGTAAAGCTTTGCTTCTTGGTCATGCTCAAAATGGAGGGCATTTTTGAATTCCCCCTGGACGGAAGGTTGAAATGTAGGGCATGTCCTGGAAAAGGAGGACCTCTGGTCACTCTGGACCAGGTAGAAATGAGAGTGAACGAGAGAGAGGGAAACACCAGTACTTTGCAGATCTTTGATATGTTTTGTCTTTCACAGCAGCCCTGCAAGGTAGGCTTCTGTCATCCTGGAGAGGCCAATGTCATCAGAATTGCACCTGCCTCCTCCAGGTCCTCTTTTTCTCCCCCCCCCCCCCATTTCCCTGGTGAGAATAACCAGCTCATGGGGTCTCCATGCTCCTTGCTGATGCCACCACAGCCTCCTGTCCAGCCCGAGGGGTCCCCTTCTCAATGGTCACAGAGACCTCGACCCTCAACATCCCACAGCCATTGTCCAGTGTCCAGTTCCCACTGAAATGTTGCCCTGCGCCTGGGACGCCACCATCGCCCGGAGGAAGGGTGAGCCTGAGATGGCGGCACGTGTCTGGGTCACAGGTCAGCTGGAGGCCCCCCTCTGCGTCTTGGTAAGCGCACTGGGGCAGGGGGCCGGCCTCCTCCTCGGGGGGATCCTGAACCTCTGTTCGGCAGTGGGCAGATCCAGGGGGACGTCGGGGGCATACCAGCTGGTCCTTCCTGACCCCCGGGAGGGTCAGTCCCTGGAGGTGAGCTGGGCTGCGGCAGAGGGCATGGGCGTTGACAAGGGGGTCGGAGTACTGAAGCCAGTCGGCCAGGTAGCCCAGGTGGCAATCGCAGGCCCAGGGGTTGTGCCCCAAAGCCACGTAGAAGAGGGCGAAGTTGGAGTCAAAGAGGCCCTCTGGCAGGGTGGCCAGCCGGTTGTGCGAAAGATCCAAGGCCTCCAAGCCGCTGAGGTTGGCCAGCAGCTCCTGGGGAAGCCCACTGAGGTTGTTATGGTCCAGCTGCAGCCTGGCGAGGGCCGGCAGCCCCTGGAAGAGTCCAGCGGTCAAGCGTTGGAGGCTGTTGTGGGATAGGGACAGGATGGTCAAGTGCGGGAGGGTGGCAAAGAGCCCCTCTGGGAGGGTCTCCAGATGGTTGTGGGCCATGGAGAGTTCTGCCAGGCGGGGGGTCCCCTCAAAGAGCCCCTCCGGCAGTTCCTTCAGCTGGTTGCCGTCCAGGCGCAGGAAGGTCAGGTTGGCCAAGGAGGAGAAGACGGTGGTCCGCAGGCCTTGGAGGGCATTGTACTGGAGGTGGAGCCGTCGCAGGTGGGATTGCTGGGAGAAGACCCCAGTGGGCAGCTTGGCCAGAGCATTCCCATCTAGGAAGAGCTCTTGGAGGTCAGGCAGAGGGAGGAAGACCTCCGCTGGGAGGGAGGAAAGGTTGTTGTCGCTCAGCCTCAGCACTCGCAGGTGGGGCACCGGGGCAAAGACCCTCCCAGGCAGGCTGGCCAGGCCATTCTGGGCAAGGGAGAGGGTCTCCAGACCCCTGACTGGGTGGAAGATGCCCGGGGGCAGAGCCGTGACCCTGTTTCCTTGCAGGTCGAGTGTTCGGAGGGCTGGGATGTTCCTCAAGAGCCCCTCATCCAGGGTCTCCAGGAGGCTGAACTTGACGGAGAGGGTGCTCAGGCCGGCCAGGCCCCGGAAGCTCTCCCCGCTCAGGGCCATCAAGAGGCTGGAGGAGATGTCCAGCTCCTGGAGGCCAGTCAGTCCCGCGAAGGCCGCCTCGCCCAGAGAGCTCAGGGGGCTGCTGAGGAAAACCAACTTGCGGAGGAGGGGGGCACTGCTGTTGGCGAAGGCCCCACTCCGGATGGACACCAGGGAGGTCTCCATGAAGAAGAGCTGGGTGGTGTTGGCAGGGATCCCCTCTGGCAGCACGTCCACAAGGGCCTCCTCAGCGCAGAAGACAGTCATGTTCCCATAGCACTGGCACAGGGCTGGGCAGGAGTGGGCCACGTTGCCCAGGTGGGCCAGGAAGAGCCACGGCAGCTGCAGCAGCATCAGGGAATGGCTCCTGGAGGTCCACCTGCCCTGAGACACGAAGGGAAGGAAACACAGGTGGACGTCACTGACCCTGGGATGCAGGCTGGTTGGATGCAGGCTGGCCAGGAGGGCACTTTGGGGCTATTGGGCATTCTAGTCCTCCTTCGTCATGAGGATTTGTGCTTTCATGGGGGGCAGCATGGCAGGGATGTACAGACAGGGTGGCCATGTGTCCTAACCACCCCAAAGGAGGGCAAGGCAGCAGGGAACGGCCTCTGGAGGCCCACCTGCCCTGAGACACAGAGGAAAGGGAACGCAGGCGGATATCAGTGACCCTGGGGTGCAGGCTGGCCAGAAGGGCACTACTATGGGAAGCCCACTTCAGGGCCATGAGCCTAGGAGGCATTCTGGTCCTCCTTCGTCCTGAGGATTTGTGCCTTTATTGGGGGGGGGGGGGCGGCATGACAGGGCATCTCCAGCTTTTCTGGACAGAGTGGGCTTAAGCCACAGGGATGTACAGATGGGGGGGCATACGTCCAAAGGAGGGCAAGGCAGCAAGGAATGGCCCCTGGAGGCCCACCTGCCCTGAGACATGGAGGGAAGGAAAGGCAGGCGCAAGTCATTGACCCTCGGAAGGAGGCCTGTTGGATGCAGGCTGGCCAGAACAGCACTTTTGGACTATGGGGCATTCTGGACCTCCTTTGTCCTGAGGATTTGTGCCTTTATGGGGGGTGGCACAGCAGGGCATCCCCAGCTTTTATGGACAGAGTGGGCTTAGGCCACAGGGGTGCCCAAACAGGGTGGCCATATGGAGGACAAGGCACCATAGAACGGGCAGCAAGGAATTCTGGGAGCTGAAGTCCAAAACATCTGGAGGGCCAAAGTTTGGGAAACCACTGTCAGAAGGTGGCTGCAGAGCAGAGCAGAAGGGGACTCTTGAACCACAGCAACTGGGACGGAATGGGAAGCTAACTGTAGTAACTAAAAGGAATTCCTGGAGTCATATAAGAGTTATAAGAGAGCTCCGAGGGCCATGCAATGCAGGGAAGACACCATCCAAGACTTCCCTGAGAGAGATGGCCATTCAGCCTCTGTTTAAAAACAGGCCCGAGAGAAGGAGACTCCACCAAAATCTCCCAGGGAGAGTCTTCCACTGTTGAACAGCCCTTCTGTCAAGAAATTCTTCTTAATGTTTTAGATGGAATCTCTTTTCCTGGAGAACCTTTGCAGCAGGAAACCAACAAAGCTGCTGCTTTAATAATAGTGGAGATTTGCACCTTTCCAAAGCAAAGAATCTGCACCCCCTTTTCCTGCCTGGAAATGAACTTTGGAAAAGGGACCGCCTCAGTGCCAGGCCCTGGGATCCAGCAACTGTCCCTCCCCTCCTGCCCCCAGGACTTGCTCCTCTGCTGGAGACCCAGCTGGCTCTGCTGCCTGCCTGCCTGCCTTCCCTTTTGGGGTACCTGCCGGGCACTTACCCCCTGTGACGCAGGGTGCCCACGAAGTGTCATTGCAGAGTCCTTGTCCGTGTAAGCAGGGCCCCTTGTTCAGCGTTGTTGACCAGCTGAGGTGTGCGGTCACTGACCCGCCGTGCAAAGGCTGGCAGCCTCAGAGGCCACAGAATAGAGGTGGGCACTGGCCTCTCGTGGCAAACACGGGACATCAACTCGGTCTCAGCCTCCCTGCTCACAGCAGGGTCAACATTTGGGTGGAAATCACCCCTGCCGTCTGGCTTCTGAGTGCATGACCTGAGGAACTACAACACATACACACATACACACACAAACAAAACCAGTGGCAAAGGGCAGGACAGTCCATACACCCAGAAAGAGTGTGTCTTCCAGATCTCTCCGCCTCTGGTCCTCGATCCTTGCCTCTTGCTTCAACGGTGCTGGAACGGAGCAGGGTCGCGGCCGCCCCGTCCATCCTCAAAACCTTCCGCCCTGTTTAGACTCCGTCCGTTTTGCGCCATGGTCAACCAGTTCCTCCATGCCAGCTACAATAATAATAATAATAATAATAATAATAATAATAATAATATTTATTTATTTCTATTCCGCCCCTCTGAACAAGCAATCGGGGCGGAGTACAGCAGAGGTTAAAACAATATCAAGTTAAAATACCCCTTCCTTACCCTTACCACCCTCCCTTAAAAAAGAATTAAATCACAATAGAGTTAAAAAACATAATAGATTAAAATAGCAATGCACAATAGTAGGGAGCGGACCCAGCTTAGGTTGTATGGAGAAAAATGCAGGAAAAGATTTAAAAAGCCCTTAAAACCTAGGTATGGAGCTGGGGATATTCACATTCTCTGGGAAGGCTTGCCAGAAGAGATGCGTCTTTAGGGCTCTTTTAAAGCCTTCTAAAGATGAAATGAGACACATCTCGTCCGGCAGGTCATTCCACAACTTGGGGGCGATAGCCAAAAAAGCCCTCTGGGAGGTCTGTACCAGCTTGGTCTTCATGGGTTGAAGCAGGTTCCTCCCAGAGGACCGGAGTGTGCGGGGGGGGGGGGTTCATATGGGAGGAGGCGGTCCCTTAGATAAGATGGGCCCAAGCCATGACGGGCTTTAAAGGTTAAAACCAACACCTTGTACTGTGCCCGGAAACTGATCGGCAGCCAGTGGAGGGCTTTTAGCACAGGAGTGATGTGCTCTCTCCTGGATGTTCCAGCCAGAAGTCTGGCTGCCATATTTTGGACCATTTGTAGTTTCTGGGTTAGGGACAAGGGTAGCCCCATGTAGAGTGCATTGCAGTAGTCCAAACGTGAGGTTACCAGCGCGTGTATCACAGTTTCCAGATCCCTCCTCTCCAGGAAAGGGCGCAGCTGGCGTATCAGCCGAAGCTGGTAACAAGCGCTCCTGACTGTTGCATTCACCTGACTAATAATGTGAAGCGACGGATCAAGGAGTACCCCCAGACTGCGAACAGAGTCCTTCGAGGAGAGTGTGACTCCATCGAGGACTGGAAGTTGTATTCCCAAACCTGGTTTCGGGCCTGTGACTGTGAGCACCTCCGTTTTGTCTGGATTAAGCTTCAATCGGTTTTTCCTCATCCAATCCATTACCGCCGCAAGGTACTTGGGTACTTGTAGGGTTTTACTTCAACCGGGATGATGTCGCTCTTCCTAAATTCTTCTCCTTCTTCCGCCACCTGTCTGAGGAGAAGCATGAACAAGCTGAGAAGCTCTTGACCTTCCAAAATCGCCGTGGGGGTAGAGTTGTCTTGCAGGACATCAAAACACCAGAGGCGGATGAATGGAAGAATGGAGCTGCGGCATGGAGGCTGCCCTTAGTCTGGAGAAGAGTGTGACCCAAGCTCTGCTGGACTTACACCAAGTGGCCTCCCGCCATACTGACCCCCGTCTCTGTGGCTTCCTAGAAACTCACTACCTTGACGAAGAGGTCAAGCTGATCAAGACGCTGGGAGACCGCTTGGCCAACCTGCAGGGTCTGCGCGCAAGTGAGGAAGGCCTGGGTGAATACCTCCTTGACCGCCTCACCCTGGGCGACTCCAGCCACTAGACCTCCTGCCTCCCTTGTCACTCCTTTTTAAGCTTCTTCATGTTTTTTCAGTTAAAAATTTAACTTCTTTTTTAAAAATGTAAAAATTCCCAAATTTTCACTTTATGAAACTATGTGCATACGATATTGTAATTTAAAGGTATAGTTTTAATTTTGCTAGTTTTTCCTGTCACAACTATTATCAATATATTCAGTGATATACAGTCATTATGATTTATGAGTCAAATTGGTACACAAAATATTATTAAGGATTCTGTATGGTCTGGAGTAGGAAGAGGAGGTCAGTTGGTGGAGAGACACTGGGCAATGCCAATCTTGGGGCAGATGCAGCGGAGAGCAAGCAAGCTAGCAGTGGTCAGTTCTCCATTCCTTGGCCCTCCCAGCCTCCCAGTATGGCCAGTGTCCTGTTAGTGATGTACATGGGCATACATTGTATTACTGGACATTGTGCAATGGCCATAAGCAGTGGATAGGGTCTGGTGTACGAAGGGGAGGTCAGTTGGTGGAGAGACACTGGGCATTCTGGGACATCCCTTGCCAAGGGAAGCCTGGTGATTCTCTGTGTCCAGTTGGATTGGGTAAGAGCTTACAATTTAAAAGTGGGAGCCATTTCCTTTGGCTCACTGGGAGGAGGAAGTAGAAAGCCTCATTCTGTACAACTAGTCTCCATCCTTGGAGGTCTTTGAGCAGAGGCTGGATGGCCATCTGTCAGGGATGCTTTGACTGGGAGTTCCTGCATGGCAGGGGGTTGGACTGGATGGCCCTTGGGGTCTCTTCCAACTCTATGATTCTATGATTCAATGCCAGGCTTAGAGCAGATGCAGCTGAGAGCAAGCAACAAAGCAAGCAGCGGTCAGTTCTCCCTCCCTTGGCCCTCCCAGTTTAGCCAGTGTCCCATCAGTGATCTATATGGGAATAGGTTGTATTACGGGACATTGTGCAGTGGCCATAGCCAGTGGACAGGGACAGATGTGGAGGTGCACATGCTGAGGATGTTTGGGTGGGCATGGCTGTCCGGAGGGAGACACTGGTCCCATGGTGCTGTGGGGGCTGTGGGGCATCCAAATCTGTGCCCTCGTCTGTCCTCCATCAAGGTCTGGGGGGTAAGGGGCAGAGGATTCCAGCAGAGCAGGAGGGTTCAGGGCAGAGCCGGACAGACTGGAACCCCCAGGCCATGTATGCCCCCCTCCAGAGGCTTATTTGCATCCCACCAGACCTTTTCCCCAAAGTCTCCAGAGCCCCTCTTATTGTGGTCACTTGCCATCAAGTTGGCATTGACCCCGGCCCCCCTGTCCTGAAGGAGAAACCTCCGCGAGGGCCACCCTGGCCTCCTCCGTGGGTCCCATCTTCGTGCTGCCATGGGGTCTCCCCTATACCCCCCTCCCAGGAGAAGTGGGGCAGAGGGGGGTGCATCTGCACTTGGGTCCTGGAAGTATACAGATTAAGCAGCGGAGCAGTGAGGGTGTCCCAAAAGGTACATATGCCTGAGCTTCTGGGAATAAGCCGGATGCACCGGGAAGGTCAAAAGCCAAGGCATCATCAGGCCTAGTGAAACGGAGAAGGACCGCCGTCGCCTGCAGCAGCGCCTGGGCCCTAGTCCTCCCTGGCCCTGTGGCCCTGGATGGCACGCTGACCATGAGCCCCGGGCTGCTGCTGCTGCTGCTGCCGCCCATTGAGGAAGAAGCGTGCCACTCACTGCTGCAGCCCAGGCAAAGGGGCAAGGTGCCCTGAAGGTGCCAGGTGTCCTCCTCACCTTCATGGAGAGAACTGGTCAGGACTGCAGTGCCCCCTGGTGGAGGAACTGGGTGATGGCAGGGACGTGCCACGCTTTCTTTCCAGAACCACCCAAAGATCTCTGATCATATCTCTCTGTGACTGAAATAGTAAACATGGATCAGAAGGGCAGCTAAAGTCAAGAAATCAGGAGAAGGCTGGGAATGGGGAGGGCAGCCAGGAAAGAACTGGACAGGAAGCAAAGTGCAACGATGCACAACTGAGCATGAAAGTCAGCGGTGTGCAAGCCATGATATTCTTCATTCCCACGTAAGACACGAGAGCTGGACAGTGAAGAAAGCGGATAAGAGGAAGGTCAGTTCATTCAAGATGTGGGGCTGGAGAAGAGTGCTGAGGATACTATGGAGAGCCACCCAAAGATCTCTGATCATATCTCTCTGTGACTGAAATAGTAAACATGGATCAGAAGGGCAGCTAAAGTCAAGAAATCAGGAGAAGGCTGGGAATGGGGAGGGCAGCCAGGAAAGAACTGGACAGGAAGCAAAGTGCAACGATGCACAACTGAGCATGAAAGTCAGCGGTGTGCAAGCCATGATATTCTTCATTCCCACGTAAGACACGAGAGCTGGACAGTGAAGAAAGCGGATAAGAGGAAGGTCAGTTCATTCAAGATGTGGGGCTGGAGAAGAGTGCTGAGGATTCTATGGAGAGCCACCCAAAGATCTCTGATCATATCTCTCTGTCATTGAAAAAGTAAACATGGATCAGAACGGCAGCTAAAGTCAAGAAATCAGGAGAAGGCTGGGAATGGGAAGGGCAGCCAGGAAAGAACTGGACAGGAACACAGCCCCAAAATCGCGGGGGGGGGGGGGGGGAGCACATCTGTTCCTTTGGCAAAAGTGACCCCAGGAACTGCCTTTCAAACGCCTGGCTTTAACCGTTTCCAGCCGCAGCCGAGAAGCCTGGCCTTTGGGGCCTCCGTCCTGAGTGCCGTCCCGTTGCCTCAGGCGGAGGTGCTGGTTTGGTAACCTAAATGAGACACTGATTCTGCCATGGGACCCTTGTCTGGAAGGGCAGTCTGGCACAAGTGAATGCATCTGAGGAAGTAGACTGAAGCCTAGGAAAGGTCATGTTGCCAACTTCTTTCTTTCATTGAGTCTCAAAGGGGCTACAAGATCTCTCTTATTTATTATTATTATTATTATTATTGTTGTTGTTGTTGTTGTTGTTGTTACTGCATCTAAATGCATCTGAGGAAGTAGACTGAACTATAGGAAAGGTCATGCTGCCAATTTCTTCCTTTCAATGAGTCTCAAAGGTGTTACAAGATCTCTCTACATATAATTCCCAGGCTAGTAATGCCCTTCTCTGCCCCAGGATGCTGTGCCCTAACTACTATGTGTGAAGAAGCCAAGCCCTATTCCCTCCAGGCCCTCTGCCTTGGTCCAGCCCTCAGAGGAGGGAAGAACTGCTGGACTTGATCCCCTTCTTCCCCATCACCATTCCCTTCTCCTTCTGTTTCGTGTCTCTTTAGATTGTAAGCATGAAGGCAGGGAACCGACTAATTAAACGATTCTACATACAGTGCTGTGTAAATTTACAGCACTATATAAATAAAGGATTATTATTATTATTATTATTACTGCATCTAAATGCATCTGAGGAAATAGACTGAAGTCTAGGAAAGCTCTAGCTGCCAACTTCTTTATTTCAGTGGAGTTCATCACACGACGGAAATTGGAATTATAATCCAATGGCAATCTGAATGGAATCATTGGGTTTTGTGTTATTGTGTGAAAGCTGATCACACGCATTTTTGGGCAAAGGGAAGTCCTTCCAAACGCAATCATGGGATTTCACGTTATTGCGTGAGAAACTATCACATGCAATTTCGAGCATTGGGAGGCAATTTCGGGCAGTTCTGAACGCGATGCGGCGTCAATACACAATCACGTAAATTTGCTGAACTAGTGAATTCACTCAATTCTGAACTGGACCCACTTTCATTTCTTTCGAATTTAAGAGAAATTTCTCCCGTGTGATAACGTCCAGTGACTCTCAAAGGTGCTACAAGATCTCTCTAGGTACTGATTCCAGAGACTAACACAGCTGTATCTTTGAATCCTACCACAAGTGAATGTGCAAATGTATGGACAAATGCATGCACATCAGTGCACACATGGGCCTCTTTGTGCACAATGTGCTTCTGCTTGCAGAAAGGCAGCTCTGCTTCCACAGCCTTGAACCAGATGCTGATTTTGTGCATCAGACTAAAACAGGACTTAGTTGTGTGTAAAAGACCCCCAGGACTCTAGCCAAGAGTGATCCCTTATGCAGCCCACCTGCCCCGGTTCTGTCCATCAAGGCCTGGTGGGGGTCCCATGGCCTTCAGCTGGAGCTGGAGCTGGCCCCTTCCCACCAGAGGATCCGGTCCCTCCTCCTGATGCAAAGGGGCAGTGGGTGGCCACAACGGCCCAAAGACTCTTGGATCTGCACCAACAGCTGCAGAGCTGGGAGGGAAGGGGCCACCCGCGTCCACCTGGCTGACCCCTGCCATAGCCCCCCACCCCACAAACACACGCCCCACGCTGTGGTCACCCAACAGGGGCCCAAGTCCCTTCTGCCCAGTCCCAGGAAGGAGTTGTGTCTCTCCCATGACTGAGTCGGGAGGGCGTCCGACTGGGGTCCGGCCCTGGGGGGCATTTCCATGGCACTGGACTTTGCTGCCACACGAAGGATGGTATTTCCTGTAAGGGATTTGGGGCAGGAAATCCAAACCGGCCTCAGATCTACTTCTCACCAGAACTGTGGGCAGTGGCCTACTCTGCAGGGTTGTCTTGCACAAACCTCCTCTAGCAGCATGTGCAGCGATGGGCTGCCTTGACATCAGTGGGGCTATTATTAAGTGTTGTGGTTGTCGTCACTGTTGTTGTTGTGCACCCCCAGGAACAATGCCCCAATTCTCACCAAACGCAGCTGCGATGGTGGCTGAGAGAAAGCTGGAGGACACTTAAAACACAGGAAGGCTCACACGGCAAATGGGGGCTTTCAGGCATTTGTTGTTGTTGTGTGTCTTCATGTTGCTTCCGACTTAAGGCAACACTAAGGCAAAACTAACATAGACAAGATTTGTTCAGAAGCGGATTCACCGTTCCCTTCCTCTGAGGCCGAGAGAGTGTGACCTGCCCAAGGCTTGGGGGGCAGTGGGTGTCCACGGCCGAACAGAGGGGGACTTGAACCCTGGTCTCCAGAGTCCATCTAGACAAGCAAAAAGAGTCCCCCCCCCCCCCAAAATTTTTTTTTGAAAAAGACTTGAGGTTGGAAATGAGAGGAGCTGGAGGAAATGCCCTCAAGAAAGGTTTTGGGGACAGAGGAAAGGAAGGGCCCCCCACCCCACAAAAACAGAAGGAAAAGTGGTACAGCATTCATCCTCCCGAGACATATTTGCCCACCTGGAGCCTGGCATTTTGCCCAGCGGCACCCAAAGGACCCTTCTGCAGATGAACCACCTTTCAAACAGCCTTTTAAACAGCCTTTTCTGGGCTGGTCTTTGAGTCACTTTCCTCCTCCAAACAACGGTCCCAGATGCAGAAAAGAAATGGCAGTTTTGGCTACCCTCAAAAGGCCATTTTTCTGGCCAGAGCTATCCAAGGATGGCAACCAATGGTGGCATGCCGTCGCTTGCAGCGGAGCACATTGTACTGATGTGGGGCAGTTTTCATGGGGTAGAAAACTGACCCCCCTCCCCCAATTCTTCTGAGAAGTTCCCTGTTGAGTGGGTTGAAAGGAGTGTCGTGGGGCATTCAGACAGTGGGGCTGGACTGGATTTCCCTTGGGGTTCCCACCAGCTCTCAGATTCTTGTTTCTGGTTCTGAAAAGCTATGGAGCTGAATCCTTTGGGGGAAGGGCTGCCAGACTTGGGTGCGAGTTTCTCCAACATCCCTCTGACCATAGCACAGATGGCAAGAAATAACAATAATAGCAATAATAATATTTATTTGTATCCCGCCTCTCCCTATATTGGATCGAGGCGGGTGCCTGATGGTCAGCATGAGCTGGACAGAGAGGGTCCCAGGAGGAGGGAGGAGGGCTTGTTTTGAAAAGAGATTGTGATGAAATTCTTGGGAAGAATTTTTGGGAAGAACTGCCCTGCTAGAAAACTGTGGGCTCTCCTCCACTGGAGGTCTTTCAGCGGAGGTCATCTGCTGGGGATTGCGAAGCAGCCGCTGGGCATTTCTTGGCCCTGGGTCCTTCCCTGCCTAACCAGACCTCCCTGCCTGACCACCTCCAACCCCCGGCCATTCTCCAAAATGTTCTGCTGCCAACAGAACTTGACAGAAGGGATAAAATGGTCACCAGCATCTCCAGAGGTTTTAATATATTCCAGCATTCAGCAAAGAGAGCAATGTCTAAAGAGACTCTTTGAGCTTCCTTACGCAGAGACTTCTATGCTCCCGGAGGCATCCCAAAGCATTTGGCCTGAAAG
Organism: Urosaurus nigricauda; assembly: GCA_034509955.1. Classification (NCBI taxonomy): domain Eukaryota; kingdom Metazoa; phylum Chordata; class Lepidosauria; order Squamata; family Phrynosomatidae; genus Urosaurus; species Urosaurus nigricauda. The sequence goes on from JAOEGL010000003.1 coordinate 278,965,747, forward strand.
GGTGAGGAAAGTGTCAAGCGAAGAGTGAATCTGGAGAGGAGAGGTTGGCTGGGAAGGGAGGCGATTATTCCAGGCCAAGCTGGAGGGCAGAGTGGGAAAGTCCGACCGAGAGCCAACATGGATTCCTGGCCAGACCTTGTGCTTCTGTTGTGGCAAATGGATTGCGAAGGAAGAGCTGTTGGGGCAGAGACATGACTGAAAACAAAATGCCAACTTTTGCTAAAGCAAAGAGAGAAATTCAGGTTTGCGCTGCTGCAAAGTCCTCTGTTGGGTGGGAAGGACGTTCACAATGGCCTTAATGCTGGGACTGCTGAGACGCAGAGGAACTCTTACTCCCCCGTAACACACACCCCTCCTGTAATGGATCAGGCCCATGTGCTGCTCTGTGCCAGGGGTGATCCTACTCTCCAGCAGACCCAGACGGTTCCCATGCCCTCCATCACAGGAGCAGTGGAGGGTGGGATGCATGGGATCCCTGAGATCCAACAAGGGGCAGTAGGTGGGGAGCCATGCGGACGCAGTTGCACCTACCTCTGCTAGCCCAGCCCCTCTCCTACTAGCCCCAATGGCTACCACAATGGCCTGCTTTGAGCCCATCTGGTGCAAATCTCCAAAACTGTGGCGGGGGACATATTCTGCCTCCTCAGAGGGCACTTGGTGTCTTTAGACAGAGGTTAAGTGGCCACCTATAAGGGGAGCTGTGGCTATGGGTTGCTGGCCACTGGCAGGACGTTGGTCTAAATGACCCCCAGGGGTCCCTTCACGCTGCTGTATGATTCTGTGAGGGAGGAAAGGGTCTCTTTACTATGGGAAAGTGATGTATTTTTCTTCCCACTTGTTTCTGTGTGCATGCCAGCCCAATGTGAATGCCAACCCTGCCCTCCCTTTCCTCCACTGACCTTTCTGTAAAGAGGACTTCTTCCCCTCCTAAAAGCTGAGCAGAAAGGCGTTCAAGTCTGCTGCCCACTGCCTTTGCTGGGCCTGATCTTCTTTTCATGCTTTCCCCTAAAGGGTTTCTGAAGAGGACAGAAAGAGGGAGAGCCTGGTCCTTCAGAACTATTGGCATGTATGCCATGGGAGGAGGCCTGGGGGCTGAAGACCCCTCTGTGGCCCAACATTCCCTCCTCCACATTGCTGGCCTGTAAGAAAGGGCTCTGGGGGCATGAGAGGATGGGGCAACTGTCCGAACCACCTGTGCCACTCCAGCGTGCATTTCCACTACTAGCCCCATTGGGAGGGGCAGACCATCGATGGAGTTAAGGGGAACAGCCTTTGGAAACCCCCATGGTGTGGAAACAAAGAAAGGGCCCAGAGCCCCTCCGAATGGAAAAGGCTGGCAGATGTGCATAGGGAGGCACAGGAGATCAGCGCACAGGGAGAGAATCTGCACCCAGGTCTACCCCTTGCTAGGAGCAGAGGCACCGGGGTGGGTTCCCACTAAGTCCTGGTAGTTGAGGCACAGTTGCTGGAGGAAGGAATGCAAAACAGATATGGATCCTCAGTACCAATGTCAAACTAGTGTTCCTGTGCACTTCGGAGCATCATTTATGCTTTGGCACCCTTCCTTCGGTAGCCATAGAAAATCATGGCCACCAGTGAACCAAGCAGCAAGGCACAGCCCACCACGATGCAAGTGACCACCACTCCCGTCTGAGTGCGTGTCAGGCCCCAAATGCCCCCCTCGGCCTGGGAAACCCCAGGGGTGGGGAGGTCGGTGGCCAGTCCCAGGGGGTCCTGCTCGGTGTCTGCACTGCCAGCCTCATTGTCCAAGGGGGACTGGGTGCACGTGGGTGCAAAAGTGGTCCCTGGCTGTTGGTCCCAGGGGGGGCTCACTGTCTGCCCGAAGGTGGGCATCCCCCACTCAGTGACCTCAGGTGTCTTGGGGCGAAAGAAGACCTCCTCTGCCTCCCAAATGGGCTGCCCTTCTGCCTGGGGAGGGGAGGCGCAGAGTGGGGGGCTGCTCCCAAGGAGGGGCCGGTTCCCCTGCAGCCAGACCCTCAGGGCCCAGAGCATGAAGTCGCAGCGCCAGGGGTTGTCGTGCAGCCGGACCTCGCGCAGGTGGAGCAGCTGGTCAAAGAGACCGCCAGGAAGGGTCTCCAGGGAGTTGTTCTGCAGCTGGAGGGTCCCCAGGCCAGGTGTGTGTCGGAAGAGGCCCCTTGGCAGGGACCGGAGCTGGTTGTTCTGCAGGGAGACATTCTGGAGCTTGGCAAGGCCTTGGAAGACTTCCGCATCCAGGGTGGGCAGCTGGTTGGTGTGTAGAGAGACCTCCAGGAGCTCGCTCAGGCCAGCCAAGGCATAGGGCGAGATGGAGTGCAGCTGGTTCCGGCTTAGGACCAGGAGCCGCAGCTGGGTCAGGTTGGCAAAGAGGTGGCCAGGCAGAATGGACAGCTGGTTGTCGTACAGCCAGAGTTCCCTCAGGCTGGGCATTGGCCCAAAAGTCCCCAGACGCAGCTCTTGGAGGGAATTCCCAAAGAGGGAGAGTCGAGAGAGCTCCGGCAGGTCCAGGAGAAGGCCTTCTGGGAGGACCTCGATCCGGTTGTGGGAGAGGAAGAGTTTCTGGAGCTTTTGGTTGGCAGAGAAGAGCCCGGCAGGCAGCCGTCGGATCCGATTCTGGTGCAGGCCCAGCTCCTGGAGCTCCGTGAGGGTCTCAAAAACCCCCGGCGGCACCTCGGACAGCTGGTTTTCGTAGAGGCGCAGCACCTGGAGGCGGCGAAGCTGGACGAAGGCCTTGGGTGGGAGGCGGGCCAAACGGTTCTTGCCCAGGTTGAGCCTGGCGAGGGAGGTCAGCTGGCCAAAGGCCCCTGGGTGGATGGCCTGCAGCTCATTCCCCTGCAGCTGGAGCTCCTTGAGGCTGGACAGCTGGGTGAAGTGGGCCGGATGGAGGCGCTGGAGTTGGTTGCCCGAGAGCAGGAGGGACTCCAGCCGGCCCAGGCTCTGGAAGACCTCCAAGGGAAGCTCCCGGATCCGGTTGCTGGCCAGGCTGAGGTAGCGCAGGGAGCCCAGGTGGAGGAAGGCGCCGGGGCTGAGCCGAGAGAGGCTGTTCTTCTCCATCCGCACTGCAATGAGGGCCGAAGCATTCCCAAAGGCGGCTTCGCCCAGCTCCGCAATCTGGGTGTTGACCACCTGCAGGCTCATGGCATTGCTGGGCAATGGGCCGGGCATCTCCGAGATGTGAGGGCCAGAGCACTCCACCTGGGCAGTCCTGGAGCAGGAGCATCCCTTTGGGCACTGGGCCCCCGCCAGGCCAACGGTCAAGGACGCCACCAGAAGGAGCAAGGCAGCCGGGCAGCAGCATCGTCCAGTTAGATCCATGGGGCCTGCAAATAGAGCACAGACCGGAGGTGAAACTCTTGGCAGTGGAAGCTGAGCCCCCCCTCCCCCGTCTTCCCACACCGCCTCTGGATGTACAGCTGGTGGATGTCCTCTTCCCACCCACACTCCTTCTCTCCATCAGTCACACTAGCTGGAGGCAGGCGGATGGACCCCGGGGGAACATGGACCCTCAGGAGTGCCAGGCCCTCTTTGCAGAGGGATAAAGCTCAGCAGAGCAGAGCCGGCTGGACTTTATGGAGGCTCTCAAGATGCGGAGGAGGCATGCAACAGTTTCATGCAAGCAAGGAGAGCTGCCAGGGATGGTTCAGACCAAGAGGCCAACAGAGATCCTTCTCCAGGCTTAATGGCTGGCTGTTAACACCCTGAGTGCTCAGAAATAGCACTGGACAGTGAAAGGAAGAGGGTGGCAAAGCAGGAACCAGCTTTGATGGGGGACCTAGGCCATTCTCCTCTCTGCCTGGTTCCAGCAACTGCCCCTTGCATCCCTGGCACCCTTCTTGCCAGCTGGGCCTCTCTCACACTCGCACACAAGCCCAAGAGTGTTGCTCAACCAACAGAGAACTCTGCAGAACCACATCAGGCCAGCTGCCAGGAGGGCGCCTTTCAACTATGGCTGGAAGAAACCCAACAGCCTCAGATTTCATTGGCATAGATCATGGCGAGGCAGAAAAGCTGCATCTGTTGAGTTTGTGCCTGCCTGCCACAATCCTTTTAAAAGCACAGCACTCTCCTCAGCCTGGCCATTCCCCATTTTAAAAGCAACATTTCATAAAGTATTAGAGGAAGATGGGATGCCGAGGGGTCATCTAATCCAACCCCCCAACAATACAGGAAATCCTTAGCTAAAGTGCACCTCAGAGGCAGCCTTCTCTTTTGAGGATGTTGTTGTTGTTGTTGTTGTTGTTGTTGTTGTTGTTATGTGCCTTCAAGTCATTTCTGACTTATGGCGACCCTAAGAAAAACCTATCCCAAGGTTTTCTTGCTAAGATTTGTTCAGACAAGGTTTGCCCTTGCCTTCTCCTGAGATTAAGGTCATGTGAACTGCCCAAGGTCCCTAAAGTTTTCCATGGCCAAACAAGGATTTGAACCCTGGTTGCCAGAATTGTAACCCAACACTGAAATGGCTACACCACACTGGCTCTCTGACCCTTCTTTTTAAAAAAAAAACCCAATGAAACAGCTGCTCCTGGCAAGAAGTCCTTTCCTGTACTTCGGTGGAATCTCTTTCCTTGTTGTTTTGACGCACTGTGCTTCAAGTCACACATTTCGGAGCATCAGAGGAAACCCACACTTCCACCTTCCAGGCCTTTGCGGACGCCCTTGCGATGTTGGAAGGTGGGTCTGCCATACTTCAGAGGGACTGCGCTCTTCTTCCCTGAGTTCCCCATTGGCAAAGTTCAGGGATGGAAAAAGGGGCTCCGCCTGCTCTGTGCCTTCCCTGATCCTGGGCTTTGACCATCCTGACTCCAGGGTCCCTTCTCAGTCCCCTCCTTCAGGGCCATAAATAGCTGAGACCAGGGGCTTCAGGAAAAAGAAGCACCTCAGACACGACTCTGGAGACCAGGGTTCAAATCCCTGCTCGGTCATGGAAGCCCCCTCGGTGACAACGGGCAAGTCACATTCTCTCAGCCTCAGAGGATGGCAATGGCAAACTCCCTCTGAAGAAACTTGCCCAGAAAACCCTGTTATAGGTTTGCCTCCTTAAGCTCGCCATAATTAGGAAATGACTTGCAGGCAAGCAAGAATAGCTGCCTCCGGTTTTTGCCCATCTCCACACACTTCTGCCCATAATCCCCAATGGCTCCAGGAATCGTCATTGCACCTCGATGTGCCATAACAAATGTGCCTCCGCTTCTTCTTCCTCCTGCACAGATGTGTCTCCTCCCCAGGCACTCGAACATTTCATGGAGGAAAACCAAGACTCCCGTGGCCGAGGGACATCAGGTTGTGGTCTAGATGGCAAGTGTTACTAATGGAGAAGAAGGCACAAGGCAGGAGAGGCTTGAGCAGTTTGCTTTGGCCTGAGCTGACAGGGAAGGCCAAGACCCTGCCCCGTGTCTCTTCTTCTCCTCTCCTCCTGCAAAGCCCTTTTGCACTTTGGACTCAGTTTGCAGCCACTGGAGGAAGCTGAGGACAAAAGGGGAAAGTAGCAGGAAATGAGAGAAACTGGGACGGCCGTAAAAGTGGGAGGACAGAGGATCAGGCCTCTCCTTTGAATGACCACATAGCCGGTCGGTGTACTGCCCCCTCCCTGCTTGGCACAGAATATAAAAAGGGCCCTTTGTTGGGTGCTTTCGGAGGGGATTTGTTGGGTGCCAGAGCTGGGGATTTCCTGGACTTTGGGGTGACTTCCATCCTCCCAGGTCTATGATTCTACAGCAGTGGTTCCCAAACCTTGGTCCTCCAGATGTTTTGGACTTCATCTCCTAGAAGCCCCAGCCAACTTGGACAATAGTCAGGAATTCTGGGAGCTACCGTCCAAAACTTCTGGAGGACCAAAGTGTGTGATGGGGGGGGGGGTCTTGGCAGGAGGAGATGGGGGGGGGGGGGTCCACTGCTGCAGAGGCCTCCTGGGAAGGGAAAGAGATCCACAGGAGAAGTGGGAGGTTGCCAGCAAGGAGACCAGACAGGAGGGGCCCTCTGGGGCCTTTGAGGGCTTGTTATCAGTCCTGAAGAGCTTCTCTGAGGGGCACAACAAGATTGTGTGCTGCTCTTGTGTCCTTCTTGAGCTGCCTGATAAACCTATTCCAGGCTGAAACAAAAGCCACAGTTAGCCTCAGAGGTCCTTCTGCCAAATTCCTTTTTTTAAAATTATTATTCTCTTAACAGCACCTTTGAGATTAGTTGATAGCATGAGCTTTGCAAAACTGGAGTCTACTTCCTCAGATTCATAGAGTGGAGGGGAGCTTTGAGTTTTTCTTCAGATGCATGGAGTGGAGGGGAGCCGGTGGCTTTGAGCTTTGCTAAACATGAGTCTGCTTCCTCAGATGCATGGAGTGGAGGTCCCTGAAGGTCTGTCCCTGGACCCTCCACCAAATGCATCTGAGGAAGTAGACTCCAGTCTATGAAAGCTCATGCCACATTCTTCTTTTTCTCTGTCTCAATGGTGCTACCAGGGCTCCTTCTTTGAGAGCTACCAGAGAGACGGCTCCTTCGCCCACCTCACTGTCCAGCCCCTGCTTTTCGTAGTGAGGGTCCAGAGCCCTCCATCTCATGGAAATGATGCAGGGAGCATTTCTGGACACCTCCTTTGCAAACCCATCTTTTGCTGCTGCTCTGAAGTATTTGGCTTCCGTGACTGGCGGAGGGGGGGAAGCCACAGCGGGCAGCCGAAATGTGCTCCTTATTACCTCCCGAGGCCCTCCTCGGCGCCCGGCTGGCTGAGGATCCGGCATATTTGAGGGCAAAGAGTGGAAACCGAAGGAGGAAGAAGAGGTCATGGTTTCCCATCCCGACTGGAAACTCTGAGGGAATCCGGTGGTCAGCACAGCGGCCCGTGCTGTGCCAAGCCATGCTCTGGAAGCGGGCCTGGGGCCTGGGGCCTGGGAAGGAGAAGCCCCCTTTGCTCCTGGAGCAGGGCTGCTGTCCGCAGCACATTCGCAGGCCCTGAGCTCATCCTTGCTGCCGGTCAGCAGCAGGGGCCCATGGCTCCAGGCCCACAGAGGCGATGGGAACTGGAGCCGCAGAGGCTCCTCCGCAGACATGAGCCGTCACCCCAAGGCCAGTGCCCCCCATTGCCAGAACTCATGGCATGCAGCAGGACGCAGGCCAGGTGCCTGTGGGGGGATTATCCAGAGGAGGGGATTCTGGGCCACAAAGGCTGGTGCCAGACCCAGAATTGTTACTGCCATCTGCACAGACCTCACCACTACTCCCCCCCCATCATTAAAACCCAAACTGACGTCAAAGTCTGAAGCCCAAAACCAACCCATTAACTGCATTATTAGAGGGTGAAAAGAAACCAAGCGTGCTGCAGTTTGCGGATCAGCCGCGGACCATCCCCAAAAAATGGATTTTGCCCACACGTGTGCCAGGGCTCCGTGTGCCACAAGACTTTAACACAGACTCCCTTGCAAGCCCCTTACTCAGACAGACAAAGCCAGGATCTTCTGCGTGTCAGACCCAAACAGAAGTTCCCCATGGAAGTGGTTGGAGGCTTTCCCTGCCCCCCCCCCTTCACTGCATGGGGTTCAAGGTTGTGGGGGTGAAGCTGTGCTTGTGGGGCCATCGCTCATGCGCAGAGGCACTTTGGGTTGCGCATTTGATGGTGTACTATTCAGTTTTGCATTCCACGGTGCACGCTGTCCTTCACGATGGACTGTGGCTGATTCGACACAAGGGCCGCGTAACACACTCAGTGTGTCACTCTGCAGAGCCAAGTCTCCAAAAGGGCCATGGTCCACTTTGGGCTGCTAGAAAACAGGCCGAACCGCCTGACCGTCTGCGGTCCATCCTGATGTGGAGGGCAACAGGAGGCTTCCCATACAATGGAGGACACACACAGAGAGACACAACCCCAGCTGTCCATTCATTCATGACTACCTGCAAACTTGGTGGCCCCCATTTCATGGAGCTGGAAGAGTCCCCCAAGAAGGGCCCTGATCCACTCCAACCCACTTCTTCTGCCATGCAGGAACTCCCCATCAAAGCCCTCCCTAGGGAACAGATATGGCCATCCAGCTTCTGTTCAAAACTTGCTTCCAAAGGAGGAGACTCCGAACCGACTATTTCACTTTCAAACCAAGAAAGTTCTGCCTCAAGTTTAGGTGGAACCTCTTTTTCCTGCATCTTCCATCCCTTGCTCCACTGCCTCCTCCTCTTTCTCTGGAGCAGCAGGAAACAAGCTCGCTGCCTCCTCCATGGGAGACACACATCCCTCCAAAGACTTAAGCAGGGCTCCCCTCTATCTCCACCTTCTCCTCTCCAGGATAAACACCCCCAGATGCTTCCCTCTCTTAGGGCTCCATGGTTTCCAGACCCTGGTTTCCAGTTTGGTTGCCCTCCTTTGGACACAGATCCAGCTCCTCGATGTCTCTTTTTTTTGCATTGTGGGGCCCACAGCAGGACAGAGGAGGAGGAGGAGGAGGAGGAGGATGGATTTTCTATTGATGGAGCGTAGGATGGCATCCACACTCGCTTTAGCACCGCTTTAACTCGTTGTCTGACTCACTTGCTATGGAATTCTGGGAGTTGGGAGTATGTTGTGGGGTCCAGACCCCACAACATACTCCAACTCCCAGAATTCCATAGCCTTGATCCAAGGCAATGTCACAGCGGTGCCAAAAGAGCCCCTTCCAAGAGGGTTGCCTCTGTCCATGTGCAGAGGGCCCTCGGGGGGCTGCCAAAGGAGGGGTCCCTGGTCCTCTGGCTGGGATCCCCCCAAAGCCAAAAGGGGTCTCTCTCTCTCTCTTACCGTCTCTCTGTCTCTCTGTCTCTGGGCTCTTCTTGCTCAGATGATGCTCTGGACCTCCTCCTCCTCTTCTCTGAGTCCTGCCTTTAAAGGCCCCAGGAACGCCCCCAATCAGCCCCAAAAAAGGGGGCGGGACCCACAGAGAAAGAAATGGCAGGCTCCCAGAATCCCCCAGACACCAGCCCCCCAAGCAGTAGGAGCCCCCTCTTTCTGCCCAGCCCCAAGGAGAAGGGTCAAGGCTGCCTCCACACTGCAGGGAGAACCCGCTTTGGACCCGCTTCCACTGGGTCTCTGGCTCAAGGCTATGGGATTCTGGGAGTTGGGGTTTGTGGTGGACCCCACAGCAAACTCCAGCTCCCCAGAGTTCCATAGCAGTAAGTCAGACAAAGAGTTAAAGCAGTGCCAAACCGGGTTCTCTCTCCAGTGTGGACGCAGCCAACTAGAGGTCACACTCTCTCAGCCTCCTCAGGGGAAGCCAAAGGCAAGACTCCCCCGAAGGGCTCCTGCCGAGAAAACCCCGGGGATAGGGCCCCCTGAGGGCTGCCATAAGTCGGAACCAACTTGAAGGCACCCAGAAGACAGACTTCGTCCCTTTGGAGGTTTCAGCCGGAGAGGAAAAGGAGGGCAGCCCTTCGGATGAGCTGCTGATGGGGGTAGGGTGGCCAAGGGAGGCCCCAGTCCTCTTCAACCGCTTTATTAATGACTTGGATGACAGAATTGGGGGCATACTAATCAGATTTGCAGATGGCACCAAATTAGGAGGAGTAGCCAATACCCCAAAGGACAGGATCAAAATTCAAAATGACCTGAATAAAGTAGAAAGCTGGGCAAAAGCTAACAAAATGAAATTCAACACAGAAAAGTGTAAGGTTCTGCACGTAGGGAGGAAAAATGAAATGCACAGATATAGGATGGGGGACACCTGGCTGAATGAATCTACTGTGAAAGGGATCCAGGAGTCCAAGTAGACCATAAGCTGAACATGAGTCAACAATGCGATGCAGCAGCTAAAAAGGCCAATGCAATTTTAGGCTGCATCAGTAGAAGTATAGCGCCTAGATCAAGGGAAGTAATAGTGCCACTCTATTCTGCTTTGGCCAGGCCCCACCTGGAATACTGTGTCCAGTTCTGGGCACCACAATTCAAAAAGGATGTGGAGAAACTGGAGCATGTCCAAAGGAGGGCAACTAAGATGGTGAAGGGTCTGGAAACCTTGCCCTATGAAGAACGCCTTAGGGAACTGGGGATGTTTAGCCTGGAGAATAATCATAGAATCATAGAAATTTAGAGTTGGAAGAGACCACAAGGGCCATCCAGTCCAACCCCCTGCCGTGCAGGAACTCCCAATCAAAGCATCCCTGACAGATGGCCATCCAGCCTCTGCTTAAAGACCTCCAAGGAAGGAGACTCCACCACTCTCTGAGGAAGGAGTGTGTCCCACCGTCGAACAGCCCTTACTGTCAGGAAGTTCCTCCTAATGTTGAGGTGGAATCTCTTTTCCTGGAGCTTGCATCCATTGCTCCGGGTCCTAGTCTCTGGAGCAGTGGAAAACAAGCTTGCTCCGTCTTCAATATTACATCCCTTCAAATATTTAAATAAGGGCTATCATATCACCTCTTAACCTTCTTGTCTCCAGGCTAAACATCCCCAGTTCCCTGGGGAAATCACCAAAGAGGAATTCAAACAAATAGCCAGCACATGTAGGGGTAAAGTCAGAAAAGCTAAAGCGCAGAATGAACTCAGGCTTGCTAGAGAGGTTAAGAACAATAAAAAGGGCTTTTTTGGATATGTCCGCAGCAAAAGGAAGAAGAAGGAAACAGTGGGGCCACTGCGTGCAGAAGATGGCAAAATGCTAACAGGAGACAGAGAAAAGGCAGAATTACTCAACACCTTCTTTGCTTCAGTCTTCTCAGAAAAGGCAAAGGGTGGTCAACCTAAGGATAATGGAGACAGAATAGAGGAAATTCAGCACAGAATAAGTAAAGAGATAGTACAGGAATACCTGGTTAACCTAAATGAATATAAATCTCCAGGACCAGATGAACTACATCCTAGAGTATTAAAAGAACTGGCAAATGTAATATCAGAGCCATTGGCAATAATCTTTGAGAACTCCTGGAGAACAGGAGAAGTCCCAGCAGACTGGAGGAGGGCAAACGTTGTCCCCATCTTAAAAAAGGGAAAAAAAGAGGATCCCAACAATTATCGTCCAGTTAGTCTGACATCAATTCCAGGAAAGGTGCTAGAGCAGATCATTAAGCAGAGAGTCTGCGAACATTTAGAAGCCAATGCCATAATCACAAAAAGCCAACATGGGTTTCAGAAAAAGAAGTCATGCCAAACAAACCTGATCTCTTTTTTTGATAAAATTACCAGCTTGGTAGATGAAGGGAATGCTGTGGATATAGTATACCTTGATTTCAGTAAGGCCTTTGAGAAGGTTCCCCATGACATTCTTGCAAACAAGCTTGTAAAAAGTGGACAAGACAAGGTAACCGTTACATGGATTTGTAAGTGGTTGACTGGCCGAACTCAAAGGGTGCTCAACAATGGCTCCTTTTCATCCTGGAGAGAAGTGACCAGTGGGGTCCCACAGGGTTCTGTCCTGGGCCCAGTGCTATTCAACATCTTTATTAATGACTTGGATGAAATTATTGAGAGCCTAGTTATCAAATTTGCAGATGACACCAAATTAGGAGGAGTAGCTAATACCCCAGAGGACAGGATCAAAATTCAAAATGACCTGAATAGACTAGAAAGCTGGGCCAAAGATGACAAAATGAAATTCAACACGGAGAAATGTAAGGTTCTGCACTTAGGGAGGAAAAATGAAATGCACAGATATAAAATGGGAGACACCTGGCTGAACGAGACCACATGTGAAAGGGATCTAGGAGTCCAAGTAGACCATAAGCTGAACATGAGCCAACAGTGCAATGCAGCAGCTAAAAAGGCCAATGCTATTTTAGGCTGCATCAATAGAAGTATAGCGCCTAGATCAAGGGAAGTAATAGTGCCACTCTATTCTGCATTGGTCAGGCCTCACCTGGAATACTGTGTCCAGTTCTGGGCACCACAATTCAAAAAAGATGTGGAGAAACTGGAGCGGGTCCAAAGGAGGGCAACTAAGATGGTGAAGGGTCTGGAAACCATGAAGCCCTATGAAGAACGCCTTAGGGAGCTGGGGATGTTTAGCCTGGAGAAGAGAAGGTTAAGAGGTGATATGATAGCCCTGTTTAAATATTTGAAGGGATGTCATATTGAGGAGGGAGCAAGCTTGTTTTCTGCTGCTGCAGAGACTAGAACGCGGAACAATGGATGCAAACTGCAGGAAAAGAGATTCCACCTCAACATTAGGAGGAACTTCCTGACAGTAAGGGCTGTTCGACAGTGGAACACACTCCTTCCTCAGAGGGTGGTGGAGTCTCCATCCTTGGAGGTCTTTAAGCAGAGGCTGGATGGCCATCTGTCAGGGATGCTTTGATTTGGAGTTCCTGCATGGCAGAATGGGGTTGGACTGGATGGCCCTTGTGGTCTCTTCCAACTCTATGATTCTATGATTCTATGATTCTAAGGCGTTCTTCATAGGGCAAGGTTTCCAGACCCTTCACCATTTTAGTCTGGAAACAATGTCCTATGAGGAAGGCCTTTGGGAACTGAGGATGTTTAGCCTGGAGAAGAGAAGGTTAAGAGGTGATATGATAGCCCTGTTCAAATATTTGAAGGGATGTAATATTGAGGAGGGAGCAAGCTTGTTTTCTGCTGCTCCAGAGAACAGGACCTGGAACAATGGATTCAAGCTCTAGGAAAAGAGATTCCACCTCAACATTAGGAGGAACATCCTGATATTAAGGGCTGTTTGACGGTGGAACACACTCTTTCCTCTGAGATTTTGGTGGAGTCTCGTTCTTTGGGGGTCTTAAACAGAGGCTGGATGGCCACCTCTTGAGATGGAGAGTTTGAACTCTTTGATGGAGAGTTCCTGCATGACAGATAGGAGTTGGACAGGATCAGGGTCCTTGGGGTCTCTTCCAACTCTACGATTCTATGATTCTATGCTTGGGTTTTGCTTTGGGTTACCAAGTATCACAGTTCACTACCTTGGAGCACTCGATCAGAATAGAGATCGAAGCCAAGAAATCAGAAGGAGGCTAGGACTCGGAATGGCATCTACGAAGGGACTTCACAAGATCTTCAAGAGCAAAGCTATATACAGCTGGCCCTTGGTATCTTCTGGATGTCCAAGCCCTATTAAATACAGTGGAGAATAAAATGGTGTCCCTTAAATAAAAAGGCAAAATCAGGGCTTGCTTTTAAGAATTTATATATTTTTGAAGATGTTCAAGCCATGTATGCTTGAATTACTTGGATAGAGAATTCTTGGATATGGAGGTCAGACCATAATTGAAAATTAAAGTTAGGATTTTCCCTGCCATTGCATTCCCCGTCACTCTGGATGGATGTGAGAGCTGGATGGTGAAGAAAGCGGATAGGAAGAAAATAAGCTCATTTGAGACGTGGTCCTGGAAAAAAGTTCTGTGGATGCCATGGATAGCTAAAAAGACAAATCAGTGGGTCTGACAGCAAAACAGGCCTGGGCTCTCCATAGAAACTAAAATGGCTGCATGGATTCTGTCATACTTGAGTCATATAATGAGAAGTCATGACTCACTAGGAGAGAGAACAACGCTTCGTAAGTGGAATGCTGTTGTTGTTGTTGCGTGCCTTTGAGTCATTTCTGACGAATTGTGACCCTAAGGTGAACCTATTGTGGAGTTCACTTGGCAGGTTTGTTCAGAGGAGGTTGGTCATTGTCTTTGCCTGAGGCTGAGAGAGTGTGATTTGCCCAAGGTCATCCAGTGCATTTCATGGCCATGCAAAGAGCCAAACCATGCAAAGAGCTTTAGGGTTGTAGGCCAACACTCAAATCACTCGGCCATGCTGTCTCCCGAGGTGAAATAGAATAATAGCATCACAGAGTTGGAAGAGACTACAAGGACCAGCTCTCTGACATGGAAGGCTAAATATCTCACATCAAACTACAAATCCCAGGATTCCATAGGATGGAGCCATGGCTGTCAAAGTGGTGTCAGACTGCTTTATTTCTGCAGTATGGCATCCTCCCTGGTCATCCTTGGTCCAGCTCAGGCCTTGCAAACTCACTGGCCTGCAATGTGTCCTCCCTCTTTCCCTGCTGCTTCCCACTCTTCCCAGTATCTTCCTCTTTCCCAGTGAGTCATATCATCGCATGCAGGGTGGCCAGATGTCCTCACTGCAAAGGAGGATGGGGCAGCGCAAGATGTAGGACGTTCATAAAAAACGAAGGGCATTACCAGCCTCCTTTGGGGTTCCCTTAACTCTCCAGCCTTCCAATGGTCCAACCGTCTCCCTGGATGGTTTCCAGCTTTGGGGGCATTAAAGGTTTGCTTATAGCTAATAATGGGACCAGCGATGCATTCCTCAAAAATCCGCACCCCGGTTGTCTGCCTGTTCATATTTCTGTTGTGGAAATTGGCAATCCAAATACAGTTTGCCACAAAGGGATTCAGAGACTATGGCCTCAGTTTTCTGCAGCCAGAGCCGGACAACTGAATCCACTGGGATGGCGTCAGTGTTGGCATAACTGTCCAGCAATTGATTCAATGGGTCTGCTCTGGCTGGGACTGGCGGCTGGATTTAGGCAGCCAAAACAGCAAAAGTCGGGTGAGCTTGGACGGCTGCATTTGCACTAATTTTTGTCCTGTCCGCTTGGGTCTCTGTCACACTACACAGTTGCAGCACTTCGATCCCATGTAACCTGCCACGGCACTAGAATTCTCTGGCTGAGAAATCTAAGCACCCTTCCAGAAGCTGGAAATCCCAGGATGCCATAGTAGGTTGTCACGTCAATTAAGGTGCTACGTTATCAGACACAAAGGATCCTGGCTTAGCACTGAGCCACAGTAGTTACAACCGGTTTCAAAGTGCCATAAGGGTCTAGTGTGGAAAAGGTCGCAGAAGCAGAAAGTGTGGCAGATTTCAGGCTCGCTGTCAGCATTTCCAGGTCTGGCTTTGACCCCGATTCCCCCTTTTGCCTTTGGCAACTTCTGGCCCAACTTGTCCGCCTCCTCCACTTTTCATAGGGCAGACATTGGGGGCACCTGGATGGAGGAGGGTCTTTCCCTGAAATGCCCCTTTGCACCAGAGGCCTTCGAGAACAAGCCTTTTTGGATGCCATTTTTGTGGCCCTGGCAAGCAAGGAGTGATTTGGGGCCCCTTCCGTGGCTCTGGCAGTAGCTGCTGTTCCGTTTCCTATCTCTTCTTCCTCTTGGCAGCCAGGAGAACAAGAGACATCCCTTTCTTGGCACTGCTGACCAATTCACATCCAAAGCAAATCTGTTGCATGGGTCGGGGGGGGGGGTCCACATTCTTTCAGGGCTTCGACACAGAGAGAGCAACACAAGCCAGAAGCAGCTCTCTCTTCTCTCTCCAAAACACCTTCCCTGGGGACTTGTTCATCACAAAAAAGTGGGAACTAAAGCAGAAAGCAGCCAGGATGGAGCTCTCTCCTCCATTGCCTCTTCTGTTTTCTGGCCTCTCGGCCATTATTATTGTCATTGCTTTTGCTGCCCTGAAGCTTGAAGGGAGCAAGCTGGCACTGTTCCTCCCGAAGGACGTGGCAATGTGCTCCGGAGGAAAGGAGCAGAGCTGGATCCTGGGATGGAGAAAAAGCAGCAGTAGTTATGCCTCCTCCTTGGCTCAGCTGCTGCTGCTCCTCCTGCCAGAGGCAGACAAGACTTGGACACAAGGAAAGCCCAGGAAACTTCTGTCCTGTCCACCTCCTAGCACCAGAGAGAGCGGTCGGTCATTGCCCTCCGCTCCCTGCTCTGGCCACCTCCAGGTTCAGGGAGCCATTGCCCAAGGTGTGGAGATAAAAGGCTTCCAACAAGCTGTTAAATTGGGGGAGGACACCATAAGAAGAGAGGGAGCCTTTGTGGGCCAGAAGGTGGCCTTCATGGCCAGAAGCAGCAGGACCGCAAGTGTGTCAGGGAAGCCAAGGGGTTGCCTTCAAGATCTCCTTCTCATTGGCTTCCCAGAGGGAGATGGCCAAGTCACGGTGGGAAACAGGACAACGTCATCTTAGTTCACTTTGGAGCAAGGAAGAAAAGGACTAGATCCTCCTTCAGTGTGTTTGCAGTGGTTCCCAAACTTTGCTCCTCCAGCTCCGAGAATTCCTGATTACAGGCCAAGCTGACACGGAGACCCTCGTCTTTTGGCAATCTGCTGTGATCAGCAATCCTTGCTTTCAGGAGTCACTGCAGGGGCCGGGTCGATGGCGGGGGAGACACAACGCACTACATTTCCCAGGCCTTGTCTTGGCTCCCCCTGTTTCCTCCAGTTTAGTGACTTTTCCCTAAGATTTATTAATCTCCCCGAGCAAATAGCCTTCCAGATGACCTCTAGGAAAGCATAAATAAAAGCCAGATAATAGTATCTATGCCAAGTCAAAATGCAGCCCAATGAAAAGAAGCACGGAGGACACAGATTCATGGATTGGGGAGGGACCACAAAGGTCCCCTTGTCCTCCATCCCCTGCTTTGCAAGGAGCCCCAAAGATGCTCCTCCAGTGGCTCCAAATGCCCAGCCCAAGGGGGCAGGAGACCTTTTGTGACCTAAGGGCAAGATGGCAGCCACCCCAGGCCCTCTATGGAGGCCGGCTGGGCTTGCAGAAGGCCCCCAGGACACAAGAGGGCAGGGGGATCGTTTGGGGGCCCTGAGAGGTTGCACGCGGCAGACGTAGTTCTCTCCTCCGAGGCTACAAGGCACAGCAGGGGCAGAAGGGCTCTCCCGTGACCTACGTGGCTCCAAAACTGGCTAGGGTTGAGATATTAATTCATTAGCTCAAGGGAGCAGCAAGAAGGCTTTTGGTAACTTTTAAAAGTGGGGACCTTTTGCCTTTCTACCAAGCCTAAGTGCTGGAACGCCAAAATGCAAGGTCTAAAGGTAGTTTTATCAAAACAGCCAAAGGGCACACAAAAGCACTCACCTGCACAGAGCCAAGGAAATACAGGTAGATTAAATGGTATAGAGAGTGGCAGGTTAGGGCAATATTTACCTGACTTCATTCAAAACCGAAGACAAAGAGCAAAATAGCTGCCCTTTATACCTTTTAGCTTTGGGGGCAGATTCATGGGAACTTTGGGGAGGAATTTTCCAAGAGCAGAACCCTGGAACCAACAGAGCTGTAAAATGTAATCCTAAGCAAAGAGGTAGCAAATCCATCATATGGCCTGTCCCTTTGATTTCCGCATGGCTGACCGATACCAGAGCCATCCATGCCTCTGGAATCGAAAGAACAGATCCAACGTTCAAAGGATACCTTTCTGGCTAAATTGCACTGGGGCACCCTTTTTTCCAGGCATACGTGACACTTAGGCATCCCTTCTTCCAGGAAAGAGTTTGATATCAGCCTTCAACCAGAGGCAAAAAAAAGGGGGGGCTATAGGGTAGTGAGGTAGTAACAGTAAAGGTATAGCACTCATATAGTATAGGTAGTGAGGTAGTAAGCTTTCCACTGCTGTCTCCCAGCATCTGCTGCCCAAAGCCCTTGTTTCACTTGGGTCCAGTGTTGGAAGAAGGAAGGAGGGAGGGAGGGTGTCGGAGAGGGGGAGAGGATGGTCCTTCAGACCTGTGGCCCCCAAACTCCGAAGGGTTTTATGGGCTAAAAACAGAAGAAAGCATCCAGCACAATCTGATGAGTGGGACAGATTCCCGGGATTTCTAAATAAATTAATAACAGCCCAGTGTGTTTCATCTGGAAAACATTTGTGTGAGGTTCCTTGCAGGATGTTAAACATTTGCATCTCTTCGGTTCACAACTGGCTTCTAATTCTTAATCCCTGTGTATTCCCCATCTCCCCCTCCCCGGCTCTTGTAAGGCCCCTGAAGAAAGCCAAACAGCCATTTCCTGGACAAGACGCACTGCGCTGTTTCTTGGAGTAAAGCCTTTCTCGATACATCTGGGGCTGTTGCTTTCTCCTTCTCTCAACAGCTTCGTAATTTCAGATAAACATTTTGACTTCATTTTGGGCGAGGGCCACTGAGGCTGCCTCCACACTGGAGACGTAACCTGATTTGGCACGGCTTTAACTCTTTTCTGGCTCAAGGCTATGGAATTCTGGGAGGTGCTCCACTCTGGGCCCCACAACAAACTCCAGCTCCCAGAATTCCATAGCCTTGAGCCAGGGCAGTTAAAGTGGTGCCAAACTCGAGTGTGGATTCAGCCTCAGACTGAGACAGTGGTGGAGGCATGATGGAATTGTAGTACCTGGTTCCAATCAGGCCCTTTGGTGCCCCATTGTGTACTAAATGAGGTCTCTGCACCATCTTCAAGGGGAGGCCCCACGAACAAGGTGCTGTGAGTGTCTAGCCAGGGGTTCGCCTGGAATACAAGGGCCACAGAGGAGCAGGCAGGGTTCTCTCAATAAAGGTCAGCTCACAGCTGGCATCCCAGCCCAGGATGGTCAAGGAGCTAGTGCCCCTCAGTGGGGTGCCCAGACCTTCTTCTCCAGCCCTCAGGACAAGGGTGAGGAATCCCAGGGTGAGAACGGTGCCTTGAAAAGTGTCTCTCTCTCTCTCTCTGGACTCTTTCAGACGTCGGGAATTGGAAGTATAAATCTAGGGTCAATCTGAACGCAATCATAGGGTTTGACGTTACTGCAAATTAAAGCTTCGCACGCAATTTTGGGCAAAAGGGAAGTCAATTCGAACGCAATCAATGGTTTCATGTTATTGCGAATTAAAGCTTCGCATGCAATTTCGGGCAAGGAAGGGTCATTTTCGGGAAATGGAGCGTTACTCCGAATGCAATGGGGATTCCAGTAAATTTGCTAAACAAGCGAATTTACAGGAATTCGCATTGGCTCCATTTGAAGTTTGGGAGAAATTCCTCCCGTGTGAAAGAGTCCTCTGTGTGTTTGTCATTCTGGGCTTTCATGTTGTTTTGAGTGACTTCAAGGTGAACATCTCCTAAAGGTTCCTTGGCAAGATTTGGTCAGGCCCCAACTGGAATACTGTTTCTAGTTCTGGGCACCAAAATTCAAAAAGGATGCGGAGAAACTGGAGTGGGACCAAAGGAGGGTGACTAAAATGGTGAAGGGTCTGGAAACCATGCCCTATGAGGAACGCCTTAGGGAGCTGGGGATGTTTATCCTGGAGAAGAGAAGGTTGAGAGGTGATATGATGATAGTCCTGTTTAAATATTTGAAGGGATGTCACATTGAGGAGGGAGCAAGCTTGTTTTCTACTGCTCCAGAGAACAGGACTCGGAACAATGGATGCAAACTGTAGGAAAAGAGATTCCACCCCAACATTAGGAGGAACTTCCTGAAAGTAAGGGCTGTTCGACAGTGGAACACACTCCTTCCTCAGAGAGTGGTGGAGTCTCCTTCCTTGGAGGTTTTTAAGCAGAGGCTGGATGGCCATCTGTTGGGGATGCTTTGATGGAGAATTCTTGCATGGCAGGGGGTTGGACTGGATGGCCCTTGTGGTCTCTTCCAACTCTATGATTCTATAATTCTATCCCTGAGAGCCAGTGTGGTGTAGTGCATTGGATTATGAGCCTGGAGGCCAATATTCAAATCCCCGCTTGGCCAAGATTCGAATCCCTGCTTGGCCACAGAAACCCACTGCGTGACCTTGGGCAAGTTCTCTCAGCTTCAGGCAAAGGCCATGACAAGCCTCCTCTGAACAACTCTTACCTGTGATGGGTCTGCCTTGAGGTTGCCAGAAGTTGGAAATGATTCAAGGGCACCCAAAAGCAACAACAGCCCTGCCAGGAAGTCCTGGGCACCCCCTTCTGCGATGCTCCTCCAGGCAGCGGAGGCAGGCGTTGCCCACCTTCTCCCAATGCAGATCGCTCTTGCAAACGGAGGTGCAGGCGAGTGCCCCTCACCTTTGCTCCTCCTGCTCTCAGTCCCATGGGTCAGCAGCCACGGAGACATCAGCTATGGGGCCCAGGCTTTCTCCCCAGCTGGCTCTTTGGCTGTGGACCTGATCCTTCTTCTGTGGCCAGCTCCCCTTGGAGTTCCCCTCCATTCCCCATTTTGCACCATTTCCTCCTGACCTGGAAAATCTGCCTGGATGATGGGGAGGCTTGGCATGTTTAGCTCAGCTGCATTCTTTCCAGGGGCTTCTATTGGGGAAGGGGGGAGCCCCCATTACAGAGAAAGGGTGAGTCCTTGGGCTGCAGAGTTCCCGGCCATTGGGTCACTCTGTGACTCACTTCCTCTCCGGCTGCCCTTGAATGAGGCTTTGGCTTCTCTGGCTCTGACCCTGTGGCCAAAGATGCCTTATCTGAGGACGCACTCAGGCGCACCGGCCATTTCCCGCTCTGCTGGGCGGGTTTTGGGGTTTCCCAGGCTGGGGCCTTCTGGAAGCCACACAGACGCAGTGACATTGTTCCCTGTGAAGGGAAATCTTCTCCTTGCCCAGTGGGGGCCGCATTGGGAAGCTCTTCCTAGAAGCAATTTTTTTTTGGGGGGGGGGGTTCCCAAGAGGCTCGGAGGAGAAAAGTGTGGAGGGAAACTGAGGCAGGTGCCGTCGCGCCCGCCAAAGTCACAGCCAGGCAGGGGCACCATCCCCGGGGGGTGCAGGGAGTACGGATTGCACCGAGTGGCACCCTAAAAGGGGGTGACCCCACTTCTCCCCAAATATCTGCCTTTGTGATGTTCACCTGCCCACCTTTAAAATACTGAAAAGATGGTGTGAATGGGGCAAGGCTCAGAGGGAGGAGAAAGGAGAGGGCCCAGGGCTTTTTTAATTTAAAAAAATTAAAATCATTTTTAACATTTTTAAATGTTATTATTTTAAATTTTTCTTTTAAAAACATCACATCTTACCAAATTTTTCACTTTAATCCCATGAAACTGTGTACAGGTAAATACATTTAGCCTGTGCATTTGATACTGTCATTTAAAGTAACAATTTCAATTTTGCAAGTTACATCTCAGGGAGACAGGAATGGAAGATGTTAGTCCTCGGACTGCATTTTGCTGTTTCTGTGTATTTTCTGTTTCTGGTCTTACTTCAGATGGCAGCCAGGGAGGGCTATCTGTAGGTTGGCGCCTCTCCCTTTGGCCATACGGTCACTGAGAGATTTTCAGAGTCAAGGAATTTTAATGTCCATTTGCAATTCAAAGAAGATGTTTCCTTGGAATCCAGCCTGTCTCCTGGAAAGAAGGAAGGAAGGGAGGAAGGAAGGAGAGAGAGACCTGCTGGATTCCAAGGAAACATCTTCTTTGTGATTTAGGACTCTTTCATACAAGGCTAAATTGGAAGTGAAAGCTTGCAGTATGCAATTGTGCATTTTGGTTGGCCCAATAAAAGTATCATTGTTTGGGTTTTATTAATTTTCTAAGTTATTTATTTCACAACCGTTACCATGACTAACATGGTGTGGTATGGGAAGAGGAGGTCAAGGGGGGGACACCAACCCTAGTGAGGCCACTGTGGCCAAGCCAGGATGTGGCACCAGATGGCAGCCTCTGGTGGGCTCTGTGCCTGGGCAGGGGGTCTTGGCCACTGGTGAGAGGTAAGCAAGGGAAGGGGCAGAGGTTCTGGGGCTCCCTTTTTGTGAGTCAACCCACAATGTTTTTCTTGCTTGCTTCCTCTCCCTGGGACCCAGAACAGCAAAGAGTTTCTGAGGGCAGCCCTACTTCTGCCAACCAGAAACAGGTTCAGGGGTCTCATTCTCAGCCCCTCCACCCCAAGCAGTGGGGACGGCAGTGGTGTGTCATGGAGGATGAACTGGTGCTTACAGGATGCTCCAAGGGTCAAGATGGGCTGGAGAAGATTGGGGAACAAGGGATAGGATGACACTGGCATGGCTGTGGGGTGCCCCACAAAGAGTGAGTCGTGGGTGATGAGTAAGCTGAGCACGTTTCGGCCAGGCCTTCCCAGGGAAATTCCCACCGGCCTCTTGCCGGGGAGAGAGCTTCCCGAGCTTTGTCCAGACATGTCCCACCAATGTGTTTGGGGGAGCCGTGGTTCCCATGTTGGCAAGGCTGGAAACCATTCCTGGTTCTTGTCTGAACTTTAAATCCCAAGGGCTGAACCAATTTGGGAGATAGAGTTTAGCAGCTTAGGTGTCTTCTGTGCAGTTCCGACTACGACACACAACTGCATTGGAAGGCTCAGCCATCGCCCAGAGCTACTATGGGGCTGCTCCACACACGAAGCTGGAGGGTGTCCAGAGGGGGCTGCCCCAAATGATGTTGGTAACCACCAAGTCCTCGGAGGGGCGATTTAGGGAGCTGGGTGGGTTGAGCCTGGAGAAGAGATGGTTAAGATGTGACATGACAGCCCTGTTTAAATATCTGAAGGGATGTCATATTGAAGAGGGAGCAAGCTTGTTTTCTGCTTGAATAGGACACAATGGAGCAATGGAAGGAAGCTATAGGAAGAGAGATTAAAGCATCCTCTGCTCCACTTTTCTCCTTTTCAGAGAAGATGGAGGAAAAGAAGGTGTCGAGTCGTTCTGCCTTTTCTCTGTTCCCTGCTATCATTTTGTGACGGGGACAGAAAAGGAAGAGTGTGCAGTCTATGGTGCTTTTCTTGCCCAGCTTTGGTGTCCCCTGCCCAATTTTTTAACCGTAGGAGCCCTCCAGCAAGGGCTTGCACAGCAGCCTGTCCCCACAATTCCCTGCCCACTGCTCCAATGGGTGGGAAGCCCCATGGAAAGAGTGGGGTGCAGCTTGCAACAAACCCACACAAACCCTGCAGGATCACTCAAGCCAGGGAGGGAGATGGCAGCCCACCAGAAAGGCTGGTGCCTGGCTGCCATTTTGCAAGTGCACAAGCGCAGCCTGGGCTCTCTTCCCCTTCCTCCCCTGGTCCCAGGGCCCTTGGTTCTATTGGGCTGAGCTGGGTCAAGGGACTGGGCCACGGTTTCCTCTGGGCCTCTGCTATGGGTTTGCCTCAGGGTCTGCACTGCCCAGACCTGCATACTGGACCCTGACTTTGCTTCATATGTCTCCCCAGGAGCCTTTTCTGCTCCCTCTCCATTTGCAAGAGGTGAAAGGGCCTGGAAGCGCAGCATGCACACATGCAGAAAGAGATACACAACAGATTCCGGAGCTGCCAAAACGGTCGGCACATCTGGAACTGCAGGGAGAACATCTGGAGCTACTTAGGAGGGGAATAAACATTTTCCAGGTCCACGGTCTGCTCTGTGTCATGCTGCGGCGCTCTTGTTTGGAAAAGGCAGGGCAGCCCCACGCTTTCAAAGAGCCAAATGACAGGCTGGGAACAAGACACAAGAGACAGCAACAGAGGAGTAGTTGGCAGTAATTACATGTTCCTCGTTTGCAGACGCTTCACAGCATTGCAGTCTGAGCATTAGGACCGTGACCCTACATCAGGGCTGTCGGTGTTGCGTGCCTTCCAGTTGTTTCAGACTTATGGCAACTTTAAAACAAAGCTATCATGAGGTTTTCTTGAAAGATTTGTTCAGAGGAGGTTTGCTATTACCTTTCCTGAAGCTGAGAGTGTGTGACTTCTCTGGGTTTCCAGAGCTGAGTGGGAATTTGAACCTTGGTCTCCCAGAGTCCTAGCCTAACACTCGAGCCACACCACTGTCCCTCACTGGGCTGCCTAGTGACATTTCCACATGCAGAGTTGTGCATTAAGTGTGCTACACAACCTTTGAATTTACTGAATGGCAACTGACCAGGAACACCAGATGTGGAACAAGATGCACCATAAAATGCTCAATGCGCATTCATGCATGATGCACGCCTGCCTGAGCAGTGGGCATTGCATGGGTCACTCTGCTTCTGCAAAGAGTCCGACTTGGCTGGCTTTTGGTGGCCGAGACGCCTTCTTTGGAGGCTGTTTTTAAACAAAGGCTGGGTGGCCATCTGTCCCAGGGAGGGCTTGGAAGGGGTCTTCCTGCATGGATGGCCCCTTGGGGGCCCTTCCAATCTAGGACCCTATGTATTCCTGCATGGCAGAAGAAGGGGCTGGACTGGATGGCCCTTGGGGTCCCTTCCAACTCTGTGATTCTATGTATTCCTGCAGGGCAGGAGAAGGGGCTCGACTACATGAGCCTTTAGTAGACCCTTCTATCTCTAGGATCCTATGTATTCCTGCATGGCAGAAGAAGGGGTTGGACTGGGTGGCCCTTGGGGTCCCTTCCAACTCTGTGATTCTATGTTCCTGCATGGCAGAAGGAGATTGGACTGGATGGCCTTTGGGAGTCTCTTTCAACTGTAGGATTCTACGAAACCCAGAGGAATCTGGCAACCATCTCCATTTCCTATTACACTTGATCAATGGTTTGGTGTTTGTATGCGGTGTATTGCTCATCTTATACCTCTCATGTTACAAGGCCTTTCCCATCTCAGAAGGTACTTGGCTCTATTGCTGCCTTTTGGCTAGATACAGACTGGCAAGCAGAAGGCAGGGAACTCTCCATCTTCTCTGAAGAGAGGGGTGGGATGTGGGGACCTCCTTCCATGCCTTTGTGGAAGTGGGGCCCTGGTGCCAACTATGGCCACTGGGGTCTTCCTGGTCAGCAGGGAGAGAGGTCTTTGGGGGGGGGGGACCCAGAAAGCAACCCCCCCCCCAAAAAAAACTAGCTCATTTTTCAAGTCACCCATCGACTTAGAGAGACCCCAGGAATTTTCCCGTGGGTTTTGTTTCTTAGGCCTGCTCCTTCTGCACTCTAGACCTCTGCACCTGGTACTGGTTGGGGGTCTCCATCCAAGTACTAAGTGCCTTGGAGATAATACCTAGATTGTATTATTATTATTATTATGCTCCACTCTGGGCCCACAACAAACTCCAACTCCCAGAATTCCAGAGCCTTAGGCCTAGGCAATAAAAGCGGCATCAAAGCCTTAGGCAAGGATTATTCAGAGTCAGTCTGTAGGATTGTTGCGGTCACTTGTCCCTTTATGGACATACACTCTGTAGTGAATCCTTGCTACTCTCGATGCAGAGGTTCTGGGCAGGTCTCGTTCTTTTGTGGCTTCTTGTGCATCTTTTTTGGCTGTTGCTGTTGTAGCACAAAAAGGGCAGGGCATCTGATGATGTTCCATTGCAAAACTGGGGAGAGCGTTCCAGTGTGCCTCACTGCAAACACAAAGGCCCACCAAAGATACAAAACTGGCCACGGCAAGAAAGTATGGTAACTGGCTGCACTGTTGCCTCCCCCGGGTTACCCCTTCTGCCGCAAGCTGGTTGTGCCATAAGAAGGTAATGCCCTCCTAAAAATCTAATTAACAGGCCAAACCATATTAGAAAGACCAAGATATTAAAATCCACCCATATCCTGCCGTTGAAACAGGCGCCATATTCGCAGAGGAGAGAGGAGGGCCTGCTGCGGACGCCTGCTCTCCACAAACCCCAATTTCAAACAGGGATTTTCAAACTATTTTTGCAATCTTGAAAATGGGACTAAACTGACATTTATATTATACCGATGGGACAGTCTGGAAATATGGGGGAAAACCTTGGTACTGGTCCATTTAAAACGGTACAAATTGTTTGCCTACAATATTGTACATAACTGTCCAGAGTTATTTTTCCTCTAGAAAGGGAACAACACAGATCCCTTTCCAAGAATACGCGGGACATTTAAGACTTTCCTTGAGACATGATGGCTCTCAGGAGGGGGACCCTAAAGTGGTCCACATGGTCCTGCTCCACGTCACCCGTTGTGCCAGTCAGTTCAATACGTGCCAACCTGCCTCTTGGGCACATGTGTTTTCAGCCAGCCCTTGGGCTTTGAGGTTTTCTAGGCCAGGACAGGAGGGGAGAGATGGCCGGATGGAGAGCCGGAGGAAGGAAAGGCCCTGGCCGAAGGGGACAAACCAGATGACCAGATGTCCTCGGTGCAAAGGAGGACAAGGCACTGCAAAATGCAGGGTGTTCCAGAAAGATGTAGGACATTACAAAATAAAGGGAAAAAACTCTCAAATATAAATGCATGCTTCTATGCCATGCTCAAAATGGTGATGACAATTGTGAAGTCCCGGCATCCACAGTTTTTTGTGGGTTTTTCAGGCTCTGTGGCCATGTTCTAGAAGTGTTTATTCCTTATGTTTCAGTAGCATCTTCTCTGAAGGTAACAGCCACAGATGCTGGCAAAATGTGAGGAATAAACTCCTCTAGAACATGGCTACATATAGCCCGAAAAACCCACAAAAAGCTATGGATGCCAGCCATTAAAGCCTTCGACTTCACTATTATTATTTGTATCCCACTCTTTTCTCAGACCTGGGACTCAGAGTGGCTTCACAGCATTTAAAATCAGAACAATTAAAAATATAGAAAACAGCCCATTAAAAAGGAATTAAATTACTGCAATATTAAAACAAATAGTTTTTTTTAAACAGATGAAGGACGTTTTGGAATTCCTCCTGAAAAGAAGACTGAAACGTAGGACGCGTCCTGGGAAGGGAGGACGCCTGGTCAGGCCAGAGAGCCAAGGAGAGCCTCCTCCTGCGTCCTCCTCTTCATTACCTGGTTTCTTATTACCGGATTATTTTATTTATTCTGTTTGCAGCCCACCTTTCTCTCAGCACAGATTAAAACAATGCAAGGAGGAAGAAAATGGCAGAGAAGCCTTAAGCATAATACCAGGCCTTCTCCAGCGGCCCACTTGGGATTCACCCCCAAAATCCTTGACATGGAATATATCTATATAAATGTATTTATTTTATTTTTATCCCGCCTTTCTCCCAAGTTGGGACCCAAGGCACCTCTATCTATCTATCTGTCCATCCACATTAAAACAACACTTTAAAAAACAATTAAAATAATCTGATTAAAACAGCAAAAAGGTTTTTTTAAAAAAATACAACATACAAAATTTAAAACATACAAGGTTAAAAATAGACTAAACCAACCCCCCTACAATAAAACCAGGCCTGCGTGATTTTATAAAGGTTTCTGGAATAAAAATGTTTTCGCCTGCCAGCGAAATATATATAAAGGTGCTATACTGCTTCCACTCTTTGCTTTTAAACTAACATTTTTAATGGTTTTAATTAAACAGATGGTTTACTACTATGTTCAGTCCTCCATATCCACGGATTTTTTTATCCACAGAGTCAAGCACCCACAGCTTGAAAGTATTTTTAAAATATAGAAATTTCAAAAAGTTGGCGCAGTTGTTAAAAGCCAAAAGTGTAGCCACAATGCTGTGAGTTCGAATCCAGGCAGGGCTGCAAGGTCCACTCAGCCTGCTGTCCTTTTGTGGGTCAGTAAAACAAGTCTCCAGCTTGTTGGAGGCAAACGGCTGACAGATTGTAAGCTGCTTAGAGAGTGCTGCTGAGTTCATTGATAAGCGGTAGGGAAATGTAAAGGGCTACTGCTATTGCAAACCTTGATTTTGCCATTTTATACAAGGGATTCCATTTTACCATGCCATTGTATCAAATGGGACTCGAGCATCCACAGATTTTGTGGATACCAAAGGCTATAATCATAACTTTTGTACCTGTCTTTGTTTTCACCTGGTAAGATGGCTCCCAACTTCAGGAGAAAGGAATGGACTGATTAAATAGAGAGAGGGAGAGAAGAGAAAGCACAGATAGACCAAACTCCAACAGAAAGCTCCAGTTCTCCAAGAGGGTCAGGAGCCAAGCCAAGGGGGACCTTCCTGGGAGACCCTTCTCGGGGTCAGCGCCAGGCCAGGTCAGGGGTCTCGCTGCCATCATGTTCGCCACAATGGACATTGGCAAGGATTGCCAGGGAAGGAAAGGGGGTGCAGCCTCCAAAGGGACTTGGGCCATGGGGAGAGAGTCTCTTTGGTCACACTTGGAGGAGAGGATGAGGATGACCTGGCTGCCCCTTCAAAGCTGGGTCCCTTGGGCCGCTGGTTGGGAGCCTGAGCGCACCATGACCCTGACCTGCCCCAGCTGGGGGGCCAGAGACCTGCCCTGGGCACTTGCCAACACCAGCCCAAGGGTGCAATAGACTGGGCCCACCAGTTGCTCCTGAGCGCCTCCCCCAGTGCCCGCCGAGGCTGAGCCCACAAGAAGTGGCCTGGCAGGGGCCGGATCCCTCCTCCTGCGCCAAATGCGCCTGAAGCAAAGGCCGGCGCACAGCAACAGCACCATGGCAAAGACCTGGGTCAGTAGCACAAGGAGATGGAGACTGAAGAAAACCCATCCGATGGAGCCCCGGAGGCCAAAAGACCACCAGCGCTGACCCCTGGCCAGGAGGATACTGACTTCGGGGGTGGCCCCTGGGTCTGGAGAGCGGCCCTGATCTGTGGAGGAAGGCATCTGTGATGTGGCCAGAGGCAATGGAGGGTCAGTCTCCTTCTCCTTGAGTGTGGCTTCTGTGCTGGAGAAAGAAGCGGGGCCAGGCCAGGTAGCCGGCAGTTGGGTCTGGGTCAGTGGCCATGTGGGAGCCACTGGTCCAGTTGTCCAAGGAGAAGGGGTTGGGGTGCTGCCTTTGGAGGTCTGGGACGTGGGGTCTGTCGTGGCCAGGCAGACAAACTGGGCCTCTGGGACGGCCAGGACAGGCATGTGCTGCAAGGCTGGAGGTTCCTGGCAGGTCAAAGCCATGGCGTTCCCCACGAGTCCCTGGTTCTTCCGGAGCCAGGCCACAAAGGGGCCCAGCTGGCAGTGGCAGTGCCATGGGTTTCCGTCAAGCCAGACCACCCGCAGCCCTGTCAAGAAGGTGAAAATGTCCCCTGGGAGGGAGCGCAGCCCAGTGCTGTTTAGGTAGAGGGTCTCCAGGCGACCGAGGGGGCCGAAAGCATCCCAAGGGAGGCTCTCAAACCGGTTGCCAAAAAGGGAGACCTCCTGGAGGTTCTCCAACCCTGCAAAGGTGCCGCTGGCCAGGCTGGAGAGGCTATTGCTGTGCAGAGAAAGGGTCTGGAGGCGTCGGAGGCCCCAGAAGGCCTCTCTTGGGAGGGCACTCAGGCGCGGGTTGTGGGTCAGCACCAGCATCTTCAGGTCAGTCAGGTTGCTGAAGGTGGTGGCTGGGAAGGTGGGCAGCTCCGTCTCATAGAGCCAGAGGTTTTGGAGGTTTGGGGTCTCCCCAAAGAGCCTGGCTGGAAGGGAACGCAGGGGGTTCTGGTGCAGGGTCAGCAGGGAGAGGTTGCCCAGGGAGAGGAAGAGCTCTGGAGGCAAAGAGGGCAGCCGGTTCCTGGAGAGGGTCAAGTTCTGGAGCTTGCGGAGGTGGTCAAAGGCCCCTGGGGGGATGGCTTGGAGGGCGCAGGAGTGGAGCCGCAGCTCCTGCAGTTCCCCCAGGCCAGAGAAGAGGCCCAATGGAAGAGAGGTGAGTGGGTTGAAGTAGAGGTAGAGCCTTCGGAGGTCCAACAAATGTGAGAAAAGGTCCGCAGGCAAGGCTGCCAGCCGATTCCTGGAGAGGTTGAGCACTTTCAGCTTGGACAGGTTCCTGAAGAGCCCCTTGGGAAGCTGGGCCAAGAGGTTCTTGTTCAGGAGGAGCTCCTGCAAGTCCAGCAGTGGATCAAAGATGACTGGTGGGAGCGTGGACAGCTTGTTGCTCTCCAGGATTAGCTGCTGCAGGCGGGCCAGACCCTCAAACAGCCCCTTGGGCAGCTGCCCCAGACGGTTGTGGTCCAGTTTCAGGGTCTTCAGTCTGGAGAGGCCACGGAAGGCTCCAGGCGAAGCGGTCGAAAGCCGGTTGGAAGAGAGGATGAGCCGCTGCAGGACAGCCATGCCAGAGAACAAGCCGGGTGGGAGCTCCGTGGCTCCCGTGTCCGTGATCAGCATCTGGGTCATGTTGGTGGGGAGGCCCAGTGTGGCCAGGTCTTGGACAGCCGGACCCGAGCACCGGAAGGCGTCCCGGAAGAGGTATTCGCAGGCCAAGGCAGCTGTTGCGAAGGCCGGCCGGGAGAAGAGGAGCAGCAGACCAACCGAGGAAGGAAGCAGCCACATCCTGGCTCAAAAGGTCAGCTGTGTCCACCAACCGGACACTGCAGAAGAGGAATAGAAAGAACATGAAATGCCAGGGACGATGGATTCCCCTTGTTATCTAAATTGCAGGAGATGCCAACAGGGCAGCCACAGATTATACTCATTGGAGAAATTAATTTAGCTCAATAGGAAGCAGTGAAAGGGCTCCAGCAACATAAAACTGTGGTCTCAGCCTTTGTATAATGTCTCCAAACCCAGAGAAGTCCAAAAGCAGTTGTCCAGATTAATTTATTTAAAAGGGGGAATCCACTCACACAAGAACTAATTACGCAAAGGGAGTAGGAGACAGCAAGCTGCAGCAAGGAGGCACTTCTACACCGATCCGGAGGCATAGCTCCAAACGCTGGGTTACCAGAGTCAGGATGGATCAATGGCTGCCTAAGGCCAGCTACTGAGGAGGATGGATGAAATCGAACAGGAGTTCGGTCCGACTTCAAACTAGATCAAATTGCTATTGTCTAAGGCTAAGCACATGGATGTATAGCCAAAAATGTGCCCCGAGGGCAGTGTTTCAGGAGTTGAGTGGCTTCAGTGGCCTTGTTGGGGATGAGATGTGGAGGAAGAAGGCAAAGGCATAACCCCTCAGAGCAAATCTTGCCAAGACAACCCTATAATTGGTCTGCCGTAAGAACATTTGGAAGGCACACAACAACAAATGGCTTCCCTTGATCTAGTCTCTGCAGCAGCAGAAAACAAGCTTGCTCCCTCCTCAATAGGACATCCCTTAAAGTATTTAAACAGGGCGATCATATCCCCTCTTAACCTTCTCTTCTCGAGGCTAAACATCCCCAGCTCCCTGAGGCATTCCTCATAGGGCATGGTTTCCAGACCCTTCACCATCTTAGTTGCCCTCCTTTGGACATGCTCCAGTTTCAATAATAATAATAATAATAATAATAATAATAATTTACAGTGGTCCCCCGGGTTACGAAGGTAATCCGTTCCGGATTACCTTTCGTAACCCGGAAGCATTTGTTTCCCGAGAGACCGCTATTTTCAACGGACTGCGCGGCTGATTTAAAGGGGCCACACATGTTTATTTTTTCGTATCCTGGGGGATCTTTCGGATCCCGGGGGATACTTTAGCGGTCCTGCCGGTTTCGTACCCCAGGGTTTTCGTACCCCGGGGGATTCGTAAACCGGGGACCACTGTATTTATATCCCGCCACTCTTGGTAAGCAATTGGGGCTTTTTGAATTGCATCCTTTTTGAATTGTGGTACCCAGAACTGGGCACAGTATTCCAGGTGGGGCCTGACCAAAGCAGAACAGAGTAGCATTATTACTTCCCTTGATCTAGATGCTATACTCTTATGGATGCAGCCTAGAATCGTATTGGCCTTATTAGCTGCTGCATCGCACTGTTGACTCATGTTCAACTTGTGATCTACTTGGACTCCAAGATGCCTATCAGATGTATAAGTCTCTTTAAGCCAGGTGTTCCCCCATCCTATAGCTATGCATTTCATTTTTCCACCCTAAGTGCAGTATCTTACTTTAGGTTACATTACATTAAGATAATGGATGCAAGTTACAGGAAAGGAGATTCCACCTAAACATTAGGAGGAACTTCTTGACAGTAAGAGCTGTTTAACAGTGGAATGCTCTCCCTCCTCTGAGTTTTTGGTGAAGTCTCCTTCCTTGGAGGTCTTTAAACAGAGGCTGGATGGCCATCTGTTGGGGGTGCTTTGATGGAGAGTTCCTGCATGGCAGAATGGGGTTGGACTGGATCAGGGCCCTTGCCGTGTCTTCCAAGTCTATGATTGATTTGGGCACACATTGTATGAACCAGGGAGCTCAGCCTCTCTCTCACACGTACTCACATTCACACTCACACACAATGCCAAAGCAAGCCAAGCACCATTAAGTGAGACGCTGGGACTTACCATGGGGAGCAGGTTGCCTCCGGCCAGAACAAAAAGCAAGTGGCTGGAGGGGCAGCTGCAAAGCCCGCAAATGTAGGCTCATGGCCGGAGATGATGCTGCGTTTTCCAGAAGGGCCAGATAAGAGCTCCTTGTTGTGGCATTTCCTCTGCCTTGCGGTCACTCTCTCTGGGGCAGAGCGGGCAAACTGGAGGAGGCTGCTGGGCAGGAATGGCTGCAGAGGGCAGGAGGGAGGCATAGCCAAACCAAAAGCTGAATGATGGAATGAAGGCTGCGTTCACACTAGAGAAATAACCCGGTTTGGCACCGCTTTAAGTGCCCTGGCTCAAAGCTATGGAATTCTGGGAGTTGGAGTTTGTTGTGGGGCCCAGAGCGGAGCTTTGCTCCGCTCTGGGCCCACAACAAACTCCAACTCCCAGAATTCCATAGCCTTGAGCCAGGGCACTTAAAGCGGTGCCAAACCGGATTATTTCTCAAGTGTGAACGCAGCCGGAGGTGGACAAATTAACACAAGCTCTAAATGACAAACCTGAGGAAACTTTTGTCGAAGAATGGAAGTTAGTGCACACATTTCTTGAGAAAGAATGGGGTAAAACAGCAATAGTGAACATATCTTCGGATGCAATTTTTGGATATAACTTCAGAATATACGATGTATAAATGCGAATTGTCATGCGGGATACGAATGTGTACAATGAGTACAACTAGAGATGGGATCTTCAAGAGTAATTGGAAAATGTAAATATAAGAAAGTCAAACTAATCCCTAGCTGAACAAATATTGGTGGTAAGGAAGTCTTTTGGATGATGAGATAGTGGATTTGAGAATGTAATTAA
The DNA here is from genome assembly GCA_034509955.1 of Urosaurus nigricauda. NCBI lineage: Eukaryota > Metazoa > Chordata > Lepidosauria > Squamata > Phrynosomatidae > Urosaurus > Urosaurus nigricauda. The sequence goes on from JAOEGL010000003.1 coordinate 278,998,148, forward strand.
GGAAAGTGAAAAGGAAGAAGATAACAGGTATGGATAGTTGAATGTTTGGAAGTTAGGGACGTATGAGTCTTTTTTAGGGTTAAGGTATGAATGTAATGCAACAATACGAATGTTAAGATGTATATTGTTTGTATGTGTTTGGATATTTTAAATAAACATAATTGAAAAAAATTTAAAAAATAAGATCCTGCTGCCTTTCCCTGCTGCTAGGCCTGGGCCACTCACTCAAAACCATAAGGTTGCAAGTTCAAGACCAGCAAAGGGCTGAAGCTTGACTCAGAGGTCGCTAAAACGAGTCCCCAGATTGTTGGGGTCAAGTAGCTTACAATTGTAAACCGCTTAGACACTCCTTAAGGGTATGAAGCGGTATATAAATGAAGCTGTTTTGTTTGTTCATGCTTCAGCCTTATGATGGACCTTGTTTCTTAGCGGGGAAAGAGAATGGGTCAAGGGATGTTCGTTCCCTGCAGCTGGCTGGTATAGCGGCATTGGAGGGATGGCATCCCAAGAGGTGAGCCCAGCACCTGGGAACTGGAAAACAACTCAATGATGGGCCTGGGAACGCTCCCTGCTTTCCTTGGGCCCAAACCCTTTAGGACAGAAGACCAGATGTTCTTCTAGAAGCCCGCAGAAGGGACTTACAGCTGCATAAGAGCAAAGAACAAAGGACCTTTGCCTTGCATCCAGGCTTGCAGCCCCGTGTGCATCTATGGCTGCTTGGAGTGTGACTTGTGGACCTATGCTTTGCTATTTTCTGCCTCAGCCGCTTCAATAAAAGAGCCTTTCTGAAGACAAGGACTGAGCGGTCATTTCGTCTGCCTCATGCCTCCAAGCCAGGGCTGGGCTGCGAGTGTTACGCAAGCACCCAAGAACTTCACAGTATCCGCTTCATCTGAACCAATTTTAAGGCAGGCCTTAGCTGTCTCGCACTCAGACCTGCATTCCCTGTACAAGGAGGAGACATCTCGGTCCTTCGGGAGAAAATGGGGACTGGATTTCCTGCTCTGCAGGGACATCGCAGCTGCAATTGTGGTTTGTCCCTGGTGATGAAAGAGCTCCACTTAGTTTTAATGAAGTGAATACAGGAAAGAGTTCTCTTTTAAAAAGTATTTTGCTGTGGGAAATATTAGGGAGATGTGGCTTTTAAGTACCCGTCTGCTGCGTGCATAACTAGCCTGTGGGATTCATTGCCACACAGTGTTTGGATCTCTGCTAGATTAAATAGCTTTATAAAATCCTTGGGGGGGAGCTTTACAGTCCCCCCATTAACGGTGGGGGCCGAATGCATTTCTCCTAACCTTATGGCACCCCTTTTAAGACCCCATCATGGCTTAGTCTTCCTTCAAAGAAGAGGTTTAAGCAAAGAAAGGGAACAGGGATAGCACTCCAAAAGCGGAGGCTGGGGAGAATTTCCTTCTTGGAAGAGGGCTCTTGCCAGGATTGCAGCCCTGAGCATCCCTGACCCGGCCTCCACTTGGGCCGGTTTCCCAAAGCATACATGGCAGATCGGGAGAAGCAAGCAACCCTAGGAAGGATGCTGCTTTGGGCCGAGGCAGGCCATTCACCCCCTTGACCCACAATTCTCTCTCTTTTTGTGCCTGAAACCCAGACATCTTCTCCTTCTGCTGGGAGAGAACCTTTGGCCTGGAGAGGCTGCTGGGAACCGGATGCGGTCCTTCCGTCACGCAAAGCGTTGGTTTGGCCATCGTGAGGCACTTCATGCTTGAAAAGCAGAACAGAAAGTGGTGCAATTCCTGTCTCTGCGGATGCCATTGTGCCATCCTTGTTGCGTTAGGCCTCTGTGGATTGTGCCCTCGCCATCTTGCTGATAGGCAAGATCTTCGGCATAAAGAAGCAGTGTCCCCCCCCCCAATCACATGTGTCTTCTTCGATGATGGGCTCCGTCAAGGGCATTGGCCTTCTTAACTGCTGCATCACACTGTTGGCTCATGTTCAACTTGTGGTCTACTTGGACTCCTAGATCTCTTTGACATGTAAAAGTCTCCTTCAGCCAGGTGTCCTCTGCCCTTTGGAGCCTCTTGACCTTCTGCCAGGGAGGGGCTCTTGGTCACTCACCTTCCCAAACCATCTTCAGGGGCAACCCCACAAATGGCATGTTGACGTCACCCAACCTAGAGGCTTCCAGAGGATATTCTGCCAGCTTTGGGGGGGGGGGGGGCTAGGACACCCCTCTGTGTGCCTTGAGAAACAGCCATAGGTCTGGGATGACCCCCCCCCCCCAAGCTGCTCCTGCAGAGGGATGGGCCACCACCCCAACCGGTCATCTGGCACGAGGAACTGACCAGCCGCTCTGGACTAGACCGTTTCTGGCCCTCATGCCCTCCGTGGCCGATCCAGATCAAGGGGAGGTTGATCAATAAGGCTGTGACACTCGCACACCAAAACACTGCAAAACGTGATGGGAAGGTTGCATCCCTCCAGGCACCGAAGTGTGATTTTAGCACAGTGCATTTTTGTGCATGAACTTGCTATTTTGCAGCTTGGCCATGACTTTGGAAAGCTAGCACTGTCACTGTGTTTTTTAAAATGGAACGTGTCACAAGTTGCTTTGTCATCACAAAAACCCACATAAAATAGAGGAAACGGCAAAACACCCAAGATTCCCATGATCTGAAGAAACAAGAGGATGACTAACCATAAGCATATAAAGCCACTGAAAGGACGGTTGGAAGTCACCTTTCTTTTCTGCTGTTTTTTTCTTTCGCTTGCTGCTATTTTCTCTTTCTTATAATTCTTAGTGTTTTTTTAAAACTTTGAATAAAACTCTAAAAATAAAAACAGAACAGAGGAAATGGTCCCAACTAAGGCTGCATCACACTGGAGAAATAACCCAGTTTAGCACCACTTTTCAGCAGCCTGGCTGAAGGCTATGCAATTCTGGGAGCTCTGGACCCAAACTCCAATTCCCAGAATTCCATAGCCTTGAGCCAGGCTGCTGAAAAGTGATGACAAACCGGGTTATTTCTCTGATGTGGATGCAGCCTAAGAATGTTACTTGCTGCACCAAAGTGAATTTACAGTTTTATTCCATAAAAACATTAAAAGGCTTTTGGAGGGACCTTGGGATTGCATTTGAGCCATTGTCAGATACGCTGGATGCCATTGTTTCCTTCTGTAATGTATATGTCTGCAATGTTTGTTTTGTTTATTGGTAGTTTTAGGTCTACAGTTTACAATGATGTAGTGCATTGTGTTATTAAATGCAGGTTGTATTGTATTGCATACCCCAAATGTTTTGGCCTACTAGTTTGAGTGCTGGACTATGACTCTGGGGATAAGGATTTGATTCCCAATTCAGCCATGAAACCCACTGGCTGACCTTAGGCAAGTCACACTCTCTCAGCCTCAGAGAATGGCCATGGCAACCCCCCTCTGAACAAATCTTGCCATGAAACTCTATGATTGGTTTGCCTTAGGGCCAGAAATGACTTGAAAGCACACAATGACAACAACAACAACAACCAACTTTTTTAGGTATAGAAAAATAGTTTGTATTTGTATGTTTTTTAAATTGTTGATTATGTTTCGTTATTGTTTAATAAAGATTTAATGGTTCTAAAAAAAGGCCTTTATTACAACCGGGTACCATTATAAAAGCAGCAAAAACATTTTTGTTTCACGGAGGGAAATGCAGTGTCACTCCTTAAACCAAAGGAGGAATTTCTAGTCTTCCCAAGCTACACACTTAATCCAGAGTTTTCATCATTTACTGGGAATGGTTTTCTCAAAGCTGCCATTATATGGCACCAAACTAGCAATTTAGAGCCATCGAAGAGCAAATCCTTCCCTCCCATATGCCAACATTTGCTTTTACAGCTTGGAGTTTTGAGGGATAAAGTCACCCAAAGTCTTGGGACGATTGACCACTGAGGGAAGCATTTGTATGGAGAGGAAGAGGACCCTTCCTCTCTTCAATTGGGGCACTTTATATACAAACAAGGAAATGCAGCAGAGGAACCCATCTGCTGCAGATTATTACAGTAGTTTAATTCGACAGTAGATTAACACATCCAGTCAGAGTAAAACCCACCAGCATTATATCTGCATTTTAAAAAATCTTCCCAATAAATTAGAAAAAGCAAGTGCAATGTGTTAACATTCCCCATTTTGAAGACTGTAACAGGAAATGAACATGTTTGTTCAGTGGCACCGTGGCCACTACCTATTCTGTGGCAGTAGAACATCTGGCCCCCCAATACACAAAAACCTGTCTCCCCCCCCCCCCATTACTGTTGCCCCTGGAAGGGCTGGAGGAAGGTCAGTTTCTGTATTGGAGAGTTAACAACTGTGGAATGGGGGCACCCCCAGAAGTGGAGACCGGTGGGGGGGGGCACACAATCCACAACTGGGGAGAAGTGTGCATAAGACCCCCCACCACCGCCATCAATGGTGCAAACAAATGTGGGCCCCCACCCCACTCCAAGTTCCTACAAAACAGCCCCTAGTTGTCTGGGAAGGAAAGAAGAGAGAAAGCTCTTGTAAAAATAACCCTGAGGGACAGACCATTTAAAAAAGTCTGGCTTTGCATTTTGCGAAAGTATAACTTAACAGCTGCTCTCTTCTTGAGCGCGCCAGTCCTTTAGGTATGCACATAAATAATAAAAATATTTTAAAATAATAATAACAACAATAACAGCAATACTCTTCTGTTGGCCATATTTACAATCCCGACATGCCAAAAAACAAGATTTAGGGTATCGAGGTCTAAATGAGACAAATAATTTAAAAGGAAATTCAGAATCCGTCAAGGTGATGCCAGACTTTGACCACAAGAAGGGAGAAACTAGGGGCCACTCCAGAGCAGGCAAGGAGGTCCCACAGAGGAGCGGCAGTGCTCCCCCAAAGCCCACACATTTCGGATTTTGGCAAGGCAGGCACTAGAGGTGCAGCAGCAGAAGCAGCAGCAGCCAGAGGCTTCCCTTCCTCAAGTCTAGGGGAGAGTTCAGGAAGGGCCCTGTAGAAGGCAAATGCCAAACAAGATGACCCCAGAGTGGGGCAGCCGCTTCTCCTCCTCCCCCCATCCCACATGAACCTTCCAGCCCAAAGGATCCTCTCAGGTGGGCAGGTCTCCAGCCAGGGCAGAGGGAAGGCAGGACCACCCTCCAGAGGCCAAGCAGGATCACCCCACAGAACAGGCCCCCATCAGAGGCCAAGGAAAGAACCGCCACCAGCACAGGGGGGATGATGGGGGCCGCCCTCCAGATGCCACTGGACTGCAACTCCCATCAGCCCCACCCAGCAGAGCCAGTGTGGAGTGGCACCAGGAGTTAGAGCTGAACAGGAACCCAGCAGGCCAAAGCTTGCCCAGTCCTGCACCTGCACAGCCATCCCCACTCCCCAATTTGGACATTTCCGCAGGTTTGGGGGGAGGGGGGCTGTGTGTGTGGATGTAACTAGGGAATGGAGAAGAGAAAGCCCCCTCCTCTGGTGCCACCCCTGACCCCAGGGGCTCTTCCCATACAGGCTGCACATCAGCCTTTCTAAACACTCACACGTACACTCACACCACCCACACAACTACTGAGATGAGCTGCTTGCAAGTCACAGTTCCAAGGTCAAAAGATGCATAGCTTCATGGATTTCTGAAATGGAACATCTTGGCATTTTCTGCCCACGGAGGAAAGAGGGGGATGTGGCTGGCATGGAGGACCAAAGGGACCCCCTCCCACTGCCCCAGCCTTCTCCAGGGTCCCAAGTGGGGCCACCTCTGCCCTGACGCGCTGCAAGGAAGAGGCAAGCTTTTTTGCACAGCAGGGAAAGGCAACACCACCGGAGGAAGAATGGGGGTCATGATGGAGGAAGGAAGACAGGCACCCACCGGGGAAGGCTGAGGACCCACAAAGGCCTGTGACCCCTGCTGGACACTTCCAACAGAGGAGAGGCCAGCGGTGCGCCCGGGCATTGGGCTACCTGCTCTCCTACATGAGGTAGCCAAGTCCCAGGACGCCTCCCCAGCTCTTTCTATTGGGATGCAAAGAGAGGAAGGAACCTTCCTAGAGGTGCTGCTCTCATGTAGAGGCATTTTTGGCCATGCGCACCCTGCACCCCATTGCCTCAGCAGCAAATGCATCCCTTGGAGCCAGACCAGCCCCCTTTGGCATTGGGCACACAGAGGAGATCTTTCAAAACCATGCTCAGGAGATGTGGGATGTGCTACGAATAAGGAAGGCAGGGAGGAAACATGCAATCACAGGCAGCTCATCCACCTGGCCCTCCATGCCAGGGAGGCTCCAGTTTGTGGCATGTCCCCCCACCCAACTGCCTTGCCGCCTCTCCCATTTTGCATCGCGATTCCCCCTCAGCGTAGTGGCACAGAAGGTGGTCTGGGGGGCAAGGAGGGCCTGTCCTTGCAGGGCTGCCTGCCCAGAATGCCGTGAACTTGGAGTTCCCAATCCAAAAAGTAAATCAGAGGTTTCCACTGTCCTCAGCCCAGGATCCACAGCGCAGCCGGTCAGCCTGAAGCGCCTTTCTCCTGATGCAGGGGACTTCAAGGGGGCAGATTCTCCACCTTTCCCTACTTGGAGGGCAAGTGTGGGTCCTCAGTCATGTTCGTTTCTAGCGCTTTTGCTGAGCCAATCTGGCAGGTGGGGCAAACCTTGAGTTGGAGGGTCAGAGGTGGCGGGGCGGCTGCAGCTGGGCAGAGGGGGCTGCCAGGAAAGCATTCGACAACCTGCTGACCACTCAATGTGGGGCAAATGCACCATTTCCGATATAAAAGGAGGCAGAGAAGACTTGACTGCATGAGGAGGCCTGCCATCCCTTCAGCACAGGAGCTTTGTCAGCCAAGCTCTGTGCGATCCAGAACCCAGATATCCGATAGGAACAATCTTTACAGGCCCAGGAGCATTGCTTGAACACAGGACCAACAAGCCAGGAAACTAGCTAAAAGAAGCATCAACACCTCGCCTCGGTTGTCCTCTCCAGAGAGAAGGGGTTTCCACTGGTCAGTCTGGGTCCAGGCCTGATAGGCTCCCAGTGGCGGCTGCCTCTCTGGACGTGACGTAGGAAGGCAGAACCACAGCAGCAAGAGGAGAGTGGCCGGCTGCTACGTGACGGTGACGATTTGGTAGGAGGAGCCGTTTCCTAGGGCTCTGGCCTCCATGGTTGTGGATGGCTTGGGCGGCCACTCTGGGTCCACCAGCAGCTCCTGGGCCAGGTGCATGTACTTGGCTTTGGGGGGCTTCTTCCTGGAGCGGAGCAGGATGGGGAGGGCGCACCACCGCCAGCCATCCAGCGTCTCCTGGAGAAAGAGGGAGAGCAAGAAGGTTAGAAGCGAGAGCAGAGGCATTTTCTCACATCCACCTTGGCTTCCATGATGCCCTGGGCATATCCCTCAGGACCATGAAGCGGAAGCAGCAGGGAGACCCCAACACAGAGAAGAATCCCTCCCCACCTGCAGCCCCTGCATGCCCCTCCCACCACCGCCAGAGTCTTGTGGCTGACATGATGGATCAGGCCCCTCTGTTTCCTCTCTCAAGAGTTGGCTTGCTGTAGGCAGTGGGGCCCCGGGGCCAAGCACCCCATGCCTCACCCCAGGTGAGAAAATGTCATCAAGCCCCCCCCCCCCGCTCCCCCACCACCAGAGTTGCTCTTTTCTGCTCCAGAGGGCTCCTATCTCTGTGATGGCTCTTGCAGTCATCCCGCCTGCACCATCCATTCTCCAGGGATGAATCAGATCTGTTCAAGACTACCCACTGGAGGCCTATGGCCATAAGCAGGGCCTGAAAAGAGGGGCCATACTATCAGACCGAGGAAGAAGCACCCCCCCAAAAGCCTCACACCCCTGGCCTCTCCTACCTCACAGAGCATTTGGGAAAGCAGCCAGGATATGAGACAGAAAGAATCAGGAGACCACCTCCATCCCACCCCAACTGGGAAAACCAGTCACAGACCAGCCACTAGGCAGCCAGGCAGGACAGAGGGGATGGTTAGAACAACCAGAGAAGCTTTCCAGAAAGGATACCCCAGCATGCACAGGGACACAAGGATGACATCTGGCAAAATCTCCCACCTACCCACCCCACACAATCTTTGTGGCATCCGCAGTAATGGGAACGGCTGCATGCATAAAGGATGGACAATAAAGAACAGAGTTCCAACCTGTGGTGGGTGGGAGGAAGAGGAGGAGGAAGAGGAGGAAGAGGAGGCTAGGCGGTATTCCCCTTGCTTGTCTCGGCCGAAGAGAACTTTCCAAAGGATTGTGTCAAGGAGAAAATTCTGTGGGTTGTTCCAAGGAGCAGGGAGAATCAAGAAGAGGGGAGATCATTCATAGAGAGAGAGAGAGCACTTCACAAAGGGCAGAAATGCCAGGGCAAACAGGTCAGCGCAGGGGAGACTCTGCCTCCTGTGGCAAAGATACCCCTTAATTCACCCATGGAGGAAACCAGGGGCTCCTCTTTTCTAGTGGGTCTGGGCTGTGGGAATTCAGCTTCTCAAACCCAGAAGGTAACTCCTCTGCGATTTGGCAACTCTCCTCCCCCCAGACTCATTCTGGAGACTCCCAGGCAAGGTACTTTTAAAATATTTGGATATTTAATTTTTCTTTTAAAAAAAGGATTTCAGAGAGCCATCAGGGCAGCGCAGGGCCTTGGGGAGAGTTATGAAGGTTTAGGAATGCTGTTAAAATGGAAACTATCTTCTAAGTTATAGAACACTTGATGTGACATTTGAAACAATCCCCCAAGTCCCTATTGTCCCCCCCCCAGCTGTGATTTACACCTGAGACCCCAAATTACTCACCTCCACCAGAATGGAGACAAAGGCATTGATGACAACGATGAGGAGGACTCTGACTCGCCACGAATGGGGCAGACAAACCAGCTGCAAAACAAAGATGCCACCCCAACAGACACAGAGATAGAGAGAGAAAGAGAAACAGCAGCAAGAGTCTTGTTAGAAGGGAGGGCAGCAGCGCGGTTCACAGACACCAAGAGACCACCCTTCCACCAGCCACTTCAGGATGGATCCAAGCCCTCAGCCTCTGGATAAAGGGTCTTCACTGGGGGGAATAGAGTTGGTTGGGGCTAAGTGACCCACCTTGAGTCTGGGAGAATGGAGAGGTGAGTCTCACATCCCTCCAAACAGAAAACTCAAGCTGGACACTTCTGAGCTGGCCAGCCCCAGCATAGAGGTCTCCGAACTGGGCTCGCTCCAGCTAGGGAGGGGGCTGTCCTTACTACTCAAAAGGGTCACTGCATGTACACACCGCCAGTACACACCCCAAGACTCTCCCCACTGGGCTGCACAGAGAGTAGAAGTGTTGGGCAGGAGACCCAATCCAAAGACAAGAGGAGCTGCATCACTCCCTACTCAGACGCAGATATGCATGCAAGCAGACATAACAAGAGAGTCACGGCTCAAGATTTTGGCTACTCTTATTCAGCAGGGCCATGGCAAGGTGGCACAACACAACAGGACAAGGCACAAGATGCTGCACAGGGTGGAGAAAGCTCCCTACTTCTCTGTCCTCTATGTTGGATTCATGTCTTATGGCAATAAGAGGGCACGGCAACGTGAAATGTGGTTATTTGAAAGGCAGACATGACTCAACTGCATTTTATTAAAGACACATGTATGTTGGGCATTTGGGAATGTCTCATTCTTAGTGGTCTGTGGTTTGTGCCTTTAGCTTTTGTGGCTCATTGGGGGGGGGATTCTTTTCCATTTGCGTGCTGCTTTGCAGAATTTCCAGCAGCATCCTTGTGATCTTGGGTGGGTGGGCAGAAAAAACCCAGTGACCCCTTGCTTTCCCATCTAGAACTGGAAAGGGGGGGGGATGTTAGGGTCTTTTAATGGTGGGACCATTGCTTAGCAAAGATGGTAAAATGCCAAGAGATCACAATACCTATTTTGCTTCAGTCCCCTCACCCCCATGCATCAGCAAAGGCCTTGGCAAGGAATCCGGGTCGCAAATCAAGACTGATAAGGAGTTAATCGGGAATCACCTAGTTAACTTCAATGAGTTCACATCTGCAGGGCCAAGTGAACTGTATTATTATTATTATTAACCTTTATTTATATAGCGCTGTAAAATTACACAGTGCTGTACATACAATCTTATAAATTAGACGGTTCCCTGCCCTCAGGCTTACAATCTAAGAGAGACAACAAAAAAGAGAAGGGAAAGGTGGTGGGAAGGGGATGAGGCCCAGTGGTTCTTCTCTCCCTCTGGGGCCTGGACCAAGGCAGAGGGACTGGAGGGAAGGCACGGCTTCTTAATACACAGTTAAAAGGTATCCTGGGGGCAGACAAGGGCACAGTCCTGGGAACGCTTCCCTAAACAATATAGTCTTTAACTCAGTTTTTAAACGGGTTAGAGAAGTGATGAGGCGCACATGTGGGGGAAGAAGGTTCCAGGAGTGAGGAGCAGCAAGTGAGAAAGGATGAATCCGGGACAGGGCAGTGGAAATCCTTGGCTGGGACAGGAGACCCTGACTACCAGAACGGAGGGTACGAGAAGGAGTGTGAGGAGAAAGAAGGTCAGACAAGGAAGGAGGGGCCAGTCCATGGAGGGTTTGAAAGTCAGTAACAAAAGCTTGTACTGGATGCAGAAGGGGAAGGGGAGCCAGTGAAGGGAGGACAAGAGAGGAGAAATATGGTCAAAGCGGCAAGCAGATGTGATAATACGTGCAGCTGAGTTCTGGACAGAGATTAAAGGATGGGGGTGAGAGAGAGGAAGCCCTGTCAGAAGAAGGTTACAGTAATCTAATCATGAGACCGCCAGGGCATGGACCAGAGTCTTGGCAGTGGAGGCTGAGAGGAATGGATGGATTTTAGCAATGTTGTAGACAGAGAATCTACAGGCCTTGGCGGTGGCCTGAATCTGGAGAATAAACGACAGAGAGGAATCAAAGATGAAGTCAAGACTTCGGGATTGCTGAACCGGTTGAACAGAAGTGCCATCAACAGAAACAGAGAAGGAGTACTGAAGGGTGGGCTTAGGTGGGAAGACGGGGAGCTCTGTCTTAGACATGTTGAGCTTCAAGCGCTGATGCCGCATCCACTGAGAGATGGCAGCCAGACAAGAGGAGACTTGCTGTTCCTGCCCCGGTGAAAGGTCAGGGGTTGAAAGATACAGCTGAGTATCATCGGCATACAGATGGTAGGAGAAACCAAAAGAACTGGTGAGTTTACCAAGGGACAGTGTGTATAGAGAGAACAGAAGGGGACCCAGGACAGAGCCCTGGGGGACTCCACAGATAAGGGGACAGAGGAAGAGGTCTGGCCATCTGTGACCACTGCAAAATGTCTGATAAGTAAGATTTAAACCAGTTGAGAACAGAGTCAGAGAACCCGAAGTCAGAAAGTAAGTCAAGCAAGAGACAGTGGTCCATGGTGTCAGAGGCCGCAGACAGATCTAGAAGAATGAGAGTAGAGGCCATTCGCCTTGGCCTGCAAGAGGTCATTTGAGATCTTGGTGAGGGCTGTCTCTGTAGGGTGCCGTGGGCAGAAACCAGACTGAAAAGGGTCCAGGATGGAGTTGGCTTTGAGAAACTCAAGACAGTGAGAATAAACTATCCATTCCAGAACCTTAGAGAGAAAAGGAAGAAGAGAGATCTGATAGTAGCTAGACAGAGGGATCGAGAGAGGGTTTCTTCAGAATTGGGGAAACGAGAGCATGTCTGAAGTCCCAAATCATGTAAGGAAAACACAGAACCACTTGCTACTATTTTTTGAGAGGTCTTGGACTGGGGAAGGGCAAATATTCTCTCTCTCTACAAAAAAGGCAGAAAAGAAGGTCTAAGAACCTACAGGCCTGTCAGCCTGGCCTCAATACCAGGAAAAATATTAGAATCATAGAATCATAGAGTTGGAAGAGACCACAGGGGCCATCCAGTCCAACCCCATTCTGCCATGCAGGAACTCTCCATCAAAGCATCCCCATTGACATATGGCCATCCAGCCTCTGCTTAAAGACCTCTAAGGAAGGCGAGTCCACCACTCTCCGAGGGAGTGTGTTCCACTGTCGAACAGCCCTTACTGTCAGGAAGCTCCTCCTCATGTTGATTGAGATGGAATCTCTTTTCCTGCAGTTTGCATCCATTGTTCCGAGTCCTGTTCTCCGGAGCAGCAGAAAACAAGCTTGCTCCCTCCTCAATGTGACATCCCTTCAAGTATTTAAACAGGGCTATCATATCAACCTTCTCTTCTCCAGGCTAAACATTCCCAGCTGCCTAAGTCGTTCCTCATAGGGCATGGTTTCCAGACCCTTCACCATTTTATCTTTTGCTGCTGGCAATACTAGTCTAGCTGGAGGTTCTGCATTGAGCAAGTGGTTGGTGCTGGCCCTGATGATCTCTAAGGACCCATCCCAACTCTAGGATTCTACCTCCAGAGGGTCCTCCCACCTGCTGGGCCACCAGGCCACCCTTCTGCCTCCATAAACACCTTTCCCACTGGCGATACTACAGCTAGCGAGGGGGGGGGGGTGCCTGGCTCCTGGGCCAGAGGTGCCCAGGAACCCCCTCCCCATGTCAGGCTTGCAGGCTTCTGCCTCAGCGGTGGTGGTGCGGCTAGCCATTTCTTTCCGCATTCTCCCCACACAACCCAAAGTTCTACAACTCAGGACCAGGGTGGCTTCTGGCTGCCGAGGGATGGGTGCAGAAGCCAAGGAACAATGCCTGAGAGGAGCAGGCTTGATCTGGAGACAGGGAGTGGAGCTTGAGAGAAAGCAAGCCAAGGCCAAAGCCACCTCCCCCCCCCCGCCATGCATTGGGGGGCACAGCTGGGGCTGACATGGGGGAATTAGGGAGTGTGGAGCAGCCTTTCAGTCTTACCTCCAGGAAAGTGTCAATGGATGCCAATGGATGCAGCAGGATGGTGAGGATGACGACATACAGGACAAGGATGGAGATCACAAAGAAATCTGTGGAGAGATGGGCAGACCACCCCTGAAGGTTACAGTCTGGCATGGACCCCATTCTCCTGGCATAACCTCAGAGGAAATGTAGGGACAGCAAGGGTCCCCTCTTAGTCTCCACAAACCAGCATTTCCCCCTGTGGGGTGGTAGTGGGGAAGTGGAGGGATCACAGAATCACAGAACTGGAAGAGACCCCAAGGGCCACCCAGTCCAACCCCATTCTGCCATGCAGGAACTTACAGTCAAAGCACTCCCTGAGACAGATGGCCATTAGGAGGAACTTCCTGAGAGTAAGGGCTGTTTGACGGTGGAACACACTCCCTCGGAGTGTAGTGGAGTCTCCTTCCTTGGAGGTCATTAAGCAGAGGCTGGATGGCCATCTGTCAATGGGGATGCTTTGATGGAGAGTTCCTGCATGGCAGGGGGGTTGGACTGGATGGCCCTTGTGGTCTCTTCCAACTCTATGATTCTATCCAGCCTCTCTTTGAAATCAGCCTCCAAAGAAGGAGATTCCATTATCCTCCATTGAGGGAGTGTGTTCCACTGTCAAACAGCTCTCGCTGTCAGGAAGTTCCTCCTAATGCTTAGGTGGAATCTCTTTTCCTGTAGCTTGCATCAGTTATTCTGGATACCTCTTGGCATGGCAGCACATGTGCCTATCTCTTGGAGTCACACAGTCATGGGGTTGGGAGGCATCCCAGGGGCCATCTAAATCCAGTCTCCTTCTGCCATGCAGGAATACACAACTACCACACCCCCATAAGATACCAATCCAGCCTCTGGTTAAAGACTTCCAAAAAGGAAGAGTCCATCACTCACTGAAGCAGTCCATAGATTACCCTCAAAGAGCTCTGACAGTCAAGTCCCTCCTAATGTTTAGGAGGAATCACTCTTCTTATAATTTGAACCCACTGGTTTATGTTCTAGTGTTCTCTAGAGCAGGAGAAAACAAGCTGGATCCACCTTCCACATGATGGCATCTCTTTGGGTATTTAAAGGCAGCCGCGCCATGTGCCCGCTGTCCTCCAAGTTAGATATGCACAGCAACCTCAGCTGCTCTTCACAGGGCTTGGTGGCTTCCAGACCTCTGGTCACCCTGGCCACCCTCCTTGGACACCTTCTGGCTTGCCCATAGCCTGGCAGCATTTTCTCTCCTCTGGGCCAAAGAATGCCCTGACTCCCCCCCCCTTTCCTGCCCCTACTACAAAACCCAAGGCTCCCCAGAAACACCACCTATTCAGAAAAATTTCAAAATCCATGTTATGTACATGTTTTTGTGATTTCCAGAGCTTGTCATGAGAGTCAGTGTGGTGTAGTGGTTCGAGCATCAGACAATGATTCTGGAGACCAAGGTTCAGATTCCTACTCAGAAATGAAAACCTACTGGGTGACCTTGAGTAAAACACACTTTATTGGCCTCGGAGGAAGGCAATAGTAGACCTCTTGAACAAATCTTGCCAGGAAAACCCTGTGGGAGCGTTGCCTTAGGGTAGCCATAACTTGGAAACAACTTCAAGGGACACGACATCATCTTGAGCAAAAACAGATTTGATATAACCCGGAGATATCAAAGACCTGCAGATTTTGTGACCTTTTGGGTCAGCCCAATAAAGCCATGGTACTGGGCTAGTAATGATTTTGGCATCTATTTTTCCTTACAGCCAACAATCGCTATCTTTCGGGGGTGGGGTGGGTTGCCACTTGGGCAATCTGGGAGTATAGCCAGTGTGGCATAGTAGTTTAGTGCTGGACTATGACACTGGGGACCAAGCATTTCCCACTTGGTCATGAAACCCTCTGAGTGACCTTGGGCAAGTCAAATGCTCTCAGCCTCAAAGGATGGCAATAGCAAACCCCCTCTGCACAAATCCTGCCAAGAAAACCTAATGATGGGGTTGTCTGAGGGTCACCTTAAGCCGGAGATGACTTGAAGGCACACAACAAACAACCTGGGAAAGACACTATGCAGAGTTATTTTCTTCACTTCTGATTCAAGTCTGATTCAAGAACTGGCAAATGTAATATCGGAGCCATTGGCAATAATCTTTGAGAACTCCTGGAGAACAGGAGAAGTCCCAGCAGACTGGAGGAGGGCAAACGTTGTCCCCATTTTCAAAAAGGGGAAAAAAGAGGATCCCAACAATTATCGTCCAGTTAGTCTGACATCAATACCAGGAAAGATTCTGGAGCAGATAATTAAGCAGAGAGTCTGTGAACAGTTAGAAGGCAATGCCATAATCACAAAAAGCCAACATGGGTTTCAGAGAAACAAGTCTTGCCAGACAAATCTGATTTCTTTCTTTGATAAAATTACCAGCTTGGTAGATGAAGGGAATGGTGTGGATGTAGTATATCTTGATTTCAGTAAGGCCTTTGAGAAGGTTCCCCATGACATTCTTGCAAACAAGCTTGTAAAAAGTGGACAAGACAAGGTAACCGTTACATGGATTTGTAAGTGGTTGACTGGCCGAACTCAAAGGGTGCTCAACAATGGCTCCTTTTCATCCTGGAGAGAAGTGACCAGTGGGGTGCCACAGGGTTCTGTCCTGGGCCCAGTGCTATTCAACATCTTTATTAATGACTTGGATGAAATTATTGAGAGCCTAGTTATCAAATTTGCAGATGACACCAAATTAGGAGGAGTAGCTAATACCCCAGAGGACAGGATCAAAATTCAAAATGACCTGAATAGACTAGAAAGCTGGGCCAAAGATGACAAAATGAAATTCAACACGGAGAAATGTAAGGTTCTGCACTTAGGGAGGAAAAATGAAATGCACAGATATAAAATGGGAGACACCTGGCTGAACGAGACCACATGTGAAAGGGATCTAGGAGTCCAAGTAGACCATAAGCTGAACATGAGCCAACAGTGCAATGCAGCAGCTAAAAAGGCCAATGCTATTTTAGGCTGCATCAATAGAAGTATAGTTTCTAGATCAAGGGAAGTTATAGTGCCTCTCTATTCTGCTTTGGTCAGGCCCCACCTGGAATACTGTGTCCAGTTCTGGGCACCACAATTCAAAAAGGATGTGGAGAAACTGGAGCGTCTCCAAAGGAGGGTGACTAAAATGGTGAAGGGTCTGGAAACCATGCCCTATGAGGAATGCCTTAGGGAGCTAGGAGCTTGGAGAAGAGAAGGTTAAGAGGTGATATGATAGCCCTGTTTAAATATGTGAAGGGATGTCACATTGAAGAGGGAGCAAGCTTGTTTTCTGCTGTTCCAGAGAACAGGACCCAGAACAATGGTTGCAAACTGCAGGGAAAGAGATTCCACCTCAACATTAGGAAGAACTTCCTGACAGTAAGGGCTGTTCGACAGTGGAACAGACTCCTTCGGAGAGTGGTGGAGTCACTTTCCGTGGAGGTTTTTAAGCAGAGGCTGGATGGCCATCTGTTGAGTAGCTTTGATTGGGAGTTCCTGCATGGCAGAATGGGGTTGGACTGGATGGCCCTTGTGGTGTCTTCCAACTCTATGATTCTCTGATTCTATAAGTCAGAGCAACAGAGGAGGGAACTACTCCTTCTGAAAGGACCCACTTAACTGATGCCATGTGATGTCTTTATGTTTGCAAGCAAGTGAAGGTCTGCTGGATGTCAGCCTGACAATGCCATCAGAGAGACCCCTTGCTTTGCCAGATGGGGCTGCCCTCCTATGCCACCCTCTCCTTTCCCCAACTGCCCTAGAAACTCCACGGTGGCAGGTTTTGAGACTGTCTTGAGTACTTACAGTTCTTGTAGCAAGGCTGCCGGAAAGGCCTCCCTTTGGAAAAGGCAACGGCAACTATCAGGTACTGGAAGCTGGAGATGAAGAAGATGGTGGTGTTCTCGTAGTTTCGGATGTTGTGCTCATCATGAACGGATGTGCTGTTGTGCTGTGATGCATTGGCAAAGGGGACTCCAGATACATCGCAAACACTGGAACATGCCCAACAGAGTCAGACAAGAATGCAGTGGACCATCTATGTTGAAATAGAGACCCACCCCACTCCCTGGCCTCCTCCTGCCCTTCCTCTGCCATCCAGCCAACCCACGCAAACACAGACAGACAAAGGAAAGCCTGGCAGCTCAGCCCTCCAGACACTGGGCATCTTTTGATAAATCAGCTCACTTTACCTGTTCTTCTGAGGGCTACCACATTTGTGTAAAAGGTTAATCATTCTAAAAAATCTGAACAATTGAAAAGATGTCCCAGTTAACTGGAGATATTATGACTTCTGTTATTAACAACACTCCTGTCTGTGAAAAGCACACACTTACAGAAACTGCAGAGGGAACATGGATCCCTCCCTAAAGTCCTTGGTCCCCAGGAGGCAATTGTGACTGTGAAGAGAAGGCCTTTTCTGAAAGTGTGAGTGCACACATCCACACCCGTGTCTGTCTCATCTACAAGCAAGGAAGTGTGCCTGTCACTTTTTCAGCCTGGGCAGCTCTGTTTTTAAAAGCCATCCTTCCTCCAAGACATTTAGGAGAGTGGAGTTATTATTTTAAAAGTAAGGAATATACTCCCCCCCCTCCCCAGTGGGCAGCTAAAAGGGTTGTGCCCCATGCTTGAAACCGTTCTGTTTTAATCATTTCCTTTAAAAGCATATTTAAAGGTTTTCGGCTGTTTTTAATGAAAATCTTAATGTGTTTTTAAAGGTGTCTTTTTAAAATTTCTGTATTGTTTTAAATTATTTAAAGGATTAAATTACCCAGGGAGCCCTTAGTGGCTGGGAGGCAATATATAAATGCAATTGACCAGTTGGCCAATCATTCATTATGCTTGCCCAGGGAGCTACGAGCCCCAGCTCCTCTTCTGCTCACTGGAATCATCTGAGGCCTCCTCAGAGTTGTTGCCAGGGCACAAAATGAGATCCTGCTATATATAATAATAATAATAATAATAATAATAATAATAATAATAATAATATTTATTTCTTACCCGCCCCTCTGTAAAACAATCGAGGCGGGGTACAACAAGGTTAAAAACAGATTGCAGATTAAAATAATTCAAGAATTCCATCCCAACCTCCCCCCCTTAAAATAGGATTAAATTAGTTAAGTTTAAAATTAAATTACTAATAATAAAAGTACAATAAAACATGATACACAAAACCGCAATGCTGGCCACAGCATGGGTAGCAATAAAATACAGAGGGGGGGGGAATAAGGAGTTGAGAATTGGCTGAAAGATTTTAGGAGCCAGGTAGATTATACAGTTTCAGGGAAGGCCTGCCGGAAGAGATGCGTCTTTAAGGCTGTTTTAAAACAGTCTAGTGATGTAATGAGACGCATCTCGTCCGGCAGGCCATTCCATAGCCTGGGAGCAGAAGCAGAAAAGGCCCTCTGGGAGGTCTGCGCTAACCTAGTCTTCATGGGCTGCAACAGATTTCTCCCAGAGGACCAAAGCGTGCGGGGGGGTTCATATAGGGAGAGGCGGTCCCTGAGATAAGATGGACCCAAGCCATGTAGGGCTTTAAAGGTTAAAACCAGCACCTTGTACTGCGCCCGGAAACTAATTGGCAGCCAGTGGAGAGCTTTATCTTGGACACCCACATGTCCCCCTGGCAGGATCTTCTCTTTCTGGGCAATCATCATCATCATCATCATCCCACCCTTCTCCCAAGACTGAGTCTCAGGGCGGCTTACAGCATTCAAAAACAATACAATTAAACACATAAAAATAATACATTAAAATAGAATTAAATTACTCCAATAATTAAAACAAGTTATGTATTAAAATATCAAATTAAAAAGATAAAAATGTTTAAAATACATTAAAACAATACAGCACCCCAGCCCTTTTTTAAAAGCTTTCTGTTCTCAAAGGCTGCCTGAAGAGGAAGGGCAGCCCATGGAGTGCAGACTGTGCCAATTCCACAGAGAGACAAAGGCCTTTAGAAATGACCCCCCCCCCCCCCGTGAGTCCCACAACAGCACCTGAGGTCTCTTGCCCACTTACTTGCGGGAGAGTGGGGTCCAGGTCTCGTACCAGGGCTGCCGCCTGACCCACAGGAATCCTAAGGTCTGGAAGCCGAGGGAGATGAGGATTTGAGAAAGGACGGAGCAGAGTAGAGCCCCCGATATGAGGCCAGAGGGCGGCCGCTGTGCCACCAGCTCCTTCCATGCAGGATTCAAGCTCACTGCGGAGATGCAAGAAGCAAGAGAAAGCTGCACCTCCATGAAGCCAAGTTTTGCACTCAGAACTGACATAAATCGCACTCGTTTTGCACACTGGCACCCCCGGGGCAAATCTCCATCCAATGGCAGTACCCACTGCTCTCAGCCGCCCCATTTCTCCTGGGGCACCAGGGACCTAGAGCAACACAGGGCAGGGAGCGAAAAGGGCCCTGTGTCTGGAAGCTCACCTGGAGCACAGACACACACACTGCTGCAGGGCTGTGCTGCAGGCAACTGAGAGCAGAGGGAGAGATGGGTGACCTAAGCCCTTCTAAAAGAGAAAGAGACAACCGCAAGGGAGCCTGGGGCAATACTCACTAGTGAAGACCACCACCAAGATGATGGCAAGGTCAATGAAGAGGAACTGGAAATCTCCCAAGTTGCTCTGGACCTAGAAGGGAAGCACCAATGACACTTTGCGGTAATGTCTTCAGAAACACTGAAGGGTCCCCTCTAAGCCTGGGAAACTTAAAATCATAGAGTCATAAGATGGACCATCCATTCCAACCCCATTCTGCCATGCAGGAACTCTCAATCAAAGCATCCCTGACTGATGGCCATCCAGCCTCTGCTTAAAGACCTCCAAAGAAGGAGACTTGTGCCCATCCCACTGCTGTGTGGGGTCAGGGCTTGCTCTGCAGCCATTACAAGTTAACTAAGAATGACCATTCTGCCATCTCCTTCCCAGCATTTGTGGCTGAAATGAGAGGATGGGGAATGCAAAGATGGCAGCACACTTTTTGCTCAGAATCAGCACTGAGTTATGCCCCTGTGCTGCCTACTAGCTCAGTGCCTGCTGAAGCGGGAGGGGGCAGGTCAAGAAGGTATGGAGCCTCTTGTACTTGAGCCAACAAGAGAGAAAGGAGCAGACAGGCTTTTCCACTGTCTTCACAATATCACGTATGCACAAAATAAATGTTTAACGCAACAGCAAAGACCTGATTGCAAAATACTCACTGAGTAAAGGAGGGTGACACTGACATACTGGATAATGCTGTATAAAGCCATGAATTTGAACACGCAGAAGGAAGTTATTAAAGCAGCGCGGCCCTCCCTGTGAAAACAACAGCATCCACACAATAAAATCCAAGGAAGGCCCCATATTACTCCTTGGTGAGGAGCAGCCAAGAAGAGCACACAGGAATAAGAAGCTGGATGGTGGAAGGCACAGTAGCTGCTCTGGATGAACAACTCTGAGGCATCCTTTGCAAGGAGAAGCCACCACCTCTCAGGTGGAGTCAGGCATCAAACAATTTCAGCTCAGGGGGGGAAATGCTACAGCAAGTTTCCAGATTTTGTGTGAGTAAATAAAAACTTTCACATACAGGCACAATACCTTGTGGAAAAGCAAAAGCCAGAAGGCAGACCCACAACTGAGAGAAAGGAAATCACCCGCCACGAAGTGGGATCTGCTACAGGTAGGCAGATCAGTTGAGCAAATACCCTTGTGGGTTGCTGAGTACACAACATGGGGTCAGGTTTGTTCCTGGCTTGGCCTCTGGGGTTGTTCAGAGGCCACCTGGGGCAGTAATGTGGAAGATCCCCACCAGGCTCTCCTCACTTGGAGCCTGGCAGTCTGGAAGGAACATGCGACTGGGCTGGGCTGCCTGGCACCAGAAGCACCGTGCCACTTGCCCTGCACCAGACCCCAATGACCCCAACCCTCACCTCATGAGAACCTCTGGAAAACTCTTGATCATCTCTTTACCTGATCAGGTTTGGCACACAGGAGATGCTGGGGGTCCGGGAGGTGAAGGGCGATGCTACAGAAGCCTCCAGCTCAGACAGCGAAATGCCAGCATGTGCCCGCTTTAGTGCCTGCCAATATAACAAGGCAAAGGGGAGAATATGGAGAGAGAGCAGTGAACATTACTTTCATCCATCATGATTAATGAACCAAATGGGAACCATGTTCTAATCAGGCACAAATACTCACCCCACAGTCATTTGCTCCGTCACCGCACATGCCCACGTAGTAACTGTAAAAAGCACAAAGACATCGGGAAGGGTGCATAACAGGGTTTCACTGAATTTTGGGCCTAATTCACCCCTCTCATCCCAATATTGAAGTGCCATCCAAGGCCCAAACTGGGCAGGCTCAGCTCATCAGGGCAGCGCACCACTGCCAACATGGTTTCACTTGTGCCAGCCAGGAGAGAAACCGAAGCTCATAATTAGGACACACCCAGAGAGCAGTCCGTTTGATCATAAACCTCCATGTGAGAGAGCAAGCGAGACTACCATGCCAAAGCCAAGATGATGATGATGATGATAATTATTATTATTATTATTATTTCATTTATATCCCACCTCTCTGCACTCAGGCAACCAAGGCGGCTTACAACAATTAAAAGTATGCATATTATATCGCCCCTACCCTTCCCCCATTAAAATAGAATTAAACAATTTACAATCTAAAACATATTAATATAAAAAAATTAAAACAGTTAATAAATGTACAAGCAAACAACAGTACAGTATATAGGACAGGAAAAAAGAATAGTAATACCTTACTTATTCTCTGTGGTGGCCGGGCATCTATTCAGGAAAAGCCTGCCGGAAGAGATCCGTCTTAACAGCTTTTTAAAAGCTCTCTAAGGTGGTCATATGATGGATCTCGTCTGGCAGGCCGTCCCCCAATATGGGAGAAACAGCCAAGAAGGTCCTCTGGGCAGTTGTAGACAACCTGGTCTTTATTGGTTGTAACAGATTTCTCCCAGAGGACCTGAGTGTGCGGGGTAGATTATATGGGAGGAGGCGGTGTCGGAGACAAGTTGGACCCAAGCTATTTAGGGCTTTAAAGGTGATCACCAACACCTTGTACTGGGACCGGAAACTGATAGGCAGCCAGTGAAGAGATATTAGGATCAGAGTAATATGGTCTCTTCTCCATGTACCCGAAACCAGTCTGGCTGCCATATTCTGTACTAATTGAAGTTTCCGGACCAAGCACGATGGTAGCCCCACGTAGAGTGCATTGCAGAAATCAAGGCGTAAGGTTACCAGCGCGTGTACTACGGTCTCAAGGTCCCTGACTTCCAGGAAAGGGCGCAGCTGATAACAGGCACTCCTGACTGTCGCATTCACCTGATTTCTCATGTGAAGCGATGGATCTAGAAGCATCCCCAGACTGCGAACACAGTCCTTTGAGGAGAATGCGACCTCTTCCAGGACTGGGTTCAGAGCCAATACTGTAAGTGTCTGGATTCAGCTTCAATTTGTTTTCCCTCATCCAGTCCATTACTGCCCACAGATCCCCACTGTTCTGCAGGACAAAGGGCTGCAACACACCAACAATCCTGGTCCACACCCTGCACACGCAGCAAGAAAGAACCAAAGCACTTCACAAGGGCCCCAGTCACTGCTGGGGAGCCTCGTGCTTCCACGAAAAGGACACAACACCAGCCACCCAGCTGAAGGTCAAGGCAAAAAGGCTGGTTGGGGGGAATCAAGTACTCAAAAAGATTCCTCCCCCTCCCCTTCCTCC
Organism: Urosaurus nigricauda; assembly: GCA_034509955.1. NCBI lineage: Eukaryota > Metazoa > Chordata > Lepidosauria > Squamata > Phrynosomatidae > Urosaurus > Urosaurus nigricauda. The sequence goes on from JAOEGL010000003.1 coordinate 279,020,678, forward strand.
AGAAGGAGCCATTCCTTGAAGGCCAGCCCTATTATCCCCCCCAACTATGCCAATCTCCCAGTCACCGGATATAGAAAGAGGGCTGCCAAGGGCTCTGCCCAGGGGAAGCAAAAGAAAAGAAGAGAAAGCAGCCACTCTCCCCTCCTTTTCATTTCCCTCTACCACAAACACCTTTCTTCTTCTACATAATTAAGGGTTGATATTACTTATTTATTTACTTTATTTATATGCTGCCTTTCTCCCAGGCCAGCACGCAAGGTGGCTTCCATAACAACAAATGTTTACAAAAAGTCTAAAAACCACTTTTAAAACACATTTTTTTTCCTATTTCTGGTAACAGGTGGGGGAATGCAGGGACCCCACTCAATCCCCTCGATGCCCCAGCCTGCCCAAAGAAAGGGGCAACATGCCACATGCAAGTGACAATGGCCTGCGGAAAAAACATCTGCCTGCAGTGTGGCTTCTCTTGCTCTTTACCCACAGCTAGGAACTGGCCTTCCAGAAGAGCTCTGCTTCAAAAGCCAGGCGGACCAACCAGAACACCTGAAGGTGAAGGTGAGAAGGCAGCAGGATCAGCAGTTGCGGTAACAGCCCCAGCAGGAGAGAGCAATACTTACTCCACATTTTGCAAAGCCTCCACCAGCTGGGTTTTCTGATCCGGCGCCATGCGAGCAAAGATGGTACCATGCAGCACAAGCTGGAAAACACAGGTCCTCTTACCACCCCCATCACAAGGAAACCCCCAGAAACCCCCAGAGCAAGGAGAGAGGGAACCCAGTATATTCTCAAGCCCCATATGGGTCCTTTTGGGGAGGGGTGGTTCTGCCATAGATAGAAGAAGCGTTTCCTGGCCTGCCAAGAACACGTCTCTAGTGGACTCAATCCTCACCAGCGCCATTGTCAGGATTGCACTGCATTTGGGGAAAGGAGCACAAACGGCCACCTAAGGTGATGTGGGGCGGGGGGGGGGGGAGGCTGAAGCACTGGGGGCTTCACTCTTGGGTGCAGGAGTACAAAATGGTGAGCAAAAAATGTTCCTTTTATTTGTTTTGGTATTTAATTGGTATTTCACCTTTCTCCCAAATGTGATCTGGACAGATCATACCAAGGATCAAAGTGAAAGAGAGAGGCTTCCCCCTCTCTTGCAATGCTAGAAACTCTCTGGGTTTCCTGCAAAAGCAGGACAGGGCAGGAGAGCCATAGCAGTGAGGAACAACTGCCTCCTACCAAGGTGCAGAAGAAATGGCTTTTCAAAGGCCAAGGCCAAACAATGGGGGAGGAACAGTCTCTCCGAGGCTATCCAAGGTTTGGAGCAGTCTATCACCGGTGCCAGCGGCAAACTACATATGGGTGTGTGTGTGTGTGTGTGCTGCTATCTCTTGCAGGGAGGAGAGCTTTCATAGAAGCACCCACTGGCCAGAATGGCAAAGACACAGAGGAGAAGGCAGAGTTGCAACCACAGCTCTGCCTTTTTATTCACCATTGCTTAGCTTGGCTATTGCAACTGGGGCTGTGTAGTCAACAGTGTGTGGCCACAACAGGGCAGAGATGTGCGTTTGGCTGCCCTCGAGATGAGTCACCCCAGGAAACAGGAGGAAGGGGTTCTGGAAAAGCTCCTTGCCTGGGCTCACCCTGGGAGGAAACAGGACACCTCTGGCTAACTAAACAGTTAAGTCACTTTGGGTTTTCTTTCCATTCAAGCTTGCAAAATGCCCCCTCCTGGTGTTTTTGCACAGCTGCACTGCCAAAGGCTGTTATGATCATGCCAACCTATCCCTGTCTCTTCCTGACATGCGCTGCCAACCAGCTGCATTTCGCCCTCCCTCCCTCCCAAACCAGGTTGTGCCAAATGCCTGACAGACCTTGGGGATGAGATCCTGAAAGTGTTCCTGGATCACGGCGAAGGACTTCCCATTCATGGCAAAGTGGTATTTGGTCACCTGGAGGTCCTCGAAGCTTTCGTGCACCATTTTAACAGGGATATCCTGTAAGGAAAGAGAAGGGCCATACACTGAATCTGGCAACACCTGTTTCCTTTGGGGAAAAACCCTAAGCCACTCCTGCTGCTCTTTTAGAGAAAGCTGGAAACCTAGAGCCAAAGTAGGCAGTTCTTCTCCACCTGGCCGAGATTTGCAGGATGGGGGGCAGAGGAGGAGGGGGGCAGCCGACTGACAAATGTGAATGAAATGCCTGATTGGGACAACCTGCACCCACAGTTTAGCACCCAATGGAATGTCTCAAGTAACATGGAACGTAAAAAAGCACACTGTAATTTGGTGAAACACTTTTAAAGAAAATGTTAATTCTTAATAAAAGAAACACTTGAAAAGGAGCACAGAAGTGGCAGGAGCCACTTTGGAAGAGGTGTTCCAGCCTTCAGGTTGCTGTAGCACCTTTTCCATAAGCCCTAGCCAGCATGACCCATGGCAGGGAAGGCCAGGAGTCCACAGGATCCTAGAACTGTACAAAGGATCCTAAAGGACTATCTACTCTGCTGGCGATGAAGGGAATATCCACAGGTGGCTGAATCTGACCTCTGCTTAAAAATCTCAAACCAAAAAGAATCTGCTCTGCCTTCTTAGAGGCCTTTGAGGTCGTGTGGGAGCAGGGAAGATATGGCAGCAACAGAGTGAACAAATGTTACAAAAGAAGTAGGGATCAATGTTTGGTATCTATCCCTTCTTCGGTTCACTCTGTTTCCCAGGATAGGGTGGAGAGTGCACCAACCATTCCACAGTCCCTTAATCTGCTCCTTTGCAATGTCAGGTTGGCCAAGGGTAAGACTCATATCATCCTCGACCTTCTCGTGGATGAACAGGCCGAGCTGGCATGCTTTACCGAGACCTGGCTGGGAGATGCCAGCGCTGTAACATAATAATAATAATAATAATAATAATAATAATAATAATAATAAAATGGTTTATTTATAATCCGCTCCTCTGTAAGAACACTCGGAGCAAAATACAGCATATTAAAAGACATGAATTAAAACAAAGTTAAAATTAAAACAATCCCATAACCCACATTCCAACCTCACACCCATTAAAAATAAATTAAATCCACAATAAATTTAAAACTGTAGGATCTAAAAACAGTATAGGTGTATCCAGACCCCTTCTTATGCGGCCACATCATAAGTGAAGGGTTGGAGACGTGGGAGTAGGCAAAAAGCATAGTCTAAGTCCGGAGCCGGGGTCAAAGGTTTCAAGGGAAGGCCTGCCGAAAGAGATGCGTCTTTAAGGCTGTTTTAAAGCAGTCTAAAGATGTCATGAGACACATCTCGTCTGGCAGACCGTTCCAGAGCTTGGGAGCGGTGGCAGAAAAAGCCCTCTGGGAGGTCTGCGTCAACCTGGTCTCGATAGGCTTTAGCAGATTTCTCCCAGAGGATCGAAGTGTGCGGGGAGGATCGTACAGGGAGAGGCAGTCCCTGAGATAAGATGGACCCAAGCCATGTAGGACTTTAAAGGTTAAAACCAACACCTTATACTGTGACCGGAAACTAACAGGCAGCCAGTGAAGATATTTGAGCACTGGAGTTATATGCTCTCTCCTGGAAGCTCCAGAGACTAATCTGGCTGCCATGTTTTGTACCAATTGAAGTTTCCGGGTTAAGCCAGAGGGCAGCCCCATGTAGAGTGCATTGACCAAAGCATGTACCATAGTTTCCAGATCCCTCATCTCCAGGAAAGGGCGCAGCTGGCGTATCAGCCGAAGCTGATAACAGGCACTCCTGACTGTCGCATTCACCTGACTAGTCATGTGAAGCGATGAGTCTAGGAGCACCCCCAGACTGCGAACAGGGTCCTTCGAGGAGAGTGTGACCCCATCTAGGAGCGGGAGCTGTATTCCCAAGCCTGGTTTTGGGCCGGTAACTGTCAGTACCTCCGTTTTTGCCCGGATTCAGTCTCAATCTGTTTTCCCTCATCAAATCCATTACCGCTGCCAGGCAGTCAGTGAGAGAGGAAATGCCATCTGAGGTCTGAGCAGATGATCTGGTCATGGAGAAGTATATCTGAGTGTCATCAGCATACTAATGACACTGAGCTCCATGCCTCCGAATGATCTCACCCAGCGGCTTCATGTAAATATTAAATAGCATCGGGGACAGAACGGTGCCTTGAGGGACGCCGCAATTTAGCTCAGATTTGGAGGAGCAGTTGTCCCCGGGCCTCACCCTTTGGGTCCTGTCAGAGAGAAAGAAACGGAACCAATGCAAGGCAGTGCCTCTGATACCCATCCCTCTCAGCTGGTCCAACAGGGTGGCATGATCAATGGTGTCAAAGGCCTCTGAGAGATCCAAGAGCACTAACAGGGTCACACCACCCCTGTCAATGCTCAAGCGGAGGTCATCTGTCAGAGCAACCATGGCAGTCTCAACTCCATAACCTGCCCAGAAGCCGGTTTGGAAAGGTTTCATCCAAGGCAGCTTGGAGTTGAGAGGCAACTGCTCTCTCGATCACCTTGCCTTGGAATGGCAGCAAGGAAACTGGTCTATAGGTGTTTCGGTCCAGGGGATCAAGAGAAGGTTTCTTCAAGAGGGGCTTTACAGCCGCCTCCTTCAGCCCTGAGGGATGCATTGATCACATCCCGAAGGCATGTCCTCAATACATCCCCTCCCTGGACAACCAGCCATGTTGGACATGGATCAAGAGAGCAGGCTGTTTTCCTCACACTTCCAAGGAGCTTGTCCACATCCTCAGTACTTACAGATTGAAACTCATCCAGTAAAGTAGCAGTAACGGAGTTGCTAGGTGCCTCATTTACAGATACTGCTGAAACACTGGCATCTAAGTCAGCTCTTATCCGAGATATTTTGTCTGCAAAGAGATGTTAAATGCGTCACAGCAGGCTGTAATGGGGTTAAGCAGGGGATTTGGCGCAGGGGGAACCTGTGTCAGTTCCCCCACCACCCTAAACAGCTCCGCTGGATGGGACTCTGCAGACGCAATGCAAGCAGAGCAGAAGGATCTCCGAGCTGCCCGCAAAGCCTCCCGATAGGAGCGAAGGTGCTGCCTATGGCGAGTTCTGTCAGATAAGAGATGAGTCTTCTGCCATCTGCGCTCTAGTCGTCGTCCAACCCGCTTCATCTCCCTGAGTTCCTGAGAGAACCAGGGTGCAGGCTCTCCCAACTGGTTACACAGTCAGTGAGCAGATAAGGGAAAATGGGTGGGGGGGGGGGCGGAGTGGATATAGTCCATAAATCCAATCTAACCTTGATCAGAAAACCTGTCCGGAAAACAACCCACATCAAGTGCATGTACCTGAGCCTGAAGACCAGGGATAGTTTAGGGATTCTGTTGGTATACCGGCCACCCCGTTGCCTAACAGACTCCTTAACTGAGCTGATTCAGCTGGTCTCGAAGTTGCTGCTGGAGTCTCCCAGACTTCTTGTTCTCGGTGACTTCAACATTCCTCTTGAGACCAGCCCTTCTGATCTACCTGGAGCAGCTCGGGAATTCATGGAATCCATGACAGGCATGAACCTATCCCAATTGGTCAATGGGCCTACCCACTGCGCGGGTCATACACTCAATGGGATTTTTAGTACGGAACAGGAGTATCCATGGGCAGAGGTAACCAAAACCTCTGCCTTGTCATGGACGGACCATTTTCTGATGGACCTCAAAGCTGCTCTCCGTCCCCCCAGGGGTGGCGGACCCATTAGATTGTTCCGCCCTCGAAGGCTGATGGAACTAATTGGTTTCCAGAAGGCCTTAGAGGGTTTGAGGATTGGTAACGCTGGTGATCCCATCGAGACCTTGGTGAACACTTGGAACACTGATCTTCCCAAGGCTCTTGACACGATTGCCCCCGAGCGTCCTTTCCAGCCTGCTTCCAATTGCAAACCCTGGTTCACAGAGGAACTCAGGGAGATGAAGCGGGTTGGACAACAACTACAGCACAAATGGCAGAAGACTCGGTACTCATCCGACAGAACTTGCCATAGGTTGCAGCTTCGCACCTATTGGGAGGCTTTGCGTGCAGCGCGGAGATCCTTCTGCTCTGCACGCATTGCGTCTGCAGAGACTTGTCCAACAGAGCTGTTTAAGGTGGTAGGGGAGTTGACCCAGGTTCCCCCTGTGCCAAACCCCTTGCTTGACCCTACGACAGCCTGCTGTGATGCATTTAACATCCACTTTGCAGATAAAATCTCTCAGACAAGGTCTGACTTGGATGCCAATGTTGCATCAGAATCCACATGTGAGGCGTCCAGAAACTCCGTTGTTGTCACATTACTGGATGAGTTTCTACCCGTGAGTACCGATGACATGGACAAGCGCCTTGGAAGTATGAAGAAGACGACTTGCCATCTCGATCCCTGTCCATCTTGGCTGGTTGTCCAGGGGGGACACGCATTGGGAGTGTTCCTTCGAGACACAATCAATGCGCCACTGAGGGAGGATACTCTATCATCATCTTTGAAGGAGGCTGCCATAAGGCCCCTTCTTAAAAAACCCTCCCTCGACACCCTGGACAGGAGCAACTATAGACCAGTGTCCTTGCTGCCCTTTCTTAGCAAGGTGATCGAGAGGACAGTCGCCTCTTGGATGAAACCGATTATCTTGATCCATTTCAAACCGGCTTTAGGACAGGATATGGAGTTGAGACTGTCATGATTGCTCTGACTGACAACCTCCGCTTGAGCATTGACAGGGGTAGTGTGACCCTGTTGATGCTCTTGGATCTCTCCGTGGCCTTTGACACTATAGATCATTCCATCCTTTTGGATCGGCTTAGAGAGTTGGGCATTGGGGGCACTTCACTTCAGTGGTTCCAGTCCTTTCTCTCTGGTAGGTCCCAAAGGGTGAGGCTCGGGGACAGGTGCTCTTCCAAAATCGAGCTTAATTGTGGCGTTCCTCAGGGCGCCATCCTGTTCCCAATGCTATTTAACACTTATATGAAACCGCTGGGTGAGATCATTTGGTGGCATGGAGTTCAGTGTCTTCAGTATGCTGATGACACTCAGATATAGTTGGCTCAGACTTCAGATGGTGTCTCCCCTCTCAATGCCTGTCTTAAGTCAGTAATGGATTGGATGAGGGAAAACAGGTCGAAACTAAATCCAGACAAAACAGAGGTACTAACGGTTACAGGCCCGAAACCAAGTTCGGGAATACAACTGCTGGCCCTGAATGGAGTCACACTCTCCTGTAGGGACCCTGTTCGCAGTTTGGGGGTCCTCTTAGACCCGTCGCTTCACATGACTAGTCAGGTGAATGCGACGGTCAGGAGTACTTGTTATCAGCTTCGGCTGATTTGCCAACTGCGCCCCTTCTTGGAGATGAGGGACCTGGAAACTGTGGTACAAGCTCTGGTAACCTCACAATTGGATTACTGTAATGCGCTCTACATGGGGCTACCCTTGTGCCTAACTGGGAAACTACAACTGGTCCAAAACATGGCAGCCAGGCTCATTACAGGGACATCAAGGAGAGAGCACATAACACCTGTGCTCAAGTCTCTCCACTGGCTGCCAATTAGTTTCTGGGCACAGTACAAGGTGTTGGTTTTAACCTTTAAAGCCCTACATGGCTTGGATCCATCCTATCTCAGGGACTGCCTCCTTCCGTATGAACACCCCCCCCCCCCCGCACACTCCGGTCTTCTGGGAGGAACCTGTTGCAGACCTCTCAGAGGGCTTTCTCTGCTACCGCTCCCAGGCTATGGAATGGCCTGCTGGCAGAGATGCATCTTATAACATCTCTCGATTGCTTCAAAAAAGCTCTAAAGACACATCTCTTCTGGCAGGCCTTCTCGGAAAATGACTAATTCCAGCTCCAAAAATACTGACCCCCAGCTATATTCTCTAGTTACCACCCCCCCCCCCTTACTGATGAAGAACATTGTAATTATTATTGTTTCTGTATGCTTTTTATGGTATCCTTGTCCTATTTTAATTTCTTCTAATTTAATCCTATTTTAAGCGGTGGGAGGTGGGCTGGAATGTAATGATTTTAATATGCTTTGTTTTTAACCTGCTGTACCTCGCCTCGATTGCATAGTCAGAGAGGCGGGTTATAAATAAAAATATTATTATTATTATTATTATTATTATTATTTGAGCAAATGGCACCCACCTGCTCAAGTGGCCTGGTGCCTCATTAACTTTTGTGATAAGTTTGTAGGCCATCAAAGACTGTAATGTATGCTACATGTAATGTATGTAAATGTGTGTTACTCAATCGACATTTGGGGGAGGGGGGTGGACATTTGGCCAGCAGGAGGGATCAGTGGCCAGGAGCAATACAAATGGCTGCTGGCTACTCCACAGAACCCCAAAATCCCCCGCTCTGGCCAGCTGGCTCTGTAGTTACCTCCACATCGATGGCTAGTGAGGTATTGGCACCTTTGGGCAGGGCATCAGCGTAATGCCAGTTGACCCTGGCCGGCTGGCCATCCTTGGGAGGCAGTGCGTCAGCAATGATCACCTTGTCCTGAGGACGGATCATCCCGCAGTCCCTGGCCACAGAGATGGCTGTCAGCATGTTATCTCCTACAAAGGAAAGGAAGCACATGGGAGAAAGTCAGGCCCTGCCGTCTTGACCACCTTCCTGGGCCACTCTCTTTTCCTTTGGCTCTGGAAAAACTCTCCTCTTGGGCAGCCTCTGATCCCTTCATCCCTAGCCGGTTTTCGCCCCATGCCTCTAACCCCTGCTCCTTTTACTAAGAGGGCTTCAAACAGACCAAGAGGGACTTCTTAACTCCACCCTCCAATATATTGGGGATCCAAAAACCAGGCCCAATCGGAGCAGCTCCACTATTTCTTTAAAGCCTATTATTTAAAGCCTGGCTGATCTTTGGGCTTGCAATGTTTATGAACTAGCCCTGATATATCGATGTAATTATTTTAAAATGAAATTCCATATGGAACCTGAAATAAAACTTGCTGTTTGCAGCTTACAAACATAATAGAATTGCCCTCATGACCATTACTGCTTAAACAAAGAATTCATCCATTTGCCACTCTCACCCTGACCCATGGGCAGTTGTGCCAAAACCAAACCCAACCCTGAGGACACATGTTGGGACCAAACCCAACAGTCACAGGACCAGAAGCCTGGGCTCTTGTTTGTCCATTTCGTAAAATACCCCACAAGGCATCAGCAACCTGAAGGGGCCAGAAGGGTGGCCTACAAACCTGTGACCATCACAGTGCGGATGCAAGCTTTGTGCAGATCTTCCAACACAGCTGGGGTTTCCTGCTTGAGCTTGTTCTGCATTACAATTAACCCCATGAAGTCCATATTGGCCTCAATGACATCTCTGCAGCAAAACAGACGGGGGCAGGGGACACACACAAACACACTCTGTTAGGGAACCAACAGAGACTTCCAACTGCTGGTTCACCTGACAGCAAAGTTAATCCAGGTTCAGGGATCATAGGGGCCAGGGATGTGGCAGAATGTAAGCGTGGAGCAGCAAGAGCTGCCACAGGGCCATGGCAAACAGCATGAACCAGGCAGCAAAGCAATAGAGAAGACTAAGTGCAAGACTGGCACAGAGAGAGGCACGTTGGTGAAAAAAACAACAACCCAAAAAACCTTCAATATGCAATTCCAGCTAAGTCTGAGTCTGTCTGTCCCTGGGGTTGTGGTGGGTGGCTCACGGAGAAGGCTGACTCAGAAGGGTGAGGTTCAGAGATTCAGGAACTTTAGCCCTGAAAAGAACACTACCAAGTTGGATCTGTCAGGCTAGATCCAGGGACCTAACTGCTGGCAGAAGGTGGGCAGGCCAACTGACTAACAGGTACCTTCCTGAAATTTAAAGCAAGGTGTTGAGCAGCAGGCCTACATCTGGGGAAGAGCTTGATCCATGGGCAGGAGGGCTACCATGGAACTCAGCCCTAGTTGTCAGAGGCCAACTACAGAGTGCTGCCAAGGGCTGATTAAGAGGGAGGGGCTTACAAGGGAGCTGGCAAGGAAAGCCCAGGTCCCTCACCCTCTTTGCCAAGCCCAGGACATGCCCGCTGGCTGCAGGGGCCAGCAGAAGGAGAGCCACCCTTGGACCCCCCCAGGCCACCTGGGGTTCTTCCTTCCCCTGCAGTCCTTTTCAGTACTATCTGCAATGTGTGGCCCCAAAGTCTCCAGTAAGTTACCCAAAGCCACTTTGTTCATTTACCAAAAATTTCCCATCTGACAATGGCCCAAAACTGAAGAAAATTGTTTACCAATGTTGCAGCTTCATTTCCATTTCCATATCCCCATAACCCCCAACTCCCACACATGCCTCAAAACTACCTAGTTGGGTCTAAAAGCCACCCCAAAATAGGGGCAGAAAATGGTGTGACATTACTCCTGGGGCACTGGGAAACTCAAATGTGGGCCACAGAAGCAAGCAGTGGTGTCTGAGGGCCCCCATGTCACTGCCAATCCCTGGGCTACAAGAGGGCACAGTGATAGGGGTTCAAATTACAGGCATGACCCACACACCATCCTCTCATCAAGAACACCACAGAGAAGGTTTCTGTCAAGCCTGACCAAGGGGACACAGGTTGTGAAAGATATACCTGGGATCTGAACTGCCCTTGTTGCCAACTTACCGTCCAACATTCAGGACTTTGTGCCAGGTCAGTTTGGATTCTAGCTTTTTGTGGGCAAGAGCAATGACACGGAAGCCCTGCCTGGTGTACTCTTCCAGCACCCTTTCGAAGTCGCTGGGGACTAGTAAAAACAGAACAGGAAGAATATGTAGTAAATGAAGACACTCTCTTAAACTAAAAGAAAGACGTAATGGGAAATGGATATGGTTGAAATGTAATGTAGGAAGGAGGTACAAAAAAAAAAGCTGTAAAAGACTATTTCGATTATATGTAGATATAAGTTGATGTAAGATGTAATAATTAATATATGAGGTATAGAAGGGGTGGGGAAATAAGAAACAGGACTAGCATATACAATTTATAGACACTATGTAATATGTTTTATATAGGCAATGATTGATGATGTATGGTTAAATATTATATATATATATATATATATTAATGTTTCAATAAATTAAAAAAAACAGAACAGGACAAATAATAATCACAATAAAATTTGAAGCAGCCATATTTGAGCTGCAGTGCAAACCATGAGAGTGTGCCCTGTCTCTCTCTCTCTCTCTCTCTTCCCTTCTGCCTGCATACCTGTCTCGCGCTTGCACAGTCCAGCTACCACCTCCGGGGCGCCCTTCACATAGGCATCCATCCTCTTCTGCCCGAGGGCCCTTGCCACCACACACATCCGTTGCAAAGCAGAAGAGAATGGGAACTGCCGCACAATGCCGATCTCGTAGCTTGCCTGGCCCAGATGGAGGAGGAGGAGAGGGAGTCAGGCCAGACACCAGCCAACAGGATGGGACAGAAGGGATCAGCAGAAAGGAAGCCAAGGAAGTGAAAGGGAAGGTACTCACCGAAAGTTCAAACAGCTCCTGCAAAGGGAAAGGAAAATGAGGAAGGGGGAAGAGAGACCTTGTCACCACCTCTCCCACTCCAGAGCACTTCATGCCACAAGGGATACTGCGGGGCCCTCAGCCATCCCACTTCCTCTGCTCTTTTAGTGGAGGGAATGTCTTCCCACCATGATGGTTAAACTAGGACTCAGCCAAAAATCCTGCCAGTTTCTGTCCTTGGAATGAGGTGGTTGTCTGCCTTCTGATTGATGTTCGCTTATGGAGCCTCTCTCCTAGGGTTTTCATGGCCAGAGTTTTACCCAGAGGTTTGCCCTTGTCTTCCTCTGAAGCTGAGAGAGTGAGACCCATCCAGCCCTCCCATAGGGGGTTTCCGTGGCTAAGCAGGGATTCAAATCCTCAGGTAGTAAAGTATCTTGGGCTGGCCATGCAGCTTGGCTTCCTTAGCCTCTGACCAACACACGAGGCCAAAGAGGTTTTCTTTACATTCCTGCTATATGATGCTACTGCACATATGCTATTTCAACCTATGGGATCGACCTAAGGGATGCCTTCCCAGGAAATGTGGCATAAATGACCCATGCCTTTTGCCCTGCAGCCTGGCTGCTCCCCAGTCTGACAACCGACCCAGAGTTCTGGGGATGGTTTCCCTACTCCACACCAGTGGCTCAAGGCCTTCTTCTCCAAAATAAATAAAGTCAAGAGCAGAATGGCCACAAGACAACAAAGGAAGCCTCTGAAGTGATTTACCATTTCTTTGTGGCTTGCAAGTTTGGAGTCCTGAAGGAACTGCTTAGGAGGCCGGACCACAGTGGGCATAATTTGGTTGTGAAGAGCAGTTTCCTCTTCCGTTGCCTCTTCAAGAATCTGAATGAAACACACACACACAGGAAGACATGATGCACAGAAGCAGGCCTTCCAAAGCTCATGGCCTCTGCTTCCACGGGAAAAGAGCAGCGCAAGGCACCCTGCTCTGCCCAACCGCACATTATGAAAAACCCACCAAACCACACAGGGCTCATTATTCGCATGGGGGTGGGGGGACAGGCTTCCTTCTTGGGGAAAAGGAAGAGGAGCCCTCTGTGATCTGGAGAGGGCAACACTGCATGGATCAGAAGCTGCACCAGCTGTCCTGTCCTGTCCTGAGGTCAAAGTGAAAGAGAGGGATGAGCAGTTCCTCCTTAACATCTGCAGCTCAAGACAGGCTTTCAAGAACTGGACCTCTTTACAGGTAGAGCTTTTGACGGTGTGCTCCACTGCCCTACTGGGGTACCTCATGGATCAATGTGGGAATGGAAAGTGCCTCTACTGAGCCTCCTTTGGTCTGATACAGCACAGTGAGCCTTCGCCCCTGAATTTGCTATACCGTTTGTCTGCCATTTAAGAGAGGGCCAGCCCACTCCCTGGCACTTTGGGCACCACCTGCCCCTTCCTTTCCCTGGCAGGCACTGCTCCTCACCCATCCAGTGGCTTCAAACATCTTCAGGTCGAGGGGGTCTCCAGAAAGCACTCCTTCAATCTTGGTGAGCGAATGGCAGGTCGCCATGCAGGCCACAAAAGGAGACTTGACCAGGGCCTCGCTGAATGCACTCTCTTCTGGCAAAAGAAAGCTATGGGGAGAAATGAAGCCAGATGGAATCATGTCACTGAGAAGCCAGGATCCTGACCGTTTCAAGTGGGAGCCACTTCCAGAACACTTCAGCCTCTTTCCAAAGGCAACTATCCAACTTACTCCCAAGTCTATATTCCACAAATCCAAACGTTACCTAGGTTTAAAAAAAAAGAAAAATGCATAGCCCAGACCCAACGCTCTGGTTAATGGGAATGCTGGAGAGGAATGTGGACACAAAACACAGCATGGCATGCCACCTGCCAAGACCTTCTGTGTGCTTCCCCACCATCACAGAAAAGGAATTTGGCCCTCCAAAGGGACTCTGAACCCACCTACCAGAAGCCTCCAGGGCAGTATTCCAGAGGAAGAGCATGTTCCTCTCAGAGGAAAGGGGCTGGCACAGCACACAGGGCAGTGGAAAGTGGGGCAGGCATGGCCCTTCCCTCACCCCCTCCCCACCCCACTCTAAATGACTGGGGATTCTGAGAGCACACATCAGTCTGCAAGAAAAAAAGGAATTCATACACAGAATTTCCAAAACGCACCATAAGAAATGCAAGCCCTCTGAGAACTTCTTTCCCTCTTGCTTGTTCTGTATGCAAGGACATCCTTTCCCTGCCCCCCTCCTTTCCAGCCTGCCTTTCACAGCCAAAACTCCCACACACACACACACACACACACCCGACTCACTGAGAGTTCTCCACCCTCTGGAACCCCCAAAGATCCAGGCCATCTTCAGTAAGTGTTCCCGTCTGGCAAAAGAGGGAGAGAGGGGAGAAATGAAATTCAACAACAGGGTCTGAAAAAGCAAAAAAAGGGCCACATGCAACCAGCTCCCTCACAGGAGCCATTCGACCACCATCCCTTGGCCAGCCCCATCTCTGCGATTTGCCTCAGTTCTTAGAAGTGAAGACAGCCAGAGTAAGCCAAAGAAACTCGGGCATTTGCCACCCCCGAGGCCCACTCAATATCCATACAGCATGCTCACTGGCTAGCCCCATGGACCACATGAAGACTGCTGCTCAAGACCAGTGGAAGGGATGACCTTCCAGCAAACTTCATCCTGAACTGAATCCGGGGACCACACATCAAGAAAGAAAGAACCTTGTCAAAGCAGATGAGGTTCAGCTGCCCACAAATGTTGATCCTCTGGGGACTGATGCAGAAGATACCGACTTTCTTCAGCCGCCGCTGGGCGTACACGATCCCAGCCGTCATGGCTGCTGGAAGCGCAGGTGGGACGGTGATGGTGATGATGTCCAAGGACTCGATGATGATGATCTCAGCTGACACCTGCACAACAAAAAGCACCACGCTTAGGGAACAACAGCCCTCTGCTACACCCGCTAGTGGACATTATGGAGTATTTGGGTACAAAAAAATGGTTATGAAGAATTATGCATATAATATTGTTTTTAATTCCCAGAGGGGGTAGGCAAGAAGCCTCCAAACATGACAGAAACAGCCTCCACACTGCTAGAGTGCACTTGGTGGCATTATGGAACAAAACAAAGTTTTAGTTATTTTTTTATTTAGGGTAGTTATACCCCACTCTTCAGCCTCAAAGGCTCACAGTAAAACAATGCCTAGCTCTTGGCAGGCCCTGGGGGCCCCACAAAAATGTTCCTGGGGTCCACAGGCCACCCTTTGCCCATTATACAGATTGCAGCCTCCGCACCCTTCACTGCTCAGCCACCAGAATGTGCCAGAGCCCCCAGACCCAAAGCACTGGCCCCTTTCTTGGGCCCAAGGGACCGAAGGGGCTCCTACCCTCAGAGGAACTGAAGGGGAGACAGGCCTGGAACTCAGTGATTCCTCTCCCTGCCCCCCCCCCCGACACCTCTGCCATGGAATCGGCCCTAGCGGAGGGATCAGGGGGCAGCAGGTGCAAACAGCTTCGTTCTACCAGAGACGACAACACCTCCCGGCTCCAAAGTTATGCCCTAGAGCTTTCCAGCTCCTTCCCGGCCTACGAACCCTGACGCCATCACCTATGCTATCCAAAGAACAACTGATTTTATTATATTATATTGTTTTGCATTTCTTGTTTGCCTTGTTTTAATCTGTGTTAGTTTAATTCAGTTTTAAGGGGTGGGAGGTTGGGATTGGGTTGTAGTAAATGTTTTAATTGTGATTGTTTTAAACTCTGTTGTACCCCGCCCCGATTGCTTGGTCAGAGGGGCGGGTTAGAAATAAAACTTCTTCTTCTTCTTCTTCTCCTTCTTCTTATTATTGTTATTGTTATTATTATTAACACCACGACCAAAAAGTTATGAGGGGACCCCTGCTGTCCCCTCAGAGGAGAGCTGTCATGGAATGTTCCCACCTGGGACCTGCTTTTCCTTTTCCTTGAGATAACACTTCCAAAGTCAGCCCTTGCAAAACTAACAATTTTCTACCCGTTCTTACACTGAGAGCTACACTTTGCTAAGGGAGCTGCTCTCGTCCTGCTTCTGATGAACGAAGAGAGCACAAGCCAAGGCAGAAAGATGTAGGGCAGGGACACCCTCCCCTTTTCCCGGACAGCCAAGAAGAGGATTTGACCATTGCCCCCTGGCAACTTTATCCACTGGCACAGAGACTTATTCCTAGGGGCAGAACTGGGGTGAAGGATCACAAGGGGAAAGGCAGACTGGCAGCAGCGACTCCCTTGAAACTTGCTCTGATCTGCTGGATGCTTTGGTGAGCCTCTAGTGGTCAGGTGAGGACACTAAGGGAGAAAAGGAGTTTGGCAGGAACCATACCTCATAAAGAATGCTGATGACCACTGTGTACAGAAATCCAAGAGCTGCCACCCCCACCAGGCAGAGCAAGAACATGTAAGCATCTCGGTAGAGCTTAAAATCCATTGGCTTTGGGTACAAGATGGAGCGGACGAGCTGCCCCTTAGATGTGCTGAAGCCTACAAAACAAAGAGGGGTTTTGGAGAACATGTGGGAAGCAGGCAAAGCCCACCTCCACCTCAAAAAGCTAAGATGGCATGTTACTGATGGGAGAGAGCAGACTCATCCTGGCAGACACTGACCAGACTCTTTGAAGAAGACTCATCCTAAGAAGCAGGAAAGCCCTTCAAGGCACCACAAGGGACAGAAGGGCAGGCAGGTCCTCTGAGACAGGACCCTCAAGACAGAGAAACCCCAGGACAAGTATCATGTGCCCCCATCCTCCCATCAGCATCCTCAGATACCAGGGAACAGGTGAGAGGAATCCTCTCTGCTTGCCTGGCATCATATCTTGCCTTGAGTCACAGTGGCAAAGAAACGCAACACCATGCTCCACCATCAGACAAAATGGAGTGTTATCATTGCCACTCAGAGTCTTCAGCTCATCTCTTATGAGACATATTTACCTGTTCGGACAACAACAGCTTTGACAAGCTCTCCGCTGTAGAAGCGGGTTTGGATGATGGTGGTGCCACAGAACAGTGTGTGCCTCCGGTGCCCTTCGGGGCTGTAGACTTCATCGGCCAGAGCTCTGGCATCCTCCATGGGATTTGGCAGGTTAGTCTTTGTAACTGGGACACTTTCGCCTGAAACCAGATCGACGGAAAAAAGCATGGTCACCCCCAGACACAAACACGCCTGCGCCACCCTGACCAATCCAGCTTCCAGCTCCAGACCCCTGATTTGCAGGAGAAGCCACTCTGCCCTGACCTGTCAACATGCTTTCATTGACTATGCACGTCCCGCTGACCAGTACAGCATCGCAGGGCATGATCATCCCATTCAATGGGACCACAATGACATCTCCAGGCACCAGCTCTGTGGAAAGGATCTCTTCCGCACCTGCAAGTTAGAAAGAGGTGTACAAATATGGAATATAACCCACATGCACATTGTGCAGTTCCAGCATCTGCTTTTTAAAAATTCTTTCTGTGATCAGGCTAAAACTGCGGAATGCCTCATGATGGCATTCTCTTAATGGGAGCTGTCAGGGCAGTGTTGCTCAGTCCCTGGAGATCTCTTACAGAGAAATGGGGAGGAGAGTACAACTGCAACCTGGAACAAGCTTGTTTTCTGCTGCTCTAGAGACTAGAGACTAGGACCTGGAACAATGGAGTCAAGCTACAGGAAAAGAGATTCCGCTTAAACATTAGGAAGAACTTTCTGAGGGTAAGAGCTGTTTGACAATGGAACATACTCCCTCAGAGAATGGTGGAGGCTCCTTCTTTTGGAAGTTTTTAAGCAAAGGCTAAAATGTTAAGGCAAGGAGCATGGGAATTATAGTCATGGAAATGCAAAGCTGTATGTGAGAACCAAAGTCTGTAAATTTCCAGCACGAGGTGAGATAGTGTAGCCAGACACGTACACAACAACAACAGATGTGGGTATAGCCATAACACACACGGAATAGCAACACAAGTTCCGGAAAGGAAGGTCATGGAAAAGGTAAACAACGACATCATTGAAAACATCACATGAGTGTTTAGGTCATAGTAAGAGGTTGGACTATAGTATGGGAAAGTGTGAAAATAACCAATAGTATTGATTGTACACACCCAGTACACACCCAGTGCACACCCAGTGGGTGGTAACAAAAGTTGAACTATTTCAGTATTGTTCCGGTGAGCCATTGCTTCCCTGCATCATCCTCCACACCACACCATCAACAACAATGTGAACTAGAAGGTGAACCTGAACTTGTAACTAAGCTTTTGTGCAGGAGGAGATGAGTATGTATATAGCTTGATTAGCATAGCCAGAGTGTGTTTAGCAAGAGCAAGAAATGTGTTGCAAAGATGTTTATTGTTTTACTATAGAGTTTGTATTATTCAAGTAGCCAATAAAGATAGTTTAGTGCACAGCTCGCGTGGTTTGTTGACTGCAAGAAGGGGGAAGCAGCAACAGTGATTCCAGAAGTTCCAGAGCTGATGTTTTTGTTCCTGAGCCGCTTCATGGGCAACTCTGCTACCTGCAACACATCACACCATTGATCAGTTCTGATCAGCCCAGTTTGAACAGATGGTGAGGACCTGAGCCTGGGTGAAGTGCATCACCTCCCATCATCCCCAACATAAAAGGCCATCTGTCACAGAGAGGGCTTGGATGGTGTCTTCCTGCATGGCAGAAGGGGGTTGGACTGGACGGGCTCTTTGAACTCTATGATTCCATGATTCTGGAAGAGAGGTTTCTGGGTGTAGGAGTTAAGGAAGTGTTCCAGTATGCCATGATGTTACTAGCATACTGTGGCACCACAATGTGCCCATGGCAGTACCATTACCCTGAAGGTGTACTTTCTTATAAAAAGTGAACTAGTTCAGTGTGAGAACAAAGTGGCAGACAGTAATGGCTAGGTCTGCTATGGCCCCATTTGGAATGATGTTCCTGATTGCATGTTGTCCATCCTTGTTTTTTTTTAAACTTTTATTTATAGATTTTATTTAAAACATTACAACATATATTACCGTAACGAAGAACATAAACATAAACATATCAACACGCTCTGCTTGTTACCAAAAGAAGAACCCTAAATAATTATATTTCATTCTATATCTGCAACTCTATTCTAACCCTCTGTACACTGATGGAATCAAACATAATATTTATTGTATACAACGCCTTTTTTTGTTCATGTATCAGTAATTAATGCATTAACCTTATTACTGTATATTTATAGCTTTTGTTTCCATAAAGTGTATTTCCCCACCTTTACCTTAATGTCCCTCTTTGCCTTATGAAAAATATTCCCTCACATTCATTTCTCAACTTTAGAAATTTCTTACTATATCTCCTTATATCAGCTCTTCATTAAGCTTACATTTTTAAACCAATATTTTTCTATAGGCTCCCAATCCTTCAATACTTTCTTTTCGGATTTGTTGTTAATCAATACAGTTAGTTTATCTAGTTCTTTCATTTCCATAAACTTTTGAAACCATTCGTTTGTGGTAGGAATATATTTTTTTCTCCAATTCTTTGCCAAAAGAATCATTGCAGCTGGAATCATATATAGAATGATTCTCCAATATCTTTTTCCTATCTGAGTTCCTAAAAAGGAAGTCATATTTAATAAATATAGTTCTGGTGATAAATGATATCTTATTTCCAATACTTCCTGTATCTTACTATGTATTTTATTCCAGAACTTTTTGATTTTAGGACATACCCACCACATATGTAAGTAAGTTCCCCTATCTTTCGAACACTTCCAACACATATATCACTCAATCTGTAGATTTTAGCAACTTTTACATGGAGTATAATACCATCTGTTACTTATTTTTAAATAACTTTCCTTTAAATCTTGAGAGGACGTAAATTTGTTAGATTTAATCCAAGCATTTTCCCAATCGTCTATGGCAATTTCATGTCCAATTTCTTGAGCCCATTTAACCATGTGGGCAGTAACAGTTTCTTGTTCAAGATCTCTATTAAGAAGCAACTTATAAAGTTTAGAGATTTTTCCCTTCTCTTTATCCCATAGTATCTTATCCAGGTCATTCATCTCCAATTCTATACTCATAGTCTTTATATCCTCCTTATATTTGTATATAGTTATACCAATTTAGTCCCATTTTCAATCATATCTTCGATAGTACGCAACTCTATTTGTCCATTTTCATTTCTTTTCACTAGATCTCGAGATCTTATCCAATCTCTACCCATCTATCAAAAAACGCCTCTTGAACTGAGGTCCAGAAAGGTATACCCAGATAAAATTTGTTTTTCACAACATTCCAGGTCTTCAAAAGTGCCTTTCGTGATTGTTAAAATCCCTGTTATTTTTTTCTTTGCTATACCATAGGTATGCATGCCATCCATACCTTATGTTTGATGCCTCTAGATTTAGTAGATTCTTATCCGACAACTTAATCCATTCTTGCACCCATAATATACTGCATGCTCTATAATAAGTTTTCAAGTCTGGCAATGCACAGCCTCCTAAAGATCTATCTTTTTTTAATCTATTCCTCTGTATTCTTGCTTTCTTACCTCGCCAAACAAACTTGGCAATTAAGCTTTCCCAGTCTTTAAAGACTTTTTCATTCGGAATGATAGGGAGGTTCAAAAAAAGAAACATGAGTTTTGGGAGGACACTCATTTTAATAGTGGCAACTCTCCCCAAGAGAGAGAGGTTCATTCCACACTTTTAGATCTTTTTGAATGTGCTTCCAAGTTTCTTTATAGTTGAGTTTGAATAGATTCATGTTTTTTTCCATTACCCATATCCCAAGATATTTAACTTTCTTTACTATTTTAAAGTTTGTTCTTATGATTAGTTCTTTTTTCTCATTCACTTTTAATTTTTGTCATTATTTGGGTCTTATTTTTGTTTATTTTAAATCCTGATACTTTACCACATTCATTCATTTCTCCTAACAGATATTCTATAAAATAACCAAATCGTCTGCATAGGCTCTTAGCTTATGTTCATAACCTTTTATTCTAATTCCCTTAATCTTATTGTTAGCTCTTATTGAATTATTCAAAACTTCCAATACTATGATGAACAAGAGTGGAAATAAAGGACACCCTTGTCCGTCCTTGTGTGGGGTGTTGGTATACTCGGACACCACACCCATGGTGGCTAAGACAGTGTTTCTGGGGAAGTTGTGGATGGACTGTAATTTCTGTATAAAGTCAGTAGTGTCCTTCACGTATCTCAGAGTGTTGGCGACATAAGGATATTGTCCATATATCCAGGGACACCAACTGCAAGTGTTGCAGTGACTGAGAAAAGAAACCATCCAGATTTGCCCTTTTTATGTTTGGGGTAATAAATAGAATGTGCCAGGTTGAGGTTCCTGCAACATTTTAAACCAGATTAATATGGCTATTTATGACCTTGAATTCTGTGAACAGGAAGCAGGCGCTGAACACAGGAGCCCAGGGGAGAAAAGGACAGCGGCTGATTATTCCAAAGAGGCTTCTCCAAGATGGTAAGACAGTAAGAACTGTTTAACAGTGAAAGACACTGCATCAGAAGGCAGTGGAGTCGCCTTCTTTGGAGGTTTTTAAGCAGATGCTGGTGTGCTTGGATTAAGAGAGCCAAAGGCAAAGCTGCCTGCTGAGGCTAAGCCTCTTTCTCCCACCTCCATCATCCAAGTGAATACCAAAAAGGTCTACATACTCAAACCTCACTGGCTAAATAGGTGCCACCCTTGGGAATATATGCCTGGGCAGTCTGTTGCAGAAAGTGCCAGATGCTCATTCTTTTGCCTCCATTCTGTGAGGAGGCAGATTAAAGAGGTAGGCAGTTGTCTCCTCACACACATATATACAGGTCCATGATGAAGCTTCAAAGTCTCATAGAAGAAGATCTATGGCACAGTCCCCTAGCCAGCCAAGCCAGCAGTAAGGAATGCTGTGAGATGCAGTCCCAACAACATCTGTGAACCAAACAATTATTTGAGCAGAAAATGTGGCACAGAGGACTCCTGGTCCCCTGTGATGCCAGCAGCCAACCCTCACCCTTTCACAATCCACACACATAGGATCCTTCCCATCAGGTGCAGTCAAGCAACAAACATATACACACACACTTGTGGAAGAGCTGGAGCTGCCCTCCCCTTCAGAAGTGGAAGGCAGGAGTCTGTACAGACATGGGTCCCACCACCTCCCACTTTCCCCTTTGGGTGAACTGCTTGTCCAGTCTGCCCCCCTACCTTGATTTGCTCTGCTGACCGACACTCTGACAACGCTGTGAGCAGCTACCATCTCATGGAGCATCTGATATTGCTGAGGGAAGAATAAAGAGAAGACATCACTGGCCAGGCCAGCCTATGGGGTCATTGACAACCATCTGCATCTGCCCCACCATGTTCCCTGCACCACTGGCCAGGGAAAGAGCACAGGATTGTTACATTTCTTTTAATGTTGACTATCAGAATCCCCCACCCAACAAAACCACTGTCCCTGCTGCATGGGAGATTCTGGGAGTTGTCATCCCAAACCAGTGACTTTCCCAAATTCACAGCTGACAGTAGGAGAAAAATTGACAGAAAAATTACCCCAAGCAGAAGACCACCAGCCGGCACATCCGCCCAGCAAGCAGGTTAACAGCATGGTTTAAAGTGGGTTACTTCCCTCCCAAAAGAGCAGACTAGCCCCATTTTGGGAGGTGATGCTCAGGGGGCAGCCTTTCAGGGGGGGGGGGTCTAGACTATCACCTTCCTCCTTCCTACACAGGGATGGACTGACCACCCCTCATCCTTGCCTTGGTACCCTCTGGGCTAGATCACTGTCTTGTACCTGGTTGCCTTTGAATACCAGCCTGCAGTGTGTCCCAAATGCAGCAAGCAGGCAAGAGGCACAGGCCAGCCCATGAGGCTTTGTCACCCTAGTCCACAAACACACTTTCCCATGCAGTTACAGAGTGGTTGAGCTGCACCACCCTTCTGCTAAACACAGACATTGGCAAATATGCCATCAGCTGCACAACATGCCTTCCACTTAACCTAGATGAGAAGCTCTATGGTTTTTTCCTCAATCCCAGGGAATCAAGTGGGACACAGAAGGCACTGAAAAGAGCTACACAGCAGCATCCAAAAACGTGCAACTGCATGGCGAGGGTTTTGTGAATCAGTCTCAGCTGCAGCAGACTTGCTCAAACAGTGAGAATCAACACATAGGGAAACCCCAGCAATTCAATGGCTCTACTCTGCTCAGGACAAATAAAAGGCTTCACGCTGATGTGAAATGGTTCATGGTTGTGGAACTCTGGTTGCAGAAATAGGAAAAGAAATACATCTGTTGCATAATAGCCAACAAAGTACAACTGCATATGTAAGGGAACTCATGTCCACAATATTTTGAGAAATGGACCATCAGAGACCCCTCACAGGATTCAGAGAGCTCCTTCTGCCTGGAGTACTTTGCAAAGGGTCAAAAGGTCCTGGGAGACCTTCCAGTCAACAGAGGATAGAGCAGGGAGAGTGCAATGTGCAAGCCTCCGAAGCTCTCTGGGGTCAAATTACACACAGGGCAGCTGGGACTACCCCCTTTTAAAAGGCTACAGAAGTGCGGGGGGGGGGGGGAACCAATTGGGTGCCAGCTCTAAAGACCATGTGAGACAGTCGGTTGAGCTGGTACCTAGGGAGGCACAGGGAATGGCACCTGGACCCTTACCTTCCGGATGGTGTACAGGGAGCTAACCACAGATATCAGAGACATGATCACAATCGCTGCTGCATAGTAGTAATATTCATCTGTGCTCCACAAGATCACACTGAACAGCTGGAAAATGTAAAAAGGATTGAGAACCTGGGGGCAGATGGAGGTGGGAGGGGAGGGAGGGGAGAGAGAGAGAGAAAAACAAAACCAAACAGGTTATACCTTGTGCTTGACGCCAGCTCATAGCTTTTGCTTCAGTCCCCTCACTGGGGTGGTGGGGTGGGGAGTTATGGCCTGAGGTGCAAAACCTTTTGCAGCTTCAGAGGCACCTGCTGGATGGTCGGAGGGCCATAGCAACCGTTTAGGGTCCCTACAGGGTATCTCCCCCTCAGATCCAACCAAACCAGTGTAGCCTCTCCCAAGCTGCTCCCCAAATCTCAGCTCCTGCAGCACACAGCCAGGCAGAAGCCCTCCTCCAGAGAAGTCCCACTGCAACCTCTAAGAGCAAGAGCTCGAAAGGAGGCCCAGGTGCCATCAGCTGTGCTGCATTTAAGAGGCAGCTGGCTCATCTGGGCACAACGTACAATGCCTGCAGGTTCAGAATCTTTAAACTGCTTTATTTACTTATTTATCAAATTTATGTAGTTGTCCACAATCAGCAAAAGTGGTTTACAAGCAACAACAATTATTAAGCAACATTATCAAAACTCAGGAAATAATGAAATTTAGCCAGCAGTGAAACAATACAGAAAGGAAAAGAAGTTGAGCAAATAGACTCCTCATCAAAAAGATGCCCAAGGTCCGTTTCCAGACTCCCCTTGGCCAGGAGGAAACCCCAGCAGCGTGTGATCCTTGAGCGCCAGCAAATCCCTTGAAACACTCAAGATCACAGTGCGGATGGGACACCATGCCAGGTGGCAGCATAGTGCCCACCCCGCCCCAACTCCAACTGCTCCCCCTTTACACAAGCACACACACAGACACACACACAAAAGATTCTTACCTCCTTAATCAAAAGTTTAAAAATGGAAGGCACTTTCACGGCAATTTCATTTACTCCATAGAACAATTTTCTGTATTAAAAGGTGATGGAAACAAAAGCATTTATACTTTGTTTACTGGTACCGAGTTGTGACTACATTCCTGCTAAGACAGAGAGTAAGGCCAATCTGTAACAAGGAACTGGCTCAGGCACAGAGGAGACACTGGAGGCTGCCTGCCTTGCAGGGACAGGAACTTATGCCAGGGACAGGCAGGTTCCAGGGGAGGAAGAAGAAGAGGAGCTGACCTGGACCACCCCCACCTCGGGCCCATGCCTACCACCACAGATGGTTCCAGCCACCACTGAACATTATGAGCTCCTGAGGTTCCCCTGCTAGGGCTACAGAAATCTAGCAGTAACTGTGGTGGCTCCCCAGGGGAGGAGTAGGGGAGAAGAAAGGAAAATGAGAAAAAGTGGGGCGGGGAGTCACAGACGGGAGTGCAGCCTCTAGGGCTTATGTCAATAAGGGTGATCATCAACCTAAAGATGGAGGCTGAAGCTGAAGTCAACCATCCGGAATGTTCAGCCCATAAACGGTGGTGCCAACTTCTCAAAAGGAGGGCTCACATTTTAAACTATACAAACAGAAAACACTCCTTGAGCGGGATTTTACCACCATTACGTGTTAAAAATGGCATCCTGGGGTTGGACCACTTCCAAGAGGAGAGTGCGCTGTGTTTCCTCCATTAAGGCATACCTGTAATCCCGCATTCCCTTGGTCAGCCCTCTGCTGTGCTCATTGTGGATTGATGAACAGGATGTCGATTCATCCAGGCCTCTGCAGGAAGTGGAGATCATTAAAAGAAATGCACACATGCATGCATGTACACATATATTCTAACACAAAAGGCCATTGCCTTTGAGGTGAGGAAAAACAGGGTTTGTTTTTCACATTTCTTATCAAAACATTTCTATCCCACCCTATAACCTGCAACTAACAAAGCCTCACTCTCCAGAAGCCTCTAATATTAAGACCAAAATCTACAATGGCAGCGCATCAAATTCTTACTTTAAATTCCAATTCAGTATCAAGTTCTTACTTTATGGAGCCAAAGTTTTGGATCACATCGTTCCAGAAATACTTCATGCTATGATGAGTGAAACAACGGATCTGGAAGGCATATAAACGAGCAAGCAATTAATGAATGTGCAACTTGGCAGGGTATTTGTAGTAAAACCAAACTGAGCTGCTGGGTGTTTTGAAAAATTACTGCAGTTTTGCCTGCTCCCCCTTGCTACCAATACCCCCTGGCTGTCTGCTCTGAGGCGACATCTTCAGTACAGTGGGGTACAGAGAGACAATACTTTCAGATTAGAGATGGGAATCTTCCTAGCACTCTTGTACTGCCATATGCCATATGGCAAACTGCCAGGAGCACCAATCACTGTTCACAATGTGCCAGGAGCAGTCTAAAATCCTATTTGCCAGTGGGGTTAGTGTGTGAGGGCAATGTGTGGGAACATTTTGGGGAGCCATGCCTCAGATGGCAGGGTCCAGTGAAGAAAGATAGGCAGGAGGGACACATTCTCCACTCTAGCCAGTAAAAGCTCTGGTGTCTTCTATGAGATGCCTCATGTGGAAGAAGGCACCCCAAGTTTAACACCAGGTGGAAGCCAAAGGGTGTGACTAAGAGCCCTGCATTAAGGGGGGGGGTCCCCACGAAGAAGACCACTTTACAACCAGGCCCCAATACCTCCTGCAAGTGAGCCTTGGAGTAACTGTTGAAGTCGCTTCCGTTCTCATCAGAAGGGGTTATGCATAAGTGGCTGCTGCAACCATTGGTCACCTTCTCGGACACGTATTTTGGAGTCTGCAATGGATGGAGTCCCAAAGACAGCACAGTGCGGACCTTCGCACAAAACCACGTCTGGAACTCATCCTATGGTGGCAAGGAGGGGAGAAGTTTCAAAAAGGGAGGGAATGCATAATGAGTCTCCATGCCCTCAAATGAAGCAGCAGTTGGCAAAAGTTATAGGCAACCCTGTCTGTGAGAAAATGCTGGAAGTACATGATGCACCAAGGTGGGTAATGGCATTGCCGAAGGAGCCCCAGCCAGAAACTTACTAAATAAATAAAAACAGGAAATGGCAATGGACGGATCAAAACAATTAAAACAGTACAAATATTGAAACATTTTTTAAAAATTAAAAAATTAAGTTGCTCTCTAAAAACTTTTAAAAGCAATCTAAAAACAGCCTTAAAACAGAATTTTAAAATAGCTAAAACAGAGCAATTTCAAGCATTGAAGAGCATGCGGAAGAACACTTTCTTGGATGCCCACCAGAAGCTCCAAAGAGACGGGGCTGGCCTCCCCCATTCTTGGCCAGGGAATTTCACAGTCGGGGTGCTGCTGCTGCCACAGAGAAGGCCCTGCAACTTGCACATACCAACCTGGCCTCCCAATGGGTTCGCCTCCTCTGACATTCCTAGTAGCTTGTCATGGGAGGAGGCACTGGCCTTTCAGATCACCCTAAGTCATTTAGGTCTTTGTAGGTCAAAACCAGTACCTTGACTTGAGTTTGGAAGGAAACTGGAAGCCATTACAGTTCTGGCAAGACTAACATTATGTGGTCTCTGAAAGATACACCTGACACAAGTCTGGCTGATGCATTTTGTACCTGGTGAAGTTTCCAAACACCTTTCAAGGGCTGCCCCATGTACAGCACACTGCAGTAGCTGATATCTATTCACAATCCAGCTTGTTGTCAAAGGCCTTACTCAAATCAAGACATGCTATATCCACAGCATTCCCGTCATCTACCAGTAAGACAGGCTTGCAACCACAAGGGGTCCCTTCGCAAGAGATTCCTTTCCCACACACTGAGGAGGGCTCTGCACCGCAAGAGAGGAGGGGCCCAAGAGCCCAACAGCTCTTCTGCCAAACCCTCTTTGGAGCAAAAGCACTTGACCAACCGCCCACCTTCACTTATGCCTCTGTGGGCATCTCCCTCCCACCAAAACACTCACCGTGGTTCTCAGCAGCACCACTTGGCAGCCTCTGAGCGAAGCTCTTCTGCACGCCACTTTCACCCGCCACTCAGGCATCCAGTAGAGGAGAAGGAGGAGAAAGCCGCCAGTGCACAGCACACCCACTGCCACCAGAACCAGCTTCCACGGGCAGAAGGTGTAACCATAAATTTTCTGCAGGGAAGCAAGTCAGATAGAGAGACAATGGCATCCTGGCAGCTTTGACAAGACAGCTTGAGACCAACCTCTTGCCCCAAGGGAAGAATCCTGTTGTTTTCCTGCCTGCTTGCCAGCCCTCTTATGCGCCAGGTCCATTCATGAGGAGGGCAGGGGCTGCATTAAGACAGATTTCTGGCTTAGAATCTGCAGCAAGCCAGATCCTACGCTTAAAAGAGGCACCATCAGAAGAAAACACAACCCACCCATCTGAATATAACTGCCTCCATGCAGTTCCAGTCCACTTTCTACTTCAACAGCAGAGAGATAAAAGCCACCCCAGCCTCCTGTTCATTGCTAGGATGGGCAACTGTGCCGGGGTAATTTTTGACTCCATGACAGGCCAAATTTCTGCCAAATCAGCTATTATTTTATTCACTGGTGGGTGAAGCAGGACAGACTGATGAGGAAACACCAACGAATTCGCCCCTTCCTCCACAATATCATCTGCTCCCATTTTTAGACCCATCCAGCTGAGTAGCCATTGCCCGCACCTCTCTGGCAACCAATTAAATCAGCGAATTATATTGAATCTCTCACCATCCCCTCCACACATTGCCCAAAGATCCTCACATTATGAGACAGAGAGAAACTCCCCTTTTCTATCTACTTTCTGCTCACAGTTCATGACGGGATGCACTTCTGTCCCACTTTTTATGCATCATTTTGCCAAACAGGGACACCTCAAATATTTTTCACCTCCCTTGTAGGGAGGCTGCTTTAGGCCACCACTACAACCACACCCCCACCAGTTTGGTCTCCCCTCCCTTCCAACTATCCCAGTTCTACAACATCCTTCTTGAGGTGTAGCATCCAGAACTACGTGTGGTACTCCACCATGGGTGTCCCATGTACAGTCTGCCTGCCTGAAAGTAGCCATGGCCTGGGATGGTCTTTTTAAATTGAAAATCTGTCCAACCACCTCAATAGCCCTTCCCTGGTCAGCTCCAACACTGCAGCAACCATTGTGTCCCACTGGGTGACATGTCACATTCCTTGGCTGAACGCTTGTCCCCTGGCAGCCTGCCATTCCCATCAGCCCTTGGCAGATCAGCCAACGGAGAAGGGCATGAGGTCTGCCCCGCAAAAACCCCACCACATGGCAGGAGGGCAGCTCAGGAGGAGCCAGGCACATCTATGGGGACACATCCGCTATACGGAGACTAGAAGCCCCCAGGTTAGGCTCAGAAGCTGCTGCCCATGGAAGGAACGTCCTGGTCCACCTCTTAGCCCAGGGGCGCCCCAGAAGAAGCCAACCTTTTCTGCCCTCAGATCTGCACTTCATTAAGAGAGAAGCATCATGAGAACTCTTCGCTGTCATTCATCTCAGCTTCAACCATCTCCTGTTGCTATTTGCTCCAGAGAGCAAGAAAATGTTTTCTAAAGACAAAGGAAACAGAACAAGGATCCAGTTACCATCTCATCTTCCTCGCCTTTGTTGATGATCTTCTCCTCATTCTCCATCTTCAACGTGACGTGGGTTTTTTCAGCGTCAGATGCAACAAAGGCCTGTATGGAAAACAAGAGGAAAAACAGGTGCCTAAGAAACATTTTATAAAGATTTGTCTGGCCCTCGGATGCTGCATTTATCTCCAGGGATCATAGAATCATAGAGTTGGAAGAGACCACAAGGGCCATCCAGTCCAACCCCCTGCCATGCAGGAACTCCCAGTCAAAGCATCCCCATTGACAGATGGCCATCCAGCCTCTGCTTAAAGACCTCCAAGGAAGGAGACTCCACTACACTCCGAGGGAGTGTGTTCCACTGTCAAACAGCCCTTACTGTCAGGAAGTTCCTCCTAATGTTGAGGTGGAATCTCTTTTCCTGCAGTTTATATCCATTGTTCCGCGTTCTAGTCTCTGCAGCAGCAGAAAACAAGCTTGCTCCCTCCACAATATGACATCCCTTCAAATATTTAAACAGGGCTATCATATCACCTCTTAACCGTCTCTTCTCCAGGCTAAACATCCCCAGTTCCCTAAGTAGTTCCTCATAGGGCATGGTTTCCAGTCCCTTCATCATCTTAGTTGCCCTCCTTCAGACATGCTCCAGTTTCTCCACATCCTTTTTGAATTGTGGTGCCCAGAACTGGACACAGTATTCCAGGTGGGGCCTGACCAAAGCAGAATAGAGCAGCACTATTACTTCCCTTGATCTAGGCGCTATACTTCTATTGATGCAGCCTAAAATAGCATTGGCCTTTTTAGCTGCCGCATCGCACTGTTGACTCATGTTCAACTTATGGTCTACTTGGACTCCTAGATCCCTTTCACACATAGTTTCATTCAGCCAGGTGTCCCCCATCCTATATCTGGGCATTTCATTTTTCCTCCCTAAGTGCAGGACCTTACATTTCTCCGCGTTGAATTTCATTTTGTTAGCGTTGGCCCAGCTTTCTAGTCTATTCAGGTCATTCTGAATGTCAATCCTGTCTTCTGGAGTATTGGCTACTCCTCCTAATTTGGTGCCATCTGCAAATTTGATAAGTATGCCCCCAATTCTGTCACCCAAGTCATTAATAAAGATGTTGAATAGCACTGGGCCCAGGACAGAGCCCTGTGGACCCCACTGGTCACTTCTCTCCAGGATGAAAAGGAACCATTGCTGAGCACCCTTTGAGTTCGGTCAGTCAACCAATTACAAATCCATGTAAAGGTTACTTTGTCTAGTCCACATTTTACAAGCTTGTTTGCAAGAATGTCATGGGGAACCTTGTCAAAGGCCTTACTGAAATCAAGATATACTATATCCACAGCATACTGAACTGGTAATTTTATCAAAAAAGAGATCAGGTTTGTCTGGCAAGACTTGTTTCTCTGAAACCCATGTTGACTTTTTGTGATTATGGCATTGCCTTTTAAATGTTCACAGACTCTCTGTTTAATAATCTGTTGCAGAATCTTTCCTGGTATTGATGTCAGACTAACTGGACAATAATTGTTGAGATCCTCTTTTTTTCCCTTTTTGAAGATGGGGACAACGTTTGCCCTCCTCGAGTCTCCTGGGACTTCTCCTGTTCTCCAGGAGTTCTCAAAGATTATTGCCAATGGCTCCGATATTACAGATGGCCACCCAGCCTCTGCTTAAAGACCTCCAAAGAAGGCAACTCCACCACTCTCTGAGGAAGTGTGTTCCACTGTCGAACAGCCCTTACTGTCCTAATGTTGAGGTAGTATCTCTTTTCCTGTAGCTTGCATCCATTGTTCCGAGTCCTAGTCTCTGGAGTAGCAGAAAACAAGCTTGCTCCCTCCTCAATATGACATCCCTTCACATGTTCACATTAAGAACAAATATTGTCAACAAGGCTATCCAGTTCAAATTCTTTTTTTAAAAAAAAACCCTTTAGCACCAACAGCATGCTGCCCCAGTGTCCCTTTCCTGGGATAGTTCTTGTTTCCACTCAACAAGAGTCCACAAAAGCAGTGAGTTTGCCCCTTCTCTGCCTGCCTGGGCCTGGAGGACACTATCAGGGGACAGGGGCAATCACAAGGTTTGTGCAGAAAATCTTTCACAGGCAGTTTCACACACACACACACCACACACGCTCCCATTATTGGTCACCAAATCCCTCGTTGACAAATCATGAACACTGCTACCTGTGGAAAGTCTCTCTCACCAGCTCCTAAATTATTATTTCCACATCCCTCCAAACACGAGTACTTAAGCAATTGACATTAACACTTAAGCAATTACTGTTGTGCCAGCATCAACATGACCCTGTGTGCAGTGTGGGTGCATATATGTGCACATTGTGTGCCTTCAAGTCATTTCTGACTTTTGGTGACCCCAAGGCAAACCTATCATGGGTTTCCTTGGCAAGATTTGTTCAGAGCTGGCTTCCCATTGAGATTGCAATTCCCTGAGGTTGAGAGCATGTGACTTGCCCAAAGTCACCCAATAGGCTTCATGGCAGAATGGGAATCAAATCCTGATCTCCATAGTCATAGTCCAATGCTCAAACCATGAGAATAAAGCTGCCCCCTTATTGCTGTGGACTAAACAGGGGAATACATCTGAGAGCCACTTTCTACTGTGGCATCACTGGGACCCTTTGCCCAATCCTTAAGAAACAAGAAAAAGTTCCTGAAAAAGCATGGTTATGAAAATCAGGCACTGCTGATTTATGTATTGAAGGGCTTGGAGTGCGGAGATAATTACTTCTTAAAACGGTTGTATATGAAAAGACACATGTCCTTTCATTTTGAAAGTTTATAGGTTTCACAACTGAAGCCAAGATGCCCTGTGCCACAGCATGGGTCTTGCTTCCTATCTGATTCTGTATGTGATTATTTGAGGTGTGATTATTCTCTGGTCTTGCATGGTTGAAACCCCCCCACCCCACACACACACACTTCTTGGTACTCCGTCTTTGTTTCTCTTCATATTCTAAGTAGAGCTGTTAGCTTTAAATGGTGTTAGCTCTTCTCGCACCAGTAGGCAGACATCTGTAGCTGAATTGATTTACTGACTTGCCCTAAGCCGGGTTCATGCCTTTTCAAAGTCTAGCAGTGTGCCTGGGAGACTCATGACTCAAAACAAGGCTACCGAAGTGGTCTGAGAGCGTCCTTGGTGGTGGTTTCGTTCAGGCTTAGGCCAGAGGATGTGGGAAGTCACTTGTATATTAAGCTTTGCTGGGATGTTTCCCCTATAACATTTTCTGAGCAGCTTGCAAAAATTCCCAATTTCTTTTACAGTGAGTAGCTAGCAAAAGGAATGCTGCAATCTGTGACATCCCCTCAGGGTCTCGGGTTTCTGGAAGGTGCAGCAAGATTTTCTAACTTCAAGGGTTTTAGCAACAGATGCCATTCTCTCTTGCCATTCCGGATGCCATTCCTCAAAATTTCAGCAGAAGTTTTCAGGAGCAGAATCTTTGTGCTGTACAAGGCTAGAAAGGGCATTGCAGGTGCAGTCTGATAACCTGATGTTACTGCTGCTGCTGCTGTGGTCTGGTGATCCCTCTGCAGGAGAGGCTGGAGCCAGTTGACCAGTCGCAGGTCCACTTCTGCCCCCAGTGACAGCAAGGGATCTAAAAGTTCTCACAAGCTGCACCTCTCCTCCTTTCGGGGGACAGGAGTGCAACCCCATCCAGGGCAGGTAACCAACCCAATTCCTAAACCCAAGAACCATCAATCCACACAGCCTACTGTCCCCCATCTTGTCCACTTCAGCCTCCCGGTTCTCATGACGTGGAGCTGGGTATCACCAGAACACTGATGGCACCTTCCCCAAAACTTCCAATGATCTCCAAGCAGGGTTTACTAGCTTGCGGTGGGGAAATCTATGACAACCCTGAGACCCCAGAGGAGCCATGCAGACACCATGCAGTCGCTTTGGCAACAGGGCATAAAATGCACATTTTGCATAATTTTTCATGGTGTTCTGAGGAACATACAAAGAACCTTCTGCAAGCCTTCCTCCTCCAGAGACACCATAGCCCAGCTGGTTTCTACACACACACAGAAAGACAGGCACAGTTTGTACAAATCACATGTGGAACTTAAATATTTTACTGGGACAGCCACTTTAGAAGATCTCTGAAGCTGGATGAGAGCACAGCAGGCCTCCTCAGTCCAATACTCTGTCCTTCAAAGTAGCCAGCCAGATGCCTATGGAGCATTTCTCACAAAACCTTAGCAAAACACCAACCTCCCCACAGCTTCCCCACAGAGCTCACTGCCTCCGATAACAAAGGAAATGTGCAACTATCATGGCCAGGAATCACTGGCAGCCTCCTTTCTCCAATTAACATGAGCCGGTGGCGTCAAATTGCAAGAAAAGAGATCCCACCAAAACATGAGGAAGAACTTCTTTACTGTTGAGAGCTGTTTGAGAGTGGAGACTCTCCTTCATTGGGGGTCTATACAAAGAGGTTGGGTGGGCAACTCTCACAAGTGCTTTAATTCTGGATTCCTGCATGGCAGAAGTGAGTTGGTCCAGGTGGACTTTAGAGATCCCTTCCAACTCTATGAAAATGCTCAGAAATCTTCAGGGGCAACTCCTTCCTACTAAAGCTGCATACTAATGTCAGAATCAGCCCCTGAGATGGTTTGCGGTTTGGTTCTGAATCCCCAGACAAGCAGCCCACTCAAAATCCATATCGCTTTTCCACCTCCATTACAGCATTCATTTTTTAAAAACTGAAAATCCCACTGTAATCTCCAAGCAGGAGCCAAATGTCTCCCTCCATAGGACAAATACATTTGTTTATTGTGCTTTCCTGGGTGGATTCTTTACTTCTCTTTTTAAAAATTATTCTCCGAGGCACAAACTCCTTGAAGAATGCTTTAAAGTTTACATACACAATATTTAAAATGGTGGGAGGTGAAGAAGTCGTGTGGTACCATCAACACTTTTCCTTGTGTATCTTAAACAGCCCCAGGCACCTGAAAAGTTTGATGGAGTTCATGGAGGCTCATGACAGAAATATCTCAAATGTGCTGCTGGCTTCCTTAAGGTCTCTTTATTTTATCTGAAAATCAGAGAAGACCCCTTGCAGACAAGGACCGCATTGAAATCTCAGCTGTCACAACACAAACACTACCCCTTTCTCCACTAAACAGCCTGAATTCGATGGAGGGGGGAGGAAGAAAGAAAGACATAGTCTCATTAACTTGTGGGTGCCAACTGCCATGCAAAGGCCAGCCTCTGTTTAGGGACAGCGTATCATTCCACCGCTTGGCTTATCAGAGATTCCAGAAACCTGGTGCATCCAGACTTACACCACAGCCCAGAGTCATGTGTGGTAGTGGGAGAAACAGCTTGTTCAAAGAGGCCAGAGCTCCTCTGTCACCTGCTCAGAGGCAGCCCCCTGCCCCACTCTGCTTATAAAGTGCACCCATGGACTTATAAGGGGAGAGTCACTTCTGGGGACGGCTGGGCAGGTGCTCCGAGTCCAGTTCACTCACTACATGCCCATTTTAATTTGAATGCTCCACGTCCTCAGCAGCTAAGTCCAGAAGAACAAGGAAGGGAAGCAAGGCCTACTGCCAAAGTGACCAAGCTGGTCGACTGAACACCGAGGACTTTTGCACAGAGTTCAGAGCACAACCCAGCAACTAATCAGTAACAGATCAGCCGCTTGGAGGTTCAGTGGAAAAAGTGCCCAACCTGTGAGGGAGTAAAAAGGCCGCCAAGACAGAGGAGCCTAAAATGGCAGCTCCCACCAAACACAGCTGTCTGTAGTTGAGTGCACAGCAATGCTCAAGGCAACATGAGGAGGCCAGAGGAGCTGGCAGGTGACCCTCCTCTCCTGGGCCCATCTCTGCTCTGCTCCCCTCAGCACATTGCAAAGGGGATCCTCCCAAAAGGCACGGAGGGAGAAAGAGCGGCCAAGGAAGGGGGTCTCCACCTGCAGAAAGATCCCAGACAGCAAGAGAGATGGCGCAAACCAGAAAAGACACAGAGTCAGATAACCTGACTTTCCAAGGGGGAGAATGAGAAAGGGATGGGTGAGAGAGTAGAGACCCCTCAAGACCCCTGCCGTCTCCTGACCCCACCTGAGACCACAGAAGAAAGCAGGCCCACCCCACAGCAGCATCGGGGAGGATTGCCTCCAGACAACAAGGGGGCCCCACAGACATTTAAGTGGTGGTGGCAGCTGTGGGAAAGCCTCAAGAGAGCAGGGTGGGGGATCTCTGGGGAGTACTCTAACATAGCCCCATGGAGACTGAGCTTGCTCAGTGGCTACAGAACACAGATTTGACTGAGGCAGAGGGACAGCCGAAGGAAAAACCTGGCATATGAGGAGGGAGAGAACTGAAGGATATATCCTCAGAGGGGGAATCCAGATAGCGCTTTGCAGCAGATTCCACTCCCATGGCATCTCAGCCAGAAAGCCATGTCCAGTCCACTCATAAAGGCCAGGGCACTATCAGCCACGTATCAGAACTCGAGAACCTGGCAGCAAAGATGCATTTTAAAAATGAAATCATAATTTGACAGAGAAAAGAGAAAACATTCAATCATTACAAAAATGTCTCAGTCCATTCCTAACATTGCTGTGTGTTCACAAGCAATGTGCTTCTCAAAAACAAATGACTAGAAGATGGAAGGGGGCTAAGAAGAAGTTGTCAGAATGACATTTTCCTATGAGAGTCTGTGCCCTGACAGAAAAACCTCACACTAGACTCTAAAGTCGAACCACAAGCACACTTGCTGAACTTCACCAACTTTATTTCTGAGGCATCCCCACTGGCCTATGTAACAGAGGCATTTTTACCTGCACAAACCTCAGAATTACATGAGCCACCAGGGTTTAACCAGCACTAAGCCACACTAAGAATTGGTCCCCCAGTCACCGTTAGCCTCTCTCCCTGGTTTGTAAGCACAAAACCAGAAGCCCTTGCTCTGTCTCTGCTGCCAGCAAGACCAGCTCTTCTTCCGCCCCACAAGCCTGATGTGCAAAGCCCCAGGGAAGCACCTGTCCTGCAGAGAAGGCACCAAGAAAGAGGCAGCTGGGAGGAAGCAGACGTCCTTCTCCCCAGTGGCTATCCTCCTCCTCTTCTTCTTCTCCTCCTTCCTCCTCCTCCAGGCTGCCTTTTATTGCTGGGACTTACATGAAGCAGCCCTTCATGGCCAGCACCCTATCTGGAAGGGAAGTCCTGCCAATGAACTATTTTGTCTAAATCCTTTAAAAAAGATCTGCTTAAACAACCTTATCTCAACAGCATTTGGCACCCTTCACCTAAGAGAGTTTGTTTTTTAAAAAGGAAAACCCAAAAACAACAATAGCTCTCTTGAATGGGGTTGGATGAAGGATGTGTCTGCAGCCCCAGACTGATGGTGCAAGCGCATGCTATTCAAAGCCCACAAACGGCAAGCGGGCGGGCGGGCGGACGAGGGGCCTCGGCCCCTGCCCCATGAGCAGTCAGAGCGCTGATGTTATCTCCATAGCCAAAAGCACTTAAGGATATTATGCTGCGGGGCAGCCCAGCCCTTCCTTGCTGTACAATGGGCAGCTTTGTGCTGAGAATGGGAGTAAACCTATAATGCAAGACACAAAAAATGGAAAAAGAGGCGCCAGTGCTTCACACATGGAGTACCTTTGTTATCCACTGCTCCACAGAACAACTCTTAAGACAAGGACTGGCATGGCTAAGGTGTGCCAGCCAAAGATGTCCTGGCACATGTTCCTCAAGTGGCTGAACACTACTGATCCCTAGAACTCAGCACTTGCTCTGATCAGCCCAAAGCAACCCAAGGAACAAGGAGCTTTAGCCTTGCTTCCAACCCATGCATGACATTTGCCCACAACATTTGGGGGGCTGGGATGGTAAGGGGGGAAGGGGGCATTGAGATGCAGCCTTCAATTTGCATGTATGTTTCATACAGTGGTTACACTGGTGACTTCTTCAAAGAATTAGCTGGGTAGCTGTTTGGCATTACCTTTGTCTGCCTTAAGAATACAGGCAAGTTCAGCCTTCCTGTCGAAGCGCATGGGAGACTCCTCCAATATTCCAGTTCATCAGAGAGGGTGATAGCCACACATCCCAACATTGACCAACAAAGCACTCCCCAACCCACACAAAACACAGAAAAATAAGCAGACATGCTCTCCTTCCTTGGAGGTCTTTAAACAGAGGCTGGATGGCCATCAGTTGGGGATGCTTTGATTGTGAGTTCCTGCATGGCAGAAGGGGATTGGACTGGATCAGGGCCCTTGGGGTCTCTTCCAATTCTACAAGTATATGATTTTATGTCTGATCACCTCTGGCCCACATGCCCTGCTGTGAGAGCAAATGCTGGGCCAGTACAGACAAGCTGCAAAGAGACTTGACAAACGACAGCACCACAAAAGCAGAGGGGCAAATGTGACTCCACAGGAGTGCTTCCCAAATGTCACCATCACTGTGAGCCATCTTCCAATCACTGCCCTGTAAGGAAGTTCAATGAGACCCCAAAGAGGGCAATGAGGAGATCCAGGAGAGCAGGGGTTCTGCCAGGGGTGCCTGATGTGACAAAGGTCACAAGGTATCTCATCCCAGTGGTCCCAGTCCAAGTGGCTGCAGAAGAGCCATAGCAGGTGGAATTCCCAGGCATACTTTTGCCAGAGGCGGATGCCACTTTGCCCTTGGGCACTCTGCCAGCAAGCAGTATGAGTCACCAAGCCGTGCCACCTCCGTGAGTCACACATGCAGCAACTTTCTTAATGGAAAGCTCAGCGCAGACTTCCGTAACCATCCAAGCAGATTGCCCCATCACCATCACAGGCAACCAGGTGCCAACAGAGGCCAGGCGGAAACCAGCAAACCTATCACATCCTCCCCAATGGCTACAACGTAAACTGAATCGATGAACCCAGATTTGGGAGAAAGAAACTGAGAGGTTGTTTAATTAATTAATTTAATTATTTGGTTTTTCCCACCTAAATCTTGCTATCTTTGCGCTCTATGTTTTGAATGGCTGGAATTATTTCAATGTAAGACACTGAAAAATCTTACAATATGGGGCAAGGGCAGAAATTCTGTAAATGAATACATTCTCAGTATTCTAGTCCTCATGGGTCACTGGTGGGATGCAACAACAACCCAGCGTTACAGTGTGTGTATGTCTGTACACACATGCATACATTTTGGGGAATGACCACCTGAGGCCCACAAGGCATTTCTAACAGAGAATCTAGTCGGTCTCCCCATCCTGCTCCTAAAAGCCGAAATATTCCACTACTGAAATAATGTTTGTTTGTTTTTTGTTTTTTTAAGAAGACTTTTTAACTAGTGCTGGCTTAATCCAAAGAAGACCATCAGCAGAAAACAGAAAGGACTGTGTACATGTGTCAAAAACTACCCTGCCCCATTGGCTCTCAACATCTTTGGGGCAGAGCCTACCCTTAGTCCCATTCTTCAGGCGGGGCACTGAGACTGTCTGTCAGACAAATCCAGAGCCAACCCATTACTGACAACTGATTTACATACATACTGAGCCATTAAGACACAGAGGCAGTGAACATAGTCTTGTATTTCATTGTGCCTGAGCTACAAAACGTATAAGAAGCACTCAACTCCAGGTGCAAAATATCAGGACAGCTAGGAAATTTACACAAACTTGGAAATATAGGTCATGCTGAAAAACTATGAAAAGCCCTTAATCCCACCCACAATCCTCATGGAAACAATGAGCTAAAAACCAGAGATCATCCCTTCCCAGACCTCTGAGAAACAAGCACACCAAGTTAAAACACAGGGATGCAGAACAGCCACTTGTCTGTTCTCCCAGCCTTCTCTTCCCATAAACAGAACGACTCCCAGCCTTTGCAAATGTATCTGGAAGAATACAACTTTGCCCAAAAACTGCACCTGAGTCTTCCTCACAAGACCTTGAGCAGCTCACTCAAGTTATTATTTGCCTTCTCCACACCCTTTGGAGGATGCAATGGTGCCAGCAGGAGACACAGGGATGAGGTGACAAGTGGCAGGGCAAGACAGATGCTACACAGGGAAGATAAAAGCAGCACTCGGTCAAGGAAAATACTGTACCCCACGCACACCTTGCAATGTCTGTTAAGAGCAAAGTCCATTCTGTGAGGGGCACAGGACAGCTTGCACGCTGGATGCAATTCATATCCCATGCACAGGTCCACATGGCTCCTGCAACCACGGCCCACAGAAGCCAACTCTGGAGCTTTATGTACTTCCTCAGAAAGCTTTCTGGATCAACAGTCTCAAAATCTGAGGTCAAAAGAAATCACAGGGAAATGTGCTGAGAATCCACACAGAACTCCGGGCCAGAGGTCAAAACAGGGGTGAGGAGGGAAACTGGGGGAAGCGAATGCCTCCTTCTAAGGCTGCTTTTGTCAACCCCTCCTCCCCAGGTTGCTTTTTATGGGGGGGGGGGGAAGCTTGGGAGTGGGTGGCTCAACTTCCTCTCCTGGAAGCCTCTAGGAGTGCAGATTCCACTTTTAAATAGATATGAGTATTTTTTTGTGATGGGTATTTTCAACTACCCAGTTTCCAAAATCAGATGTGAATTTCTGGCTAGTTGTAGCATTGGGGGCAACTTCATGTTGGTTTAGTCTGGTGTATTTTGGCATTTTTACATAGAATCTTAGGGACAGAAACACACGTCCCCACCAGCACCCCACTGAAGAACCAGCTGGACAAACCCATGTGGCAGGAAATCTTGAGCTGAGGATGCTCTGATGCTGCCGCCCTCTGATGAGAAATTTGTTTATGGGGTCTCAGTAAAGTCCTCTTCAACACCAAGTTAACTGCAAAAGCACAACTGAAAAGCCCTTTACTAACAGAGCAAGCAATCAAACCCACCCACCCTAAAGTGCCAGCAGCCCAAGAGTGAGCCATATGTGACCCAAGTGGGCTCTTACTGGAAAGGCAGGTTAGAAATAAATATTATTATGATTATGCCATCTGGAGCAGATGACAAGGCCTCCAATCCACCTAAGCTTTACACAGAGAACAGAGACTCATGCTGGAAGAAAACACCTAGAGCCATCCAGTTCAGTTGCCACTGCAGCAAAACACAGAAAGGGAGAGGGCTCTGATGGTCCCATTCAGACTTCTGTTTTTCCCTTGTAAGAACATCCAATTTTAGTGGCAACCATGAATATGTGTGTGTGGAAGGAAGGAAGGAAGGAAGGAAGGAAGGAAGGGTAGGAATGGGGAAGGAATTTGTCAGTAGGTGGGGGAAGGCAAACCTCCCTTTCAGAGACGTGTCCAGGAGGAGTGGGAAGAGGAGGGGGGGGGGGACAGATACCTGCTCTTCACCCTCTGCTTGGGGGGCAGTGGCATCTCTCTGAACTAGGCAATACTCAGCTCCCAGCACAGAAGGACGGCTGCTTTGCCTCCTCTCAGAGCCTCTGCTGCACACCTTGTCTCCTTTGTTCCATCAATCCTGGCCTCCTAACTGCTCCCTACCACACTTGCTGGCCCAGAAAGCTCTGCCAATGTCTCTGCTTAAGCCCCCCAGGTCCCTCTGGCTCACCCCACCCTGGCCAAAGGCACTAAGAGCATAGGCTTTCCCCACAACTGGAGGTGGCTCTCCGTCAGTCAGACTCTCACAAGGGCTGCCAGAAAGAAGCAAACCGTCCTGAGGGAAAGTGCTAATATCCAGATGATCTCTGGAGGTTCCAGAGCAACTGCCCAGCTGGGGGGGGGGGGGGGGAGAGAACTAAAGATGAACAAACAGTCCCCCTCCAAGTGCCACTCCATAAGAGGCGGCAATGCTAAGCTCCTGCTTTGCCGGACACACAGCCAAAAGCCTCAGACATTTGAGCATGGGACTATGACTCAGGGTTCAAATCCCCACTCAGCCATGGCAACCCACTGGGTGACCTTGGGCAAGTCATACTCTCTCAGCCTCAGAGGAAGGCAAGGCAACCCCCTCCCAACAAATCCTGATAAGAAAACCCCGCGACAGATTCACCTTTTGGTTATCTTAAGTCCGAAATGACTTGAAAGCACACAGCAACAAACAAGTGAGGAACAGAGACTGCTGCAGATTCTTCAGGCATCCCAGCTTTGCCCGCCCTCATTTCAGTGCCCCAGCCATCTGCACCAGCTCACCCCATGGAGATCAGCAGCAGTGCCAGGTGGGTCACCCCCCCCCCTTGACCTTCCCTCCTGGTCCTCTTCCATGGCTCTCCCTGGCCTGGCCTGGCCCTGGGGAGGGACAAGCCCCTGAAGGAATTCCTCCCCAGGCGGAATGGCTCAGCTGCTGAACCACTGCAAACAAAGCCTCACACTTTACTCCACTAACAAAGTGAGGACAATCATCATGACATCATGACTTCATGAATACCTGGAAATTTTACAAGTATACCAGTGGTCCCTTCACAAAGCTCTCCTCTCAATGGCCTTTTATCACTTCCCATCTTGAGTTTTCTGGTTATAATGTAGGCTTTTGTTTCAGCCTTTCAGCCTAAGGAAGACCATTGTATCTAGCAACTACCCAACTAAAACTGTATTTACATTTGCAGAAAGTGCATTCTTTCTATAATTATACATTTTGTGGGTTGTGCCCAATGCACAGCACATTCAACTCAGAAAGCTAAGTTTCATGTCAAAGATGGCAGCAATCACAGCCGCGTTCATGGGACTGCTAACAACAACAGCTACCTCCGTGGCCCACACAGCTTAATGCGAGGCCAATGGAGTGACATACCATTAAAAGCCAGAGCCACTGGGTTTTGCAGGACCACGTTCTGTGTTAAGACAGTCAGGCCACAAGTCTTTCTACTTGAGGATGGCACTACTCACATGGCGAACAAATGTGTTGTGTGACCCGACAGC
This sequence comes from Urosaurus nigricauda, assembly GCA_034509955.1. Lineage (NCBI taxonomy): Eukaryota > Metazoa > Chordata > Lepidosauria > Squamata > Phrynosomatidae > Urosaurus > Urosaurus nigricauda. Next base: position 279,062,200 of record JAOEGL010000003.1, read on the forward strand.
CTACCAGCTAAAGGGCTGGCTGATCACTGTCTCAATGGACCCTGGAGGCCTGAAGGTTTGTGACCTTCTCCACAAACACCATTGTATCTACTGGACTCCCACATGGCTCTGCAAACCCGACACCAAGCCACAGCTGTATCCTCTCCACCGGGCCTGCTGGGCTCCTCCTTTGGCAGGCCCTGTGCTGCCTGGCCGAACCTCTCCACTCAAAGGCAGTTTCCACCAGAAGCCGCCAGAGCAATGGCGCACTAAGGCACCTGCGACTCTGCAGCTAGGACTTCCTTGTCCTCCGCTGGTGCATTGCTCCTGGGCAGGCTCAACTCCAGGCCACGCAACACTCTGCATTGAAGAGCCAAGGAGATGAGTCAAAGACATCCGTAACATAGGCAATAATTCAGCCTCTACTCGAAGGCCGCCCATGTTTTAAAACCTGGAAGAGAAAAATAGTTCCTGGAGAGCCCAAGGGAACACCCAGGTGCAGCCTGCCCTCCTTCTCCACAGTCTCCTCTCCCTCCCTGACAGCCTTCCCTTTAACTTCTGCAGAGAGTGAAACCTCCAGAGGGTCTGGCAAGGAGACACCGCCGCTTCCAGACAAGCCTGCTGGACGACTGCCCAGCCCTGGGCCCCAACAAGCATTTCAAGTTGTTGCTCAGTGTACTTTACCCTCAAGCACATCCTTGATAAAGAGAAGTGTTATGTGCAGGTGGAGGAAGAGGGAGCAGGGCCTCCCTGTGGAACGCCTCTCTGAGAGACAGGATTCAAAAAGGATGCTGAGAAGGTGGAGTATGTTGAGGAGGACGCCCAAATGGTGAAGAGTCTGGAAACCATGAAGCCCTTTGAGGAAAGACTTAGGGAACTAGGTATGTTTAGCCTGGAGAAGAGAAGGTTCAGAGGTGATAGCCCTGTTTAAGTCTTCCATTGAGGATGGAATAAGCTTGTTTTCTGCTGCTCCAGAGAATAAGACCCAGAGTAATGGAAACTAGCTACAGGAAAAGAGATTCCAGCTCAATGTTAGGATTGCACTGATGGTCTCTTTCTTTGGAGGTTGAATAACTGTCCAGAGGAGGGCAAACAAAATGGTGGAAGATCTGCAAGCCTTATGAGGAGAGACTTAGGGAGATGGGTATGTTTAGCCTGGAGAAGAGAAGGTTAAGAGGTGATATAATGATAGCCCTGTTTAAGTATTTGAAGGGATGTCATATTGAGGAGGAAGTAAGCTGCTCCAGAGAATAGGGCAATGGATGCAAGCTCCAGGAAAAGAGATTCCACCTCAACATTAGGAGGAACTTCCTGAGAGTAAGGGCTGTTTGACAGTGGAAGACACTTCCTCAATGGAGATTGTGGTGGGGTCTCCTTCCTTGGAGGTCTTTAAGCAGAGGCTGGATAAGGGCCATCTGTCACAAGAAGGGCTTCTTCTGTGGCAGAAGGGGCTGCACTGGGTGGCCCTGAGAAGCCTCTTCCATCTCTCTGATTCTGAGTCTAAGGACCAGAGCTGGAACTTGGGAGGCCTCCTGCTTGCCAGGCTGTGCCCAGCGGCTGAGAAGGAGCCTTGGTCCCATGAACCAACAGCCACAGAAGATCTGAGCTGGTGGCCCCCGTGGTCCAGGGAAGAGGACACAACAGAGCGAGGGATGCCAGTTACAGGGAAAGAGATTCCTCCCAAACACTGGGAAGAACTTATACATCTGGAAGCCATGAAGCCCTATGAGGAACAACTTAGGGAACTGGGGATACTTCCTCAGAGGGTGGTGGAGTCTCCTTCCTTGGAGGCTGTCTTTAAGCAGAGGCTGGATAAGGGCCCATATCTGTCAATGGGGATGCTTTGATGGGGAGTTCCTGCATGGCAGAAGAAGAATGGGGTTGGACTGGACCAGGGCCCTTTTGGGGGTCTCTTGTTCCAACCCCAGAATCCTACTCGGAGATTGCGGAGGATCCTCCTTCCTTCCTTCCTTCCTTCCTCGGAGGCCGCCTTTAGGCCGAGGCCGGGTGGCCATATGCTCCGACGGAGAGGAGTCCCTGCGCGGCAGGAGGAGGAGGAGGAGGAGGAGGAGGAGGAGGGGCTGGGGCCAGGGCCGTTGGGGCTCCGGAGGAAGCTGCCCTGAGGAGGGAGGCTGAGAGAGTGTGACTCCGAGGGCGGCCGCCACGTGTTCCTCCTCGGCCTCCCCCTGCCGCCCTGTTCTGCGGTCCCAGGGCTCCTCACCTGGCGCTCGGGGCTCCGGGACTGCCTTCCTTCCTGATTCCTGGCCGCCGTTCGTTCGTTCGTTCGTTCGTTCGTTGGTTGCCTGGCCAACCGCCGGCCCCCGCCGCTGCCCCCGCCCTTCACCGCCGGCGCCAGGAAGTGACGTCACGCCCCGCGCCTCACACAGGGAGGGTGCGTGCCTGGCCCCGCCTCTGCGCGCGCCAAGGGTGGGCGTGGCCAGGAGAGTGACGCGGCCGCGCGCGCTCAGGCCCCGCCCCTCCCTCCCTCCCTCCCTCCTTCAGCCTGACAGGAATATTTTTTAGCCCCCAAAGTGTCCTTCATCCTTCTCCATAATAGGAACCCCTTTAGATAGATAAGGCCACGGTGGCCCCTCCCCTTCGAGAAAACGCCTCTCCTTGCAGGGCCCCTTTGTCCCCTGGAGCATCCACACTGGACAAATAACACGGATTGGCTCCGCTTTAACTGTTTTTCTGGCTCAAGGCTATGGAATTCTGGGAGTTGGAGTCTGTTGCGGGGTCTGGGCCCCACAACAGACTCCAACCCCCAGAATTCCACAGCCTTGAGCCAGAAAGAGTTAAAGTGGCTTCCCCTGTCTCGTCCTCTGCTCCCTTCATTCCGACAGAAATCCCTGATTTGCCATGGGGAGGACAGACGCTTCCATGGAGGACGGAGGACTGTTCTGAGGCCACTTTTATGGCCCTCTTCGCAGGGAGGAAGGCTTGTTTGATGCATTCATCTGCATGGCAACAGAAGAAGGGCCTGGACTGGGTGGCCTTTAAGGGCCCAAAGGTTGAACATGAGTCAGCAGTGTGATGCAGCAGCTAAAAAGGCCAATGCGATTCTTGGCTGCATCAATAGAAGTCTAGCGTCTAGATCAAAAGAAGTAATAGTGCCGCTCTATTCTGCTTTGGTCAGGCCCCACCTGGAATAACACTGTGTCCAGTTCTGGGCACCACAATTCAAAAAAGATGTGGAGAAACTGGAACTGTTCAAAGGAGGGCTACTAAAATGGTGGAGGGCCTGGAAACCATGAAGCCCTATGAGGAACGCCTTGGGGAGATGCTGGGGATGTTTAGCCTGGAGAAGAGAAGGTTAAGAGGAGATATGAGAGCCCTGTTCAAATATTTGAAGGGATGTCATATTGAGGAGGGAGCAAGCTTGTTTTCTGCTGCTCCAGAGAACAGGACCCAATGGAGCAATGGATGGAAACTGCAGGAAAAAAAGAGATTCGAGCTCAACATTGGAGGTTTTTAAGGAGAGGCTGGGTGGCCATCTGTCCCAGGGAATGCTTTGTGAGTTCCTGCATGGCAGAATGGGGTTGGACTGGATCAGGGCCCTTGTGGTTGTGGTCTCTTCCAATTCTAGGCTTCTAGAATTCTTCTAGATTCTTCCCCCCCCCCCCCCAATATGTTGCAGGGGTCCAGGTTGAGAGATGCTGCTAAAATGTATTCCTCCGCTGCGTCCCCTCTCCCCCCAATTCCTTTCCTCTCAAGGTAAGGGCACCCCCTGGGCCCTGCTATGATCCTGCCCCCTCCTCTTGCCAGGGCAGCTCTAGCCCCCCAAGATGGGAAGGGGACCCTTCTGCGGCCTGCAAGCTCCCTATCTGGGCCATGGCCCTGACCTCCATCCGCCCAGCCCTGACCCCAGGGCCATTGGCCCAGGCCCACTCCCTGCCTTGCACAGCCCTGGCAAAGGCAGAGGGCTGGCTGGGGGTCACGTTGTCTCTCTGGAAGTGACAATCTGGCTCCCAGGCCCCTCTCTTATCGGAAGGGAAGCCAGGGAGCAACCAAGATCGGGACAAACGGGCGGCAGCCGGCAGGCGGGTGCCTCCTCAGCCCCTCTCCCCGCCGGCTGCCATTGTCCTGCTGGGCCCCGCGCAGGATCCGTGCCCAAGCCAGGCCACTGCTGACCGGCACGTGCCTTTGAGCAGAGAGTGGGGAGGAAGAAAGGTTGGGGGGCCTGGGGGACCGCTCCCTTGGCTCTCCCTCTGCCCCATTGTCCTGCGGGTGGGTCCTGCCTGCAGACACAATGGCCTGAGGTGGGCGAAGGCCACTGGCAGGATGACCAGCTGGCTTTGGGGGCCTTGGACCTCAGCTACGGCCGGCTCGGAGCAGAGCTGATAAGGTCCCATCGGAGAGAGGGAGACGGGGCTGCGCTTGCAAAGGGAGATCCTATCTGCCCTTTCGGGAAGAAAAGATGCAGAGGTGGTGGGAGCCCTCTAACTGCTGCGCCAGCAAAGCCCCCCGTCCCCCATTTGCAGGACTGGCAACAGGACAGACCAAGAGGGCCCAGCTTGGCATCTCCAGCAAAATGGGCAGAGACCGACAAGGGAGAGTGACCCACAAGTGCATGCGTGCATTCATTCAAACAGGATCAAGGCAACTCGCAGTGTGGGTGGAAACAAAACACAAGTACTAAGGTTTAAAAACAAAATGGGCAAGCTTATTAAAATTATTTTTAAAACAATCTATTAAAAATCCTTCTGCACAAGTCCAGAGAGAGGTGAGAGGGGTCCACGTGAGCCTCCAGCAGTGGCAGGGAGTTGCACAGTCTGAGAACAGCCACTGAAAAGGCCCCGTCTCCCTGGCCCTCGCTGTGTATCCCTGTGACGGTGGCAGGAGGGAGGGAAAGCCCTTCTTCCCTGAAGATCTTGGGACACACTGGGGTCACAGAAAGAGGCAGCCTGAGTCCAAACAGTACGAGACTTTCTAGGTCCAAACCAGGCCTTTCAATTGTACCCAGAAACTGACCAGCAGCCAGTGAAGTGGTTGCAACAAGCTCCCTGCAATACATTCCTTATCGCCAACGGCCGCAGCATTTCTGTCCAGTCCATTCCCTGACTTGCCTTCTGACCAGAAGCACCACTGCCTTGTCTGGTTGAAGCCACAGTTTGCTGGCCCTCATCCAGTTCACTGCAGAGCAAGGCCTCTGAAGAGGGGCCCAAACGCACCTGGGGACAATGGTGGCAACGACGATGGGTTTCTTTGACCAGCTAACACCGGAGACTCTGGCCACACTCCTGCTAATGGCCAGCAGGCGCCTCAGATCCCCTGCAGAACCAGTTCATCCACATTCAGGGCAGGTCTGCAGAAGAGGAGTTATGTACACAGCTTCCAGTTATTGATCCAGACAAGATCTCCAGATGCACCAAACCAGACTGACAAACCAGAAACAATGTTTCCATCCTGGACCCGTTTCAGTCTGGTTTCCGCCCACGGCACTCTACAGAAACAGCCCTCACCAAAATCTCAACTGATCTCTTGCAGGCCAAGGCAAATGGCCTCTACTCTATTCTCATTCTTCTAGATCTGTCTGCGGCCTTTGACACCGTGGGCCACTGTCTCTTGCTTGACTTACTTTCTGACCTCGGGTTCTCCGACTCTGTTCTCAACTGGTTCAAATCTTACTTGTCAGACAGATCTTTTGCCGTGGTCACAGGTGGTCAGACTTCCTCCTCTGTCCCCTTATCTGTTGGAGTTCCTCAGGGCTCTGTCTTAGGTCCCCTTCTGTTCTCTCTTTACACACTGTCCCTTGGTAAACTCATCAGTTCTTTTGGCTTCTCCTATCATCTGTATGCCGATGACACTCAGCTGTATCTTTCAACCCCTGACCTTTCGCCGGGGCTCGAACAGCAAGTCTCCTCTTGTCTGGCTGCCATCTCTCAGTGGATGCGGCATCGGCGCTTGAAGCTCAACATGTCTAAGACAGAGCTTCTCATCTTCCCACCTAAGCCCACCCTTCAATACTCCTTTTCTGTTTCTGTTGACGGCATTTCTATTCAGCCGGTTCAGCAAGCCCGCAGTCTTGGCTTCATTTTTGATTCCTCGCTGTCATTTACTCCCCAGATTCAGGCCACCGCCAAGACCTGTAGATTCTTTCTTTACAACATTGCTAAAATCCGTCCTTTCCTCTCAGCCTCCACCGCCAAGACTCTGGTCCATGCCCTAGTGGTATCACGACTAGATTATTGTAACCTCCTTCTGACAGGGCTTCCTCTCTCTCATCTCCATCCTTTAATCTCTGTCCAGAACTCAGCTGCCCGTATTATCACATCTGCTCGCCGCTTTGACCATGTTTCTCCTCTTTTATCCTCCCTTCACTGGCTCCCCTTCCCCTTCCGCATCCAGTACAAGCTTTTGCTGTTGACTTTCAAAGCCCTCCACGGACTGGCCTCTCCTTACTTGTCTGAACTTCTTTCTCCTCACACTCCTTCTCGTACCCTCCGTTCTGGTAGTCTAGGTCTCCTGTCCCAGCCGAGGATTTCCACTGCCCCATCCCGGATTCGTCCCTTCTCACTTGCTGCCCCTCACTCCTGGAACCTTCTTCCCCCACATGCACGCCTCATCACTTCCCTAACCAGGTTCAAAACTGAGTTAAAGACTATATTATTTAGGGAAGCTTTCCCAGGACTGTGCCATCCGCCCCAGGATGCCTCCTTTTAACTTTGTATTAAGAAGCCATGCCCTGCCTCCTGTCCATCTGCCTTGGTCCTGGCCCCAGAGGGAGAGAAGAACCACTGGACCTCACCCCCTTTCCCATCACCTTCCCCTCTTCCTTTTGTGTTGTCTCTTTTAGACTGTAAGCCTGAGGGCAGGGATCCGTCTAATTTATGATTGTATGTACAGCACTGTGTAAATTTACAGCGCTATATAAATAAAGGTTAATAATAATAATAATAATAATAATAGTTCTTCAAAATCTACTATTAAGGTAGCCATTTAAAGGCTTTTCATGTCTCTTGCCCATGGCAATCCAGAGGGGGCAAGGGGGTATCCAGCTAAAGCCCTACCCTGATGTCTGGCCGGGCCTCTTTCAGTCCACCCCACCCCACGAGCAGAAGATCCACCAGAATTGGGACTACCCTATCAACCCCAAACCCACCCATCCTCATGCCCTGAAAGCCAGGCCATTGTGGGCACCAGTCCAGCTTTACCTTGCAAGGGGTGGGTGACTCAAAGGAAGCCCTTGGCTGTATGCTGCTCCTGCCTTAATCATCACAATAGGAAAAGCCAATTCAGGCTGACAGCTTGCTTTCTGTGGGTCTCTTGCCTGCCCCATTGCCCCTTGGACTGGACTACTGGACAAGCCCTTCTGGACAAGCCCTTGACCTTGTGACCACATCAACCCGGCCTGGCCTACTCACAGGAGGGTGGAGGCATATTTGAGAGAGGGAGCACTTGCGGCAGACTATCCCTGCCCCACTACCTTCCCATTGCCCAACTGGGCAACTGCAGAGCAGGGGCACGCAGACCGTCCTTGGACCTGCCCTGTGACGGAAATGCCTTCTTCACAAAGCAACCTAGGAAAACAGACCTGTTTCTGTGGAAAGGAACAAACTGGCAGGAACCTGGTACCAGAAGCAGGAATATTCTGAAACTGGTGGGAGAAGACTCCAGCACCCCCCCCCCCAAAAAAGGGCACCTGGCCCAGATCTTGCCGTGGCCACAGTGGTGCAAAGCTGTTACAAAGCGAAATTAAAAGAAGTCAAAGGTTGCCATGCTGATAAAACCAAATTCAGAGTTGAGTCATGCTTTTTAGAACTGCCCCAAACAGGTGAGCTCTTCTCCTTATTTCTCATCATGCTAGCTTAAAAGAGGAGAACCAGAAAAACTTCAACATCTAAGACAAGGAAAGAGATGTGGGTGGGATTGTTGAGTTGCAGTTTCCTAGAGGCTCCTCTCCCAAGGCTCAAATTGGGTGACCTGCTTCTGCCAGAAAGTCAGAGGTTTTAGCCATAATAGCTTTATGAGGGTTAAGGATATGATTGCCATCTTCAGGCACTTTCTTTTGTTTCGAGCCCCTCCAAGTACCTGATGGCAAGCAGATATTTCTCCATAAAAGCTGTGGCCACATTGTGCCTGCTCTCCTTTAAGGAGCCACAGGATTCGCGTTGTTTTTGTTGCAACAAAACAGCTATTAATCAGGTGAGTCCACAAGAGAAGGCTCTGGAGGTTACTCACCAAATGTTCATCTGTCAAACCTGACCTCCTGGGGAGCTCTGTGAACATCCAGCACAGCTGTGTTTCTCCACACCAAAGGCCACCAAAATCCAGGTTTCTGCAGCTATCTTGGGGAGGTCAACCCCTAGCTCTAAATGACCTTTTCCAGGCCCCTTCAAACTCAACAGATCCAGAGGCCAACTTGTGGGATTGTCCACTTACAATTTGGTCTGTGGGCCCCTCCTCGTAGCTGGCCAAAGAGGGAACTGTAGGGACCCACTATGAAGCCGTCCTGCCCCCCAAACCCCTCCCCTTGTCTTAAAGGTGCCCCTGTTCCTGGCAGCAAGGAGGAAAGGTTGTTAAAGAACCCACAGCCAATCTCCTCAAGGCAAGTCTAGAGAAACAGGGACAACCACAGAGGGACACCAGCCTCTGGCACTTTGGCTTATTTGCTGGCAATTTATATTCTCCCAGTTGTACACGTCTGGTGAAAAAGAGGCACAACTACAGGTTGTTCCCAGTTGCTGAGATCTGTGGTTGTGGAACCTTGTTTTCCCAGTGTGTGGTGGTTACACAAGGGGAAATGCTCAAAGCCTCAAAGGGGAAATTCAAGGGGTTTCCAGTTTTCATGTCAGTTGCTCCAGAGGGAGCAACTTGGGGTTAGCAGAGCTTGAGAGGAAAGGCGGGAGGCCCAATCCTGAGCAGCCCCCTCCTCCCAGAAGACTGATGGCTCTGGGAGCTCCAAAGGAGGGTCTTTGTCTCCCAGCGCTTAGGATGTATGAGGGGTGACTTTTCCAAAGTCACAGAGTCCTTTCAACCACAGATTCCCTCCTGGCACAAGCAGGCCTATTTAGGGAGCCTGAATCCGGGGCGCCCTCACGCGGCAGAGAGGGGAAAGGCTTGCCACCCTTTCTGCCTGGACCAACTTGTTGGGGGGGGGGGGGAGAGGGGCTTCTGTCCCCTCAGCTGGTGAGGTTGAATCTGCCCCCTTCTGAAGGAGAGGATCCTGCAGGAACTGCTGGAGGTGCTTCCTGTGGGGCTAAGGGGGAATGTGACAGGAAACAGAATCCGCCCCCTCCCCAAATGTTTCACAAGCCGCCCCCCTCCCCAAGGCCTCCCCCCCCCCCACTCTTTCCCAGGAGAAAGTAAAAGGGTGAGTGGGCAAGTGGGAGAAGACATTGCTGCTGCCAACAAAGAGACCATCACTCACACCAGCATGCAAAAGGGTTTGAACTGTCCTCCTGCCTGTCCCCTGCAGTGGACACAAAACAAGGGCAGGGGCTAAAGGGGATTGGGGAGTGTGGCCTGGCACAAAGCCTTTGCCAAGGAAAACAGAGCAGGAGAAGGCTAAATGTCACCTGCACCAGATAAGAGAAAAGATGGCAAAAGGAAATACGAAAAACTTTTATTCCTCCAAGGGAGTAGAGGGGGTTCTTGTGCTGCACAGCAGCTTTCTTTGGATCAGGGCCTGAAACACAAGCCAAAGGGGACACCGAGCCCCGGCCCTCATATGCCTGGGCCCTGAGCCAGAAGCCCTCTGAGAGTAATCAGAGGGCAGAGTCTTGGGCAACCCTGGCAGCCCCACCAGGGAAGGGATGGGAGAGAAGGCCAGCGCACAGGCCTGTCACCATTTAGTACGTTGGGTACCCCAGAGGCATATGCTGCCACTGCTTCCCTCCCACTCCCAGCCAAGCTCACAGTCCAGCCCCCTTCCTTAAGCCTGCAGGTGCTTGGTGACACGGCGGATCTTCTCCCTCTTGTTCCTGTTACCATGTTTCTTCCAGGGCTTCCCTGGAAAGCTGTCCTTCGCACCGGGTGCAGACAGGCCCTGCAGGCCAGAAACCCCTCCACGGTAGCCCAACACTGACTGGCTACCTCTGGTCAAAGCACGGATGTTCTCCTGGAAAAAAAGGCACAGGGGGAAGGTTGCTCAGAAGGGAGGTTTGCTGGGAGGCCAAGGCAGTCATGGAGGTATCCACCAGGCCAGGACTTGTGGGTGAGGTCAGCACCACAGTAAGGCCCAGATCCAAACCAGGTTTCCAATCTCCTTGAATACTGGCCATGTCCATTGGGGATGAAAGGAGCTGTAGTCCAACACTAGACAAGCCAGAGCAGAGGGGTACCTGGCATCTCTCTTTGGGAGCTTTACCTGGTGGAAAAAAGCAGTGTCCACCACATTTTCTATCTGCTTGGTCTTCCGGTTCCTGCCTGGTTGTGTCCCTGCATCCAGTGGTGGGGCTTTGTGGGGGAAGCCTGTTTTGTGCCAGAGCTGGAACTCCTGGGCCTCTATTCCGGGAGGCGGGTGGCAGTAAAGCAGCTTGCCCTGGAAACAATAGGAGAGGGGGTCAGTTTCACCAGCTCAGCTCACCCAATCTAAGCCCTACTATTCACAACCCACAGCTATCACAAAAGGTAAAGTGTCCCCACCAACACCAATAATCTGCATGGCTTCAGCTGCAAGGTGACAAGAGAAGGGACAGTCCTCCTCCTTCCCACCTCCCACTGCAAGATCCATGAAACTTCCTGAATAAACAGCCCTAATGGTAATTTTTATGCAGGGTAGGGAGAGCTACATTCTCCCGCAGGGCTTCTTCCAGTGCATGCAGCAGGCTCAGCCAAGCTCACAGGTGTACAAGTGCCCCCCCATTCATTCAACCATCAGTCATCCAAATTGTTTGCAGGTAGCAACTGCCTTCAGTGGGCCAGCTCAGCCCATCCAACAGAAAACCCAATGCGTTTTACTGCCTTACCACCACTGACATGCTACACTAGGCCTTCTCAAACTTTGGCCCTGGCATGTTTTGCATTTTATCTCCTGAACTCCCGGCTGGCACAGTCAAAAGTCAGGAATTGTGACAGCTGAAGTCCCAAGCATCTAAAGGAGGGGGACTTTAAGAAGTACTACTGTTCTTCACAATTCCCTTTATTTTTAAATGTTGTGACAAACAATATTTAAGCAAACTGAGAGGTGAACATTTTGCTAGAAGTCCTAAAATTTGAATAAAGAAATGTCTCTAGGAGTTTCCAGGCAGGGCAATGGTGATTCTATGGAACTGATTCTAAGGTGGGGGAAGAAGAGACAGGCAGTTAAACACAGTCCACAGAGAGAAGGAAAACTAGGTACATTCCTCTGCACTGGTCTTGCTTCCTGCCTTGTCTTCTTTATATATCTCTCTTTACTCAATCTCCATCCCCACTCAGTGCTTGAAGTGATTTTATAACACATAGCACATAAATCATAGAATCATAGAGTTGGAAGAGCTGACAAGGGCCACCCAGTCCAACCTCCTGCCATGCAGGAACTCTCCATCAAAGCATACCCAACAGATGGTCACCCAGCCTCTGTTTAAAGGCCTCCAAAGGAGACTCCATCACATGAAGGGAGTGCGTTCCACTTTTGAACAGCTCTTACTGTCAGGAAGTTTCTCCTAACGTTGAGGTGGAATCTCTTTTCCTGTAACTTGCATCCATTGTTCTGGTTCCTATTCTCTGGAACTTGCTCCCTCCTCACTGTGACATCCCTTCAAATACTTAAACAGGGCCATCATATCACCTCTTCACTGTCTCTTTTTCAGGCTAAACATTCCCAGCTCCCTAAGTCTTTCCTCATAAGGCATGGTTTCCAGGCCTTCACCATTTTCGTGGTGTTCCTATGATACCTCCTACCGTTGCCTACCAGGCTCTGGAGTCTGCCAGAAACTTACAGAGACGTAGTCCTTCAGCACGTAGCGAGCTGAGCGAGGCTGATCCGGCTGTCCATGGTCAGTCATGAATCCTCTCATATCTGTGCCAGGATGGAGGGGTGTGTGTCAAAAAAAGAGAGACAGCTGCTGAGAAGGACAGCTCTCCCAGGAAAAAAGAGGATCACCCACCCTCTGTGCACAGCAGGGGTGTCCACTCCAGCCCTCAACTAGGCAGGGAAGTCTGCCCTTCAAGATCCAGCCCTTGCTGGGCTCTTGGACTGGCTGACCCCCAAGAGGTGGAACATGCATGCATGCGCGCACACACACGCCCCGGCCTTGCAGGGCAGCCACTCACATCCGTAGGCAGTCAGCAGCTCTTCCGAGGTGGGCGGGCGGTCAGATGCCTCGTCCTCTCTTGGCTGGATGATGCTGATGCCATAGGTTGCCTCCAAGACAGGACGGGGGATTCGCTGGCAGACGTGAGAGAATTAAGGAGGAACAGGGGGGAGATGGAGTGCCCACCCACCTCCAGTTCACTTGCAATGATCTTCCACACAAATGCCCACAGGAACACTAGGCCACACACTAACACCCGTTTCAGACATCCCTGGCCTGGAAAGCAACGTTCCATGGCTTGATCTTGTCCAGAGCCACCCTCCAGAGGCTCCATATGCCCACTGCCATCAAAAAGGACACACATTGAATATTTGGAGGGTGGCACCAGATCAAAGAACTTGCAGGCACAGGTGGAACACGTGGACCCAAAGGTCCCAGAGGGCCAAGCTGCCTTGAGGAAGAAGATGATTGGTGCAAAAGCCCCACACACATTTTCTTCTCTGCAGTCTTTAAAAAAACCCTGTGAGGAAGGCCTGTCTGACTACCCCAGTGGAAGTCCGAGGGGGTGCAGAAGGCCTTTTCACTTGCCCAAGGCTCCCAGAACATTGCCTTCACTTTGGGCCACCCAGGATGCTCTGCTCCTCTGTCCAGCTCCTAATGTCCTGCCAAGCCAGTCATAACCATAAGTTTTCACTCACTGTTTTAAGAATTGTTCTCAGCTGCCTTGAGGCTCCTGTAAACTGAAGCCATACTGAAAGACCCCTCAAAGGGCTAAGCCAGTGCCAGGAGCTGGCTTGGGTGCTAAGCCCTGGAGCCTTGGCATCCAGAGACTACAATCAACACAAAACAGAATTCCCTTCCCCATCTCACCATGTCCAATGCTGGGGTCCCCTCCCTACCTTCCTTCTCCTCTGGAATCCCCAAGATCCATCCCTCACCAACAGCCACCCATCAGCTCCAATCGTCCTCTTGGCCAAAACCCACCTGACATCAGATTCCCTTTCTAGGCCTTTTGTCTGCTCAGCATCCAGGTTGGCTCCCAGCTACTCATTCCCTGCCTTCAGTGGTCTCTGCCTCCTCCACCCATCTACCTCGCCCCCTTCCACCCCCCCTTCACTCCCCTAACAGCCTCCTTTCATCCCATTTGCAAACAATGCCTCCTCTCTCCACCCCATCACTGCCTTTTGCCCAACTCCTTTGTGCAAACAGAGGTGGGAGGGACCAAGTGTCATCTAGTCCACCCCAGACTAGTGTAGAAACCCTCCATCCTCAAACCTAGGAAACAACTCCATGTTTTCTGTAAATTCCTGGCATGGACAGAGCATGAGCAAGAAGGCACACTAAATCCCAACCAAAAGGGAAGGATATGAGGGAAACAGGGGGGACATGGTCCCTCATCTGGTCTATAGGCAAGATCCCACTGCAAACCATCTCAGCCTTTGTGGAAACGAAGGAGGGCATCACCAGGCCAGGGCAGTCACAGAGACACAAGCCAGGCTCCACGTACAGCGTCTGCAAGGAGGAAACCAGGAGGAATCAGCCGGGCTGAGGATGGAGTGGGGAGGCTCTCTGAGGGCCTTCCTCCTTGGTTCAGAGGGGGCCCAGCTACAGCCAGCAAACCCAAGCAGTCCATTCCCACCACTGGCTCAGGAGCACCAAAGCAGAATCCCACAACTGTTTTCCTATCTCTTGTAGGCCTCTCCCACCTTCTCCTCTCCATTATTCAAGAAATAAAACTGGGGGCACCCCATCAGGAATCAATCAAAGAATAGGACCAGTCAGTCAGAAGACACTGCCTGGGACTCATGATCTCCTGAGCAAGAGTGATACCCCTTCCTCTTTCTCAACTGCCATTCATACAGGAGGATCTGTCACAAACACCCGCCCAGGGGTCAATTCAATTCACTCCCTGGTAACCGAAAAGTCACTCCAGCATCTCAGAAAGGCATGCTGCACAAAGACAAGCCTACTCGGGAATGGAGGCTCTCCTGTGCAGAAACATCTGCTGGGGACTCTCAGGGACCCAGCCTTCTCTTGGCAGGCTCAGCTCAGAAGGACTTCCTGACTGGAATCAGGTTCAGGACAAGGGGGAGGCATGAGAACAGCCTCAAACTATGCTAGACCCAGCCTTCCTTCCCAAGAACAGCAGCTCCTGCAAAATGGTGGAGGGGGGATGGAAACATCACCCCCAAGTTCCCTTTGCCCCACTGCCCAGTGCCAACATGGGCAGCCTGACAGTCTTCATCAGCCACCAGCCTTGCAACCACACGACAGTACCTGGAAGTGCTTTGTGTGCCCCGGGGTGGCAGAGACAGAGACCTTCTTCTTTCCCAAGATGGTGTTGATGGTGGAGCTCTTTCCAACGTTGGGGTAACCCACCTGGAGGGAGGAGGGAAGAAGTCAGCCTCAGCTGGGCTTGTTTGGGTCTTTCCTGAACCTGTGACACCTGAGAGGGCTACTGGGGAGGGGAGCAAGGCCAGCTCTATCTTGAGATCTAGGCCCTGTCAGAGGACTTTCCCTATTCCCAAGTGTGTTTTACAGTCAAAATCATGTTCTGGAGGAGAAAAGTAGCTTTTGTAAGAGTCAGAGGACAGCCAAGGAGAAAGCCTGAGTAACTGAAGGTAAGAGCAAAGAGAGAGAAAAGTGAAACTGTCCCACAAGAGAGGAAAGGGCAAGAAACCAAAAGCAGGATTCCCTGAAGAGGTTCCTAGAAATAAAACCAAGGCCAGGAACTCAGGAAATTCAGCCTCTCCACCTCTGGGACAGCATTCTCAATAGGGCTTCCATGGTTTATGTTCCTATGCACCATGCTCAGAAACACTCTCCCCACAATCCCTGGCAGGGGGCCCTAGCCGCCTCACTATAACATGCCCCATAAGCCAGGCTGCATCTGATTACAACAAAACCATAAACACTTAGTTTATGCTCAGAGATCCCCTTCTCTATTCAACAGCTGGGCCCTGGCTTTCAAATCCAGCTCCAAATCTGAGTGCTGCCTGCACAGTCTGGATCTCAACCAGGGACCAAGCATGCAGATTTCATCTTCGGCTGTCACAGCCCATGAGGCTTCCCACCATCCCCTCTGCCTGACCGACAGCAAGCACTGCTGGCTGGCACCAGCCCCAAAGACCGACCCTCCACTCTGCAGCACCCTGGGGTTTTTTCAACCCAAGACCAAGGACAAGATAGCAATTCCTTCCCCCTCCCTGCCCCCAATCTCACATTAAAAAACTAAGTGGACTAACATTTTTACATCAACACAGGACATGGGGCAGCCTCCCTATTTCATGTCTCCTGACAGCAACAGCCCCTCTTAGGGAATATAGTTCTTCCCAGGCTTAGCCCCCTCAGACCCAGCAACAGCTGACATAATAGTGAGACCAGCCCTGCCTCCCCCTCAGCCAGACCCAGACAAGCTGTCCAGTGGCCCCAAGGGAACCAAGTTCGGCTGGTCTTGGGCCCAGCATCCTCAAACTCACCAGCCCTATGGTCACCTCCCCTTCTCTGATCTTCTTCTTCCCAGCATGGACCAACTTAAAGACCTCCAGGAGCTCCTCTCTCCGCATTAAGTGGCTGCTGTTTCTGATGGGCAGGTTTTGCTTGGCTCCAGGCCCCTGGGGGCACTCAGCACCCTCTGTCCTGTTCTCCCCCAATGCCCCATCCATGGTCCTCTCCTCATCTTCGGAGCATGTCAACCAGGCCTCCTCCCCCTCCAAATCCTCATCGCAGTCCTCGTAGACATCACTCTCTTCCTCCAAGTCACTCTCATGTTCTGAGGGGGAGTCTGGCTCGCTCCCGGAAGGGCTGCTAGAGGTCTGGCTGGAAGGCTCCTCCTCCAGGCTTGGATCCTCTACAGCATCTGTCTCCTGCACAAAGAAAGCAAGCCACACATTGCAGGCCACAACTCCTCTGCCAGCCACTGCAAAACATGTATGTGCTGAATGCGTGGATTGTAGCTCTGCAAGAGGCTGGTGGTCTGTCTTAAACAGGTTGGATTCACAGACCTCTCCCCACCAAAGCCTTGCTTCTGCATTGGCCCAATTTCTGCCAGGCCCTCTTCCAGAATGATCCTCTTCGAGGGCACAAAGCTGAAGTTGTGCACTCGCACAATGGGAGAGACAGGAGACATGTTTGCTGCTCACACGAAATGGAGGTGGGAACCCGAGCATATGAAGACTGCTGTGGCCCTTCTGGTGCTGACATGCATTTGCAAGACTGCAAGTTTAACATGAGTAAGGAGTCTGATGCAGCAACCAAAAAGCCAATGCAATTCCAGGCTGCATCAATAGGAGCAAAGTGTCCCAGTCAAGTGAAGTGGTAAAGCCACTCTATTCTGCTTTGGTCAGACCTCCCCTGGAATAATCCTGTGTCCAGGTCTGGGCACCACAATTCAAGAGGATGTTGAGAGGTTGGAGTGCATCCAGAGTAAGGCAACCAGAATGGTAGAAGGCCTAGAAACTACCAAGCCCTCTGAGGAGTGGCTGAGGGTGCTGGGTATGTTTAGCCTGGAGAAGAAAAGGTTAAGAGCCATCACCACCATCCTTAAATGTATGAAGGGATGTCATGGAGAAGAGAGAACAAACCTATTTTTTGCTGCTTCAGAAACTAAAGCAAAAACCAACAATTCAAATTCCAAATTCTGACTAAACATTAGCTATTCCACATAGGAGTGTCTTGGGAGGTGTTAAAAACCTCCAACAATGGAGGAGAGCAATAGAGGTTGCATGGCCCCATCTTAGGGTGCTTTCATTGTGGGTTTCTTGCAGTGGCAGCAAGGGGCTTAGGCTAAACAGCCCTTGGGAGAAAGCTCCATAATTCTATAAGCCTTGAACTACTCTTCACCCTAGAATGAGGAGTTGTACTTACCGGGAAGGGTCATTCTGAAACGGCAGGGGGGAACAATCCACTGATGCTGGGTTCTACCAATCCACTGATCCTGGGTTCATCAGTGGATTGTTCCCTCCTGCCATCCCAAAACGACATTTTACAGAGAGTATTTTGAGTGCAACTGGTGTGTCTGTTGTGAGAAGGTGTGTGTGCTTTCAAAGCGCCAAAGGCAGGGAGAACTGTCTGCAAGGAAGCTGCCTATACCCGGCCCCCCATTTGTGCTGTGCCCCAGTCTGAGCGACAGCCCCTTCTCATTACCTTAGAGAGCGCAGCCAGCCGCCTCCCCTCCGCCAGGGCTGACCAGAACACCACTTTGACACCCTCCTCCTCGAAGAATCGGGCCCAGGCAGAGCGTTGTTCTTCACTCAACAGGTCGGCCTTGTTCAGCAGAATGAGGTTCTCCTTCTCTGGGCTGATTTCTTTGGCGTAATACTCCTATGAGAGGCAAAAGAAAGAGTCACCCGCTGTCATGGCCCAGCAAGGGAACACCACCAGGGAAAGGTAAGGGAGCCTCCCCCCACTCAGCTCCCCAGCTTTTGTCCTCTGCAGATTTCCAAATGCAAATAATATTTGCCTGTTGCAACTTCAGTTTATAATTATGGCAAAAATTGGCAGTACGAGAAGGGACTGGGGAAAGAATTTGGGTTTACCTGCCACAAACATGGATTTTTGGGCAGGGATGGCCATGAGTCTTCTGGTGCCTAAGGCAAAGCAGTCAGATGCCCCACACAAAGCCCACTCAGGTTGTCACACCTACCAGATCTTGACACCTGAATAGGAGGGGGTTCCTGGCATCCACTATCTGAACCACAACGTCACTGCAAAGGAAAAAGGGAAGGTATGGCTGTTGCCATTCGGTTGCTCACTCCCCAATGCTCCTGCTTCTCCTCCAGTAGCAAGAGGAGGGAGTGAGGAGTTTTGAAGCAGCAAAAACAGAGGCACAAGACGAGCAGCTATTCAAATATGTAGGCAGGTGCTAGCTCTGATACCGCAGCCCCACAGGCATCCTCCACAGCCCAACATCCTCCAATTATTTATTTACAGTAGATATCTTAACAGGTAGTACATACATTTATAACCTACCTTCCCCTCTCCCAAAACAAACAGGACTCATGGCAACTCACAAATTAAAACAAATCTAATGCAGCTAAAACACACACACAAAGATGCCATGGAAAGGTATAACTAGACTGTCCTTTCTTTCCAACTCCTTCCACAGATAGCAAAGGACTCCATGAGTCACGTTCTCCTTACTGTCCTTCCCTGCCCTGCTCTCGTAGCCCCTGGAAAGAAACCTGAACCTCTCTGCCCAAGACAGTTCCAACCCACAGCTGCCATTGCCGGCTCAAAGCAAGGAGCACTGCATGCAAAAGAGAGCCTGGGAGTGTTACCTTCTTTCCAGGACACGCCACAGCTGTCGCCAAAAATCCAAATTTCGTTCAAAGGGTGTCAAAATGAGTTTCTGTTCTTCCTCCAACCTAGAAGAAACAGGGGAGGGGAAACCTCAACATTGGGGTGTTTAACAAGCAACAATTATTCCACAGCACCACAATTTATTACCTGCACAACTGTTTTCTAAATTGTCTGGCTATAACATTCAGCACAGGGTGAACTCCTGCAGAGGGAACCTTCAGTACTTGGAGCGACTGCAGCTTCAACACACGGTGGACCAGAAGTGTGTCCCTGCACTGAGGTTAAGAGAAAAGTCCACCACGAACTGCCGGATGCTGCAGCCCAACAGCTGCCACTCTCTGCTATCAGCTCTTCCACAGACCCCGGCCAGGAGCCCCCCCCCCCACCACAAATACCCCCAGAGAGTGGTGGGAGAAAGGAGGCACAGGCCCTCTTCATTATCAGATTCCCTATTTACCTGGCCCCCTTCTGGATGGCTTTTAGAGATCAGACAAAAATAATGCCCTTTCTTCAGATAGGGAGCAGGATTTGGACTCTTCACCCTAATCCACCAAAGGGGCGGTTAATGTATTTGAAGCATGCTTTCTTCTTCTCTATAGAGGAATGCCTGTTGAGCTCAGTAAGCAGTACAAAAGCTCAGAAGAAAGCATCTAGAAGCAAGAGACTTGCATCCTTCAGGTTCTCTGCTCCATCCTGTGGAGTCTATATTAACAAGATGGCAACCAATGAGCATCCAGATGTGAAGTCGAAGCCTTTCATGGCCCGCATCCATAGTTTTTGTGGGTTTTTCAGGTTATGTGGCTATGTTCTAGAAGAGTTTGTTCCTAACGTTTCACCAGTATCTGTGGCTGGCACCATCAGAGAAAGATCTCTGAAACATCTCTGAAGATGCCAGATGTTGATGAAACATCAGGAACAAACTCTTCTAGTGTTAGGAAATGGAGCATGGGAAATATAGTAGTTGAAATGCAAAGCTGTATGTATGAGAACCAAAGTTCTGTAAATTTCCAGTCTGAGATGATACAGTGTGGCGAGGCACGTACACACAACAACAGGTGCACACATAGTCAAAACACATAAAGGAAAACAACACAAAACTCCTGGAAAGAAGGTCGAGAAATGTAAACAACGACATCACTAGAAAATGTCACATGGAAAGTAGAGTCATAGAAAAAGGTTGGACTTAGTATGGGAAAATGTAAAATTAACCAATGAAAATGTTTGTACACACCCAGTGCACACCCAGTGGGTGGCAACTAATAACAGCAATATTTCTGTATTGTTCCGGTAAGCCATTCTGTATCTGAACCTGAATATGCATCATTGAATGTAACTTGAGATGTGATCCTGAACTGAGCTATGCAGAACTGGACTTTTCTTAGGATCTAAAAATGTAAGCCAACAGAGAGAACAGCCAACCTGGCTGAAACTAAGTTTCTTGTGCAGGAGGAAGATGTAGATGTATATAGTTTACTTAGGATAGCAAGTTAGTGCATAGCAAGTGTGTTGCAAAGATGTTTGTTATTTTTGTTTAGTTGAATTCTTCAAGTAGCAAATAAAGGTAGTTTTAGAATACAGCTCGTGTGGTTTTTGACTGCTGGAAGCAAGAAGGGCTAAGCAGTGACTACAGTTCCAGATGTTCCAGAGCTGGCGTTTCATTCCTGAAAAGAGAGTGCTGAAAGATTTTGTCAGGATCTTCAGCAGCTTCTCTACAACTCTGCTACATGTTTTGCAACACATCATACTACTGATCAACACTGGTCAGCACAGCATTACCAAGGTGGTGAGGAGTTAAGCCTGGGTAAAGTGCAACACCTCCCATCATCCCTGACATCTAGAAGATGACCACATAGTCCGAAAAACCCACAAAAAACTATGACAATCCAGATGTTAACAGATGACAAGTCCAATCACCCCTGAAGACAAGTTCTGCTGGATGGGGCTACTAGGATCTCTGCAGAGTCACCATTTCTAACCATGTTTATTTGAGGATGGACAGAGGTTGCCGTCCCTTCCAGAAAGTCAGGAACCATAACATCACAAGAAGAAACTGCCAGGATAAAGCACTCACCGGGCAAGCTGCCTCCTCCACTCCAGGAAGCTGTCTCTCTCTGCCTGGCTCAACATTTCAGGGCTGGTTTGCTTGTCCCAGTGTGGCCTAGAGCAACCAATCATAGGGTGAGAAGGAAATTAGATCGGAACAGGATTAGGGTCAGTCTTGAAGGAGCAGCCGCTGGTACAGCAGCCAATGTGTTCAAGATGAAAGCGCCTGTAAGTTTTGCTTCAATACAGCAAGTCAGAGATGGAGAAAGAATAAACTGGACAGACTTCAGATTATTATGACAAATATATGCAAGCCAGAAGAACACGGAGCATGAAAAAAGGCTAGGTAAGTTGGTTATGGACCAGAAAAAAATGTTAAAAGAATAAAGCATACAGGAACAGTTTACAGGATGTTGAAAGTTAGAATAATAGAATCACAGAGTTGGAAGAAACCCAAAGGGGCCATCCAATCGAAACCGCTTCTACCCTGCAGGAAGACACGATCCAAGCTCTCCCTGGGACAGATGGCCATCCAGCCTCTGTTTAAAAGCAGTCTCCAAAGGAGACGCCACAAGCCTCCAAGGAAGTGTGTTCCACTGTTGAACAGCTCTTATTGTTATGAAGTTCCTCCTAATGTTCAGGTGGAATCTCTTTCCTGTAGTTTGAACCCACTGGACCAGATCCTATTCTCTGGAGCAGCAGTAAACAAATTTGTTCCATCCTTTCAAATATTTAAACAGGGTTTTCATATCACTGCTTAACCAAGCTAAAGTTTAAGAATTGATCTATCCTATCATAGATCTATGCCCAGTTTGCCTGGTGCGTACTTTCTATATTCTATCATAGAACAATCAGGTGAAGTCTTGATTGTTCTGATTCATTCAGGATGAAAAGGGAGGGAGGATACTGGGAGACATTTGGGCACCAAGTTATTTAGGGCTTCAAAAGTGAGCATTTGGCACCTTGAGAAGGATATAGAAAAAATATCTGAAGGAGCTGCGTTGGTTCTGTGTTTGTTTCTGTATCCATCTCAAGATGCCTACTTGTCACATTTGCTCACCTAAATGACTTGGTGCTCAAATATTTCCCAGTATCCTTTCTTCCTTCTGAAGAATTGGTGTCACACAGCTTCACCTAGGTAAACTAGCCGAAACCCAGAACCCATCAGCATTGGCTCATAGCCATGAAAAAAAATCTCCATCTGCTGTTTCATCAGAACACAGAATGCAAACCTAACTCCTCTTTACAATTTTGCACACAAAATAATTAGGAATAATTCTCTGCCCAGTTCCTGGCAACTAAGAGAGCTTCTCTTGCCAGGAAGAGAGAAGAAGAATTCAGCAAGACTACTCTAACCTTTGCTTTGCTTTGCTGTAATTGGGACCCCAACCCCTTCCACAGTCTCTGGGTTTATTCCTAGTCAGGACTCCAAAATATGTGCAGTTTTATGCTTCTCCTCCTTCCAAGCTTTCCAACAAATTCCTAAGAATAAAAAATATAAAGGTTCAAGAATTGTATAAGGGTCTCAACAGTCTACAGGGCCCATGGCTGAAAAAGAAACCTAAACCAGGAAGGGAGGCATGCAGCATTTCCACTCTCTCTTTCATATCTCTTTTTCAAGAAAACGTAAACATCCGCATTCACCTTTCCCATTTTCAACCTTGTGATTCTTTGATTGTGAGTTCCTGCATGGCAGGGGGCTGGAATGGATGGCCCTTTTGTCTCTTATAACTCTGTGATTCTATGAACCCTACTGTTCATTTCCTCTTTCTATGACAAACTTCTTCCACTGCATTTCCATCAAAGCTCTAGGACCCATCCCTTTCTTTGTGGCATCTTCCCACTCCTATTTCTCTCTCTATCCTTCCTGATTAACATTGTGAGATAGCTATTGACCCAAGCTTAATTGGATAAGTCTAGTCAGCTTCTCGCTGCAATTTTTTTAATGGATTTTAGTAATCTGTTCTATTGTGTAATGAAGCTTAGATTCTTCCAGTCAAGATTTAGGTAGCACTGAATGAACACCGTGGTGTGACAGTCAAAAAAATTCTAGGTTGCATCAAATGGAGAAAGCGCCCAGATAAATGGAAGTCATAGTGCCACTCTACTCTGCTTTGGTCAGGCCTCACTTAGAAGACTGTGTCCAATTTTGGGTACCACAGCTCAAGAAGGATATTGACAGAGGAGGGCAACCAAAACAATCAAAGGTCTGGAAACCAACAAGCCCTTTGAGGAATGGCTTAGAGAGCTGGGTATGTTTAGCTTAGAGATGAGAAGACTGATAAATGATATTATAGATGTCTTTAAATATTTGAAGGGACGGAAAATGATGTGAGCTTGTTTTCTGCTGCTCCGGAGATTAGAATGTGAACCAATAAATTCCGATATGAGAAAAGAGATTCCACCTAAATATTAGAAAGAAATTATTTATCATAAGAGCAGTTCAACAGAGGGAGGGTGGTGGACTCTCCATCTTTGCAGATCTTTGAACAAAGGTTGGGTGACCATTTTTGGAAATGCTTTAGATGTGGATTCCTGCATGACAGGGGCTAAACTAGATGGCCCTTCCAACTTCATAATTCTATGTTTTAACAACTAACAAATCTTGCACAAAGCAGGATCTCCCTGTGACACTGAAGTACCCTCGTGTGGTGGCAGGCACACGTGACTGAGGACATGCAATAATAACAGCAACCACCAACATCCAAATGTCTGTTGGCACACTGACCTTACAGGTACAAAAGTACAGGCATAAGATGCAGGGGACCATGGAGAATGCAAAGTCCCAACAGTTCCCTGGGTAGCATCAGTCTTACCTCCTTGGGACGCACAGAAATTGCTTGTTCTGCTCATGAAGCTCGTGGATCTTTTTGGTCTCTTCTGCAGTCAGCAGACCAGTCCGAGCCTCGGGAGAAACTATCTTAATGTTCATTTTTTCTGGAGAACAATAACAGCAACCAAACTTTCAGTGGAAATGTGGATCTGGAACACAGCTGTGAAAGGACATGCTTGCAAACAACTCACCTGCCACAAACTCGGTTCCTGCCAATTCTGCTGTTGCCAAGAATTCCTCCAGCGAGTTCTGTTCTGTGACCGACTGGAGGTTGAGGCGTCCCCAGTCATACCCGTCGTTCAGTTCACTCGTGTGAAGCTGGGAAGGAAAAGCCCAGAGCTAAACACCTTGTCATTAAAACCAACATACCCCGTTGTGTTCGAGGGCAAGTGACTTGGATTTGTGGCTCCATGCCAGAGTCCCTGGCTCACTGTGGGGAAATCATTTGCTGGCCCCTGCATACTAGGCAACTTAAGAAGCGATGTTTCAGAGGATCCTGCTGCCACGCTGGTAAAAAGGGCAAGCCCTCCTTACTCTCCCAGGTTGCAGTGGCATCATTAGAATCACAGAATCCTAGGCTGCATCCACACTGGAGAAATAACCCGGTTTGGCACCACTTTCATTGCCTTGGCCTTGGACGAAACTGCTCTGGGCCCCACAACAAACTCCTGCTCCCAGAATTCCCTAGCCTTGAGCCAAGGCAATGAAATCAGTGCCAAACTGGGTTATTTCTCCAGTGTGGACGCAGCCCTAGAGATCCCAAGGGCTCTGATCCAGTCCAACCCTTTCTTCTGCCATGCAGGAACTCTCTATCAAAGCCCTCCCTGTGACACATGGCCATCCAGCCTCAAAAAACAGCCCCCAAAGAAGGCAACTTCATCACTCTCCAAGGGAGTGCACTGTACAGTTGTGTAGCTCTTACTGTCAGGAAGTTCCTCCTAATGTCTAGGTGGTATCTCTTTTCCTGCAGTTTGCATCCATTGCTCTATTGTGTCTTCTTCCCTGGAGCAGCAGAAAACTAGCTTGCTCCATCCTCAATGTGACATCCTTGAGACTAGAACCCAGAACAATGGATGCAAATTACAGGAAAAGAGATTCCGCCTCAACAACAGGAGGAGCTTCCTGAGAGTAAGAACTGTTAGACCAAGGAAGAGGCTGCTGCCTCGGAAATTGTGGTGGAGTCTCCTTCCTTGGAGGCCTTTAAGCAGAGGCTGGATGGCCATCTGTCAATGGCAATGCTTTGACTGTGAGTTCCTGCATGGCAGGATTTGATGAAGAGTTCCTGCATGGCAGAATGGGGTTGGATTTGATCAGGGCCCTTGGAGTCTCTTCCAACTCTTTGATTCTATACTTTGATGGCGATTTCCTGCATGGCAGAAGAAGGGGCTTGGACTGGATCAGGGCCCTCCTTGGGGTCTTTTCCAACTCTAGGATTCTATGACTTAGAGAGCTGGGGATGTTTAGTCGCCTGGAGAAGAGATGGTTAAGAAGTAATACGAGAGCCCTGTTTAAGTATTTGAAGGGATTATCATGATATTGAGGATGGAGGAAGCTTGTTTTCTGCTGCTCCAGAGACTAGGACGCAACGGAGCAAGGGATGGAAGCTACAGGAAAAGAGATTCCGCCTAAACCGTTGGAGGAACCTCCTGACAATTAGAGCTTCCAGCTGCCGCCCCTAAAATCTGGAACGACCCGCCGGAGGAGATCCGCCACATTTCATCGTCGGAGGCCTTTAAAAAGGCGATAAGGACGGATCTCTTCCGGGGGGGGGGGGCCTTCCCAGGCGGACCTCCTTGGAACCGAACCTCCTGCTGCCTCCCTGTCTGTCTGTCTGTCTGTCCAGTTGCTCCCACCGGCCAACGATGGGCACTTTGGGGAATTTTACCAGGAACTGTTATTTTAAGGCTATTGTTGGGGGGGTGGGAGGTGGGGGATTCTCAATCGTTATATTTTGCTATGCTTTAATTTGTCAATATCTCTGGCTATTATTATTATTATTATTATGGGTCGAGGCGGGCAACAACAATGAAAAGCAATAATTATTATTGCAATAATAATAATAAGCAATAACAAAAGCGATTATTATTATTATTATTATTATTACTATCCATAGCTAGGACTCTAAGAGCTGGCCGCCTCCCTGGCATCTGCCTCTCTTCTAAGGAGCCACTGTAACTGCCCGACGAGAGCCTCCTGGGATTTGTAGTCTGGTGGGGGCTAAAGTTAAAGGAAGGGCCTTGCGGAACTACAAATCCCAGGGGCCCATTCCGGCCTGGAGCCCCGCCGACGCTCACCCATCCCGCCCCGAAGCCTCGCCGCCCTTGCCCGCGCTCCCGGAGGAGGGACCGGCCCAGCCCCGCCGAAGCCGACGCCGGCTTCTTGTTCTTCTTCTTGCCCATCTTGGTCTCTTGGCCTTGGCGAAGCGGAGGGGAAGGGCTTTAGTGTTGCGCGCGAGCCCGTCACGTGGCGGCGCTCGGCCAATAGGAGCGCGCGCTAGGGGTGCGTTCTTTTTAGGCTCCGGGCGGAATCTGCGCCTCGCGCCGCGTCGGTTCCGGGGCGATTCGGTTCCGGGGAACCAGCAGGGGGCGCCACTACGGAGGCCGAAGAGGCTCACACTGTAGAAATATATGCCCCCCCCCTTAGTTAGAGGGGGCCCTGCCCTGCTCTGCCCCTGACCCAAAGGCCTGGCTGACCTGCCATGGCTCCATCCTACACAGTCTTGGGATTTGTAGTTTTTATGAGGCCCTAACTCTTTCTGTGAAAACTACAAATCCCAGCATTCCACAGGAGGGGAGCTAGACAACACTTAAAATAGGGCCAGGTGATGGCATTCTGGACCCTAAGGCCCAAAAGACACTGCAATAGGCTGCTTTAGCTGCTCCAAGGGATTCTGGGAGCTGTAGGTTTTTTTGTGTGTGTGAGACATGACCCGGCCTTCTCTCTCTGGTGCCACAGTAACCAGAGGTAAATACAAGATAAAGAGCAGCTAAAGCCTGTCGGGTGTTTGGTCTTAATGTGACCATAATGGACTTCAAGTCAACTCATACAAGAAGATACTCATTTCTGTGCAGAATCATAGAATCCTAATCCGGTTTGGCACCGCTTTTCAGCATCCTGGCTCAAGGCTATGGAATTCTGGGAGTTGGAGTATGTTGTGGGCCCCGCCCCACAACATACTCCAACTCCCAGAATTCCATAGCCTTGAGCCAGGAAGCTGAAAAGCGGTGCCAAACCGGGCTATTTCTCCAGTGCGGATGCGGCCTAAGTTTTAAAGGGGGTCCTGCCACAGGGAGCCTTTAGGAGGGGTGCTTCACGGGGGCTGCTTCTGAGGTTTAAGCATCCCACTCCCACAGCAGTCCTGAGGGGTGCTCAGTTCTCATTTTAGCTGGGGAAATGGGGGTACCAGGACTTTGCAAGGGTTGCAGGTGGTCCGCTTGTGGCTCAAGGAATGGGCTCATCGTCCCACATGACATAACAAGGGTCACTGGCCTAAGTGGCTTTCAGAGGGGATTACCGCTTAGCTCTGAGGGCCACACATTGGAAAATGGCAGGGGTAGGGGTGCAGGTGGGCTCGGCTCTCATGTTTTTTTTTGGGGGGGGGGGTTGTTGGAAGCACATAACTGCTGATCGCTGCTGAAAATGAGATGCTGGGCCAGATGGCCCCCTCCGGCCCACAGGTCTGATGCAGCCATAGGGCACTGCTTGGGTTGCCAGTGGCTAGTGATGCAGTCTCTTTCCTAGTCTGACAACCAGGGATCCGTTCTGGGCACCACAATTCAAAAAAGATGTGGAGAACTGGATGGTGAAGGGTCTGGATATCATGCCCTTTGAGGAATGACTTAGGGAGCTGGGAATGTTTAGCCTGGAGAAGAGAAGGTTAAGAGGCGATATGATGAGAGCCCTGTTTAAATATTTGAAGGGATAATGTCACATTGAGGAGGGAGCAAGCTTGTTTTCTGCTGCTCCAGAGACTAGAATGTGGAACAATGGATGCAAATTGCAGGAAAAGAGATTCCACCTCAACATTCGGAGGAACTTCCTGAAAGTAAGGGCTGTTTGACGTTGGGACACACTCCTTCCTCAGAGAGTGGTGGAGTCTCCTTCCTTGGAGGTTTTTAAGCAGAGTCTGGATGGCCATCTGTTGGGGATGCTACGATGGAGAGTTCCTGCATGGCAGAATGGGGTTGGACTGGATGGCCCTTGTGGTCTCTTCCAACTCTATGATTCTATGAGACATTGCTGGGGGATCTGATTTGTGTACAGAGCGACAGAGTTGTAATGTCCTCACAGCCCTTCTAAGCAGCAGTGGCTTGGTTCCCATCTGGGCTGTGGCTAAGCATGCCTTCCATACCTTTGGAAGCAGATAAGCAGAAGGATAGGAAGGTGATGGTCACCGCCTGTTACTGCTGGAGGACAAGACTGGCTATTAGGCACCATGGTTGCTAGCCATCTCCAGGATGAGAGGCAACAGAGTGCCATCATCTTGTTTTTGAAATCCCAAGTGAAAGCCTTCTGAGTCAGCAGCAGCCATCGCTACAATTTGTGGCACTGAGTTCCAGTTTCATTGTGTGATGTGTGAAGAAGTTGTCCTGAATTGCACATATGTGATAACTTGCTCCTATGACAGCCAGTTCTAATATGATTTCCATTTACAGTATTTGTGGTAGCTGTTTACTGTGTGATGTAATAACAGTCTCTAAGCAGTCCACACTAAAATACAGAACACAAAACAATTTCATAGAATCCTAGAGTTGGAAGAGACCCCAAGAAGAGCCATCCAGCCCAACCCCATTCTGCCATGCAGGAACTCTCAAATCAAAGCATACCTGACAGAGAAGAGAAGGTTAAGAGATGACGTGATAGTCCTGTTTAAGTATTTGAAGGGGTGTCATATTGAGGAGGGAGCAAGCTTGTTTTCTGCTGCTCCAGAGACTAAAACACAGAGCAATGAATGGAAGCTACAGGAAAAGAGATTCCACCCAAACATTTGGAGGAACCTGCTGACAGTAAAGGGCTGTTCAACAGTGGAAACAAGTCCCTCGGAGTTTGGTGGAGTCTCCTTTCTTGGAGGTTTTTAAACAGAGGCTGGATGGCCACCTGTCAGGGCCCTTAACATCTCTTCCAACTCTATGACTCTGCCACACAGAAAGAAACCGTCCAAGCACCTGCTGTGACAGATGGCCATCCTGGCTGTTTGAAAACCAGCAATGTCTCCCACTGTCCCAACAGCAATTACCACCAGGAAGTTCTTCCTGATAATTCGATGGAATCTCATTTCCTGTAGTTTTAATCCATCGCTCTGTGTCCCTGTCTCTGCAGCAGCCAAAAAGAAGCCTGCTCCATCCTCAATAGAACATCCCTTTAAATATTTATACATGGCTATCATTTTACCTCTTAACCTTCTCTTCTCCAGGCTAAACATACCCAGTTCCCTAAGTCATTCCTCATAGGGCTTCATGGTTTCCAGACCCTTCACCATTTTAGTTGCCCTCCTTTGGACCCGCTCCAGTTTCTCCGCATCCTTTTTGAATTGTGGGGCCCAGAACTGGACACAGTGTTATTCCAGGTGGGGCCTGACCAAAGCAGAATACTTCTGCTTCTGCTACTGTGGCATTCATGATCATCTGATGAGGCAGAAGGTAAGTCTATGAAAGCGTATGTCACAAACCTCTTTCTCTGCCGTTCTCAAAGATGCCACAATATTCTTTTGGAAGACCTGGGCCATTGCTGAGAAGCTAAACAGGCAGCGAGGCAATGCTTTCAGCCAGTGTAGGGGCCATGCGTACACACATCCTGGTGCTCCACTTGCCCTCCCCAGAAGGCCTGAACGAGGCTCGCGCTTAATACGAGGCAAAGATGGTCCGTAAAGTGGGTGCAGAGGAGTCCTCCGGGGGCTGCTCTTCTGCAAGGAAAGGAAAGAGAACCTGACTGGGATGTTGTCCCTGCGCCAGTCAAGGATTCCCCGAGGTCTCCAGGAGCATTGGGTGTCACCTTGGCTAAAGACCTGGCTGGCTCGCCCACCTTCTCTGCCTCTTGACCCAGAAACCGTCCTTCAGGCTGACTCAAGGGGGCCTTTGCCTAAGAGGATGTTGTTGGCAGAGCAGGGCCTTGGCATGACCAGCTGCTGCCTTGCTTAATCCCAGGGTGGAGGAGATCATGGATCCCACAACAACCCAACGCTGTCCTCCCTGGGAATGGGGCACTTCTAATTGAAGGCTTGGGCTGACAAACAACCCGCCAGTTTCTGGGAGTTGCAGCAACCCAGCTGGAAAAGAAGCCTGGATGGATCTCGTGCCACAAAATGGATGCTGCCCTTTTACAGGTGGGAGCACACCGAGGCTGCGTCCACACGGGAGAAATAACTTGGTACGGCCCCGCTTTTCAGCATCCTGGCTCAAGGCTATGGAATTCTGGGAGCTGGAGTTTGTTGTGGGCCCAGAGTGGAGCGGAGCTTAAGGAAGGAAAGCCCCACAACAAACTCCAACTCCCAGAATTCCATAGCAGTTGAGCCAGGGAAGCAGAGAAAGCGGGTTCTTGCTGCATAAAGCATCCTCCCCACCGGTCTCCGGAGCCTTTCATTTTGGGGAGCCTTAAAGGGGGGGGGGGGTCCTCCCTCCTCCCCCCCCACCAGCAGCAGCTGCAGCGTCGGGGACGCGCACGCAGGGCACGCAGGGGGGCGGGGGCAGAAGAGGAGGAGGAGGGACGGGACGGCCCTGAAGGGAGGAGACGAGTCAGAGAGTTTCGTTGCTGCTCCTCCGCTGCTGCATCCCTCGTCCTTCTTCCTTCTGTCTCTGCGCTTCCAGGAGGAGGGATGCCGTCGGGGCCCGGGGTGCGGAGGATGTGAGGCGGCGGAGGATGGCCCCGGGACAGCAGGCGGCAGAAGCAGCCTCAGCAGCATCCTCGGAGCCCCGTTGGGCGAAGGAGGAGGAGGAGGAGGAGGAGGCGTCGGCGGCGTCGGGGCTGCTGCTGCTGCTGCTGCTGCGGGGCCTCCGTGGCCGGGGATGCGTCCTCCGCCGGGGGAGGCCATGCTGCCCTGGAAGAGGCACAAGCTGGAGCTCTCCGGAGGGAAGGAAGAGGCGGCGGCGGAGGAGAAGCGGGGGCCGTCGGGGCCCTCTCCGTCGTCGTCGTCGTCGGTGGCGGTTCCCGGGGCGCTGGTGCGGGTGGGTCGGCTGCTGGGCTGGCGGCGGCGCCGGCGGAGCTTCTCGGTGAGCGGCCGGGAGAGCCCCACTGCTTCGGCCTCGTCGCCGTCGGGGCTGCGGGCGCTGTACCTGGGGCAGGCGGCGACGGCGCAGGCGAAGGGCGAGGGCTGCGCGGAGGCGGCGCTGGGGCGGATCTGGCTCCGGAGCCGGGCCGGGAGGGAAGGCGCCCGCGTCCGCCTCTGGCTGGGCCCGCAGGGGCTGCGCCTGGCCCCCGAGGACCACGAGGAAGCCGAGCCCTCTGCCCTCCAGCCCCAGCTCTTCCTCCTCTCGCGGGTGACCCACTGCGCGGCCGAGTCCCGCCTCCCGCGGCTCCTCTCCTGGGTCTACCGGCACGAAGGGCGGCACAAGGCGGTGGTGCTCCGGTGCCACGCGGCGCTGCTCCCGAAGGCCGCCCAGGCCCAGGCCCTGGCCCTCCGGCTCCGGCAGAGCGCCGACCAGGCCCTCCGGGACTTCAGGCGCCTCAAGAAGCGCAGCGACGCCCGACGGCAGCGGCGCCTCCTCCTCCTCCGACACCGGCGCCCCGACGACGGCGACGACGGGGCCCTTCTCCCGACGCCCGACGGAGGGGGAATAGGAGACCCAGGGCCCCGCAAGGCCCCCCGAGGAAGAGCCACCGGCGCCCCGAGGCTCCGAGCCATCGCCGAGGACCCCGCCGGGGAGGAGAGGGAGGCCCGGGAGGACCCCGACGGAGAGGACCGGGAGGAGGAGGAGGAGGAGGAGGAAGAAGGGCGGCTGGTGCGGGGCCTGGGGCGGATGGGCCTCGGGGGGAACCTCCACCACGGACCTCGCCCGGAGACCCCTCGGGAGCCCCGCTGAAGGTGGAGGAGGGCCGCCCCGGGAAGGGAGCGAGCAGCGACCCCGGACGCCCCGCTTCGTCCCTCGGTCTCTTTGCGGGCGAAGGAGAAGGAGAGGGACGGCGAGCGGAGCTCCTTCGGAGGAGGCTCTTCCAGGGACCGATTGGATTCTGCTCCCAGAAAGAGACGGAGGCGGCGGCGGCGGCAGAAGAGGGGTGACTTTGGCCCCGGCAGTGCCAGGCCTGGGGACGGACAGCGAGGGAGGGATGGAGGGCATCCATGGGGGAGCCTGGCCCGCCTTCTCCTGCTCTGGGCCAGAAGGAGGGAGAGGCATCGCCCACACCCCCCCTGCCCCACCGATGCCCAAGGACTGGGGCTCTTGATGTTTGGGGGCTCCTGGGGGGGGTCTCTGGGCTAGAGAGACAGACAGAGAGAGAGAGGTCTTCTGGCCTGGTCCAGTGCAGCTGTTTGGCTGCCTCCACACTGGGCAAATGTAGCTCGGTTTGGCACCGCTTTAGCTGCCCTGGCTCAAGGCTAAGGGGTTCTGGGGGCTGCAGTTTGCTTTGGGCCCAGAGCGGGGCTTCAGGAAGGAAGGCCCTCAACAGACTCCAGCTCCCAGAATTCCATGACCTTGAGCCAGGGCACTTAAAGCGGTGCCAAACCGAGGTCTTTGCCCGGTCTGGAGGCAGACGTGGCTGCGGATGGCCCCCTTGGTAGCCTCCTCTCGGGTCGGAAGGGACCTCAGGGGCCCCCAGGTCCAAGAGCCCCTTCTCCTCTTGGGGGGCATTTCTAGAAAGCCCTCCTCCTCCTCCTCCTTCTGGGGGGGGGGCAGGTGGGCTTCCGTGGGGGGGGAGGGAGGGCGGTAGCTCTTCCATCAGAGACTGGGGTCTTCTGGGTTGAGGGGGGTCTCTGGCTCGGCCTGAGCTCCAAGGTCCCCTCTTAGGTCTTGGCGGGGGGGGCAGAGGGGAAGAGACCCCCAACTCAGACAGACAACAGCAGAGTCATGGCCCAGAGCCATCACCCGCCCCCTCCCGAGGTCCAGCTCTTTGGCCCCACAGGCTCCCATGCTGAGACCCTACAACTTGGGGGGGGGGGCAGAGTTTCTCCAGGCTTCTATCAGCCCACAGTTGCACCCCCCCCCCCCCTGAACAGCCCAGGCCCCTTTGTGTGGCTCCCTCCAAGTGAAGGGCAGGCAGAGCCTTCTTGAGCAAGCAAGTGGCAGACTAGGGATGGGACTGGGGAGGAGACACCCCCCCCCCGCAATGGGGCAGCCCCCCATCCCTCCATCTCCCCAACCGAACCAGGGTAGGATGCTGCCTCCAGCGCAGAAGGGGGCCAGAGCCTTTGGGGGGAAGGGACAGGCTCCTGGGCATTTCAGTGCCCCCCGAGAAAGAAGGCAAGGCCCCTGCAGCCTTGGCTGGGACCCCTTCCTCTCCCCAGAGCAAAAAGACCGGGACCTATGGATTCACGGTTTGTGTTATGTATTTATATGTTGCCTCTCGGCCCACCGGGACCCCTGGAGCTCTACACAACAGATTAAAACATTTAAAACAATATTGTTAGCTGCTTTTGAGACAACCTCAACTCACGTTGTGAACGGGACCCGTCCGAGACCCCCGTCCTCTGCTCCGTTGCTGCCAGTTCATACCCACGGCCTCCTTAGCTTCCCTTCCGGAAAGAGCTGTTCTGAGTTGATCTGTTCTAGGACCCATTTGTTTGTCTTTTTAGCTGTCCGTGGGATCCTCAGCGCTCTTCTCCAGCACCACATCTCTAACGATTGAATGTATGAAACCAAAACAACACAGAGATCAACATTGCAAAACCCAAGTCATTGGGCCCACTGCTCTCAGACGCCCGTCAGGGCAAGAAGCCCCTTCCCCAGTGTGTTGCAAGGCTGAAAGCAAGGCTGGCACCCTGGACAAGGGCATGGATGGGCAGATAGGTGGGTGAAGGGAGGCCCATGGGACTCGCCTTGGGGCTGGGGCTGACTGTGCCGCTGCTGGTGTGCAGCACCAGCACAAACCTTCTTAGGCCCAAATCATGGCAGCTGCACACAAAGAAGGCCCTCCAAAAATGCATTGCCCCCCCCCCCCCGCTTGCTTCCCTTCATCCACGCAGAGAAAGGGGGCAGATCCTGGGCAAGGAGGCTGAGCGTGGAGCCCCAGCCAGGGTTCAGAGGGGAGATGAGTGCCTAGAGGTGCCCCACGGGCACAACCAGGCCCCACGGGCACATCCAGGTATGGCCGAATCCTGGCTCCTTGCCCCCAGTCTGAGCGATGGGAACCCTCAGGCAGCTATGGGGGGTGAGCAAGGAGGGCTCCATTTTCCCAGGCCAGGAAAGGCTGAGAGGCACTGACCACCCTCCAGGCTCCTATGGGGTCTTGGAATACCCTGCAGCTGTTGACCCCTGTCTCCCCATAGCCTGCCTTTCACCAGCCAGTTCCCGATCCGAAGAGAGGGACCCTTTGGCCGTCTGTCTGCATCCCGCTGGGTGGGGCTGTGGCTGTGGCTGGGGATGATGGTGGACAGGGCTGGGGGACCGAAATGCGACCCCACGTCTGGACCACATGCCCTCTTCAGAAAGCGAAACAATGCCCCTCTGTCCAGGGCCAGCACCTGGAAAATGGGGCTGCACTCAACTGTCCAGCTTGGAGGGCCTCTGGCCGACCCCTGGAAGAGCCACCGAGTGCGGGACAGTGGGGCGTCTCGTCCCATCCACCCACTGAGCACTTATTTTCTATGGCCATTATACCCCCTTCATTAAAAAAATGAACAAGGTAATGTCACTTTAAAATGTTAAAGGAATGTGGGGAAGAGTTTATTGGTGACTGTGTGCAACCAGCCTCTGCTTGGAAACGTAGTTTTGTCAGAACTCAGCTGCAGAGCACATTGGCCTGTTTACAGGCACCCATTCCTCTGTTGCTGGGTCTGTATTGCTGCCTCAAAAGCCTTCCCTGCCCCAAAGGTCCCAGAGTGGGGCTCCTCCACCGACCGCCCCAGACAGACTGGCAGGCCAGCCAGGGCCTCTCCTCTCCTCCACCAAGCCGGGCAAGGAAGGCTGCTTCTCAAGGAAGGAATGCTTGCTGGAGCCTGGGATAGGCAGAGTCCTCCCCAGGACTGGCCTTCATGCTCTCCACCAGCAAAAGCAGGAGGAGGAGGAAGAAGGGGAACAGGGGTCTCTGGCCTGCTTTCCTCTGGGGCTGCCGGAGGGAGAAGGGCCGCATCTGGCCGGGCTGATGGGCGGCAGCAGCACCAGCTAGTGCTCTCCAGTGACATGGCACTGCTTCTAGTGAAAAGCCCTTGGGAACATTTAGGGTGAAAGCCCCCCTGCTTGAGCCCAGGATCTGCTCCTCCCCTCCCAAACAAAAGCCAGATGTTTGCAGCTGGTGCTGGGGAGCAGAGGGAAGAGGAGGGCTGTGAGGTGGGGCAGCCTGTGCAAGACCCCGGAGGAGGAAGGAGGGCCAGGTGAGGGGCACCCCGAACCCAGAGATTTCCGGGCCAAGGCCTGGGTCCAAAGGGCAGCTCCTGTGGTGCCATGCACAGAGTCTGGTGGAAGAGAAACGGGCTTCTCTGGTGGGAAATCAACTCTTTCCTCTGCTTTTTTGGAGGCTGATTGGGAGCTCCCAAAAGAGGAGCATCTTCCAAAGCAGCTGAGACCAAACAGTAAGAACAGGGAAAGGGCCTCCCAAGCACCACCGGGTCCCACGCCAAGCATAAGACATATCCATCCTGGCAGTCAAACCTTGCTCTTTGCAGTCCTGCTTTGAGATCAGCAATAGAATCATAGAATCATAGAATCATAGAGTTGGAAGAGACCACAAGGGCCATCCAGTCCAACCCCCTGCCATGCAGGAAATCCCAGTCAAAGCATACCCGACAGATGGCCATCCAGCCTCTGCTTAAAGACCCCTAAGGAAGGAGACTCCACTACACTCCGAGGGAGTGTGTTCCACTGTCGAACAGCCCTTACTGTCAGGAAGTTCCTCCTAATGTTGAGGTGGAATCTCTTTTCCTGCAGTTTGCATCCATTGTTCCGCGTTCTAGTCTCTGCAGCAGCAGAAAACAAGCTTGCTCCCTCCTCAATATGACATCCCTTCAAATATTTAAACAGGGCTATCATATCACCTCTTAACCTTCTCTTCTCCAGGCTAAACATCCCCAGCTCCCTAAGGCGTTCTTCATAGGGCAAGGTTTCCAGACCCTTCACCATCTTAGTTGCCCTCCTTTGGACATGCTCCAGTTTCTCCACATCCTTTTTGAATTGTGGTGCCCAGAACTGGACACAGTATTCCAGGTGGGGCCTGACCAAAGCAGAATAGAGTGGCACTATAACTTCCCTTGATCTAGAAACTATACTTCTATTGATGCAGCCTAAAATTGCATTGGCTTTTTTAGCTGCCGCATCACACTGTTGACTCATGTTCAGCTTATGGTCTACTTGGACTCCTAGATCCCTTTCACATGTGGTCTCATTCAGCCAGGTGTCCCCCATCCTATATCTGTGCATTTCATTTTTCCGCCCTAAGTGCAGAACCTTACATTTCTCCGTATTGAATTTCATTTTGTTAGCACTGGCCCAGCTTTCTAGTCTATTCAGGTCATTTTGAATTTTGATCCTATCCTCTGGGGTATTAGCTACTCCTCCCAGTTTAGTGTCATCTGCAAATTTGATAAGTATGCCCCCAATTCTGTCATCCAAATCGTTAATAAAGATATTGAATAGCACTGGGCCCAGGATAGAGCCCTGTGGGACCCCACTGGTCACTTCTCTCCAGGACGAAAAGGAGCCATTGTTGAGCACCCTTTGAGTTCGGCCAGTCAACCAATTACAAATCCATGTAACGGTTACCTTGTCTTGTCCACTTTTTACAAGCTTGTTTGCAAGAATGTCATGGGGAACCTTGTCAAAGGCCTTACTGAAATCGAGGTATACTATATCCACAGCATTCCCTTCATCTACCAAGCTGGTAATTTTATCAAAAAAAGAGATCAGGTTCGTTTGGCATGACTTCTTTTTCTGAAACCCATGTTGGCTTTTTGTGATTATGGCATTGGCTTCTAAATGTTCGCAGACTCTCTGCTTAATGATCTGCTCTAGCACCTTTCCTGGAATTGATGTCAGACTAACTGGACGATAATTGTTGGGATCCTCTTTTTTTCCCTTTTTGAAGATGGGGACAACGTTTGCCCTCCTCCAGTCTGCTGGGACTTCTCCTGTTCTCCAGGAGTTCTCAAAGATTATTGCCAATGGCTCTGATATTACATTTGCTAGTTCTTTTAATACTCTAGGATGTAGTTCATCTGGTCCTGGAGATTTATATTCATTTAGGTTAACCAAGTATTCCTGTACTATCTCTTTACTTATTCTGTGCTGAAATTCCCCTATTCTGTCTTCTGCTCCATTATCCTTCGGTTGAGCACCTTTTGCCTTTTCTGAGAAGACTGAAGCAAAGAAGGTGTTGAGTAATTCTGCCTTTTCTCTGTCCCCTGTTAGCATTTTGCCATCTTCTGCACGCAGTGGCCCCACTGTTTCCTTCTTCTTCCTTTTGCTGCAGACATATCCAAAAAAGCCCTTTTTATTGTTCTTAACCTCTCTAGCAAGCCTGAGTTCATTCTGCGCTTTAGCTTTTCTGACTTGACCCCTACATGTGCTGGCTATTTGTTTAAATTCCTCTTTCGTGATTTCTCCATTTTTCCATTTCTTATACATGTTCCGTTTAAAACTTAGCTCATTTGAAAGTTCCTTAGTCATCCATCCTGGCTTCTTGAGACATCTTCCATTTTTCTTCCTCATTGGAACTGTTTGAAATTGTGCCTTCAATATCTCCCTTTTGAGAAACTCCCATCCGTCTTGAACTCCCTTCTCTTTTAGTTTTCCTGACCATGGGATCACCCCCAGTATTTCTCTAAGTTTATTGAAATCAGTTCTCCTAAAGTCTAGGGTGCGTGTCTGACTATGCCTGGCTTCACCTTTCTGCTGTATAACAAACTCCCACCTAAGGATCCAACCACTTGCACCCCATCAACTAGGTCTTCCCTGTTGGTTAAGATCAGATCTAAAATGGCTGATCCCCTTGTTGCCTCTTCCACCTTTTGGACAATGAAATTGTCTTCCAGGCAAGTGAGGAATTTGCTAGACCTTGAGGATTTGGCTGAGTTTGACTTCCAGCAAATATCCGGATAGTTGAAGTCCCCCATCACTACTACATCTCTCCTTTCTGATTGTGTGGTCATCTGTTCTAGAAAGGCATCATCCAATTCCTCTGCCTGAGTTGGGGGTCTGTAGTAGACTCCCACAGTAACATCCCTGTTATTTCCCTCTCCTTTAATTTTTATCCAGATGCTCTCCACCTGGCTTCCAGTATTGACTTCCTGGATCTCTTCACTGGTGTAAATATCCCTGACATATAATGCTATTCCTCCTCCTTTCCTGCTTGGCCTGTTTCTCTTAAAAAGGTTATATCCCTCTATTTCTATATTCCAGTCATGAGACTCATCCCACCAGGTTTCAGTGATGCCTATTATATCATATTTCCCTTGTTGTGCTAGGAGTTCAAGTTCATCCTGCTTATTTCCCATACTCTGTGCATTAGTGTAGAGACATTTAAGACCATGTGTCCTCTTTACTTGCTGCTTTTGCACATTTTTTTGCCTCCTACTGTTGGGTCTTTGCACTGTTTGCCTTGTTCCCTCTATGCCACTTGGACTATTCTCTCCATCCCTTTTGTCTTCCAGTATAATGTCTCCCTCCCCCACATAACTCAGTTTAAAGCCCTCCTGATCAGATTCTTCAGACTGTTGGCAAAAACGTTTTTGCCAACTGGCGTGAGATGCAGCCCATCCCTTGCCAGAAGTCCCTCCTCATGGAACCGCAGCCCATGATCCAAGAATCCAAACTGTTCTTGGCGGCACCATCTACGGAGCCAGTTATTCACCTCTGCTATTTTCCTCTCCCTTCCTGGACCATGCCCTTCTACCGGGAGTAGAGATGAGATGACAACCTGTGCATCCATCTCTTTCAGCTTCCTTCCCAGAGCCTCATAATCCCTTTTGATATTCTGAAGGCTGTGCCTTGCAGTATCATTGGTTCCCACATGAACCAAAAGAAGGGGATAACGGTCAGTAGGCTTGACAAGTCTTGTCAGCCTCTCCATCACATGATGGATCTTTGCCCCAGGGAGACAACACACCTCCCGAGACATCTTGTCAGGCCCACAAACCACTGCTTCTGTACCCCTCAGCAAGGAGTCCCCCACCACGACCACGCGCCTCCTCCGAGGCTTAGCAGTGGCTGTTCCTTTTCGTGATACTCTCAGGCTCTCCTGCTCTGTCCCTGATGTCTGTCCCTGCTGCTTTTCCTCATCATCTCTGACAACAGAGAGAGATTCAAAGCGATTCTGCAGCTGCAAGCCGCTCACAGAACGTTCCCTGGTTTCCTTACTTCTGTGTGTGACCTCCCTCCAAGCCTCTACCTCTGTTGTATGTGGAGTGATCTCCTCCACCCCAACAACTTCCTCTGTCTGTTTCCCACCCAAGACATTCTGGCCTGGTCTGTTCAGGAAAATCTCCTGCTCTCTATGATGCTGGAGTGCAGATATCTGCTCCTCTAGCTGCTGTACTTTCTCTTCCAAGAGGACTACCAACTTGCACTTGTGGCAGGTGTAGTTCCCCACCTCTGTAGGCAAGAAGACAAACATCCCACAGGTGTTGCAGGTGACTGCTGCAGGGCCTTCAGTGTCCATACTGAGAAGTCTTAAGGAGGCACTGAAACAAGACTGTGGGCTTCCCTTGCTAGACTTGGCCTTTATTCCCAAGCTCTGTCACTGAGTTCAAGTCACGGGGCCTATAGTTATGTAGAGAGCTCCTGGCTAAAAGCTCCTTCCAAAGGCAAGTCTCTGATTCACTTCCTCTGATGCTTCAGGCCGGCTCCTCTTCTATTCTCTAAACACCTCCTTGACTAGATAAAAAAAAATAAATCAAAATTCGCGCGCCGTTAGGCGCGCGCTTCTGCTAGCCTTGAGTAGCCTTAAGTAGCCTCCCAGCACTGGCTCCCAGAATGCAATGGCTCAAGTGTAAGGGCCATCTGCAATATTATTGCAGATGGCCCTTCCATTCTTCCTGTTTTTCCACCCGTTTCCCAAAGTGTGTTTGTGCTTTGTGAGTCTTCTAAA
The DNA here is from genome assembly GCA_034509955.1 of Urosaurus nigricauda. Lineage (NCBI taxonomy): Eukaryota > Metazoa > Chordata > Lepidosauria > Squamata > Phrynosomatidae > Urosaurus > Urosaurus nigricauda. Next base: position 279,101,698 of record JAOEGL010000003.1, read on the forward strand.
AAGGAAGGGGGGCATGCTCTCGTTGCCTCCCCTAAATCCCAATGGACCCCCTTCCACTTTATGCTAGGATTGGACTCAGGCATTTCAGGGAAGAGGGGGAGTGTGGTCTTTTATCTTGCAATTCATTCTAGCAATTAAAAGGGTCCTCACCATCTCCCCCCCCCCCTGCCGCCGCCCCAGAAGTAGGGCCTCCTCATCTGCCCCCATCGCTGCCCCCTCGTCCCTCCTGGGACCCAGAGGGCCAAAGGGGGAAATGGCTGCTTCCTGAGCTGAACAATGGAGCCTTCCTGCCCCCAACGCCACCAGCCCTCCGATAAACAGGAAAGCTGGCATTTGGCCCCAGTTGCTGCTGCAGAGTGGCGTTTTCGGCAGCTGTGAATTGTCATCTCTGTTTTAATTAATCTGGATGTGTTACAGCTTCCTGTGGAAAGAAAGCTTCAGTATCTCCAGTCTGAGGTTTATTCAAAAACGTTGGATGCTTTGGCCTCCGGAGCTTTTGGCCGAGCTGCTCAGCATCACTTAAGGAAGCAGAAGTGGGAACCAGGGTAAGCCCACCTCCCTCCTTTCCCAGCATAGTGGAAAACTCAATGGGGGAAACGTAGACCTTCCCAGATCACCTTGACAGACCTCATCTTTGGTGCAGGAAGAGGGTAATGGGATTTCAATCAGGATTCACGCTTGGTGCTAAAGCTGGACCCCTTCATTCTCTTCTTTATTTTGGTGGCTTTGGTCACTTGTGGGATGCACCAGAGAAACGTGGCGCCAAAAACAACAGAGAGTCACACAGCGTTTTCAAGATAACCATGTTTGCCGTGGTCCTAAAAGGTGTTCTGTTGCTGTTGTTGTAGTTACCTGCCTCCAAATAAGCTCTGACTTATGAAGACACCCCTCCTAGGGTTTTCTTGGCAGGTTCTTTCAGAGGAGGCTTGCCGTGGCCTTCCCAGTGAGTTTCTACCTCTGAGCAGTGGGGACTCGAACCCTGGGCTCCCTGGTTTGACAGTCAAACCCCAACAGCACACTGCCTTCCATTGTGCTTTCATAGTATATATCAACATTCATGTAGTTATGTGGTGGCTGTGCTGCACCATCCTTCTGTTCAGGACCAGCATTGCGCCATGAAGGGTGCCTCTGCCCATGCGCCTGTGGCTTCTTGTCCCCCTGTGCCATGGGGAGTCATGCGCAGGGGCTGTTCCCGCAATCTGAAGGCACTGGCAGAGAGTTACACACCATCCGACCACATGTGAAATGGCCCCACTTGCAGAACTCCACTCATGCAAGGCTGAACCGAATGCAGGCCATCCGCCATGCCCCCCCCCCCAACAATCAGGGAATTTGCCGTTAGGCAAAATACCCATCCACCCACCCGGGTGCCAGCTGCCATTGACCAACAGGAGTCCCCTTTGCCTGATGCAAGTGCACTTGTGACATTGCTGGGCTACCCAGTCCATACTGGTCTGTGGGGTATTTGGGGGTGGAGGTGGGGAAACCGGAGAGCCCCCTACTTCACTGACCTTCAGGAAAGGACTGAGGAGGCGGGAGGTCATGGGCACCCAACGCATGGTTCGGCCAGAGAGGTTACCTGGATGTGAGGTGCTGTGTGTCGGTTCCCTTTTGGCTGTTCTTCTGGAACGTTTCACCTGTGGTTCAACATGCCCATTCCAGCCAGCTGTCGCTGTTTGCTCTGCTTTGGTGGAGGGGGGCTGCCAGGGGTCCTCTTTAGGTCAGAGGTCTTCTTTGAATTCTTTGGGGGGGGGATCTAAGTAACCTGCAAAGACCCTCTGGTCAGATGGAGGGACGGGGCTGTTCCACTAATACATCATGGCCACTGCCAGCCCTGCTCCTGTGGGTCCTTTGCTCTCACCTCCGGCTTTGCGGGTGCTCTGGAGATGCCAGGCGATGTGCCCTGTCCTCAGTCTTCCCCTCTTCAGGCACATTATGTCTTGCTTTGTCCAGACCCTTTTCTATCTTGCTCATCTTGGGTTGCCCAGGCACAGCTCTGCGTCTTCTAAAGTTGCCTCAGCAAGCGGACTAACAAGGCAGCTTTCCCCAATGCTGGGCTGAGAGAGGCTAGTGGCCGTGATGGCTGTGGAAGATTGGTGTTCTTGTCCTCACACCTGGAGGGTGCTACAATGGCAAAGAGGCCAAGGAAGAACTGGGGTCTGGGCACCAATGGTGGCATTAGTTCAGCTGGTCATGCCAAATAACCTGGACAACAAAGACTTTTCCAGCCTCAAGGAAGGGAGAGAGGGACGGATTGCTTTCTCTCTACACCTTGGGCTGACACCATCTGCCCAGGCTGGCATATCCTCTCCCCAGTCTCCCCCCCCCCCCCATACACACAACGGCTGCCCATGCCGGCAGGACAGGCAGAGAGCCTGGTGGCTTTGCAGCCCCCCTCCCCAGCACGCATGCCCTCCAGCAGGGATGAGGCAGAGAGGATGCTATTTCTGGCAGCCAGAGCTCCCTTGATAATTGCAGGCTGCCATGCCAGAAGGGAGGGCACTGCCATTCTCCAGGGGAGGACAGCAGGGCAGCCTCTCTGCCTTGTTTCGTCAGGGTGGGAGCAACATTCAGATCAAGATGGGGGCCCTGTGCATAAGCTGAGATGCTCTGAACAAAAGGGACCCTCCTCTTGTCTGCTCAGAAGGCCAGCTTTGGAGCCAGGAAGAGCGGCTGGTTCTCATGCAGGGACAGACCCCTCCCCACATGGCCCTATAGCACTCCTGGGCAGAGTAGGAACCGAGTATGGCCTCCATTATGGCCCCGAATCACGCTCTCCTTTGCCCTGTGCTTGGGGGAGACAGCAGCCATGAATTGGCAAACAGGGACATGAGGAAGGAAGGCAGGCGGCAAAGGAAACAGATGGAGGGACTTTGCAAGGATGGAGGGCTTTCCCAACCAGCAGCCAAGGCATCCTGTGCAGCTCAGCTGGCCCATCATCCCCTCCTTAATGGACTTTCTCTTGCAGCCATGGAGAAAAAAGGGGCAGGGCCACAGACAGATGTTGACATCAGCTGGAACTCTGACAGATTATGTGAAGGAGAGGAAGGCATTGCACAATTCAAACCCTCACCTGGAGGCCCTCTCCCCAAATAAAGCTACCCCAAGGGATGGGGGAAATCTCTATAAACAGGCTCCATGACTTTGGGGGTCAGCATTGGAGGATGAGGTTTCTTGGAGGGAGGCTCCTGCTTTGCAGGAGAGGCGTCCCACTAAAAGTGGAACCAGCCACTAAGGACTCTTTCATACGAGGCTAAATTGGAAGTATAATTTAAGGTCAATTCGAATGCAATCATGGGTTTTACGTTATTGCGAATTAAAGCTTCGCATGCAAATTCGGGCAGGAGGGGGTTATTTTCGGGTAATGGGAAGTAATTCCGAACGGAGCAGGGGTTCATGTAAATTCGCTAAACAAGCGAATTTACATGAATCTGCATTGGCTCCATTTGAAGTTGGGAGAAATTCCTCCCATTTGAAAGAGTAGTAAGTCTCTTTAAAGGTGATTTGTTGATTCCAGCACAGATTGCGTGAGGCCAGCACCCAAGCAAACCTTTGCACAACTTTTGTCTTCTGTCTCTGGCTCCTCTGTTTGATGTTTATCTGTCAAGCAATGTTTTCTGCTTGCCCTGGCTGCTGGATTCCCTTTTGGTTGGGCTGTTAGGCATCCCACGAAGGCAGATCCCTTTGGAGTGGCCAGAAGGGCACAGCTTGCCTGCTTTCTCTCCTTCTCTGTCCCTTTCGGTAGGAGTTGCTCCCAATGGAGAAGTGAACAGTCAAAAGACCCAGAAGCTGAGAAGACCCTCGCCAAGCCCACACCGATCCTCTCAGGGTCACCCCAAATCCAAAACAGAAGGGGCCAGCCTGACCCAACAACATTCAGGGGCCTGGGTGCCTTCGTTCTTTCCACGATTGGCAGCTTCTGGCTCAGGGACAGCTTGCTCTCCCCATCACATTTCTGGCCTCAACAACATCCAGGTATGGGAGCCTGGTTGGCTGCCCATTTAAAGAAGAAGAGCAAAGGAGGGGAACTGGGGGCAGACCAAGACCCCCGATGCACACAAGGCCCATGTGTCTCTGCCTGCCAGCCCAGGACACCTCGCCCTCCTTGCCATTGCCACTGGCAGCTTGCAAGAGAGAGAGAGAGAATTACTCGCACACACAAACACACACCCACACACCCTCTGCACTCCTGCAAGTGGCAACTGGCTGCCACAGCAGGGACTTAGGAGGGAGAGACAGACGTAGATTAGAGGGGATAAAAATAGGGCCAAAGCCAAAGGGGCTGTGGGGTCACTGCAGGGTCAGCGCTTGGGACAGAAGAAGGGACCCGGGAAGGTGGACTCAGCATGGGAGGAAGGCTACTGTCCTCTCCTCCTCTTCCAACCCCACAGCCAGCCCCACTCGCACCCCCAGGTGCAGCTCAGGTTGCCCCCCTGCATGGCTTTGGGGGGAATTTCACTCTCAGGAGGCCTTGCTTAAGAAAACCCTTTGCAGTTTATGGAGTTGCAAATGCGCACAACTGGAGGGGTGCTCTGGCTCTCTAGGGGTCCCCCTTGGACTTCTGTAGTTAAGATATTTCCAGTTTGCCCTCCACTCCAGGCTAGAATCCTGGGGGTAACTTGCACTTGTCTAAGCCCACCTAGGGAATCGGTGGGGCATCCGTGTCCCTTGCTGATTGCGGGAACTGCATCGCACGTGTTTTGTTGTGGCATCGGCAGGCCCTGCCTTTGGCTGCTCATTCAGCTGCGCGTTCGGTTCACGTGGGACCGAGCATTTGGCTAGGAATTGTGGCTCTTCTCCTTCGGTGGAGGCCTTGTTATGCAGCATTATTTTACTGCAGCTCCCCATGTGAAGATTTATCCCATACAGACCTAGCACAGCATAGTTTTGGCGGTGGCTTATCACTTTAAGAAAATATAATAAAAACAATCACATACAAGACTTCCAAGCAGTGCTGACAGAAAGACACTCTCTGCAATAAAACCTGGAGGGGAAGCGGCTCCATGGGAGAAGGTGACGGTTTTCCCCAGGCAACCAAAGTCCTCCAAACATGCTGGAAGAAGGGAGGGAAGGAGAGAGCAAGGCCAGCCTCACCAAAGTGCCCAGCGGCCACCTGGTCACTCTGCCGGAGGAAGAGGAGGATGAAGGGGGCAGCGCAGGGCAGGCCTTCTCCATTCTGTGCTGAAGATGTCTGGGGTGGTGGTGGTAGGGAAGTCCTTCAATAGTCTGGCCAATGCTCCGTCCTGCATCCTGCAAATGTCCCCATTCCTCCATGCTCAGAAACATGATCCTTTGTTTGTCAGACCGCGGTTTGGCAGGAGAGGGCTAATGGAAGGAGCAGGATTTGAGGTCAGGAGCTGAATGGTCATGGCCCCTGTCTTCTCTCTCAAGGATATGACCGAGTGCAAAGTGGGAGAAAATTTGGAAGATGGGTATGTCACTCCACACCAGCCCTCTCTTTACTCCTGGAGGGGTCTTGGGGTGATAATACACCTTATTCAGATATTGGCAGACGACGCAGTGAACCACAGAAGAGGGCCATGCAAGTGCTCAAGGGCGGGCTTGTCTTCCAGGGGGTCGGATGTAGGAGTGGCAAGTCTGGGTGTCAGTTGGTGTGCCAAAGCTGTTTCTCAATGTGTTCAGGCTTTAGATAAACCAAATGATACAAAATGCCAATAACCCTCAAATGATCTCCTTCCAAAGAGAACAAACCCAAGAACACCTCGCCACCACTGATATTAATGGAGCCTGTGTAACGTTAGAACATAACATTTATATATTGCCTTTTGCAAACTCTCTGTTTCTCTCTCACAGAGACTTTCATGGGCTAATGCAATTCAGAAAGACCAAACAAGAATAAAACATAAGCAGTGAGACTCAGTGGCCAATTTGCAATGGCAACATTTTTATCCACCTTTTTGGAAAGTCACACAGCCACAGAGGGTAAAAATCCCTTGAAAAGGGCAGGAGGTCCATCACTAAGGTGGAAGGCAGGACAGGACAGCTTTGTGGCCCTCCAGTTGGATTGCAACTGCCATCATCCCTCAGATGGAAGAGGCAGCGCCACAACCCCTGGAAAGCCACACATACCCCGTCCTGCACTCCAGGAGTGGATGTGAATGGGATCACGGGATGCACATGGAAGGAATGTGGGGCCAAGAGAAGGGGCTCTTATGTGGAGTCAAACTCTGAGTGGGGGTCCTATCTAGCCAGCACTGCCGACTCTGGCCTGCAGCCACCAGGGCTCTCTCCTCAGGATTTCAGGAAGCGGGGTTTCTTCCCTCACCTCACCTGGAGACCCCTCCTCGGATTATTCCTTCAAGAAGGGAGAGGGGTCTCCCATCCAAGGGCTGGCCAGGCATGGCCCTGATGAGCCTCTCAGGTCAGTCAAGACAGGATGTGTTCTTCGGGCATAGAATCATAGAATCATAGTTGGATGAGACCACAAGGGCCATCGAGTCCAACCCCCTGCCATGCAGGAACTCCCAATCAAAGCAGCAATCATGATATACTACATCTTACTACTATGATTCTATGAAATAGATTCCAGGTGAGGCCTGGAATCCCATTCAGGTAGACTGGCAGCCGTACTTCCCTGGACTGGGACTCTTGACTCCTCTTGATGCAGCCCATAATTGCATTGGTCTTTTTGGCTGCTGCATCACACTGTCGACTCATGTTTAGCTTGTGGTCTTGTTGTTTGTTGTTGTTGTTAACTGCCCTTGAGTCAACCAAGACTCATGGTGGCCCTGTTGAGGAGACATCTCCAAGGCCTCCTATCATCCACAGGATCCGCAGCACTCGTCTCCAGCACCACATCTCAAAACACTTTCCTCTTATCTGCTTTCTTCACTGTTCCGCTCTTGCATCCGTACATGACGATGGGGGGCACAATGGCTTTTACCATTCCAACTTTGTTGCTTATTTGTCTGTCTTTTCACTTCAGGATTTTGTCTAGTTCCTTCATGCCTGCCCTTCCCATTCCTAGTCTTCTTCTGATTTCTTCACTGCAATCGCCATTCTGATCAATTCTTGGCCCAAGGTATGGGAACTATTTAACTACAGTATTTTGATTTCCTCATTATCTAGGTTGAAGTCTCATTCTCTGGTGAAACTCAGAGAATCTGAATCAGGCGTCAGGGGTGCGGGGGTTCTTAGTTGTTCCTCAAGTGGCGGTTGTGGGGTCCTTGGGGGCCTGGCTTGACTGAGGGGCCTCGGCGGCTGAGGGGGAGAGCTGCCACGATCTTTCTGTCAACTAAGAGCCTTGAGTGGGGGAGCCACAGTCCCCAGCGGAGCGATCTTGGACCCCTTTCTTTTCCTTTTGGGAATATCACCTTGGGATCAGGGCCCCTCTTGGCACCTGGCCCTTTCATTCAGAGGGACCTGCAGTGTTTTCCCCCAGCCGCACCTGTGTGAGAAAAGGGAAGTTGGCACAGCAGGCAAATATTAATGGCATCATTAAAGGTCTCACCCTGAAACAAAAGGAGGAACAGCAGCCCTGGGGGGCAGAGGGGGGTGGGCTGGGGGCAGAGGAACATGTCTTTCTCAAAAAAGGACAGGCGAGCAGCTGACACGAGGGATGGAAGTCACACAAATGCGCGCGCACACACGTGCACACACAGTCTGTGCCCCCTCCCTCTCTGGTTGGCACCACTTTTCTGTGGGCCTTTCATGGGGTGAGCCAGTGACCGCTGTGACCCAGGATCCATCTTTCTCCTCTCCCTTTAGGTGCCCTTGCTCCACAATGGCCACTGCAAAGGTCACTGGCTGAACCCAAAAGGTGCTCAGCAATGGCTCCTTTTCGTCCTGGAGAGAAGTGACCAGTGGGGTCCCACAGGGCTCTATCCTGGGCCCAGTGCTATTCAATATCTTTATTAATGACTTGGATGACAGAACTGGGGGCATACTTATCAAATTTGCAGATGACACCAAATTAGGAGGAGTAGCCAATACTCCAGAAGACAGGATTGACATTCAGAATGACCTGAATAGACTAGAAAGCTGGGCCAACGCTAACAAAATGAAATTCAACGCGGAGAAATGTAAGGTTCTGCACTTAGGGAGGAAAAATGAAATGCCCAGATATAGGATGGGGGACATCTGGCTGAATGAAACTATGTGTGAAAGGGATCTAGGAGTCCAAGTAGACCATAAGCTGAACATGAGTCAACAGTGCGATGCAGCAGCTAAAAAGGCCAATGCAATTTTAGGCTGCATCAATAGAAGTATAGTGTCTAGATCAAGGGAAGTAATAGTGCCACTCTATTCTGCTTTGGTCAGGCCCCACCTGGAATACTGTCTCCAGTTCTGGGCACCACAATTCAAAAAGGATGTGGAGAAACCGGAGCCATGGGTCCAAAGGAGGGCCATTAAGATGGTGAAGGGTCTGGAAACCATGAAGCCTTATGAGGAAAGATTTTGGGAGCTGGGGATTCGAAGGCTTTCATGTCTGGTATCCATAGTTTTTAGTGGGGTTTTAGGGCTCTGTGACCATGTTCTAGAAGAGTTCCTTTCTGGGTTTGTCTGTGCTAAACAGTGACTCTGGCAAGGTTAGGATGGAAGACTCTGCCCTTGAGGCCTGAGAAAATTCCCAGCACTGTCCTCTTGTGCAGCCATCTCTCTCTTTCTCTCTCTCTGTGGCCATGCGTATGCAAACATGCATGTGTACACGTCCAGGGGGACCTGTCTCCCATCCGCTTTGGCCTCGTGTGTTGCCAAGGAGAGGTTCTTCTGGAGGCATTGCCAACCACAATACAGCCACAGCAAGCCGGGGTGAGGAAATAGCGGTGGCCGAGGGAGACAGAGAGATGCCAGGCATTTTTTTCTGCTTTTCACAGCAAGGAGCCCAGCTGGGGAGACCCATGGGTGCAAAAGGAAAGATGGTACAGCTGAGACTCTTGTGCCACTCCATCAGGAAACCTGGAGCCCATGGGAACCTGACTTAGCCAGGCTGGACTGTGGCTTGTATGTGCCACCCCCTGGGAGCGTCCCCCATCACCTCCAATGCTATGGCTCTATTCTGCCCCCCCTTTCTCCTGCACACAGAGACCCAGGCACACATGTGCATCTGCCACACTCATAGATGTGAGCACTGGTGCGTAGACAAGAGGCCTATTTATATCCGCTTCCTCTGGGCTCCGCAGCGTGACCTCAAAATCCGGCTCCCGCCTGGCACAGGGACCTCCGGGGGCCCCGTGTCCTTTGCCTAATCCAGCCCCGGCACTCGCCCAGCCACGTGCCAGGCTCCCCTCTCTTGGCAGAACCCCCCCCATCCCTGGTCACAGGAAAGGGAAGGTGCCCAGGCTCCACGCTCCAGCACTGCCTGCACACAAACACACACAGAGGTAGCCATGATCCAGGACAGTTTCTGGCAGAGGCAAGAGGGAGGGGAGTCAGACTCCCACGACTGTTTGGATGCCCCAGCTTTTGGGTGGGATGCCCCCATCCTGACACAGGGCACCCTGGGCACTGGCAGCTAAGTCTTCTGCAGGTATTTCATGCCTGATCCTCCAGTCCTTCCAGACCCCTGGCAAAAAGGCTCAAGTTCTCCCTCAACACTGCTGTGTGTGTGTGTGTGTGTGTAATGGTGGCCTCCCAGGCTACTGGTCAGGCCGTGGCTCTGTACACTGTGTCCAGACCATGTGGCCATCAGGTTGCCCAGTGTCCAGAAGGAGACCGCATGGCGGGTGGAAGCACCCCTGCAAGATTTGTCATCATGGCTGCTGTTGTCGAGGCATTGTGGCCTGGCTGTAGTGTGACTTTGGTAGTTTCCCTCTTGCTGGACCTTCTTGGCTTCAGCAGCGGATGTACCAGGATATGTGCCAGAACTGCTGCCTGACCTTGTGGCAGCTGGGTTCTTGGTCAGACACCCGATCTCGGTTCTGGTTCCTTGTGCTCCGCTGGAGGAGGCTTCCTGGGCTGCCTTGCTGGAAAGTCCAAATGCACCCAGCACCCCACCAGGCTTCACCTTTTGGGGTGAGCCCCCCACATTGGGCCTTGGCTGCAAGGAACCTCTGAGGATGTCTTCCTGTTGCTCCAGTGTTTGGATGCTGTCAGCCACCAGCGTAGAGTATGGCTATGTGACCACACGCACCATGGAGCAAACCAGGAATAGTTGCCCTTCTGTGGTCTCTCCCAAGCATCCTGGTGCCTTTGATAGCAGGGACAGGAATCAGGCCCACATCCCCTCCCCAACCACCTCTTTCCCACCCGCTTCTCATTTGAAATTTTTTTGGGTGAAATTACTAGTTTTGTAGATGAAGGGAATACTGTGGATATAGCTTATCTTGATTTCAGTAAACCTTTGACAAGGTCCCCCATAATATTCTGCAAACAAGCTTGTAAAATGTGGGCTAGAAATGCGACTGTTAAATGGGTTTGTATTTGGTTGACCGGCTGAATCCAAAGGGTGGTCAGCAATGCTCCCCTTCTTCATCCTGGAGAGAAGGGACCAGAGTGGGGTGTCCAGTGGGGTTCTTCCCTGGGCCCAGTTTACTAGTCAACATCTTTATCAATTACTTGGATGAAGGAATAGGGAGCGTGCTTATTAAATTTGCAGATAACACCAAAATTTGCAGCCCTGGTGGGGCCCCGGAGAGCACCCCAACGGCATGGAGGAAGGGACCCCTTGGCCCTCCAGCAGCAGAGGCAGGCCTTTGCCCAGCAGAGGAGAGAGGAAGGAATCTGGCAGCTCATTATCCATTCCTCCCAAAGACCTGGAACTGCCTTCCCCAGCATGGTGGCCACTGCAGGTTTTGGACTACAATTCCCATCATCCCTGGCCACCAGGAAAGGATACACCAAGCAAACCCAGTGGTTTGCTTGGCCTCTATTAATCTATGGTTCTTGTTTCTATTTACTCGAACATCATTTTGGTTTGAGAATCACCATTATTAGTAACGTGTGCCCCAGAATCTGTTGAGGAGGGCATTCTGTGGCCAAGACGCTACATGAAGGGGATGGAGCACTTTACTCAGGGAGCCCCAGGGCAATTCTGCAATGCCACCCTCGTAGGGAACTGGAATGTCCCACAGCCTTGAATACGTCTGGATGCTTCCAGAGGGGAACCTGCGCATGGGCAAGGCACCCTCCAGATCCCAGCCCTTGTGTCTTTTAGTGTGCAAGGCTTGTGAACCAGACACTCCCATCTCTTTGCAGTTCATCTCCTGGCCAGTGGCATGAAGTGTCCTTTGGCCAGCCAAGACTTTGGCCACAGGAAGCCCCTCTTGTCTCTGCTCCAGCTACCAACCCTGAGCTCCAGTGTTCCATCATGGAGCTGTGGGCCCTTCTGCTTCCAGTCCACGAGTAATGGGGGGTAAGGACCACGCCAAGGAGAGGAACATGGATCCAAATCCCAACGGAGCCATTTCCCTAACCATTAGAGGCAGACTGACAGATAAACAGAGGCAGAGATGCACATCCTCCAGGAAATAGGCCAACGGCCTCATACATTTTATTCCATCCTCCGCACTGATCCAACAAGGAGCAGGTGCCACCTCTCTTGCCCTCTCCTCCTCCTCCACCTTTGTTTCTCTCCCTTTTGGGAACTCACTGGGTGCTGGCCAGATCTTTAATCCTCCAAACCCCAACCAAACACGGGGTGCATCAGGCTCCCAGCAGCAGCTCCTGTCCAGACCTGGTTGGTCTTGGGGGACCACAAGGAGACCCAGAAGCAAAGGGCCCCCAGGCCCCCAGTGCAGCTGCAGGCAAGGGTAGGTACATTGGCAGGGGGGGGGGGTTAAAGAAGCCAGACTGGCTCCACAAGGCATCCTCTCCTGCCAGACCCACCGTGGACAGTGACCCAAATGTGGATGGCCCCCTCTGCGCTCCAGGGGAAAGGCACCAGTGCACCACCCTATAGCTGCAGGATCACCGCTGCCATATGACTCTGGCCTCCCTGCCTCCTGCCAGGATTCCTCAGAGGAAACTGGCTGCTTCCTGGTGGTATGACGTCCAGCGCCAGAGAGGGGAAACACTTGGCTGGCCGGCCAGACCATTGTCTCAGGGTGAGCCAGATGGGGGGGGGGGATATCCTGACTGGAAGCCCCAAGAGCCCCTCTCCCTCCCCCCAGCCACAGCCAGAGAGAGTTTGCCAAAGGAGTCCCATGGGAGTGGGGTGGGAGTAGCCCTAAACAGCCCGCTCCTGGCAGGCTGGCACCCCTCCCTGTGCCCCCCTCCCCAGTGTTCAGGGTCTACCCCTGGGGAATGGGGGTGTTGCAGTTGCCATGGTAGATCTTGACATGGCCATCGCAGCGGAAGTAGTGCTCAAAGACCTCAGCGTAGCCGTGGTCGCACCACCAGGTGCAAAGCTGGCGGTTCCAGGTGCAGTCCAGGACGTGGAAGAGCCCCGGGTGCTCCATGCCAACCAGGGTGAAGAAGTCCTGGTCACCCAGGTGGCCCCGGAAGTGGTACTTGTCGGCCAGCTGGTGCACCGCCTCCTCCTCCAGCAGGCTGTTGTAGAGCTCAGAGCGGCGCATGGCCTCCAGGTCCAGCAGGAGCACCCCACTGTTGAAGCCAGGCAGCCCATCTGGGGGAGGGTCTCCCACCAGGGTCCCCGGGTGCTCCTTGCGGTACTGCCAGAAAAGGTGCCTGCCATGGGATGGGTGGTGTGGGCAGAAAAAGAGAGAAGCCAGAATTGAGGGGGGAGAGGAGGCTGGTTCCCCTTTCATCTGCTTGACTCATCCTCCCACCCGCCACCACTGATGTGCCCCCCCCCCAACTTTGCCCGGTTCCTTCCATCAGGAGAGAAGGAGAGGCCCCTTGGGAAGCAGATGGGGTCCCCATGCTCCCTTCCCAGAAGGCTCTTCACATGCCCATGCCCATCCCCACCTCCAAGGGTGCTCTGGAGCCAGGATGTGATGGAGGTGGGTGGCCGCCTTTGGCTGCCCCCTCCTGGAAGAAGGCCCCCCCATCAATGGACCCTTCTCCTGTATGTCAGCTGAACTCTCCAGCATGGATGACCCTACAAGAATCCCCCCATCTTTCCAACCCAATCCTGAACATCTCAGCAAGAAGTCCTTTTTAAGCTCTCATCTCCACTATTTCCCTCCTTCCTCTGCAACTGCACATGTGACAAATTCTAATGGCCAGCAGGGGGCAGTCCAGAAACCTACATCCAGGGGGTGCAGAATCCCCCCCCCCCCAACTCATCAGTCCCTCCTGAGAGAGGAAAAGCTGAAGCTGGCTGGGCATCTTGTGGGCAGTGCCAGCCTTCCTCCCCACGCCCTACATCTCCCTACAGAGACAGAATAGCCTCACATGCTGCTCCCACTTCCCAGAAGGCTGTGGGGCTGCAGCCCATCATCCCCAGCACACCCTCTGCTCACTTGGGGCTTCTGTCTGGCTTAGAAGAGCAGAGAAACAAAGGAAGAGCAAAAAAAGGAGGATGGAAAAAGAGAGGGGGTGGGAAGAAGAAAGGAAGAAGGAAGACACAAGAAGAACTGAGGAAGTTTGAGGAAGGAAGGAAGGAAGGAAGGAAGGAAGGAAGGGAGGGAGGGAGCAGTGACAGAAAATGAGCAGCAGTACAGCTGTGTAACTCTTTTCCTTTTGCAACTGTTGATTTCCAGAAAACCAACTGGCCCCAGTTGGCCAACAGCCAGCCCTAAAAATAGCCAGGCCCCACGGAACAGTGCCTCCCCAACACAAGAGAAGGGAAGCCAAGCCAAGCCAAGCCAAGCCAAGCTGTCAGTGGCCCAGCCAAGCAGAGTCACTGCCCAACAGCCGAGCCGGAGAGAAACGGGGAAGGAATGGGAGCCCCCCATTCCCCATATCCCCCTCAGTGGCGGTACTGTTTCTGGCTCCACCGAACCAGCCTCTCTTTAAAAACCTCCGGCCCCCAAAGTCCAGGCATGGTGGACACCCTGGTGGCCAGAGATGTTCGACCGTGGAATGTGGATGGCCTCAGAGTGTGGTGGCATCTCCTTCTTTGGAGGTTTTTAAACAGAGGCTGGAGGCCCATATGTTGGGGGTGCTTTGATTGTGAAAGGAATTGGACTGGGTGACCTTTGAAATCCCTTCTAACTCTATGAGTCTGATCACTATGGGGCCCAATCTAGAATCCAGAGCAAGGGAAGGGCTTTGATGGACAGCTCCAGGAAAAGTGGGGAGGAGGGCAGGTGAGATCCCATAAGCAACCAGGCTCCCACTGGGATGGGTCTATAGTTGGTTCTGTCCTGAACCAGTTTGAGGTGCTGGTTTGGGGACAGAGACCAGGCTGGGTCTGGGTCAGGCTGACAGGAGGCTGATGGGGGGGGGGAGTGCATGGGTTGTGGGGCAGAGGGAGGCGTAGTTCTGCCAGTTCCTCACTGCCTCCCATTCCCTTCCTGGCTCACCTCCTCTAGATCAGGGGCCGGCGACACCATTAAATAGACACCATTCTGATATATTTTGATAGGCCAGAAACAAGGGGGTTTGCCTTGATTTGAACCAGGAAGGTCCCTGCTTTAATTTTTGCACTGGGGATCAGAAGAGGGAACTAAAGGGGAGTAGCCTTTTCTCTCCACAAAGGAGTCTGACCTAAACGTCTGCTTCCAAAGCCTGAATATTCCTGGGTGAAACTACTTCTCAAAGAGGGTGGGATCTCAGACTTTGTTACTGTCATCATCTGCCTTCAAGACATTTCCAATTATGGCAACCTAAAAGAGATCCTGCCACGGGGTCTGCTTCTCAGAGGGGTTTGCCTCGATTGCTGTCCTCTGAGGTTGAGAGAGTAGGACTTGCCCAAGGTCACCCAGTGGGTTTTCACAACTGAGTGGGATTTGAACCCTGTTTTCCAGTTGTAGTCCAACCCTCAAACCACTATACCACACTACCTGCATCCCTGAAAGTACCCTCTGCTAGGTAGAAGGCTGGAGGAGCTCAGTTTGGGCTCCTTTCTCACTCAGGACTGACAAAGAACCCCAACCTCAGGCCAGATCAAACAGTGCCACCCTCAAATTTTGGGAGACAGTTGGCTTCCAGCCCCCCGTCACCGGATGCTATCTTCCTCAATGAGCAGCAGTTGGATCTAATGGAGAGCAAAGGTTCCCTCTGAGTGGCCCAAGACACAGTCAAGACCTTTAAAAAAAGAAGAGAGATTGAACCTTGGGTACGATTCTGTCAACCTCAGTAAGTGGTGCAAGAAGAAATTCCTCACACAAGCACCCTTGCACATGGACACAAAGACACACATGCACCCCAGCACTGCCAGCCCCATGACTGGGGCACCTACCGGTAGACCGGCTGCATCTCCCGGGCAATGCCGATGACAGCTCCTTCCGGGAAGCGCTCAAACTCCTCAAAGAGCTCCCGGATGTCGGCCCGGTACTCCACATCCAGGTCCATCTGAATGAGCCGCGAGATCTCTGGGGGATAAAAAAGGGGGCGAGGTAATTATCCAGGCCCAGCAAAGGGGACCCTCACCGCCATCTGAGTGGCCCGCGGTGCTCAGTGACACCTTGGTGTCCCCCACATCCCCTCCCCCAATTCCAATGCCTTCATCCTCTGTTTCCCTATCTGTTGGAGTTCCTCAGGGTTTTGTCTTGGGTCCCCTTTTGTTCTCTTTATACACACTGTCTCTCGGTAAACTTATCGGTTCTTTTGGTTTTTCTTATTATTTGTACGCCGATGATACTCAGCTGTATCTTTCCACCCCTGACCTTTCTCCGAGGCTCGAGCAGCAAGTTTAATTTTGCCTGACAGCTGTCTCCCACTGGAGCTTCTTCTTTCCCCTCCTAAGCCTACCCTTCAATATTTTTTTTCTATTTCTGTTGATAATATCTCTATTAAGCTGGTTCAAGAAGCCCACAGTCTTGGTTTTATTTTTGACTGCTCTCTGTCATTTACCCCTCAGATCCAGGCCACAGCCAAAGTCTGTAGATGTTTTCTCTATAATATTTCCAAATTCCGTCCATATCTCTCGGCTTCTACTGCAAAGACTTTGGTCCATGCCCTAGTGGTCTCACGATTAGATTACTGCAACCTTCTCTTGGCAGGGCTTCCTCTCTCTCACCTCCACCCATTCATTTCTGTTCAGCACTCAGCTGCTCGCATTATCTCTCTCGCTCGCCAGTACGACCATGTCTCCCCCCTATTGTCATCCCTCCACTGGCTCCCCTTCCCCTTCTGCATTCAGTACAAGCTTCTCCTGCTCACTTTCAAAGCCCTGCACAGGCTGGCCCCTCCCTATCTCTCTGAACTTCTTTCTCCCTACATTTCCACCCATTCCCTCCGTTCTGGGAGCCAAGGTCTCCTGTCCCAGCCCAGGATTTCCACTGCCCCGTCCCGCATTCGTCCCTTCTCACTCGCTGCCCCTCATTCCTGGAGCCTCCTTTCCTTACAAGCACGGCTCAACACATCTCTAACCAGTTTGAAAACCGAGCTAAAGACCATATTGTTTAGGAAAGCGTCCCCAGGAAGTTTGTGACTGTGATCTGGTTGTTTTGATGCTTGATTAATATTTGACATCTGCTGTTTTAACTTATTTCTTATGATGTTTTTAACTTGTTGTTTTAATCTCTAGATTGTACGCCATAGGCAGGCTTTTTACATATTCCTGAGAACAGCCCTGGTGGCGCAGTGGTTAAATGCCTGTACTGCAGCCGCTCACTCAAAACCATAAGGTGGCGAGTTCAAGACCAGCAAAGGGCTGAAGCTTGACTCAGGCTTGCATCCTTCCGAGGTCGCTAAAATGAGTACCCAGATTGTTGGGGGGCAAATAGCTTACAATTGTAAACCGCTTAGACACTCATTAAGGGTATGAAGCGGTATATAAATGAAGCTGTTTTTGTTTTGTTTGTTTATTTGTTTTTTGTACAGCGCCATGTACACTTACAGCGCTTTATAAATAAAGCTAATAATAATAATAATAATAATAATAAGTGTCCCAGACATCTACATTTAGAGAAAGCAGTACATACCCTCCCCCCGAATCCCTTAGGCTTCCGTGCTTTGCTGGAAAGAGAAGGCTCCTCCAGGGAAGAGAAGACAGGGAGGGTGCCCACTGCCCCCCACTCGCCCTGCTATCTGTCTGTCCATCTATCTATCCATGGCGAGAGGGTGCCCCTTGCAGGAGAAACCAAGTAGTGTCAGCAGCAGGAGGAGGAAGAAGGGATGGGGGTGTTTTGCCAAGCAGCTCCTGCCAGAGGTCTCCCCAAAGCCATCCCAGCAGGCAAAAACTGGGCCCCTCCCCCACACACAAGGGAAGCCGCTCCTTGGGTTCTGCCAAAGATACCCAGAACCACACTCCTCCTGGACCCAGGATGGCAGCAGGTGGCACTGACTCAAAAGAGCAGAGCATCAAGAGCCAAACCTGCCGGCCTGACACAGTCCCCACTCTCTCCCCACAACACACAGGTAACCAACTGCCCCTGTGGCACGTGGCAAGAGTGCTATGGCTTAGAAATCTCTGAAGCAGAGCCAGGCAAGGCCATGGGGAAAGGAGCCACAACAGCCCCACGGAGCCCGTGCTGGGCAAGCCACTTGGAATGCCAATTCAGGACAAGGAGAGCGCCAAGGAGGGCACTGTCTTCATATCTCTGGCTGGCATTTGCTCAATCCTGCAACTCTGAACCGCTGCCAGTGAATGCCTCCTGGGGAAACCGGCTCCCTCCTCCTGACATCCTGCACCCGGAGCCCACTGGACTGCAGTGCCCATCAGCCCCTGAGCCAGCCAAGCCAAGGGAGGGAGGATGAGAACTGCAGTGTAACACACATACACACACACGCATTGTATGGGGGGACTTCCCCCAGTGCCGCACTGCAGGGATTCACTGGATCCATCAAAAGCATGTAACACTGTGGAAGCCCAGGGGGTGACCCACCTTTTGGCATGATGCGGTGCATGGCGACCGAGAGGAAGAAGATGGCATCGCTGTAGTAGGCTCCGGCGCCAGCGCTGAAAAGCTTCTGCATGGGCTCCACGATGGGGAGCAGCTTCTCCGTCAGAGGGTCTACGTCATGGAAGACCACCTGTGGGGGGAGAGGGATCAGAAGGTGCTGCCATGGGGCAGGGAAGGGCAGCTGGAAGAAGCAGCTATGGAAGCAAAGGAGACACCGCCACCACCAGGCACCACATCGCATGCCCCCAGAGCACCCCAGAGGAGTGGGGCACGAAGGGAGGCAAAGTCCTTTGCGTGCTCAATTGGTGTTATTAAACATTGGGAGTTGGGCCTCAGAAAAAGGAAGGCCGGTATTGGGAGAAATGGACCACACGGTTCCGTAGAGAGGGCTGCTTCGTGAGGGGTGCTTTGGGTGACGACGGAAAGTGCCTGAGAAAGAAAAGCAACTTCTGGAAACCCCGAATGGACCCATCTGGGGAGCAGTTGGACAGTCAGGACCCGGGAGAAGTTGGGGTGGGATAATACAATTTAATAACATAATTTATTTATGTTATTGGACAGTCAGAACTAGAGAGGAATTAGGGTGGAACGGAAAGGAGTGCGTCAATGGGGCAGGGCAGTGGGGCAACCTGTTCCTTGAGCCCGAGGAGCCCTTTTTGGTGGAAGACCTGCAGGGAAGTGGGGTGCCTCGTGAGCCCTTTGGGACCCCTTCCTCTCGACTGGCTTCTTTCTGGTTTTTATGCCACACTATTCACGGGTTTGTTTGACTTAAAGGGCAGAGAGCCCTGCTTTCTGGGAGCGTGAAGGGAAAAGCACGGAGTCTGCCTCCTTCCTTCCTGTCTCAGCGATATTTACCATGACTACTGTTAAACTGTACGTCTCTTTTGTGTCAGACGGGGCCCAAGGAAGCCCATAGACAAAGTACACTCAGCCCTCCATGTTTGCTGGGTTTAGAAGCACAGGACCCCAATGAATGCGGGGAAACCTCAAATGACAGAAACACCGTTCCTTTTGACCTGGGAGAACACCCCTCTAAGAAGCTCTGGGTCCTCCAGGGCAACTCTGTGGTCAATGTCCGACAGACGTTGGAGGAACTACAAAGGCCTAGTAGAGTGTCCCCTCTAGGAATCTCTAGGTCCTCCAGGGCAACTCTGTGGTCAATGTCCGACAGAAGTTGAAGGAACTACAAAGGCCTAGTGGAGTGTCCTCTCTAGGAATCTCTAGGTCCTCCAGGGCAACTCTGTGGTCAACGTCTGACAGACGCTGAAGGAACTGCAAAGGCCTAGTAGAGTGTCCTCTCTAGGAGTCTCTAGGTCCTCCAGGGCAACTCTGTGGTCAATGTCCGACAGAAGTTGAAGGAACTACAAAGGCTGAGTAGAGTGTCCTCTCTAGGAATCTCTAGGTCCTCCAGGGCAACTCTGTGGTCAACAGCTGCCAGACAGACCATAGAGTTGCGCTGGAGGAGCCACAAAGGCCTAGTGGAGTGTCCTCTCTAGGAATCTCTAGGTCCTCCAGGGCAACTCTATGGTCAACAGCTGCCAGACACTGACCATAGAGTTGCGCTGGAGGAACTACAAAGGCCGAGTAGAGTGTTCTCTCTAGGAATCTCTAGGTCCTCCAGGGCAACTCTATGGTCAACAGCTGCCAGACACTGACCATAGAGTTGCGCTGGAGGAACTACAAAGGCCGAGTAGAGTGTTCTCTCTAGGAATCTCTAGGTCCTCCAGGGCAACTCTATGGTCAACAGCTGCCAGACACTGACCATAGAGTTGCGCTGGAGGAACTACAAAGGCCGAGTAGAGTGTCCTCTCTAGGAATCTCTAGGTCCTCCAGGGCAACTCTGTGGTCAACAGCTGCCAGACACTGACCATAGAGTTGCGCTGGAGGAACTACAAAGGCCGAGTAGAGTGTTCTCTCTAGGAATGTCTAGGTCCTCCAGGGCAACTCTGTGGCCAAGAGCTGCCAGACACTGACCATAGAGTTGCGCTGGAGGAACTGCAAAGGCCTAGTAGAGTGTCCCCTCTAGGAATCTCTAGGTCCTCCAGGGCAACTCTGTGGTCAACGTCTGACAGACGCTGAAGGAACTACAAAGGCCGAGTAGAGTGTCCTCTCTAGGAATCTCTAGGTCCTCCAGGGCAACTCTGTGGTCAACAGCTGCCAGACACTGACCATAGAGTTGCGCTGGAGGAACTGCAAAGGCCTAGTAGAGTGTCCCCTCTAGGAATCTCTAGGTCCTCCAGGGCAACTCTGTGGTCAACGTCTGACAGACGCTGAAGGAACTACAAAGGCCGAGTAGAGTGTCCTCTCTAGGAATGTCTAGGTCCTCCAGGGCAACTCTGTGGCCAAGAGCTGCCAGACGCTGACCATAGAGTTGCGCTGGAGGAACTACAAAGGCCGAGTAGAGTGTCCTCTCTAGGAATGTCTAGGTCCTCCAGGGCAACTCTGTGGCCAAGAGCTGCCAGACGCTGACCATAGAGTTGCGCTGGAGGAACTACAAAGGCCGAGTAGAGTGTCCTCTCTAGGAATGTCTAGGTCCTCCAGGGCAACTCTGTGGCCAAGAGCTGCCAGACGCTGACCATAGAGTTGCGCTAGCGATGCCCGGCGGAGTGTCCTCGCAGCGAGGCCTTTGGTTGAAGCGGCCCACAGAGCGGCGCAGGAGGACCCGGGTCTTCCTAGAGAGGCCCTGCTCCTCCTGATAAGGCCCGGAAGCAGGAGAGCCGCCCGGAAGGCCTAGCAGTGGCAACCGGTGAAGGCGGCCTGTCTTCCTCCTCCGGTCCTTCTTCGGGGCCGGCCACCTCCGGCGCCTGACCCACCTGTTGGCGGGGGATGCGGGCGTGGCGGAGGAGGCCGAGGGCGGCGTCGCGGCTGCCGGCGTCGGTGAGGAGGTGCAGCACCAGCCGGGGCCTACTCTGTTCCTGCTCCTCCTCCTCGTCGTCGTAGCTCCACCGGGCGAGGGAGGCCAGGGCCGCCGCCGCCTTGGCCCGCAGCCCCGCGCTCCGCTCGGCCTTGCAGAGCACCCAGGACAGGTGCAGCTCCGCCGCCTCCTGCCGCCTGGGCTCCTTCGGGGGCTGGAGGAGGAGTCCGCCGGCGCTGCTGCTGCGGGGCCCCGCTCCTCCTCCTCCTCCTCCCGCGGTGGCGGCGTAGAAGAGGGCTCCGGCCAGGGCCAGGGCCGCCCCGGTCGCCAGCGCCAGCGCCCCCCAGGGGCCCCGCCGGGACAAGGGCCGCGACGCCAGGCCCATCGGGATCCCAGAAGGGAGGCGGCTGCTGCTGCTGCTGCTGGGGGTGGCGGTCCCCTCCTCCTCCTCCTCCTCCTCCGGGCGGGGAAGGAAGGAAGGAAGGAAGGGGCTGGGCCTCCTCCTCCCCTTGGGCCGCCTGCCTGCAGTGCTGCTGCTGCCCTCCTTCTTCAAGCGCCGCCGCCTCCTCCTCGTTCTTCAATCGCGGCGGCGGCGGCGGCTGCTTCAGTGCTTTGGGAGGGAAGGAGGGCCGCCACGTGGAGGAGCGGGAGGGAGCGAGCTTGTTTCCTGCTGCTGCAGAGAAGAGCAGCAGGGCCCAGCCCCCCCCCCCCCCGGGACCCGTGGCCTGGAGGGAAGGCCGAGCAGGGAGCGAACGGCGGCAGCACGGAGCCAAAGCGGCTTTTAGGATGTATCAAGAAGGAAGGAAGGAAGGAAGGAAGGAAGGAAGGAGGGGCACCTGGGGTGGAAGCAGCAGCAGTTCAGCTTCTCCGGGTTCTTTCATCATCATCTGCGGAGAAAGAGGAGGAGGAAGGAGGGCGCCGGAGGAGACTCAGCCCTGGCCCCGTCCCACCCAGAAGGGCCCTTCGCCTCGCGGGGCAGCCGGGAAGGACGCCCCACACTCGGGCAGAAGTCGCTCTGAGTTTCATGCGACCCGGGAGGGGCGCCGCGTGCAAGCCATGCCCCCCCCCCCAAAGGAACTGCAAAGGAAGGAAGGGAGGGAGCCGGACTCTGCCCGAGGAGGAGACCCTCAGAGGCACCCCATCCACCGGCATCGCCTGCCAGAATCCTCAGCCTCAACCTGAGCCCGGCTTCCCTGCCCTGCTCCATGGAGGCTGCCTGGAGGAGAGGGCAGCAAGGCCTTCCCTTCGCCCTTCCGGCCCCTGAGCCACCAGGAGCAGCAAGGAGGCCTTCAGAGAAGGGGGGGGGGTCCCAGGAAGTTTCTTTTAGTGCTCCCTGCCTGACAAGAGCTCATGGAAGGAGACCAACCCATACAAAGGATGCTCCTCCCCTCTTCACTGGAAAATATTTCGCACAAATTCAGTATCTTTAAAAAGAGCATCATTAGAAAACGGGACGCCTTGTTGCTTGATTCACACTGTTGGTCTCTCTTCTGTGCAAAATGGGGGCCACGCTGTCTGAGTCCTTCTGCCTTCCTTTGCAGGTACTTCTGGGGATACGGCATTCAGGGCGACAGACCAAGGAAGCGATCATGAAGGACAGTACAAGAAATCCGCAGGAAGTGGCGGGAAATATAAATGCATTATTACCATTATGAGGCTCTGGTGCGTAGACAAGAGGCCTATTTATATCCGCTTCCCCTGGGCTCCGCAGCGTGACCTCAAAATCCGGCTCCCGCCTGGCACAGGGACCTCCGGGGGCCCCGCGT
The DNA here is from genome assembly GCA_034509955.1 of Urosaurus nigricauda. Taxonomy (NCBI): domain Eukaryota; kingdom Metazoa; phylum Chordata; class Lepidosauria; order Squamata; family Phrynosomatidae; genus Urosaurus; species Urosaurus nigricauda. The sequence continues at coordinate 279,124,134 of JAOEGL010000003.1, forward strand.
CCTTTGCCTAATCTGGCCCAGCCACGTGCCGGGCTCCCCCCTCTTGGCAGGAGACCTTCCATCTCTGGTCACAGGAAAGGGAAGGTGCCCAGGCTCCACACTCCGGCCCTGCCTGCGCACAAACACACACAGAACCATGATCCAGGACAGTTTTGGACAAGAACCAGAGCGAGGAGAGTCATGCTCCCACGGCTGTTCAGGTGCCGCTGCTTTTGTGTGGGTCAGCCACATGCACCATGGCTTGTCACTCTTTCAGCAGCAACACTGATCAAACCACATTGCATGGAGTGGTTGCCCTTCAGCCGTCTCTCTGCCTTTGATAGCAGGGCCAGGAACCAGGCTCACATCCACTCCCAATCCACCTCTTTCCCACTGCCTTTCCTTTGAATTTTGTTGGGAAGATTACCAGTTTGGTAGATGAAGGGAATGCTGTGGATACAGTATATCTTGATTTCAGTAAGGCCTTTGACAAGGTTCCCCACGACATTCTTGCAAACAAGCTTGTAAAATGTGGACTAGACAACGCAACTGTTACATGGATTTGTAATTAGTTGAGTGGCCGAACTCAAAGGGTGCTCAACAACGGCTCCTTTTCATCCTGGAGAGAAGTGACCAGTGGGGTCCCACGGGGTTCTGTCCTGGGCCCAGTCCTATTCAATATCTTGATTAAGAATTGAGGGCCTAGTTATCAAATTTGCAGATGACACCAAATTGGGAGGAATAGCTAATACCCCAGAAGACAGGATCAAAATTCAAAAGGATTTGAATAGACTAGAAAGCTGGGCCAAAGCTAACAAAATGAAATTCAACACAGAGAAGTGTAAAGTACTACACTTAGGGCAGAAAAACGAAATGCGCATTCATGGTTGAATGACACTGTGTGAAAGGGATCTAGGAGTCCAAGTAGACCACAAGTTGAACATGAGCCAACACTGTGATGTGGCAGCTAAAAGGCCAATGCGATCCTAGGCTGCATCAATAGGAATATAGTGTCTGGATCAAGGAAAGTAATAGTGCCACTTAACACTGCTTTGGTCAGGCCCCACCTGGAATACTGTGTCCAGTTCTGGGCACCACAATTAAAAAAAGATGTTGGAGAAACTGGAGCCATGGGTCCAAAGGAGGGCGACTAAAATGGTGAAGGTCTTGAAAGCATGCCCTATGAAGAAAGCTGGGTAGGGTTAGCCTGGAGAAGAGAAGGTTTAGAGGTGATATGATAGCCCTGTTTAAATACTTGAAGGGATGTCATATTGAGGAGGAAGCAAGCTTGTTTCCTGATGCCGCAGAGGCTAGAACACGGAACAATGGATGCAAACTGTAGAAGAAGAGACATTAGGAGGAACATCCTGACAGTAAGGGCTGTTTGACAGTGGAACACACTCCTTCCTTGGAGATTTTGGTGGAGTCTCCCTCTTTGGAGGTCTTAAACTGTGTCAATGGGGTACTTTGATTTGAGAGTTCCTGCATGGCAGAGTGGGGTAGGACTGGGTCAGGGCCTTTCTAGGGGTCTCTTCCAACTCTAGATCCTATGAAGAGGGCAGCTGAGGGGTGGCCGGACAAGGCCAGAGGAGGAAGAAGAGGGAGCCACAGGCCCAAGGGAGGGGAGGCCTGGTGTGGGTCCAGTCTTCCCCTGACCCTTCAGGCACAGAGGAGGAGACCCCAAGTAGCCCCAATCCCCTGCCAGAAGGACACTCTACGGGGGGCAGGAAGAACAAAGGAGGACCCCCACCTCACCCCACTAGACCCAGCATACACAGGACTCCGTTGCCAGGATGGATAAGCAGAGAGCAAACAACAGCATGGAATTAAAGCAGCTTTTATGTATAAAAAAGGAAGGGAGGGAGGGAGAGCTGAGCTTTCCAGGTGGAAAGGGGGCAGGAGAAAGAGGGGTGGGGTGGAGGTCCCCCCCAACTCTGCCCCCCCACAGGTCCCTCATGGCTTCTGTGCCTCAGCCGGATGAAAGCGGTTCAGCTTCTCCGGGTTATTGGAAGCCATTTGGGAAAAGTCCCGGAAGATGTCCTGGTAGGTTTCATCTCCTGTGGAGAAAGAGGAGGAAGGAGGCCGTCAGACCCCTGGCTGGCCAGCCCTGTGCCCCTTCCCCTCATTGGCAACCCAGCCATCCCACACTTCTACAGAGCGCAGGTCTAAGTTTCCCTGCCATGTAAGAGGGGCACCTTTGCCAAAGCAGGGCTTCTCGCACTGGGCTCTGCCACCAGTCTGGGTGGGAGGGGGGTCTGCTGCCTCTGGCTTAACCACACTGCAAATACCCAGATGGCACAGACTTGCACAATTGCACAAGCTGTTTTGCGAGCCCACCCATTTCGTCCTCTGAGAACTGGGCAGAAATCTGGCATGCGGAAAATCAAAGGGGGGAACAGCAGCTGCATGACTGACATCCCTCCCTCCCTCTCCTGACCTTTCAGTCATACTTCCAAACTCTCAAGTGTCCCCCTCCCCACAACACATGCCTCCCCCATTTTGAACCCAGGCATACTCCTGTGTTGGGTATGTAGCACTTGCTGACCCATGAGGGAGTGAAGAGACGCCAGGGTTAAACCAAGGTCTCACTTTTTGGGGGGTTCCATCAAGAAAAAGCACCCCAACCCCTTCTGCTGTGCACAAGCCACCCCCCACCAAAGCAACTCAAAAGAAAGGAAGCCAGACTCTACCTGAGGAAAGACCCTCACCAGCAGCCAGACAGTTGGAGAAAAGCTCAGAGTTAGAAGAAAGGAATTGCAAAAGGAGCGCAAAGGAAGGAGGAGAGCAGCAGCAAGGAAGGGGCCCAGAAAAGATCCCCCTCCCCAGGCCCAGAAAGGGGGGGGGGGAGAAGATGCAGCAGAGAAGATCTTTAGCAGAGTGGCAGACCTGAGGCTTTTGGCAAGGGGGCTTAATGGGTCTTCCCCCACACACTTTGGAAGATCCCATCCAACTACAACACCTGCCTGCTGTGGTACTAGGCTGCAAAAACCCTCCCCCCAAACCCCAGCTCAGTTTCCCTGAGGATGACCACAGAGCCTGTGGTCCCAACCACCACCGCTGCCACACCCCATAGAGCCTGCCAGAAGGGAGCCCAGTGCCAGGGCACAACCTTGGCAGCAGGTCTATCCCTTCTGGCCATTTTCACCTGCGGGGAATGGCAGCGGGGAGCTCCCAAGGAGGGCTTCAGAGACCCTTGTGTAAAAAGGGAGGTGACGGGGTGTCCCAGCTAAATCCACCCTGGAGCCCAAAGCCACGCACAGCGGGGGGGGGGGGGGGGGGGCTGCTGACTGGCCTTCCACCTTCGGGGACGAGAAGCAAAAAAATAAGACAACCCAAGTGCCTTTGATTTCCACGCTGCAGCTTGGTCCTGGCAGCCTGGCACGTTCCCAGTCTCCTTCCAGGCAGACAATGGGGTGATGCTCTGGTGAAACTTCACCCAAAAAGGTGACCGAGTGTGCCAGGCGCTGCTCCTATGACACAGATATGCCAGGGGCCTCTCAGTGCCAACGCTGGCCCCCTGAGCATCCTGCCTCCAGAGGCCCGAAACTGCTGGTGGAGCCCCCTGGACCAAAGGGGACCAGAGGAGGCCTGCAGCCCCGTTCCTCCTCTAAAATGTGGGGCCAGGAGGCTGCCACAAGCTTCCTGACTGTCCATCCCTTTGGACATAGACTGGGGCAACCCCTGACTACTCAGAAATGGCAAGGACAGGGATGGCGCTTGGGGCACCAGGCCAAACTCAGCCCTACAAAGTTGCTAGCCAGCCAGTGACCTGCTTAGGTATGGCAGAGAGGGGCACCCCCATTGTGCTCTCCGCCATTTCCAACTAAGGCCCTTCAACACTCCCCACTCTCAGGGCTACAGGCCCGGGGCTCCACAACTACCTGACCTTCAGGCATCAGAAAGTAAGTAACTTCCCCAAATGCCCCTTCTAATATGGAGCAGACCTGAAGGACAGGGTTGAGGGGAATCTACTCTACTGATTGGTTAAATTCCAGAGGTACCCTGTCCCTCTGGGTACAATCTGGTTTACACACCAGTAGGACAACCGGTGAGACTAGAGAGTCCACACACACCCAAATTTACCGCCTCATTTCCCTTAGCTTTGAATGTGTTTTTTTGGGGGGTGGAGGAGGAAGGGAAAGCCTTGCTCCACAATTCAAAGGAGCAGACTTCAGTCCAGTTCCTTCAACCCTAAACCTCCCTAGTCATACAACACTCTACGTGTCGCTTCATAAGGCCTGGAAAAGCACAGAACCTGATGTCCCAGAAGGCATTCTAAGTCTCCGGAGCATTTCAACTGGCAGTTCCTGATCCTCATGGCTGCAGAGGTGGTTGGGGAGAACATTTCCAGGCAGGAACTGGGAAGAGCGCAAGGTCTCCTGACTTCTTTTCTCCAGCTAGTAAAGTGTGTGTCTGTGAGTGCATCTCAGGAGACTTTTATATGCAAACATTGTTCAGGTTGCACCACTTAACTTCTCACGGACCAAACCCTGAAGTTATATGCCAGCACAGCGGAGTGTCCCTGAGACACTGCCCTCCAAACGGGAGCCAAAGAAGAGTGGTCCTGTCACTGGCTTCCTCGGCACACCCACCCAATTGAGGGCAGCCATGGCTAGGCTGGGATCTCAAGGGGCCCATCTGTTGGACCTTCACCACCCGGGGACTCCCAAGGCACAGCTGTGCTAAACAGGCATGAGGACTGTCAACTGGGAGCAGATGAGCCAGCAGGACGAGTCCCTCCAGCTAACCAATGGGGAGGGGGAGAGGATACTTCCCCCCCCCCCCGGCTTTGGTTCAGGACCCAGCTGTCTGGGAGCATCCCCTTTCCTGGGCATTCTGTCCATCAGGAGGCCCTCCCCCAGCACCCATGGCTGCCACTACCACCACCAGCGCCAGACTGAGCATCAGTCCCACCACGCAAGGCCAAGCCTTCCGCTTTAGCTGAAGGAACTACGCTTGGTCTAGCTGCAAGCTAATGAACTCCTGGATGCAAGTCCGGTACTGCATCTCTGTGTGGTTATTAGGGGGTTGACCTGGCTGGCCGTAGAGCCCTTCTGATTCCCGCATCTCTTCGTTCATCCTTGCCAGGCGTAACCTGTGGGGGAGAGGGGCAAAGAAGCACCATATCAGAGGAGTGCCATAACAGGAGCAAGAGAGGCAGGAGGCACTGGGCATGGTCCACAGAATGTCCACCCCTAAGCCCTGCCCCCATATTCCTCTGGCTCCCCTCGCTTTGGGGTCTGCATGGCTGAAATGCCCAAGCCCCTCCAAACTGAGCTGAGACCAGTCTAGTTTTTGGAACAGCACTGTGACTCTGGGCCTGGCCGTTCTATTTGCTGCTCCTCCCCTAGAGAGCCCTCTGGCTAAAAAACTAAGGGCCCCACTGAAGAGCAAGGCTGGGGCAGCCCAGGAGGGGCTTTGTGGGGGGAATGCCCAGCCCAGCTATGCTTTCCCTTCTCCTCCAGAATGTATGTAGGCAGAAGCAGTGTTGCCTGAAAGACCATGGGGTGCAGGGCCCAGCCCACCCCATTGCCCAGCCCAAACCGACCACAATGCTTGTGTGAGGCCAAGGCAAGAGCCTTGGACACTTACAGGGTCACGATGTCTGCATTGGCTGCTTCTATGGCAACACTCAGCGGGTCCTTCCCATCTTCATCTGTGGCATGTTGGTTGGCACCCCGTTTCAAGAACAAACAGACCTGCCTGTTGAAAAGAACCGGTACACTGGCAACACCTTCCAGAATTAAAGAGAAAGAGCAAGAAGGTGCAAGCCTTGGCCACAAAGGATCCAATGAAAAATGCACAGCAAGGAAAAGAAAAAAACCCAGAAGCTGCAGGGCTCAAGCTGCAGCGCTTGGGGTATGTGTGGGTGATGTTGTACAAAGTAAACCTTTTCTTGCCATACTTTAAGGTAAGGTATAATTATTTTTAAACAAATCAACATTTTTGACTGTTAATACTATTCCTAAATATTATACCTTTTTTAAAACTTGAAAATTAAATATTTTTGTAAGCTCTTCTTTTTCTTCATTGAATAAGTTTATTGTTAGCATCAAAGTTCTTTGTTATTTATCTGTAAGCCTGAGGCTTACTAAACTGGTCTAGGATAATCATTACTGGTTTTACATTTTCTACTGGATTGGCCAAAGTGAGTACCAAAATCATCCACAAAGGCTCTTAATTTAAATTCCATCCATTTTATTTTATCTGCTTCTATTCTCAAATACTATTATTTGAAGTTTCTAGAACAATAAATAATAATAGAGGTGAAAGGGAGCACCCTTGCCTCGTTCCTTTTTGGGTCTCCATTACTGTGGTTTTCTCACCATTAATCATCACTTTGGCACTTTGTTTCTTATGCATAGCTTCAATCCATTTTAGAAAATTAGTCCCTACATCAATTTTTCCTCAACACCTCACAGATAAATAGTTAGCTCACCTTATCGAATGCCTTTTTAAAATCTATGAATATCATGGCAAAGTAAACCTTTTTGAAGTAGGAGCGGTTCCCTTGTGCCGCTAATGGGAACCCCCAATTCCGGGGTCCCCTGGCAAATCCCTTCCAGCTCCTCCCTTCTTGGTTGCACCTCTCCTTCCCACCTCCTCACTCAAGGGGCACCCCCTGCCCTCCTCCCATCTTAAAAGCTCCTCTATGGAGAGAGTGTCACAGTAAGCTCAAAGGACTTCTGGATCTTCAGAATAATGCAACTTATTCTGGGCAACGTATGCTGAATTCCCCTCATGAGCAGGTAACAAGCTGAGAAGCAGGGGGGCAAGGGCTGGGAAAGCCACGGCCACCTACCCAGTGTGCCCCAAGACCGTGGCATGGTGCAGAGGTCCCCTGCCATGGGCGTCCCTGAGGTTGACGTTGGCCCCGTTCTGGAGCAGGAATTCACATGTGACCAAGGAGCCCTGTGGAAGAGGGAGGAAAGAAGGCAGGAGGGGGGATTCAGCGCAGGGTCCCTGAGAGGAGGCCCTTTGGACACCACTGCCCCCTCCCCGTGCCATTGACTCTGCAGGCTCACCCCAAGGACTGCCTGGATCAGAGGTGTAGACCGGTCCTCCTCAGCGTTGGCCCAGTTGACATCTGCCCCGTGGGCCAGGGCTTCCGCCATGCGGGGGAGGCTCTTCTCATAGGAGGCCCGGTACAGCCGCAGGCCCGCAAGGAAATGCTCCGAGGAGTCCGGGGAGGAAGAATCACTGGTGGATGGGGCAACAGCAGTGGCTTCTGGAATCAAAGAGGAAGTGGGTTCCCAGCAGCCCCCTTCTCCCAAATGAGCCAAGAGGGGAGCAGGTGGGAATTCAGAACCTGTGGTGGGCTGCACCACCACTTTTGAAGCACATAATGGCTCCTGGAAGTGGCCAGGAACATACTTTGCAGAGGTGTGGCCAATTTTGAGGGTTTAGGATGGGGGTATGTGAGTATCAACAAGGAAACTGCCACATTTTGGGTCACAGGCCATACCCTACAGCCAAGGCCAAACTACACTTCACAATTTACAGTTACTTTTAAAGTCCTCAAACTAAGCATACACTTTATAGCCCATGCCAAGAATATACAACTGCAGCACTTTTGAAATATGCCCATCTAACATCTGTTTAAAGACCTCCAAAGATAGAGAGGCAGTCCATATTCCACTGTTGAACAACTCTTACAATAAAAAAAGTTCTTCCTAATGTTTGGGTGGAATCCCCTTTTGGGCAATTTGAACCAATTCGCCCAGTGAAGAAAAGCATCCTCTGCCCTCAGATTCCTTCTAGAAATCACCCCATCTCTGGCTGCTATTTTCCCACAAGGCCACTGTCCCACAGTCAAGTGCAACCTGAGGCCAAGGAAGAAGATGCTCCTAAAGGTGCAAGGAGAAATGGTCTTGTCAGGTCACCCAGAGCTCCCTGAAACTGGAGTTGGCTACCAACCCCTCTCCTACCTGGCTCATACAAGGTGTTCGCCGACAAGGTGGAGGCCAGGTGCTCTCTGCTGTCCTCTGCGCTGTGCTGGAACCCACTGTCATTGCGCCGCACTGTTGCAATAAAGAGGAGCCCTTAGGAAAGCAGACGGGGCAAGGTGGCCTTTTCAATGAACCAACAGATGAACAGACAGGCAATGAATACGAAGCTAGAGCTCCCTCTCTTCTACTGTGCCTACAAGCCTCTGAAGAACAAGTCTTCGGGAGGCCTCTCCCTCTCCCCCTCGTCCCTCTGTGTCCAAGTGATTCAAGCCAAGCAGGGAAGTCTGAGCTGCTCCTTCTCTCACAGACGGGCAAAGCAGCGCAGCCGATGGGTGGAGGCGAACAGAGATGGCCAGAGCACCACACGGTGAGTCACGAGAGCAGCTTGCAGAGCGGTACTTACTAATGCGCAGCTTTGAGGAGGTATCAAAGTAGGAGAAGAGCGAGTCTAGCTCATCGGGACAGAAGAGAGATTCCCGCCTGGCCTTGTCGCTACTTAAACCAACCACTGGGGTCATGCAAGTTAGCAAAGCGCAGAGCAGGAGGCAGAAGGAAGCAAGGAAGAAGAAAGGAAGAAAAGCCAGCCAGCTGGCCGGCCGGCCATGAAAGAGAGGAGGAAAATAGGAAGGAAATCAGCTTGTTAGTAGATGGCAGAGTTTCCAGTGACCATACGCCTCCCATCATGGGCCAGCATTAGCCCCCTCCCCCCCCCCCCCCCACTGAGCTCAGAGAAGTCCAGGGTCCCTACTGGCAAAGGACTCCTGCCCCACATTTCCAGAGTTCCTCTTTGCCTCCAAGCGGCTGCCCAGCTTCCTGGCCCTCCAGCCCCATCACCAAAGGTGGTGGACACCCCGCTTCTTGTTCTCTGAGAACTGAGAGTGACAGTGCTGGCATCTCAGAGAGACAGAAGGAGAGAAAGAGGAAGAGAAAGAGAAAGCAGCGGGTGGGGTTCTCTGTTCTGAGCACTCATCCTCCAGAGTACAAGGGGAGGAGGCTACCTTGAAGGGATGCTGCTGCCTCTGCCACTGCTGCCACCACTCCTGCCTCCTGGCCAGGGGCAGCTGGGGTCCCCTCTGGACTGGTCTGCCTTTTGCCCTCGTGGCTGGTCAGGAGAAGCTTCCCTCCTGGGCTCGGAGAGGTAGACAGGTGCCTAGCCACAAACCTCCTTCTCACATACTTGGCCCGAATGTACTCCTCCTTCTCCTGTCTGAACACAAGAGAGAAAAGCCACATGAACTGCTGGGGGGCTCTGGTGTGATGCCCCCTGGCTCAACTGTGGGGGGGGGGTGTGTGCTGTGGGGAGATAAGATTCAGGGCTCCCCCTTAGCAGCTGCCTCTTCCCTGGCTAGTGCCATTGCTCATGGCTAGCTGGCCCAGGGATGGCAGCAGCTGTTGTAACAGGCAGATCAAATCCCCCCCCCCCAAATGCACACAGTCCCAAACGGCACTTTTGCCTTTGATGCTGCTCACCCCACGAACTACCTCTCCTCCTGTCCTGCCAACAGCTGCAGTGGCTTCTCTCCACCCGTCCGGAGAAAACATGCATGGGGGAGTAAGGCATCTGCACCCCTCCCTGCCCCCCAACTCAGTCACAGAGGATCAAGCAGCCATGATGCAAAAAATAGAACTCAGGTCCTGTAGAGGGACTAGGGTGGGTGGTGATATTGCATTCCAAAAGCCTTTTTAGAATTATTTTTAAAATGATTTTGTCTCATTTTGAGACAAAGAAACTGTAGATACCTCAGCACAGGCAGGTGGGAGTGATTACCTTTCACTTCCTGGCAGCGGCTTCTTGGCTCCCATGTCTTCTATATTTGCTTCGTACACCCTGTTTATGATGTCATTCCCCAGTTCGCACATCAACTGTAAGGGATGGAGGGAATGAGCTGAGAGGAATTGAAGCTGGGACTCTCCTTGCTCTGGGCAAAGGCATCAACCAAGAACCCTCTTCTGGTCCACAGATGGTGTAACAAACACACGTGTGTGTGTCCGCAACCTGACACTAGACACAGTATGGGTTGGGCTGGGGACAGGGGGGAAGACAGGACCATGGCATTATCGTGATTAGTGACTCCCTATCCCGGTCCTACCTACCTTGAGCAGCTCCGGCTCCCATGAATCCAGCGTCAGGGACCTGACTTTAGAAAAATGGACGCCCAGGCTCCTAGGAAGGGAGGAGGAGAAGAAGCGGGTACTTGTAAGTGAGGGGTCCCAGGACACCTCCGTGCAAAAGAGTGGCAGCCAGACTGTCCATGTAAAGAGTGCCACCCAGTTGGCCACCTGTGGATGCCGGAGCACTCGATGCACAACGTGATGCCAAGGTTGATGCTAGCCCACCGGGGGTCTGCCAGGCCACAGTCGCAACAGACAGCATTGCCCGCAATGCTCTGGACTTTCTGGAGGGAACTCTCGCCTTTCAGCAGCTTCTCTTTGGATTCCCTGCTGGACTCAGGGCTCCCTGTTGAAGGGGGCGGCTTTCTCTCCCCCTTTTGGAAAAAGCAGAAAGAGGAGACAGCTGATGGCAGCCTGCCAGTGTTCAGATCACATTTTGTCATTTCCTCCCTTTGGCTTCCACCTCTCCAAGAGGCCTTTGCTCTGCCTGGCACTTTTCTGCAAGGCCTCTCCTGCTGCCTAAACTGTGGACAAGAAAGCCAAAAGTGCCACCCACAATCACTGTTGCCAGCAAGGGCCTGATACACAGAGGGCACTGTGCCCTCAATTCACCTGCTCTACATACCTGGCACTATCTTCATTAAAGTTCATTCAAGGCCAAAGCAAACCAAAAAGGCAAGAAAGATCTGTGGCCACATGAGGCCGAATGGGTGCTCTGGTCTCTTTCCTTTGGCCAGGATCCCTTCCTTGCTCCTCAGAAAGACAGGCTCCACTCACCTCTGCCTCATCCCCTTTCTCCCGGTAAGCTGTGGCGATACTGGTCTGCACTGCCTTGATCCATGCTAGCCGCAGCTTCTCTGAGTCTGCCTGAAGGATGCAGCTTCTGCAAGAGAGAGCAGTAGGCAAGGGTGTGCAGAATGTCTTCCAGGACTTCTTGGCACCAGAGTAGGGAAGCAGGGGAGGCCCATGGATCCAGATTTCTTTGGGAACAGGCTGAACCTGCAGCTGGATATCCATTTTTACATACAGATTGAATCCAAACTAAAGGACTGCATAAAGGATGCAGGATGCCTCCTTTTAACCTGGTATTAAGACGTCAAGCCCTCCCTCCAGTCCATCTGCCTTGGTTCAGGCCCCAGAGGGAGAGAAGAACCACTGGACCTCACCCCCTTCCCATCATCTTTCCCTTCTCCTTTTGTGTTGTCTCTTTTAGACTGTAAGCCTGGGGGCAGGGAACCGTCTAAATATAAGATTCTATGTACAGCACTGTGTAAATTTACAGCACTATATAAGTAAAGCTTAATAATAATAATAATAATAATAAACAGTCTTGAATATTAGAATTTAGAGAATATTTTATTCTACCAGAGAGCTCTTCTATCATTCCATGGCAAAGTAGCCATGTCTCCAAAAGAGCCCAAAGCCACCCCACTGCCCCTGATCTTGCTCTCCATGTTTGTGCCTGTGCTTTGAGGCCCTTGCTCTGGCAGCCAGGTCTGTGGGAAGGGCGAGGGGGACACTCAGGTGAATTAGCCCCTGCCTCAACCCATCACCCCAAGGTGGACCTCCAGCACCCCTGCCCCCAACCCAAGACAGGACTCTGGGGAAAAGAGAGCTGGCTCCACAGCTGCTAGAACATCTCCCACTCCATTCCTGCCTCCCTCCCTCTTTCTTACTTTGTGGGGGAGACCACCTCGAAGCAGAAGCGTCGCTCGATGTCCTCGCAGGGCTTGACTGTGCAGAGCCGCAAGTCCTCCACCACCACCGTGGGATTATCCTGAGGGAAGGAGGGAAGAGGTAAGCAGAGGTCACCGAGAGGGTGCAACGAACTATCCTCTTCCAAATCACAGGGATACAGCAAGGGCCAACAAGGGACCCTGAGGGGGCTAGTGCAAGGTGACCCAATGGCTCAAGTGTCCTAGGTCACTAGTCCCAAGAGAGGGACTTCTTGCGATCAGCCCTAAGGCCCACTCCCTGCAAAGGCCTCTTCAGTGCCAAGACCCCAAAGGGCCACCTATTGCCGAGAGTCTGCCAAGGGACAGCTTTGTTCCAGACCCACCTCTCCTTAACAGCTGCCCCAGTTCTCAGCTCCCTATCAGCAAAGGATGACATCATTCAGCCTGCAAGCCACCAAGGCACACCTGAACTAGATTGGGAACAGCAGCAATATCAGAGGCTGCCCTCTCTTTGCCCTGGAAAAAGCCTAGATTCTGGCCTCCAACAATTTGAGACCCATAACCTGAAATAAAACAGGATTCACTGGACTTGCTGGAGATTTCTGGGAAGGCATCCCTCCTTACTTCTTTACACATAGAAAAGTGTAAGGGGTTGTTCTGGTGGTAGATTTGACAAGAAGCAGGGCAGGGAGGGTGCTGCCAGGAGGACACTTGGGGGCCTTGCCTTCCAACTCTCCCCAGTATCATCCGCCCCACATAGTGCAGATCCTTCATGACTTACCTTAAATTTTTTCTGGTAGACCAGTTGGTTATTCTGTATGGAGAACCAGCGCCTGAGCAATCAAAAGGGGCAAGGTTAACACCACACCTCTGGCAAAGCACAATGGGACATGAGGAATGGGGTGGCCTTTGCCAGATGGGCTACAAGGACCCCTCTCTGGTCCCTTGGGGGGCTGCTGGTCTCCTCAGGCTCAGTCACCATTGCTGCCTCTTTCAATTAGGAGGAATCCCATGGGGCTACTTCTCCCTTCCCCAAAGAGGCACACTCTCCCTGTCACACTGTGGACAAACTTCAGTGACCCAGGAAAGTGAGATTGTATCACGTGAGATCTAGCAGGGGGGCTTGTACCCAGACATGACAGGGAAGGGCTGCCTCTCGAGAAGCCTGGGGGCAGAGAGGTTGGTTAACCCCTGTGGGATTCCTCCCCATAGGTATTGCCACCACAGACAACAGAGACAGCTATGGCGCACGTGAGGAAAGCAGCCAGGTGGCTATCGGATAGGATCTGACTTTGGTTTCCAGAAGAGATACAAGCCACAGCCTTTGTGCCATGGCAAAGCAGAATGTCACAGCCCACCTGGTGAACTGTGGAAAGTGCTAAAGATGGCCTCACTCCCAACAAGCAGGTAGAGCTCACACATCAACTCCAGACATAGATGCACACATGCGTGTGCCTCCAAAGTGCCATGCAGACAATCCACTTTCTGCTTTTTCCTTTCCTCTTTATGAGGGGAATTCCCAGCATTCCGGGAGGCAGTGAGACCCACTCCAAGGCCTGAGAACCATCTGCAGAAGCACCATCCTCCCTCCCTCCCTCCCTCTTGTATTTCATTAACAGCTACAGGGCCCAAGGTGCCTCTCCTCTTGCCCCTCTCTTCAGCTCACTCTATCTCAGCAGCCCCATTTCAAGGCAAGAGGCTCAAAAGGGTTACTGGCAGTGCAAGCCTCAGCTGAGCGATTTGTAACCCCATACTTCCATAGGGATCCCTCCTTCCCAGATCTCCCCCAGCAGCATGGAGGCTGATACGCCCCAGGTTATCATACCACCTCTTCTCTCTCAGGGGAAGGAACAGCAAAACCACCAGTGAAATCCACTGGCCTTCTCAGCCACTTGTTGTCTATGCAAACTGAAGGCAGACCCATTAAGGTTGCCTGTCGCCACTGACGCGGCCTGATGTCACGATAACGAGGTTTCACCATCTTCTTCTTCGTATTACACACGCCCAGAGGTGAACCATCATGCCTTCTCCTTTATGTCCACCAGGTAGACTGACAAAATGTGGGGCCACGTGGGACAGAGCCACAGCCAGGCAGGAAGGCAGCGGCTACCCATGCCCCTGCTGCCGCTGCCTGTAACCAAGGCCCAGGAGCTCACCAAGCTCTGCAGACTTTTGAGTGGTGGTAGCCGAATTGGTAGCCATTGTTGGCACTGCCACTCGCCTGAGCCTGGTGCCCCAGCCAGGTGCCTGAGGATCAGGTTATGAGGCTGGCTTTCCCACTAGCCACTAGAAGGCCACCACAGGGCCTCAGCAGTGATACATGTGCGCGCATGCACTGTATCACACATCATGGTCTCAATGGGTGACCAGACAGGCGTCTAACCCTGCAGCTTGGGGCCACAGAGCTGCCTGTGAAACAGGAAGGCAGAGCCGAGGCATTTCATTCAAGGAGATGCACAGCAAGGCTGCCTTTTAATTCCAAGCCGGGGGGGGGGGGGGAGGGAAGGGCGGTGTCTCTTCCTGAACAGAAACTCAGCGCTGGCAAAAAGGAAAACGGACCTAAAAAGGATGCAACCCCTTTTGTCTCCAGCACAAGGTCGAGAGACCACTTTGTGGCAGCAGCTGTTTTTGAGGAACATGAACATTGAAAGTAAAACACGCACACGCACACGCCTAGCATTTTACAGTAGAAGCTCCACTCAAGAATAGCATAAGCCGACAGACAGTTAGTTCCTTGCTCAGGTTTAAGCTAGAGACCATGGCTTTGTTTTAAAAAGGCATCTACTGCATTGGCTGCAGGCAAGATAGAATTTGTCAGACCAGGCTGAAGAGCAGCAAGAGAGAAAAAAAGGCTCTCAGCCAAAAGCTGCCTAGCAGGGAAGAAAGCAAGAGCAACAGGAGGAGGAGGAAGGGAAGGAGGCCAGCCTCCAGACAAGGTGCCATGGGGCAGCATGCAGAAGAAGAGAGGCCAACTGCCACGGGGCCATCTGAGTCGCAGCTTGAGGCCGGGGGGGGGGGGAGAGAGGGCTCCAAAGTGTCTTCCAGCAGAGCTCATTTTTGTGGGAAATGGGAACTTTCCAAAAGGTTAACACACCCTTATCCACAAAATGGCAGCTTCCCAAGTGCCAGAAGTCAAAGCGTTCCTCCATACACATCTGAGGATTTCTGCTGGTGGGCCCCCAGGAAACAAATGCTGAGCACCAAGAAGAGCTACTCCCCAGCCTCTGCTTAAAGACCTCTAAGGCAGGAGACTCCACCACTCTCCGAGGAAGGAGTGTGTTCCACTGTCGAACAGCCCTTACTGTCAGGAAGTTCCTCCTAATGTTGAGGTGGAACCTCTTTTCCTGGAGCTTGCATCCATTGCTCCGGGTCCTAGTCTCTGGAGCAGCAGAAAATAAGCTTGCTCCCTCCTCAATATGACATCCATCAAATATTTAAACATGCCTATGATATCATCTCTTAATCTTCTCTTCTCCAGGCTAAACATACTCAGCTCCCTAAGTCGTTCCTCATGGGGCATGGTTTCCAGACCCTTCACCATCTTAGTTGCCCTCCTTTGGACCCGCTCCAGTTTCTTCACATCCTTTTTGAATTGTGGTGCCCAGAAATGGACACAGTATTCCAGGTGAGGCCTGACCAAAGCAGCATAGAGTGGCACTATTACTTCCCTTGATCTAGACACTATACTTCTATTGATGCAGCCTAAAATTGCATTGGTGCTGCATCACACTGTTGACTCATGTTCAACTTGTGGACTACTTGGACTCCTTGATCTGCTGCAAGTCCTCAGAATGAAGAGAGGGGAAGTGGAGGCAGCAGGAGAGTAGTGGTGGTCAGTTTCAGTGCATGCATGCCACCCCAAAGAGGAAAATACACAGGTAGGGGTCAGGGGATTGGAGCAAGGGAGGTAAGATGCCAGAAGCTGAGTGGTACCTGATGCCATCGGGCTTTTTCCTGTCAGGTGGAGAAAAGGGGGAAGGGTTAAAACATGAGCTGGAATAAAGAGATGAAGAAATCAAACCATAAAAGATGACACCCCGAAGCCAAATGAGCAAGAGCTGCCAGCCAGCATGGAGAGAAAGCAGCGGAGAACTCAGTGGGAGGAAGCAGAGGGGCCAAGCTCAATGGGGCAGTAAAGGGAAGCCACAGAACCAGGAAGGAAGGCAAAGGCCAAGGCAGACATATTTAGCTGGCTAGTGGAATCTGAATCCCCTCTTCTAGAGAAATTCCCAGAAAGGTTCACAGAACAGAGAACATACAAGAACAACTTGAGGAAAGGTCTAAGCAGCAGCTGGGTCCACACAGCCAGGGAAAAGCCGCCAGACCGGCTCAGGCTGGATCAAAAGGGCCTCCCTCTGACAAGGCGGAGATCAGCAGTGGACCCCAAAGGAGTGAGCTGGGTGGCCGCTCTGGGACACCACCTCTGCGAAAATCTCTTCCCTGGTAGGTCCCCAAGACTTCAGGAGCCACGTCATTCTTCCCCCCACAAAGGTCTGTGTGCGCCATGCCCTCTGCCACACAACAAGTGTGGAAGTCATTCCCTGAAGCTGGCACTGCACAAGCCTTGGCAGCAATGCCCACATCACCCAGAGGGCTCCAACACTGCACAGCAGGAGTCCCCCTGAGAACAAGAAGCCCACCAGGAATGCTTTGGCAGCACGGTCTTCTCCTATGACCTCTGTGCCTCCTGAAAGCCCAAGGCGGTGCATGCATATATACACAAACTTGCAGAACAAAGCCCAAGGCCCCTCAAGGATCACAACAGTTGTTTCCCACCAGCCCCATGGCAGCACTGCAGAGCCTTCCTTGCCTCCAGGAAAGGTGGGGTGGGAGCAGATTCTGTGCTAAGCACATCTGGGCAGAGAAAGACTTTGTGGGGAATGTTGACCCCCTTCTCCTTGCTACCAGAGGTGGCCATGGAACAAACCACCACCACCCTCATTATTCCTAAGTTAAAAAGGGAATGGGGGAAAGAAGAGGTCAGAGAGCAAGGAAACAAGGGAGTGGTTGAGGTGGGAAGACAGTCAGAGGGGGCATGTGTTCAGCACACAAGATGGGGAGGGATGTGGATGAGGTTTCTTGGGCCCTGAGACCAAATCTCCACAGCCACTTCCCCATGGATTTTCTAGCTTTTGCACAGGTTTAATTTCCTGTTCTGAATGCCCAAAACATTTCCCAAGGGTCAGTTACCACCAAATAGCATAGAGGAAGCAAAAAGAACAGTTGCATTTTTACAAAAAATAAACCAAAAATTGTTCCTAGACCCCTTCTGTTTGCTCCTACTTCATAATGCGGCCCCCAAGATACCTCTCTGAAAGTGAACTTGCCCCCCCAAGCCTGAAAGAAGGTCCTTACCCATTAAAGAGAGGCAGGAGGAGGTTGCAAAGGCTGCTGCCAACTCATCTTTGTTGCTGTGGCCCAAGAGGCAGGGTGACACAGCCAAGGACTCTGAGTTAGGCTCCTCAACACACCAACCACGCCATCAGCCTCCCCTCCCTGATTCACTATTATCTACTCCTGGAAACATTACAGGGGATTTCTTTACCTGTTCCACAAGTTAGCAGTCAAACAAGCAGCACAGACAGAAACAGAAGGGTAAGATTCCCACCTAACATCTTGCAAGCGCCTGCAAGAGCTCACAGGAGCAAATGTGCTGCACCTGGATTAGGGGCTGGCAACAGAAGGCCAGGAAGACTGCCTCAGTGGCCAGGCCCAACCAGTCTGAAGAGGGAACAGAGAAGCCTGCATATGGGCCTATCAGTCTGCCTCCATCCAAACCCAACACAGCCCCAGGGGAAGGCAGCCTTACCTGTTCCAGGTCTTGAAGGCATTGCTGGCTCGCTTGAAGAGGTAGCCCTCCATAACGATGCCATCTGCCGCATCCAGGTTGTACTCCAGTTTGGTGTCATCACTTGAGAAATGCTGGTGGGGAAAAAGTGTTCCATGTTCAGAGGCATCACAAGGGGGGTGCAGGCCACACCAGGTGACACCCAAAAGAGGGTGGTGGGTGGTGACACAACTGCTCATCAAACATTTGCGTTTTGGAAAAAACAGGCTGTGGCATTCACCAGTGTCTCTTTAAAATGATGAAGAGATGGGGTGAGGCTCAGTGGGAGGAGAAAGGAGAAAAAATATTTAGAAATATCACATTTTATCAAATTTTCACTATAATCACATAAAACGATGTATATGTAAATCAATCAAACAGCTTCATTTATATACCACTTCAAACTGAACTAACAGTGTATAAGTGGTTTACAACTGTAAGCTTCTTGCCCCCAACAATAAGGAACACATCTTAGTTACCAATCCAGGTGACATAGAACAGCTTCATTTATATACTGCTTCATACCCTTATGGAGTGTCTAAGCGGTTTACAATTGTAAGCTATTTGCCCCCCAACAATCTGAGTACACATCAATCCTAGCAGCCGTGTTTATGAATATTCTAACTTTTGTCTTTTTTCACCTTAATTTTATATTGCTTAAATGAAATTATTTTGTTCTAAAAATTGTATAGCTAAGTTTTTAACCATTTTTAACCTTGGGTTCCACTCCAGCAGAAAGGCATTATAAATAAAATAAATGAGAGGACTTGCCCATGTTTTATGAAGAGTGCTTTGTGTGACCCAGAATCAGAGACTCTGATGAGAAAGAGGAGGAAGAGGGTGACAACAAGGCCTGTTTCTGATGCCAGGCCTCAGAAGGTGACCCAACTATTACAAAGGAGGAGAAAAGCTTGTCTTTTGTGTGCTCCTTTGGCTGAAAGTGGTAGAGGTGGTTATGATCAGCCAGCCCCACAGAGCCCTTGGTATGCGTGTTCACATGGGGGTGTGAACTTTCCTGGTACCTTCAGCCCACACAGAGTCTGCCTCTGGGACCCCCTAGCTCCCTTTTTGCAGGCAAGGTGTGTGTGTGTGGGGGGGGGCACAAGTAGTGGTTTGCAGTCCAGAGATATGTGTGTGTATGTGCACGGCACACCAGAGGAGAAGGTTTGGTAAGGCTGAGGCCCTAGGGAAGACAAGTGTGCCCTCCAGGCTGCTGAGCTGAGCTGACATCACCCCACATCTGGGTCCCCTATCAATTGGCAGCTAGGTCCCAGAGGATGCTTTGGATGATGCCATGGACAGCAGGGACCCCCTTAGCTATCTCCCCAGCAAGGCAAGCAGATGGGGGGTGTTTTCAGGAGACATACCCCCCACTGGCACTTCTGTGGGCATCAGGTGCCAAGACAAACAAACAAACAAACAAAACAAACAGCTTCATTTATATACCGCTTCATACCCTTAAGGAGTGTCTAAGCGGTTTACAATTGTAAGCTATTTGCCCCCCAACAACCTGGGTACTCATTTTAGCGACCTCAGAAGGATGCAAGCCTGAGTCGAGCTTCAGCCCTTTGCTGGTCTTGAACCCGCCACCTTAGGGTTTTGAGTGAGTGGCTGCAGTACAGGCATTTAACCACTGCGCCACCTCTGGGACAAGCGTTTCCCTCACCTTGCCTCTGTCAGAACTGAAACTTCCAAAGCCACAGAGGGACTTGGTCCCTTGTTCCATGCCAGCCACACCTTAATATTCTGATTGCCGTAACATCTAAGATTTTCTTTTAGGAGCTTTTCCCCCTTCAAGAGTTCAATCTAGGTTTGAAAATGATGAATGAAGGAACCACCAGTTCCCTTGGAAAACAGGACTCGCTGTAACAGTTAAGAGAGAACAGAATGGTTGGCTGGCTGGACAGCTGTCTGTCTGAGAAGCAGCAACAATCACTTGGCAGGGGACCCTCTTGGCACTGCAGGTTCATGTAGTGGACAACTCAATAGGGTTCCTGCAGAAATTCAGGGCAGAAACATGCCCTGTTTCCCTTCACCTTGCCAAGGGACAGCTGCCCTAATCTGTGCCACACCAAAGGTCACGTCAGAGACCCATCAGACAAGAGCCAAGTTAACATTCTAGGTACCCTTCAAGGTGTCTCCTCTCCAAGGAATGAAAGATCTGCATTCCCCATGCTTGCTCCAACCCTGCCCCCCAACATCCAGGCAGAGGATGTTCTAACCTCTGCCTGGCCCTGGCCCTGATTCCACTCTAGGGAGTGCTGACTAGGGACCATATAGTGTAGGCAGCCTGCTGTTCCCAGTACCTTCTGCTGAATTGTGGAGTGCTTCTGCTCCATCTCCTTCTTCTCCTTTGCAGCATCGACAGCCAGGCGTTCCAGCTGAAAAAGGAAGAACACCCCATGTTACTTTCTGCAAGAGAACGGTGAGAGCACCCCGAGATCCAGGGAGACATGCTCTTGTGGGGGCCCTTCCACAAAGTACCCTATCCTGTGCATACATGCACCAGCTGGCCGCACTTTTAGGGCCACGGACCTCAGAAGTTGGGACACACATGGGCCGGGTCCAGCGCTGCTGCCAGCTACCTGCCTCTACTTCTGGGCACTTAGCTTCCATCCCTGGTGTCAGAGATAGCTGGTGGCAGGGCTACTGCATCTCAGAAGGAGCAGGAAGGAAAAGGCTGACTCACTGTGCCTGAGCTGCTCCAGCTTCAGCCTGGCTGGTTGATAGGCCAGCAAAGTGCCTGGCCACCTCTCCTTCCTACATCATCATCAAAAGCTGAGGAACAGAATTCAGTGCCACCACAAGGCAAGAGAAAGCCAGGGCTAGCAGAGGTGGCCCACCCTAAGTTGCCTTCTGCATCAGGACCCTCTCCCCATCTTCGCTCCTACCCTTCAAGGAACATGGAGGATAGGAAGTTAACAGGACATGGGAGAGGCCTTGAGGTAGCCAGAAGGACGGCTGGCCACTACTTGTCAGAGAACAAGGAGAGGAAATCAGCAGGCATAGAATCATAGAGTTGGAAGAGACCCCAAGAAGGGCCATCCAGTCCAACCCCATTCTGCCATGCAGGAACTCCCAATCAAAGCATCCTTGACAGATGGCCATCCAGCCTCTGCTTAAAGACCTCCAAGGATGGAGAATCCACCACACTCCAAGGGAGTGTGTTCCACTGTGGGTTGGAGGGTTTCTCTACAACCCTAAATCCATGTTTTGCTGTTTCAATTTGGTTTGCCAAGTATTTGCCTTGTTACTTCTATATACAGGGCCAGGACTCACAGAGCAACAGGGAGCAGGTAGCCATGATGGTCGGACATGCAGACAGATGGGCAGGTGGGCCTTTGGCCTTCTAACCTATGCCTGGTTCCAGGCAGCCTGGTACAGGATGTGGCTTAGCTTCAGCAAGGAGAGGCAAGCAGAGCTCAGGCTTCCACCCAGGAAAGCAAGCTGAACCCCCCGCCCCCAGATGGGCATAAAGCCCATCCCTGGGTCGCTTCCTCCTCCCCTTTGCCACTTTCAACAGAAAGGCAGACTACAAGCACAGCTAATGAAAGCAGCTGGAGGGACTTATTTGTCAACAAGAAGCCTCCCCCAGTCACCTTCCTGGAGACTGGGTTTTCCTCAAGCCAACAAAGGTTGGAGGGAGCAGTGGGGTTGGGGGGAGCCTGCCACAAGGTGGCAAGATGAGGGGACAAGAGGGAGCAAAGCGCTTTAAGACTACCCTCAGCCAATAGCAGAGTCCCAGTCCAGCTCACCATGCTGGCCTGCCTGGCCTCTCTCCCATCCTCCTTTCTCAGAGTAGCTGAGACCTCTAACCGTGCAACCCCTCTGACCAACAGCTCCACTCAAAGGCAACTGCCTCAAACACAAGCCATGGCACACACTCTAGAATCATAAAATTGGAAAAGACCCCAAGGGCCATCCAGTCCAACCCCCTGCCATGCAGGAATTCTTCATCAAAGCATCCTCAACAGATGACCATCCAGCCTCTGCTCAAAGACCTCCAAGGAAGAAGACTCCACCACACTCTGAGGAAGGAGTGTGTTCCACTGTCGAACAGCCCTTACTGCCAGGAAGTGTCTCCTAATGTTGAGGTGGAATCTCTTTTCCTGCAGTTTGCATCCATTGTTCCGGGTCCTAGTCTCTGCAGCAGCAGAAAACAAGCTTGCTCCCTTCTCAATATGACACCCCTTCAAATACTTAAAGAGGGCTGTCATATCACCTCATAACCTTCTGTTCTCCAGCCTAAACATCCCTAGCTCCCTAAGTTACTCCCCATAAGGCATGGTTTCCAGACCCTTCACCATTTTAGTCGCCCTCCTTTGGACACGCTCCAATTTCTCCACATCTTTTTTGAATTGTGGTGCCCAGAAATGGACACAGTATTCCAGGTGGGGCCTCACCAAAGCAGCATAGAGTGGCACTATTACTTTTCTTGATCTAGACACTATACTTCTATTGATGCAGCCTGAAATAGTATTGGCCTTTTTAGCTGCCGCATCACACTGTTGACTCATGTTCAGCTTATGGTCTACTTGGACTCCTAGATCCCTTTCACATGTACTTTCATTCAGCCAGGTGTCCCCCATCCTATATCTGTGCAATTCATTTTTTCGCCCTAAGTGCAGAACCTTACACTTTTCTGCATTGAATTTCATTTTGTTAGCATTGGTCCAGCTTTCTAGTCTATTCAGGTCATATTGAATTTTGATCCTGTCCTCTGGGGTTTGGTGTCGTCTGCAAATTTGAAAAGTATGCCCCCAATTCTGTTATCCAAGTCATTTATAAAGATGTTGAATAGCACTGGGCCAAGGACAGAGCCCTTTGGCACCCCACTGGTCACTTCTCTCCAGGATGAAAAGGAACCATTGTTGAGCACTCTTTGGGTTCGGCCGGTCAACCAATTACAAATTCATGTAACAGTTAACTTGTCTATGCCACATTCTACAAGCATGTTTGCAAGAATATCATGGGGAACTTTGTCAAAGGCCTTACTGAAATCAAGATATACTATATCCACAGCATTCCCTTCATCTACTGAGCTGGTAATTTTATATATATATAAAAAAAAGATCAGGTTTGTCTGGAAATGACTTGTTTCTCTGAAATCCATGTTGACTTTTTGTGATTATGGCATTGCCTTCTAGAAGTTCACAGACTCTCTGTTTAATGATCTGCTCTAGAATCTTCCCTAGAATTGATGTCAGATTAACTGGACGATAATTATTGGGATCCTTTTTTACCCCTTTTTTGAAGATGGGGACAACGTTTGCCCTCCTCCAGTCTGCTGGGACTTCTCCTGTTCTCCAGGAGTTCTCAAAGATTATTGCATGAAGGAGGGAGGGAGGCAGACAGTGATGGGTGCTCTGGCAAAGGTTACCACTGGAAGCCAGAGGACAAGAGAATGTGAACCAGCTGGCATCAGGTGTCACTTTGTGATAAAGAGAAACCCTTGGACAAAATCCTTTCCTTTCTCACACTGATGCCCTCCTTGCCTGAGCAAGTTTGTCAGGGGACTAACTCAGTCCCAGGCACACAGGGCCACCTATGGCAGTCCATTTCTAGCCATCCTGCTTTCTTTAAGACCACCCAGCAATGGCTTCTAAGGAAGTGCTAAAACGGGAGAGGCCCCTGGCAAACCTCACACATGGTTTCAATAGGGTGCATTAAAACCACCAACTGCACATGGCCAGAGGCCAAGGGGCACAAGCTCTCCCATGTCCAACTGTTAGTTTAATTGGCATGTAGGACAGCAGGATTCCGTGATCCTTATAAGCTAGGCCTTTGGCACCCATTGTCTCCTCACAGACCCAGGCCAAGTGAAGCAGGGTGAAGCCCCCTTCCTGGGGCCAGCCTTCACCCACCTCCAGCCCACCCACAACACCCCTGACACACAGTTCTCCTTACCTGAGCTCCCAGGTCCTTCATGTATGGTCCAAGTTCACTGAAGAGGTCATAGCCTTGATGGAAGAAGGCCAGGTGGGCATACATGAAGGAGAGCATCTGGAGAGAAAGACCCAGACAAAGAGGCTAGACTTAAAGGTAGAGGCCTCTGGCAGCAGGCCCCAGTGATTCTAACACCCCACTCCCCAGTATATCTCACAAAGACATTCATCCCCCTCATCCTCCCTGCCAGTCTCACAGAAAGTTCCTTCCCCGCAGTGCAGCCTAAGCCTCTCAGCTGCTGGAAAAACTCTGGCTGAAAAGCCCATACCCAGAGACCTCCAAGGGGTGTCTTAAGGCAATTCCCAGCCTCATCCCCATCATTTCAGTTTTGGGGAAAAGCAGCTTAGCGGGGAGGGTTCAACGACAGAATGAGACAGGCCCTGAGTCCTCCGTGGCTGGAAGCCAGGCCTCTGGGCAATTTGGAAAGAATTTGACTCAGCCTGAGAGCTGCAGCTAGCCAGAAAGTAAGAACCCATGTTCAGGTGGAAGTCCTGCTTAACCAAAGATCTTCTGTGCTGAACATGCAGGAGTTTACATGACTCTCTTTGCACCAGACTCACCCACAAGGGAGCACAAGGTGGCACACTCAGTCCCCTCATGTTGCCCTAACAGCAATCCTGTAAGGTAGGCTGAATAGACACAGCTGTTTGGTAAGGTTGCAAAGGACTCACTGAGATGGAAAGTCAACACAATGGGAAGGAAGCTTCTCCCCATGGGAACAGGGGATGCCAGACATGGGGCCAAGGACAAGCAACTATGGCACAGTGGGGCTGAAGGGGAGAAAGGCCAGGTCCCCCCTCCCCCCCATAATCTGGGGCCAGCATCTGCTAACTCATTCATAAATCCCTTGGAGGGAGGGAGGGAGGAGGAGGAGCAGGAAACTGTTCACAGAACCTATGTCTTGCTGGCAAGCCACTGCCACATGGATGAAGTGCCATACATTCTGTGGCACAGTTGCCACCCCTAGGCCCAACTGAGCCCAAGTTCTTCAGATCAAACTAGCTGTCGGTTACAAAAGCAGCTTCCCATATGGGCACGAGAGACTTACCGATTTCAGGATTTCTGATCTCCTCTTTGATTGAAGAACGTTAATCTGAGGAAAACAAATAGCCTGCTTCAAATGCTGGCACAGAGAAGCAGGAGAGGGAGATGGAAGGTATCATGGAACTGGTGCCTGGCTGACAGAGGGGCTGGGAAAGGGAAAGGGAGCAGCACTGGGCACCTGGGACAGGACGGCTCCAGTGGAGGCTGTCCTGGGCTCTCAAAGCAGTTCCAGGATTGCCTGCCCCAAAGGCCACTGCAGATAGCCAGGCAAGCTCACCTGAAGAACATAGTCCAGAGCAACATGGCGGAAACACTTGCGGGTGGCCGTGAGGATGTTAGCGGCTTCCTCGACTTCATGCTGCTTGTTTCTTGGAACCTGGGCATTCTTGGCAAGAGCAGTCTCCTTCTCTTCACTGACCTTCTCAAATTGCTTCTTTGCTTCTTTAAATTTTCTAATATCTCTAGAGCATAAAGGAAATAAATTGCTACCATTGGGTCAACCTGTCTTCACTGGAGAATGCCACCATCAAAGTACTTCTCCTTCCAATGTACTTGGAAGTCTACAGGTGCTCTATTAAAAGTACAGATGGCTTCCCTTGGGGCACTCTGTGTGCATGTGTGAGATAGAGATAGAGAGAGAGAGAAACATACATGTGCTCAAGAACAAACACAACACAGAATCTACCTCTGGTGCAAATTAGAAAACACACATGAAGAGACTGTGGTCCCCATACCAGCTTCTTCTCCAGTTCTTATACTATATACCAGGTCTTGAAGTTCACTCAACAAGGCACAGGGAAGCAGATCCAGCAAACCTCCCCCTTTCACCCCTACTTCTTGCCTCCTTCTCAGCAAACTGGAAAGCAAGCATTCCCCCTCTTTCTTCTGCCATCTCTGCAAATCCTAGAATTGCCAACATCACCAGCCACCTCATTCAGATTGCCCTCAGATACCACCACCATTGCCAACAGGCTCCTCATCTTAGACTCCAAACTCTGGCCTCCTCCTACACCATGGCCTCCTTGAGCCAGGCCCTGGGATGATGGAACTGTGGCTTGTCTGCATGTGCTGAGAAAGGCAGCAAAGCTCTCTCATACAACACAGAACAAACCCAGGAAGGCAGGAAACTTGCTGTCATTTTCAGCAGGCGGTGATACTTTTTTAGATCCCCAGGGACGTTTGGGAGTGGGTGGGTGGAAGGAGCGCAAGCCTTTCTGACACACCAGTCTCCAGATGGGCACATGGAAAGGTGTTACTGGGATGATCAGGCCACATGAATCAGATACAAAAGTGAACTTACTCTTTAACAAACATCTGTAGTTGGGCTTTAATGGATCTCTGAGTTTGGTCAAACAGGATCTGAAAGGGAAAAACATCAAATTCAAAGCAGCTGCAGAGGTGGTTCCAACCTCCCCACCTTCCTCTGCACCTGACCTTCCTCATGGCCCTCTCCAGGAGCACCTGGCAAGGCACAGCCTCATGGAGAAGGGGTCTCTATCATCTTGCCCCCACCAGATGCAAACAAAAAATTATCCCTTTAGCAAGAAGACAACACAACTGTCATGGAGGAGCAGCAGAAAGGCTTTTTGCCAGAGACTCGATGCCCACTAGCTCCAGCCACAATGGCCAAGGGAGGGGGAAAGACTTATGGGAGCTGCAGTTCAAGCCCTTTGGATGGTTCAAGGTTCCCTCACTACTGTCTGATCAAGAATCCAGTAACACTTCCCTGGCAGCCTAACACAACCCCTGGTCCTCTTCATCTTCACCTTTAGATGCCCCCACCTCCTCTCCCTAAATATCATATACAGCTGGCAGGGGCAACTACCTCTGGCCTGGTCACTCTTCCAGGGCTCAGAGCCCATACAGTGGGAATCACAGCACTGTTGGAAGTGACAAAGGGAGCTCAGCCAGTGAACAGACATCTTGTTGCTTCCCAAGGGCCACATCCAGGGAGATTTAGACCCTGAACAGCCAGGAGAGATTCATCTCTAAGAAGCCTCCAACATTCTACAGGAGGCCAGAAAGTAAGAAGCCACAGACTCTTGGCTGCCAAAGGGAGGGAGGAGTGATGCAGAGTTTCCAGATGGGAGCCAAGGAGACAGGCAGGCCATGCCAAGAGCCCGGAAAAATCAAATCTGAAGCACATTCCCCCGAGAATAAAAAAGCAGCTTTTAAAAACACACACACTCCATAGTGGAAGTATTCCATTTCAAAAGCTCTTAGTCTGTCCCAGAAACACAAGAAAATCCTATAACCTTCCATGGCTCATGCAGGAGAAGGCCTGGCTGGCTGGCTGGCCAATCACAGTTGTGTCACTTCCAAAACTCACCGTGTGATAATTGATCATCTCTTGGAGGGTTTCAGAGAACTTGGTCAAGCTGGCCTGGAAGGGAAAGAGATGGTGGGCCACAGTCCCCCTGCCAAGCACACCACCCTGAACTAATTACACAGAACCACTTCCCATTGTTGCAGCTGCCCTGGGAGCCAACCCAAGGCACATTCTCTCTAGAACATGGCAACATAGCCAGGGGAAAAAAAAACAACACAAAAAAACCTATGAAATTCCTGGACTTCACAATACAGAAAAATTTACCAGATAAAACCAAACCCTGAAGAAGGGAAGATGTTGGTATAGGGGACAGTTTTCACATCCACAGAACACAAGATGACCAGACACACCCTGTTTTACACTCCCCATAGCTCTTGGAAGAGCAACGTCTAACTCCTCTTTTCTATTTTCCTGGCCCATTTTCAGCCACAGGGGAGGGATAAGCTAAAGGGCCAGTC
This sequence comes from Urosaurus nigricauda, assembly GCA_034509955.1. Lineage (NCBI taxonomy): Eukaryota > Metazoa > Chordata > Lepidosauria > Squamata > Phrynosomatidae > Urosaurus > Urosaurus nigricauda. Next base: position 279,151,454 of record JAOEGL010000003.1, read on the forward strand.
TAAAAGTGCCTGTTAACTGAGAGCATTTTGTTGTGTTTTGTTGGTGTTATGGTTTTGCTGGGGAAATCTGAAAAGGCATGTGTGAGCGGTTTTGAGGCGAGACAGGCGAGTGCAGTCCATGGACAGGTGTGAACTGTATCAGTATTTAGGATGGGAGAGGGCAGATCCACAGCTCTGGTCAGCATCTGCCCAGAAAGTGCCAAGATGAGCCAGAAGCCCATGCAAGAGGTGGCTGCCTCCTCCCATCCCTTGGGGGAGCTCCCAACCATCAGAAGCATTTGACAGTGGAAGCTGGGGCGAGGGGGGGGGGGGTCTGGCAAGGTAAAGCCACAGCTCCAGCCTCTAGGCCACCCAACTCCCAGGCTGGCTTCACCAGCTGGCACTCACCTCTACCAGGGCATCATTACTGGAGTACTGAGCAAGGTCCCGAATGCCATTGGTGAACTGCTTGTTGGCTGCACAGAAGGCTTTTCCCGTGTCAATCATGGCAATGCAAAGCTTCACTAACTGAAAGAGAGGCAGGGAAGGAGGGAGAAAGAGCCACTTGTAACCTCCCCCAAGGTTCTGCAGTCAGGGTCCACAGCTAGCACTCCACCCTCCCTCTCCTCCAACATCTGTCTGGCCACTCTTGAAGACAGACCGTGTTTGGCTGGATATACCAAGGCAATAGCCACCCTCCTAGATGGCTGCCTGCAATTAAGGATGGAGCCTGATATTCTCCAGGAACCAGCCACCTGTGACACCTTGCCCCTTGAGGCTGGGGGCAATATGGAACCACTCTGTCCCCTAACAAACTCATTCCCCCTGAGAATTTCTCCCATCCTTTTTTAAACTGTTCAAAGTTGACGGGAGGCAGAAAGCAACAGAGTAAGTTGCAGCTGGTGGAGAAAGATCAATCAAAAGAAGGACACAGAACCTTCTAATTCAGGACCAGATACCATTCTAGGACAGAGAGACAACCAGAACATCCTGCAAACACACAGAAAGTCCATATGGAAGCTGTTCCTTTGAGGGGCGAGTGTGGTTCCTGCATGGTTGTGGCACTTAGAAGATACCCCAAACAAGACAAGAAAGAAACCTGTTTTTTTGTGGAGCTTTCGGGCTATGTGGCCATGTTCTAGAAGAGTTCCTTTCTGACGTTTCGTCAGCATTTGTGGCTGGCATCTGATGCTGGTGAAACGTCAGAAAGGAACTCTTCTAGAACATGGCCACATAGGCCAAAAGCTCCACAAAAAACTATGGATGCTGGCCATGAAAGCCTTCGACTCCACATAGGAAACCTGGTGTTTGCTCACCTTGTCAAGTTTCAGTTCTAGTTCTGTCACATCTCCTTCCACATCCTCAAGTGCAGCTCTGAAAGGAGAAACACACAGGACAGTCAGATTTTCTTGTTTTCATAATAATAATAATAATAATATCAATAATATTTATTTGTATTTTCTGCCTCTCCCTTTGGATCGAGGCGGGATTCCAACAGCCAAAGCATACACAATTAAAACAATAAACAATCAGAATAAAATGTGCAATATATCAATACAAAATGCAACAACAATAGATGCCATTAATCTAAAGCTAAAACCAACAACATTAATTCAATCCTTAACTGCTGACTATTTAACTACCTGTCTGGTTTGCTACTGTCCTTAGTCGTTCACAGCTCTCACAACAAATCAGGTGGGTAGGCCCGCCGGAAGAGACCTGTCTGGAGTGCTTTTTTAAAAGGCCTCTAAGGTAGTAATAAGGCAGATCTCTTTTGGCAAGTCATTCCAAAGTTTCGGAGCCACAGCAGAAAATGCTTGACATCAGCCTTGTATTAGTACCTTCTAATAAGTTTTTCCCTGATGTTCTCAGGGTGTGGGGCGGATTATATAGGGAGAGGCGTTCCTTCAAGTAACATGGGCCCAAGCCATATAGGGCTTTAAAGGTAACGACCAACACTTTGTATTGTGTCCGGAAGCTAACTGGTAGCCAGTGTAACAATTTTAAGATTGGGGTGATGTGATCTGCTCTTGAAGTCCCACTCTCTGAGGAAGGAGTGTGTTCCATTGTTGAACAGCCCTTACTGTCAGGAAGTTCCTCCTAATGTTGAGGTGGAATCTCTTTTCCTGCAGTTTGCATTCATTGTTCTGGATCCTGTTCTCTGGAGCAGCAGAAAACAAGCTTGCTCCCTCCTCAATATGGCATCCCTTCAAGTATTTAAACAGGGCTATCATATCACCTCTTAACCTTCTCTTCTGCAGGCTAAACATTCCCAGCTCCCTAAGTCATTCCTCATAGGGCATGATTTCCAGACCCTTCACCATTTTAGTTGCCCTCCTTTGGACCCGCTCCAGTTTCTCCACATCCTTTTTGAATTGTGGTGCCCAGAACTGGACACAGTGTTATTCCAGGTGGGGCCTGACCAAAGCAGAATAGAGTGGCACTATTACTTCCCTTGATCTAGACACTATACTTCTATTGATGCAGCCTAAAATTGCATTGGCCCTTTTAGCTGCTGCATCCATTGTTTATTCATGTTCAGCTTATGGTCTACTTGGACTCCTAGATCCCTTTCACATGTTGTCTCATTCAGCCAGATGTCACCCATCCTATATCTGTGCATTTCATTTTTACATCCTAAGTGCAGAACCTTACATTTCTCCGTGCTGAATTTCATTTTGTTAGCTTTGGCCCAGCTTTCTAGTCTATTCAGGTCATTTTGAATTTTGATCCTGTCCTCTGGGGTATTAGCTACTCCTAATTTGGTGTCTGCAAATTTGATAAGTATGCCCCCAATTCTGTCAACCAAGTGATTAATAAAGATATTGAACAGCACTGGGCCCAGGACAGAGCCCTGTGGACCCCACTGGTCACTTCTCTCCAGGATGAAAAGGAACCATTGCTGAGCACCCTTTGAGTTCGGTCAGTCAACCAGTTACAAATCCATGTAACAGTTACCTTGTCTAGCCCACATTTTACAAGCTTGTTTGCAAGAATGTCATGGGGAACCTTGTCAAAGGCCTTACTGAAATCAAGACATACTATATCCACAGCATTCCCTTCATCTACCAAGCTGGTAATTTTATCAAAGAAAGAGATCAGGTTCGTTTGGCATGACTTGTTTCTCTGAAACCCATGTTGGCTTTTTGTGATTATGGATTTATCTTCTAGATATTCACAGACTCTCTGTTTAATTATCCGCTCTAGAATCTTTCCTGGAATTGATGTCAGACTAACTGGACGATAATTGTTGGGATCCTCTTTTTTCCCTTTTTGAAGATGGGGACAACGTTTGCCCTCCTCCAGTCTGCTGGGACTTCTCCTGTTCTCCAGGAGTTCTCAAAGATTATTGCCAATGGCTCCGATATTACATTTGCCAGTTCCTTTTAATACTCTAGGATGTAGTTCATCTGGTCCTGGAGACTTATATTCATTTAGATTAACCAGGTATCCCTGTACTATCTCTTTACTTATTCTGTGCTGAAATTCCTCTATTTTGTTTTCTGCTCCATTATCCTTAGGTTGAGCACCCTTTGCCTTTACAGTAAGGGCTGTTCGACAGTGGAACACCCTCCCTCGGAGTGTAGTGGAGTCTCCTTCCTTAGGGGTCTTTAAGCAGAGGCTGGATGGCCATCTGTCGGGGATGCTTTGACTTGGAGTTCCTGCATGGCAGGGGGTTGGACTGGATGGCCCTTGTGGTCTCTTCCAACTCTATGATTCTATGATTTTCTGAGAAAACTGAAGCAAAGAAGGTGTTGAGTAATTCTGCTTTTTCTCTGTCCTCTGTTAGCATTTTGCCATCTTCTGCACGCAGTGGCCCAACCGTTTCCTCCTTTTGCTTCGAACATACCCAAAAAAGCCCTTTTTATTGTTCTTAACCTCTCTAGCAAGCCTGAGTTCATTCTGCGTTTTAGCTTTTCTGAGTTTATCCCTACACGTATTGGCTATTTGTTTGAATTCCTCTTTGGTGATTTCCCCATTTTTCTATATCTTATACATCTTCTGTTTAAAACTTAGATTGGTTGAAAGTTCCTTAGTCATCCATCCTGGCTTCTTGAGACATCTCCCATTTTTCTTCCTCATTGAAACTGTCTGAAATTGTCCCTTTAGTATCTCCCTTTTGAGGAACTCCCATCCGTCTTGAACTCCCTTCTCTTTTAGTTTTCCTGACCATGGGATCACCCCCAGTATTTCTCTAAGTTTATTGAAATCAGCTCTCCTAAAGTCTAGAATGCGTGTCTGACTATTCCTGGCTTCTCCCTTCCACTGTATAACAAACTCCAGGAGAACATGATCACTTCCACCTAAGGATCCGGCCACTTGCACCCCATCAACTAGGTCTTCCCTGTTGGTTAAGATCAGATCCAAAATAGCTGACTCCCTTGTTGCCTCTTCCACCTTTAGGACAATGAAATTGTCTTCCAGGCAAGTGAGGAATTTGCTAGACCTTGAGGATTTGGCTGAGTTTGACTTCCAGCAAATATCCGGGTAGTTGAAGTCCCCCATCACTACTACATCTCTCCTTTCTGATTGTGTGGTCATCTGTTCTAGAAAGGCATCATCCGTTTCCTCTGTCTGACTTGGGGGTCTGTAGTAGACTCCCACAGTAACATCCCTGTTATTTCCCTCTCCTTTAATTTTTATCCAGATGCTCTCCACCTGGCTTCCAGTACTGATGCCCTGGATCTCTTCACTGGTGTATATATCCTTGACATATAATGCTATTCCTCCTCCTTCCCTGTTCGTCCTGTTTCTCTTAAAAAGGTCATATCCCTCTATTTCTTCATTCGAATTTTGAGTCTCATCCCACCAGGTTTCAGATGCCTATTATATCGTATTTGCTTTGTTGTGCTAGTAGTTCATCTTGCTTATTTCCCATGCTGTGTGCATTAGTGTAGATATCACGCACTCCTGGCTGTCGCCTCGACCTGTGATGTCAGCTGGAGGGACGAATATAGGAGTACGCCCAGACTGTGAACTTTGTCCTTTAGGGGAAGTGTGACCCTGTCCAGGACAGGTTGACAAATCTCCATCCCTGGGCTAGGCGAGCCTATCACAAGTACCTCCATTTTCTCTGGATTCAGCCTGAGTTTGTTTTCCCTCATCCAGCCCATTACCGACTCCAGGCAGGCATTCAGAGGGGAGATACCATCCTTGGTTGCTGTAACAGCCAGAGACATAGAGAGATATATTTGTGTGTCATCAGCATATTGATAACACTGCACCCCATGTCTCCGGATGATCTCTCCCAGCGGCTTCGTGTAAATGTTAAACCGCAAGGGAGACAGAATGGTGCCTTCAGGGACACCAGATGTCAACTCTCTTTTACGCGAGCAGCTGCCTCCCAGCTTCACTATCTGGAACCTGCCTGAAAGGTAGGAAGGGAACCACTGGAGAACAGTGCCCCCAACTCCCTCAGGCGTTCCAGAAGGATACCGTGGTCCACGGTATTGAACGCCGCTGAGGTGTCCAAGAGCACCAATAGGGTCACACTTCCCCTGTCGATGCCCAGACGGAGGTCATCAACCAAGGCGACCATGGCCGTCTCAACTTCGTATCCCCTCCTGAAGCCGGTTTGAAATGGGTCCAGATAATCGGCTTCTTCCAAGACAGCTTGGAGTTGGAAGACGACTGTCCTCTCGATCACCTTGCCCAAGAATGGTAACAATGAGACTGGTCTGTAATTATTTCTCATCAAGGGATCAAGGAAGGGCTTTTTGAAGTGGTCTCACCACCGCTTGTTTCAATACAGATGGGAATTTGCCCTCCTTGAGGGATGCATTGATGATAAGTTGGAGCAATATCACCACCGCATCCCCTCCTTGGGCGGTCAACCAAGATGGGCAGGGATCGAGAGGGAATGTTGTCTTCCTAACACTTCCAAGGAGCTTGTCCACCTCATCAGGACTAACAAACCCAAAGTGATCCAGTCTCATCAAGTGCTTTCAGGATTTATGGTGGCCCTAAGGCAAACTATCAGGGAGTTTCTTGTCAAGATTTGTTCAGAGGTTTGCCACTGCCTTCTCCTGAGGCTCAGAGAGTGTGACTTGCCCAAGGTTACCAGCGGGTTTCCATGGCCAAGCTAGAACTGAAGCCTCATCTCCAAAGTCACAAGTTGAATCAGTCAGACAGTACAATACAGAGAGTCGGATACCAAACATGGGCATTAAGTGACCGCTCCACAGCGGAGAACGAGATCTCAAGAGCCTCCTGTTCCAAAGCCCTGCCACGGAAGAATCCACAACTGAAGCCCTTCAGGGAAGGCCTCTAAAGGAGGAGAATCCCTTTCCCCAAAGGCAGTCCATCTTCCACTACTGGACAGCTCTTACGCTAAAGAAGTTCTTCCTAATGTTAACACAAAGCCTGTGTTCTTGTCTTTTGAGCAGCAGAAAACAAGGTCACTCCTTCCTCGACACGACACCACTTCAGAGACTTAAAGAGGAGTATTGAGAGGCACTTCCAGCTTTAAGTTGGTGTTTCCATGATGTGAGAGTGCTGAGACAGGGAACGAATCCCAGGCAAGGCCATCCTTGTGTGGGGCTTTCCCAGTCCTTTTCCCAGCGGCTGAGCTGCCGTCCAGAAAGCAGAAGCGTCTGTCTCTGTGCTTCTGCTCAAAAGCCAGGCCTCGCAGCGACATGAGTGTCGAAGGGAGAAGCCAGAGAGAGCCAGTCTCCCTTCCTTTGGAGCCACCCCAAGCCCTCTCTCCGAGGCCCTTCTTCATCCTCCTCCTGCCCCAAAGGCCACTGGGCCCCGTTCGGTCCGGTCCAGGGAGCAGGGCAGGAGCAGCAGGGAGATGGCTTGGGATGCGGCCCAGCAGCTCCAGGGGATCTCTTTGTTAGCTGAGGCCTCAACGTCCCCCGAGAGACCGATCCCCTCCTCTTCTTCTGTTAACGGCTGCTGCTTTTGCTCCTTGGGTGCCTTCTGGGCCTGTTTTGCTGGAGCCCAAGAGGCTGGCGACCCTCCCGGGCTCCCCTTCTGTGGGCCTGGCAGCTCCGGCCGTGAGAGCGTCCCTTCTCTGGCTCCTCTGCCTCCTTCCTTCCACGTAGGGCTGGGGAGACCAGGGCCAAGAGGGGGCTCTCCCGTCCAGCCTCCGGTCCCCAAGGGGCCCCGCAGCAGCAGACCTTCCAGGCTCCTGGGGGCGAGATGGAGCTGAGCCCTGAGGAAGGGGGCCCTGCCAGCCCCAGCCCTGAGGGAAGAGGGCTGCCCCCTTTCCAGCCCCAGCAGCGCCCCACAGAAAGGCAGCGCTGGAAGGAGAGACCCCGAGGAGCAGAGCCCTGGTCCGCCCCGGCCCCTCCTTCTGCTGCTGCTGCTGCCGCCGCCATGCAGGAACTCTCCGTCGCCGAAGCCTCGTCCCCATCGGGACAGACCATGCCCCGATCCGGCCTCCGAAGAGGGAGGCTCCGCCAGCCGCAATCTCCGCGGGAGGGAAGCGCGTGTCCCGCTGAGGCTGGGCGGCTGGGGTCTCTCTCCCTCCCTCGTGTCCGGTTCTCCGGAGCAGCAGGGATCAAGCTCGCTCCTTCCTCCTCCTCCTTCCTTCCTTCCTTCCTTCCTTCCTTCCAGCGCTTGAACAACAGGCTCCGGACTAAGACCCTCCCTCCGTCCCCGCGGCTGCCTCTTCCCTTCGCCCCCCCCCCCCGCTCGGCTTTGGAGGGGCCCCCTCCGGCCCTCCCTGCGTAGGCAACCAGGGAGCTAGGAATCCTGGGAGCTGTAGTCCCCGGAACTACGCTTCCCCGGGCGCCTCCCCCTCCTCCGCGGGGCTGGGTCCCTCCCTGACCTGAAGCGGGGCGAGTCCTTGAGGCACTCCTCGAAGTCCAGGGACACCACCCGCATCCTGACGCCCCTCTCGCTCTCTCTCTCTCTCGCTCGCTCGCTCGCTCGCTCTCTCGGTGGCCGAGTCTCTTCCTCTCTCGCTCTTCCTTCCTTCCTTCCGCTTCCTCCGCTCCGGAGGGACGCCGCCGCTTTTCCGGACTCGGGGGCGGGGCCAGCCTTCCCTTCCGGTCGCTTTCCCAATGGGAGGGAGGGAGGGACGCGGATGGGCAATTGAGCGGACCAATCACGGAGGGAGGGAAGCCCGGCTTCCGCAGTCCCGCCCCGCCCCAGCGTCTGAAGGGCAGCCCTGCGCGCCAATGGCCGGCAGCAAGCCCCGCCCGGCGGCTCCTCCAATCCCGAGGCGCCACCGCCCGAGGCCCGCCGTTGCCAGGCAACCGGGCGATTGGGCCCACCCTGCGAGGTGGGACAACAACAACGGAGGGAGGGACCCCGAAGCAAAAGCAAGAGCCTCGCAAGCGGCGATGAGGAGCCGGGAGCCTGGCCTTCTTCGGCCCCTTCCTCCTTCCCTGGCGCTGGAAAGCAGCAGCAGCCTCCCGAGGAAGAGGCTCCTCCTCCGCCCTCCGGGTCCCGATTGCTCCGAAGGGAGGGATCTCTTTCTTCCGCTGCGGTTTGGATCAGCGGCATGTCCTCCTTCCTCTCTAGGAATCCCCTCCAGAGCCATTCTCCTGGAAGCGGACCATAGAGCTGCGCTGGAGAAAACACCGCTCTAGGCACCTGCAAGTCCTCCAGAAACACTCTATGGTCAACCTCTGGCAGCTATTGACCACAGAGTTCCACTGGAGGACCTGGAGATTCCTAGAGAGATCAAACAAGAGAGTGGTTTCTTTATTGATACCCCATCCGGCCTGAAGGAGGAGGCCCTCCCTCTGGCCAAACTCCATTGAGCCTGTCCGAGAACAGGAAGCCGGGCCCTATTCCCTCTGGTCCCTCTGCCTTGGTCTGGACTTCAGAGGGAAAGAAGAACCTTTGGACCTGATCCCCTTCTTCCCCAGCACCGTTCCCTTCTCCTTTTGTGCCGTGTCTCCTTAGATTGTAAGCCTGAGGGCAGGGAACCATCTCATTAAAAATAATAATTGTAAGCCACTCTGAGAGCCTTTAGGGCTGAAAGGGGGGGGGGGGGGGGTAATAAATACCACAGATAAATAAACCATGAGTTATTTGTGGTTCCCCCCCCCCATTGACGGGGTCCTTCACTCCGAACCCCAGCGAACGTGGAGGGACTGCCATAGTAAACCCCAGCGTTGCATTGCTCCACGTTCTCGTCTCTGGAGCAGCCAAAAGCAAGCTCACCCCGTCCTCCGTAGGACGCCCTTTCAACTATCTCAGCCTCTTCGAAGGAGTATCCTGGCAGGGAGGGGGGCCTGGGGAGGCTCTTCCTCCTCCGAGCCCAGAGACTGAGCCGGCTGCCAAACCCAGGATGCCCCCAGAGAACGAGGCAAAGGGCAGGAGAGGAACAACAGACTCAGGAGGCCTTGAGCCAACCATCTTGCTTTTGACCGCTATTTGCTTCGTATTTTATTTAGTGGCAGTAATCCAAGGGCTGTACAGAACACAGGTTAACCTCCCTCCAGCCCAGCCAATTGGGAAAAGAGAAGGGAGGCGCGAGGCCCCGAGTCTCCATTCGTGCTGACAGCCGGGTCAAGGCCGCCCCCTCGTCATGTTGGGTCACCAGGCTTGAGTCCCATCCCACCAAAAGCCAAACACTTGCCCATCTTCCCCAGGGGAAATGCATGCTGCAGAGAAAGACCTTTTCCTTACTTAACTGCCATAGTTGCAATGTGGGTGGGATGCAAAGAGAAGCCCAGCCAAGGACGGTATGGCTGAAGCCACCCAACACCGCCTGGACCTTTTGGGACAGAGACCCCGCTTTCTACAGCACCCCACCTCCTTAAACAACAGTCCAGTGGCCACGTTACACACCCTCCACTAGAGAAGGAAAACCAAATGCCTGAAGAAAGCCCCAGTGCTGGATACAACTATAAAATAACTCAAGGTGTTATTAAGACACACAACCCTGTGCACAAGATAAGTCACTTTAAAATAGATCTACACAGTCGCACTGAGGTGTGCAAAGATACAAATTAGGCCAAACTTTTAAGAAATGAAGAGCCAATGACGGCCAGTGCCATCGGAAGAAGCGATCAGCCCAGAGGCAGGCCAGGCTAGATTCCCCGTTAGGCTGCCGTGGCCTGAGACCTCCAGCATGAGGGTCCTTTGCATCCCCTCCTGCTCTTCCCAAAGGCCCCGTGGGCTTACAGAAGCCCACGGGGCTACTGCAGACCAACTTCCAGACAGAGCAGAGGACAGCGGTCCTGAGGAAGGGCTTAAGGGCCAGGGCTTCTCTGAAGTAGCACTCTTCCAGTGAAGACTGCTTCCAGAGCTGGCTTCCCTCTGAACTCTTAGCAGTGTGGCAGAGCAGCCAAAGGATGCCTTGGGTGGCAGAGCGGCACACAGCTTGGTGGGAAAAGAGCTACAGAACACCACATCAAAACCAAACGCATCAAAAAGAACAGATGAAGAAAGTGATGCAGTACGTTCGGGTTGGCTCATCGGTTTCCCAGCTCAGAACAGCCCACGCACAACAGCTGGGGAGCCTGGGAAACGTCCGGCTGTAGAACGCAAAGCCTTCTGCCTTGTTTAATGTAGCCGCTTGCTCCCTTTCTCAGCAGCTGAGGCGGGTACAGGTTAGGAGTGGATGCCAAAGAGAGGGCGAGGGGTATCTATTCCAAGCTGTACAGTTTGGCACACTAACACCAAAGCCCTCCTATAAGACACACGGCCACTGAAGTCCACAAGAGGGGAGCCAAACGAAAGAGCAGAAAACGAGTGCGGCTGGCTGCTGGGTGGCCAGAGGGGCAATGGGAATAAGCCTCAGCTACAAGGGCTGTCCCACACTGTGATCCCACCCGGCAGACTTTGCACAAAGCCGTCTTCTGAGACCATGAGGCACTGGGATGATAAGCCAGCTCCGCAACATTTGCAGTCCCTAACAGAAAAGTCTTGATGGCTACTCCATTGTATTCTTGGCAATACAGAAGTGCAAGCTGGCCACTCCACAGGGCTTGAGCCACGACAGGGGTGTGATGCAGTGAACACAAAGGCATGGCTTTACAGTCCTGAGCAGACTTCTTCTAGGCTGTGTGCAATGTTCTCGAGCGGGTCGCTAGGAGCAGCGGGTACTGCAGAAAAAGAGAGAAGAGCAGACAGAAATGGGTTTCTCACAAGGGACAGGCTGCATCCCGCAAGACCTCACTCCATCCCCCAGATGCCCGGCAAATAGGCAGGCACCAACCACCCAGAGCAGCTACACTCTTTTTAGTCTACTTCTGAAAAGACAAGGCAGCTTCTGGAAGAGCTGTGGTGATAAAGAACCCACTTTTTCTGCAGCACCATGCTCCACGTGCCAAACGGTGCAATCAGGTAGTGCTGCCCCTTCGCTCCCTGGAGTGGCATCACGAGGCTCCTTTGACCTCACATGGACAAGCTTCAGCTTGTGTGCCACAAGAGTCTTCCAGACGACAGAAGGAAAGCCTTACTTGCCTCCAGAGGACAGGTGAGATGTAGTTACACCCCTGAGGCCCTGATGCTCCTCTCCTCCTTCACCAGGAGCAGGACCACCACTCCTCTCCATCTTCTCAAGGCCCACCAGACCAATACATCCACCCTGAGGGCCCAGGGAAGATTAAGGAGGGTGGCCTGCTAAGAGAAGATAAAGCTAATCTAATCCAAGGAAAGGGTGGGCTTGGAGCATGGGGGCTGCCGGGCTCACATCCAGCCTCAGTGCCCTACTCTTCTGTGACTGGGGCCTGCCACTGCCTCCCTCCTTTGCCTGGGATGCTGCACAGTGGGGAGAATGCCTCCAGCCCTTTGCTCACCTGAGCTCAAGGCCAGGGATACCTTCACACTGTTCATCTGTGCCACGGGCCTCCCAGGGCCCAGAGAAAGGAAAAGGATGGAAGCAAACCAGAAGCTAGCAGTTCCAGGCCCTCATCCTACTGCAAAGGAAAAGGAGGTTTGGAAAAAGATCTGGGCAGTGGCCTTGGTGCCACAGAAGCCACACTACTCCATGACAGCAACTGAGCAACTGAAGCTTGGCAAGCCCCTTCCCCTCCAAGTTTCACATCCAGGCCCCCTCCCACCCAGCCACTCACCCCGATGACTAGCGGGAGGCAGTCAGGAAACCCAGCCCCTCCCCTGGAAGCAGAGCAAGGCCTCGATGAATCCAAATTCAATCACAATGAATCCATATGGAAGGAATGTCTGCAGTCCTACAGGGGCTTCTAGGTGACATAGGGGCAAAACAGATGGGCAGGAAAAAGTGGCTTGAAGCTGCCTTTTCTAAAGGCAGACTGAAACCCCACCAAGGCAGCTGGAGTGCTCATGTCATGACCACATGGCATGGCTACAAGACAGAAAGAAGCAGGAAAAAAACCTGCTTCTTTTTGAAATGGCTTTTCTCTGCATAAGGGCACTTTTTTGCTGGCTTCAAGGCATTTGTCATCTAAACACCATGCCTTCAGGCCTGTCTGAAAGCACCTCTTTTTGCCTGTCTGCTTAGCCCCTAAGACTGGCAAAAGTACAGAAAGCCTTCACAGACTAACAAGCTAACAAGTTACATGGATTTGTAATTGGTTGACTGGCCGAACTCAAAGAGTGCTCAACAATACTTCCTTTTCATCCTGGAGAGAAGTGACAGTGGGGTCCCACAGGGCTCTCTACTTGGCCCAGTGATATTCAACATCTTTATCAATGGCTTGGATGACAGAATTGGGGGCATACTTATCAAATTTGCAGATGACACTAAACTAGGAGGAGAAGCTAATACCCCAGAGAACAGGATCAAAATGCAAAATGACCTGAATAGACTAGAAAGCTGGGCCAAAGCTAACAAAATGAAATTCAATGCAGAAAAGTGTAAGGTTCTGCATTTAGGGCGGAAAAATGAAATGCACAGATATAGGATGGGGGACACCTGGATGAATGAAAGTACGTGTGAAAGGGATCTAGGAGTCCAAGTAGACCATAAGTTGAAGATGAGTCAACTGTGCGATGCGGCAGCTAAAAAGGCCAATGCAATTCCAGGCTGTATCAATAGAAGTATAGTGTCTAGATCAAGAGAAGTAATAGTGCCACTCTATGCTGCTTTGGTCAGGCCCCACCTGGAATACTGTGTCCAGTTCTGGGCACCACAATTCAAAAAGGATGTGGAGAAACTGGAGCCATATGTCCAAAGGAGGGCAATTAAAATGGTGAAGGGTCTGGAAACCATGTCCTATGAGGAACAACTTAGAGAGCTGGGGATGTTTAGTATGAAGAAGAGAAGGTTAAGAAGTGATATGATAGCCCTGTTTAAATATTTGAAGGGATGTCACATTGAAGAGGGAGCAAGCTTCTTTTCTGCTGCTCCAGAGAACAGGACCCGGAATAATGGATGCAAATTGCAGGAAAAGAGATTCCACCTCAACATTAGGAGGAACTTCTTGACAGGAAGGGCTGTTTGACAGTGGAACACACTCCCTCGGAGAGTGGTGGAGTCTCCTTCCTTGGAGGTCTTTAAGCAAAGGCTGGATGGCCATCTGTCAGGGATGCTTTGATTTGGAGGTCCTGCATGGCTGAAGAGGTTGGATTGGATGGCCCTTGTGCTCTCTTCCAACTCTATGATTCTAGGATGTGGAGAAACTGGAGCGGGTCCAAAGGAGGGTCTGGAAACCATGAAGTCCTATGAGGAATGACTTAGGGAACTGGGGATGTTTAGCCTGGAGAAGAGAAGGTTCAGAGGTGATATGATAGCCCTGTTTAAGTATCTGAAGGGATGTCACATTGAGGAGGGAGCAAGCTTGTTTTCTGCTGCTCCAGAGACTAGGACCCACAACAATGGATGCAAGCTCCAGGAAAAGAGATTCCACCTCAACATTAGGAGGAACGTCCTGACAGTAGGGGCTGTTGGGACAGCGGAAAACCCTCCTTCCTTGGAGTGTGGTGGTCTCCTTCCTTGGAGGTCTTTAAATGGAGGCTGGATGGCCATCTGTCAGGGATTATTTGATTGGGAGTTCCTGCATGGCAGGGGGTTGGACTGGATCAAGGCCCTTGTGGTCGCTTCCAACTCTTCTATGATTCTATGTGCAAGACAGATCACTCAAGAGAATGACAGGCAATGTGGCATCTACTTTGCATCCCAACAGCTGCACAGCACAGCATCTGGTGGGAAAACTTCCTTAGGCCTTGCAGCTGACTCCAACCCATTATACTGATTACTCTGAAACTCAAAGCCAACTTACTGAGCAAGAGCAAGATCCCCATCTGTCAGGAAGAAAAGTGCTATGGCAGAACCACCCACAGAATTCTTGTCAAGAAAGAACAGTTAGGAACAGAAGCCCCCAGGTAGCCTGTGAGTAAAAACAGACCTCAAGAGTTGGTTATAGCATTGTTCAGCTCAACCAAATGTTACAGGAGTATATTTCTGAACTGGGCTAGAATCTTTTTCAACCTTTTTTTACCCTGGCAGAACCTTTAAAATGTTCATGTCATTAAAGACCCCCTGCAAAAAAAATTCTTATATCTGTAGCTCAAAACATTTTTTTCCAGTCAGAATCTCTTGTGGATCCTTGGGCTAGATGGTACCAAAAAGGGAGCAGGGCAAATTTTGGTGGGTACTGTGGCTCTCAATTTATTCCTAGGACAGAATCTTGTTCCGTAAGTGGAAAATACACACCTCAGATCTGCCTGCCCGAGAATTAAAATCTGCTGCCCCACCATACACTGTCTTGGGGCATGGGAGAGGGCTTTCCCAGCTGTGGCTCCCCAACTGTGGAGTGCCCTACCTCCTGGAAGTTCAACTGGCGTACGCTAATTTAGGGATCAAGTTGAAACATGGCTGTTCATCAAAGCCTGTCAGCTTCATTAACTCATCCTAAATACATTATATAGAGAGAGTTTTTAAACTTATTCCTGTGGTTTAGTATGTTTTAGTTTATTTAATTATTCTTTCATATAAAGCAGAACATAAATATTGTAATGAACAGTGCAAAAACAGAACAGAGAAGACTCATACAAAGCAGCAGTCTCCACTGCTGTGAAATCTGTGAGGCAGCTGGTGGCAGAACCAGTTTTGGGCAGTGAAATGGAAGGATCCCAAAGACAGAGAAGAGAAATGCAGGCCGAATTAATTCCCCGCAACCTATGAAGTGGGCTTCTTCCAAACTCTCAGCCCCTCACCCACCCCAAGCAGAAGGCTGCCTCAAAAGGAGGGGCAAAACCCCTTCCATTAGTGGATTCACAACTCTCAACACCATGGGGTTAAAAGGGGCTTAGAGCCGAGCAGGACCAGCTAGCCAGGAACCAGCCCTCCTGGGAACACCACCAAAAAGGTGCTGGCTATCTGGGAATGGGGGGAGGGACAGCTTCCCAGGGAAGAGATGCTACAGCCTTATTTCCTCAATGTGCCCTTCTTCTCATTCAGGGCTAGAGCTAGGGCTGGGCCATGGAGTTTCCACAGCCCAGAATAGCTGGCTTCCAAGGAGAGCTTTTCCTCCCAGTGCCTGTGGTGGGAGGCAGTCTTCCCTACAAAGCTCCTCCCCATGCTGGGAAGCTCAGACCTCTCACCACATGCCTCCAGGGAGGAGGAGGGAAGGACAATCCCTTCCCAGTCTCTGCCCTGGACCTCCAGCAGAGAAATAGCAGGATTGCTAGATCTGGGACTGGGGGGTATTCCTGGAAGCCCCAGCAGCAAGTGGGGAGAGGAGGCAGCTGGACTCTCTGAGCAAGGCTCTGGGAAAGAAGAGGGCTCCCCAGAGGGCTTGGGGCCGGCGGGCTGAGGCCCACAGGCCAGAAGACATCCCAAATCCCTTCTCTAGTACTAAGCCCTGCTGAATGGGGTGAGAGTGAGCTGTCTTCTGAGGTAGGTAAGAAAACTGTCAGCCTAACAGGGAATTGGTCTCCAGAGGGGGCAGGTTAGTCAGGGGAGTGTGTGTATGTCCCAGGTGCCATGGCTGCCTTACTGCTGCTTGCTTGGGGCGGGCATGATGGGCGTATGCAACAGGCTTCCATTCTGTCTTTTCCAGTGGGATTCTCAAATCCTGCTTGCAAGCCAAAAAGGTCTGCCATTTTGTTGCTCCGCATTCCTTTCCTAACCACCTGCAGTGTCAAAATGCTTCTTCCAAGTCCCACGTTCCAATTAAATTTGTTTCTGTTTTCAAATTAATGGTTACAGGAACATTGTCAGGCAGCTCCCAGAGAGAGAGGCTGATATAGCTTCTTGCCCAGTAAACATGCAAGAATTAAGGCCCTGATGAACTGGTGGCCACCTTGATGCATTTGTGAATGAAAGAGGTAAGCTGGCAACACTGTGAAGGGAGCTCCCCGCTATTTACATTGACATTCACCATTCTTGAAATCTCAGAGCAAACTGCTGAGTTTATTCATGCAAAGATCACTCCCCAACCACTGCAGGATAGTAAAGAGAGACGCCTGGAGGAGAGGGCTCTTTCCCTTCCAAAATGGACACACAGGGAGGGATGCAAAGCAAAAAGGGGGAAGGGGGCTCAACGGTAGCTGAAGCAGAAGGAGACATTCCGCTTGTGGTCTGCTGCATCTGGAATGCAAATACAAATGCGGAGGGTCGGTTCAGGAAGCACACCCGCCAGGACCCAACTGACTCACAAAGAGAAGTGCCTCTGAGGAGAAATGGTCGGCGCTTACAGGGACAACACAACGCCAACTGCACAAGGCCTGGCCTCCCAAGGAAGAGGCAAAGGGAGGAAAACAGGCATGCACAAGAAAGGGCTGCCTCCTTTCCTCCGGGGCTCTGCTGCCAATCCTGTTTCCATCCCAGAGAGCGCTTGTCCTTCAGAGAACCAGACCTGGCTACTCCCCATTCTGAGGACAGCGCTGCCAACAAGAAGGTGGGAAGCAAATCCCGGGGAAGTGGGACACTGACAGGGCAGAACCCAAAGCACCAGCCAAGCACTGCACAAGAGGGGTCTGTCCGGCAGTTATGAATCCAGAAGGTGATCCCAGCCCTGCAAAACACACTCTGCCTTGCAGCCCCTCATGGATTCTCAAAATGACTCTCCACAAGGGAGCAATCACCTGTAAGTGGGAATTAGTGCTCACCAAGTTCTGGGCTTATCCCCCCCAAGTCTGTGGCGTCCCGCATCTCCTCATCCTCATCTTCCTCATCCTCATCTTCCTCATCATTGGCAGCCGCACCATGCAGCTCCTTAGCAATCAGCTGCCGGGCAAGTTTGATGTTCTGGCCTTCATTGTAGTGCATTTTCCTCTTCATTTCAAACTGCTTCTTTTTCTCTGCAGAAAACACATGGTAGAATTCAGAGCACCAAAGTAATACTTGCCCCAGAGCCATGAGCTGCTGGAGCTACAAGACAGTATCCCGAGTTACAAAGACTGAGACAGACAGACAGACAGACACACACTGCCTTGATGGTTAAAACTTTCCTCAAAGAAGATTTTGCCTCAGGAGCAACCACCATTTTGCACATGACAGTGGAGAATAATTTCTCAGGTACAGTATGGGCCTACCTGATACACAGTGTTTGCGTGTGTGTATGTGTTTTTGTTTTAGAACATGTGTGATCTGTTCTATCTGATGCAAGGCTATGAATGGTTAAGGTGTGGGAGAGAAGATGAACCATCCACCTTGAATCTTTCCCACCTTTGACTGATGAACCAAAAGCCAAGTCGGTACAACCTGCACCCCTTCTGAAAAGGGCTCAGATGCAAGATTCCCAAGAAGCCCAAAACAAGATGAGTTCCATGATGGGATCTAGACAATTATGTACAAACAACAGAGATCAGGCCCTCACACTCAGTGTGCAAGAAGTACATTGATGGCTCTTCTGCTGGACAAACACACAAGAGAAATGGAACAGCTGATGTTCTGCTTAGAAACGTCAAAGGGTCTTGTGCAAAGGAGGCCAAGCAAAGCCACAGAAGTGTTGAGGATTCAGGTATGGGCCTAGAGGACAGACCCTTCAGGGATGAGGGAACACCCATGCTCCAGCCAGGTTCACTGCCCAAAGTAACTACTGGCTTGTGCTCAGATAGCCACACAAAATAGGCAAAAACCTGGCTCTCATCTGCATGGGCTAAGGACTAGCTATTCTTTCCAAACCTAGACTCATAGAGCAGGAAGAGACCTCAAGGGCCATCCAATCCAACCCCATTCTGCCATGCAGGAACACACAATCAAAGCACCCACCAACCGCTGGCCATCCAGCCTGTTTTTAAACCTCCAAAGGAGGAGACTCCACCGCACTCAAAGCACTGGCTGTAGGCCTGTAACAAGAAGAGCCACTCTATAAATCACAGTTGCTGGCTTTCAAGTTCCTCCAGTTAACTTGCAACACTGTTTGGCTAAAAGGAGTCCTGGCTTTAAAGAAGCCAAGCACATATTTATTTAAACTGCCAGCAACAGCTAAACTACAAGCTTAACTAAGCTAAAAGGGAACATTCTCATCCAAAATCCTAGCAATCAGCTCAGTGCCTTCTGTGGAAGAAAGCAGGCATCTTCCTTGAAGCCATGGGAAGGAGTCACAAAACTGAGATACATTTCTTCTCATGCACCTCAACACAATTTTGTTTGCAACCCTGACCATTTCTGGCCGTAACTGTTAGAGCATGACCACCAGCGCCAGACTTACCACGTTCTTCTGGCGAGAGTTCTGTATCATCTTCATCTTCATCACTGCTGTCTTCCTCTAGGACCTTTGGCCCCTTGCCTTCTACTGCTGCTGCTAACCTACAAAGAGGGAACCCAAAAGGAGGTGAGACTGTCTGCCCCAACAGAACGCAAACAAATGAATGAGTTGGACACCAAGTCCACATTTGCTAGCCAACTTTCTGTGGGCACCTGTTGCAATGGCACTGCTAGACATAGTTTCTAAGCATGATATTTTTATTTGCAAGCTGATTAAATGTGGTACAGGTGGAAACACCAACAGATGGATCCATAATTAGTTGGAAAAATGTGCCCAAATTGTCATAATCACAGGCTGCACTTCAAACTGGAAAGAAACCTCTAATGGTGAAGCAGAGTTCAGCCCCAGGGTCCTTATTCAACATTTTAAAGAATGAATAATAAATGTAAATAAGATAACCAAGGAACACATTGCATGTGGAGAGCAAAAGAAAAAAGAATCTAGGCTGAAACGAGAGCTCTACACTTACTCAACAGCATAAATGGGCACATGGCAACCATGTGTACCTTCCAGGTCCAGTGCCAGTCTGGAGCCCCTGCCACAGAGTGACCAAGGGAGAGAATCTTGGCCTTCTCTCCAACTGGTGGGCTTCCTTTTGAAAGCCAGGGGAGGTGGGGGGCAGATAGCTGGGCTAGACTGAGGGGCTGTACAGAAGACTACAAAGGGGTGGCTTGCCAATGCCCCTTTTCTCACCGAATCAGGGTTGTAGCAACCGCACGCCACGGCCCCAATCCACGTTTTCCCATCCCCCAAAGAAGATGCAAACTACCACTCCTTTTTGGAGTGGAAAAAAGCCACCCTTTGATGTAGAGGTGTTTTTACTGTGTTTTTTTTTTTTTGGCACAGTATGTCTAAACGCTGTGCCGAAAAACACTGTGGATCCATCCACTGTCTGGTTGGCCCAGTGGCTTGGAAGTGGAGTCAGGGCATGCAGCAAGCAGTCACCCCCACTACACGCAGGAGCGGAGGCCCTTTTTGGCTGGTCTGTGCAGCCTGTGAGTTGAGCTGTTCCCAAGTTCTTCAATCCCCCCTGCTTTCCAGGCCACTTACTTTTGAGCCAAGACATCTGCAGTTGGGACTCCACTGGATTCCGTGTCGCTGTGTGCGTCCTCATCGTCTCCTACCATGCTGCAGAGACAAATGACACAAAAGCCATTAAGAGAGTTTTCTGCTTTCTGAGAAAAATCCCCCTTGGTAAAGGGGAGGGGGTTTAAGGGGGCTGGAGGTGGAACTGAATCTCTTAGAAAGCAGGCCAGGGCCACCTGTCAGCAACAGCCCTATCCTGTGTAACCCTCCCAATGTAATTTCTCAACTGCCTCTCTTATGCTGTAGCTGTCCAAAGCAGTGCACCAGGTAAAAACTTTATATACTCATGCACAAGCCTAGAATGTTTTTGTCAAAAACTGACCCAAAAAACACGAGTCAACTTATCAAAAAAGGACCCATCCCCTGGTGAAAGGCAAGCACCGATCCCCCTCTACTCTCTCATCCATCCAGCCTCTTAGTGTGACCACAAACAGTTATAACTGCTGAAATATTGTGAGTTCTTTGACATTGTTTTCCTCTGTTTCATCCTTTATATCCTTTGTTACATACCCCTACATTTTACCCTATACTTATCCATGGGTCACATCAAAATCCATAATTTTAGCCCTAATACTTGCCCTTGATTTATACATGAGACTGACTTATAGTTGGGTATATACAGTAAATAAGCAAATCAAAACCAAAGTGCCAGAATGAAGACCCATGACATTCACAATAAAAGCTAGTGCTGTTTTAAAAGGAGCAACCAGGGTCCGATGCCAAAGGGCCTGCAGAGAAACGCCTTTAAAGGCAAGCTACCTTTGCTTGGCCCAATGAAAAAAAGCTATGTGCAGCCAAGGAAGGAAGGAGTCTTTGAAGAGTGAGGATCTCACCTGGGGGGCTGGGTTTTGTATCTAAGGGAATGACATTATTTTCCCAGGTTAACTACAAATCACCTATAACGCTCAGTTTCCACTCTTATGCAGTCGAATGGGTTCTTGCTTTAATCTGATGTTGCCTGGCAAGGTGGCCAAAGGGTGGACCGTTTGGGCTGGCTGAGGGTCTGCTGTGCCCGCTTGGGCTGAGACTTAGACTTTCAAAGGATCCTAAGGCTTGGAAAAGAAGCCCCCAACAGCCCTCCAGTGCCCCCTCCTTCTGCCAAGCAAGAAGACGGGACCCACTGAGGCACACCCTGCGAGACAGATCCAGCCTCTGCCTGAAAACCTCCAAAGAGGGAGCCTCCACCGTCCTCCGTGGAGGCGGCAGTGTCCTCCGCTAATGAACGGCTCTTACTGCAAGAAAGTTCTTCCTAATGTTGAGCTGGAATCATAGAATCACAGAGTTGGAAGAGACCCCAAGGGCCATCCAGTCCAACCCCATCCTTCTGCCATGCAGGAACTCCCAGTCAAAGCATCCCCATTGACAGATGGCCATCCAGCCTCTGCTTAAAGACCTCCAAGAATCTCTTCTCCCTCCTTCCCAGCCAAGCGTCCTTGCTCTGAGGCCCACCTGGCCGAGGGTGGGCAAAGGCAGCCGGACCGGGCATGTGTTGTGTGTGGGTTGGGAGGGCATCCCAAGGCTCAGCCGGCCCTCTCCCTTCCTGGGTATCTCTTGCCCCAGTCGAAGGGCTTGGCCCAGGAAGGGAGAGGGAAACGGCGGCTGATGTGGACCACTGGCTCCTCCGCAGACGGGGCTGCTGCCGAGGACTGCGGTTCCACGAGGGGGGCTTCCGGCAAGGGACGGGAGAGATGGGGGCCTGGAGCAATGAAGGCAAGCCGCAAAGACAGCTGAGGGTCAGAGCCCTCTGACAGAGGGCCACGCTCTGAGTCCTTTGGGGAGAGGGGGCTGGAGGGGGCCATCCCTCCAGGGGGGCTCTCTGAGTGAGAGGGTCAGGGCTGGGCCAGGGCCCTTCGGGGCTCTCTCTCTGCCAACGCTGGGATGGCAGCAGCGGAGGAGCATTGGGAGGAAGAGTGGAGCCCTTCCAGGGCCTGGCCCGGGAGCCCCCCTCTCCCTCCCCGGCCCCGTCCCCGTCCCTCCTTACGCGTGGAAGGGGGTGCTGGGCTCGTCGATCTTCATGAGGCCGTAGTCCTTTCCCGCCGGGTGGTAGGTGGCCAGGATGTTCATCTCGTCCCACTTCTGAGACTTCTTCCTAAACGGCGGGGGAACGGAAGACAACCGTCACCGCCTGCTCGGCCTCCCCCTCCTCCTCCCGGGCCCCGGCCTCCCTCCGTCCCTGACTGACCCTTCCAGGGAGGGCCTGGAGTCGGCGGCGGCGGCGGAGCGGCCCCGCGAGGAAGCGGCGGCGGCGGAGGCGGCGGAAGCGGCGGCCTGTTGCTGGAGGAAGGCGGCGGAGGGCGAGGCCATGCCGGCCAGGCCCAGCCCGCTCCCGGCGCTGCTCGAGGGGTTCTTCAGGATGCCCTTCACCGGCGGCCGCCCCGACGACGCCGACGAGCCCTTCGCCTCCATCGCCGCCGCCTCTCCTCCTCCTCCTCGGAAGGAAGGAAGGAAGGAAGGAGGGAGGGATGGAGGCCGCAGCCGGGACCGAGGACGACGGAAGGAGGAGAGACGACGACGACGACGACGACGCTAAAGATGGCGCCCAGCCACAGAGCCCCGCCGCCACTGCGCACGCGCCGCGCTCAGCGCATGACGACGTCACAAGCGACGGCCCCGACAGAGAGAGGGCGGGGCCAGGCGGCCTTCCCACTTAACAGCGCCCCCCCAGGACTACAGCTCCCAGAAGCCTCCGCCCTCTTGGCCAATAGCCAGGAATCCTGGGAACTGAAGTCCAAAACAACTAGGGGCCCAAAAAAGGCGAAGAAAAACCACTGGCTTAGAGAGAGTCCCGGGCCGGCCAAGGGGCCGAGGCCCAGGAAGGAGGGCATGGCGGCCAAAGGGGGGGAGGAGGAGTCAAGGGAGAGGCTTAGTCCCCGCCACGGGATGCGCAGGCCACATACCACGGAGGCAGCCACGAAAAGGGCGGGCCCCGCTGACGGCCATCCGATGCCTCGCTTCACAAAATGGCCGCCCTGACCTCTCACCCTGGCTCCCCTCACTCACAAGACGGTCCCCCTGACTCTCCTCACTTCACAAAATGGCCTCCCTGACCTCTCACCCTGACTCCCCTCACTCACAAGACGGTCCCCCTGACTCTCCTCACTTCACAAAATGGCCTCCCTGACCTCTCACCCTGACTCCCCTCACTCACAAGACGGTCCCCCTGACTCTCCTCACTTCACAAAATGGCCTCCCTGACCTCTCACCCTGACTCCCCTCACTCACAAGACGGTCCCCCTGACTCTCCTCACTTCACAAAATGGCCTCCCTGACCTCTCACCCTGACTCCCCTCACTCACAAGACGGTCCCCCTGACTCTCCTCACTTCACAAAATGGCCTCCCTGACCTCTCACCCTGACTCCCCTCACTCACAAGACGGTCCCCCTGACTCTCCTCACTTCACAAAATGGCCTCCCTGACCTCTCACCCTGACTCCCCTCACTCACAAGACGGTCCCCCTGACTCTCCTCACTTCACAAAATGGCCTCCCTGACCTCTCACCCTGACTCCCCTCACTCACAAGACGGTCCCCCTGACTCTCCTCACTTCACAAAATGGCCTCCCTGACCTCTCACCCTGACTCCCCTCACTCACAAGACGGCCCCCCTGACTCGCCTCACTTCACAAAATGGCCGCCCTGACCTCTCACCCTGACTCCCCTCACTCACAAGACGGCCCCCCCGACCCTCGCCCTGACTCTCCTCACTTCACAAAATGGCCTCCCTGACCTCTCACCCTGACTCCCCTCACTCACAAGACAGCCCCCCTGACTCTCCTCACTTCACAAAATGGCCTCCCTGACCTCTCACCCTGACTCCCCTCACTCACAAGACGCCCCCCTGACTCTCCTCACTTCACAAAATGGCCGCCCTGACCTCTCACCCTGACTCCCCTCACTCACAAGACGCCCCCCTGACTCTCCTCACTTCACAAAATGGCCGCCCTGACCTCTCACCCTGACTCCCCTCACTCACAAGACGCCCCCCTGACTCTCCTCACTTCACAAAATGGCCGCCCTGACCTCTCACCCTGACTCCCCTCACTCACAAGACGGTCCCCCTGACTCTCCTCACTTCACAAAATGGCCTCCCTGACCTCTCACCCTGACTCCCCTCACTCACAAGACGGTCCCCCTGACTCTCCTCACTTCACAAAATGGCCTCCCTGACCTCTCACCCTGACTCCCCTCACTCACAAGACGGTCCCCCTGACTCTCCTCACTTCACAAAATGGCCTCCCTGACCTCTCACCCTGACTCCCCTCACTCACAAGACGGCCCCCCTGACTCGCCTCACTTCACAAAATGGCCGCCCTGACCTCTCACCCTGACTCCCCTCACTCACAAGACGGCCCCCCCGACCCTCGCCCTGACTCTCCTCACTTCACAAAATGGCCTCCCTGACCTCTCACCCTGACTCCCCTCACTCACAAGACAGCCCCCCTGACTCTCCTCACTTCACAAAATGGCCTCCCTGACCTCTCACCCTGACTCCCCTCACTCACAAGACGCCCCCCTGACTCTCCTCACTTCACAAAATGGCCGCCCTGACCTCTCACCCTGACTCCCCTCACTCACAAGACGCCCCCCTGACTCTCCTCACTTCACAAAATGGCCGCCCTGACCTCTCACCCTGACTCCCCTCACTCACAGGACGGTCCCCCCGACCCTCGCCCTGACTCTCCTCACTTCACAAAATGGCCTCCCTGACCTCTCACCCTGACTCCCCTCACTCACAAGACGGCCCCCCTGACCCTTGCACTGACTCTCCTCACTTCACAAAATGGCCTCCCTGACCTCTCACCCTGACTCCCCTCACTCACAAGACGGCCCCCCTGACCCTTGCACTGACTCTCCTCACTTCACAAAATGGCCTCCCTGACCTCTCACCCTGACTCCCCTCACTCACAAGACGGCCCCCCTGACCCTTGCACTGACTCTCCTCACTTCACAAAATGGCCTCCCTGACCTCTCACCCTGACTCCCCTCACTCACAAGACGGCCCCCCTGACTCTCCTCACTTCACAAAATGGCCTCCCTGACCTCTCACCCTGACTCCCCTCACTCACAAGACGGCCCCCCTGACTCTCCTCACTTCACAAAATGGCCTCCCTGACCTCTCACCCTGACTCCCCTCACTCACAAGACGGCCCCCCTGACTCTCCTCACTTCACAAAATGGCCTCCCTGACCTCTCACCCTGACTCCCCTCACTCACAAGACGGCCCCCCTGACCCTTGCACTGACTCTCCTCACTTCACAAAATGGCCTCTCTGACCTCTCACCCTGACTCCCCTCACTCACAAGACGGCCCCCCTGACTCTCCTCACTTCACAAAATGGCCTCCCTGACCTCTCACCCTGACTCCCCTCACTCACAAGACGGCCCCCCTGACCCTTGCACTGACTCTCCTCACTTCACAAAATGGCCTCTCTGACCTCTCACCCTGACTCCCCTCACTCACAAGACGGTCCCCCTGACTCTCCTCACTTCACAAAATGGCCTCCCTGACCTCTCACCCTGACTCCCCTCACTCACAAGACGGCCCCCCTGACCCTTGCACTGACTCTCCTCACTTCACAAAATGGCCTCTCTGACCTCTCACCCTGACTCCCCTCACTCACAAGACGGCCCCCCTGACTCTCCTCACTTCACAAAATGGCCTCCCTGACCTCTCACCCTGACTCCCCTCACTCACAAGACGGCCCCCCTGACCCTTGCACTGACTCTCCTCACTTCACAAAATGGCCTCCCTGACCTCTCACCCTGACTCCCCTCACTCACAAGACGGCCCCCCTGACCCTTGCACTGACTCTCCTCACTTCACAAAATGGCCTCCCTGACCTCTCACCCTGACTCCCCTCACTCACAAGACGGCCCCCCTGACTCTCCTCACTTCACAAAATGGCCTCCCTGACCTCTCACCCTGACTCCCCTCACTCACAAGACGGCCCCCCTGACTCTCCTCACTTCACAAAATGGCCTCCCTGACCCCTCACCCTGACTCCCCTCACTCACAAGACGGCCCCCCTGACCCTTGCACTGACTCTCCTCACTTCACAAAATGGCCTCCCTGACCTCTCACCCTGACTCCCCTCACTCACAAGACGGCCCCCCTGACTCTCCTCACTTCACAAAATGGCCTCCCTGACCTCTCACCCTGACTCCCCTCACTCACAAGACGGCCCCCCTGACTCTCCTCACTTCACAAAATGGCCTCCCTGACCTCTCACCCTGAGTCTTCTTGCTTAATCACAAAGTACCCACCCTGAAGTCCCACTGACCGTCTGCCACTCCCCTCCGTCACAAGATGGCCACCATCATCACGCCAGCGTGTGCCATTGAGACGGCCAAGGCCAGCCGTAGTTGCCTTGCGCAAATCCTCCCCCAGCAATGGGACGTGGGCAAAGCACACCGGCACCCGTCCCTTGGCGCCCGTCCCAGTGGCATGCAGGGGGTGCCCAGTTGCCCATAGCCATCCAGTGCCATGGGAGTGGGTGCGAAAGCCCCACGGCCAGTGGGTGAGAGAAATGGATTTGAATCAAACACATAAGAATTAATGATAGAATTAGAAGCACATGAATAAAATAGAAATCATGTAACACTATATAGATGTATGTTATAATTAGACTACGTGTATACAATTATAATCAATATATCTAATAGAAGTATTATAGGTCAAAGGCTAAGGCCCTTTAATTAAAAAGAGATTTTATAAATTAGTTAGTAAAAAGGGTTTTGAGATAAACTTTTGATACCATGCTAACTTTATAAACATATATTGGACTTCAATTTAATATTTAGACACTGTAATGTATTAACTATATTATTTTGTAAGAATAAAGGGGAGGTTATACTTTTGATGATTTTATAAAGCATAAACTAAACAATATCTTTTTAGGCTATATTAAGACAAGCTAGAATATTTCTTTGAAATTATAAACTTTATAAAAATCTCTTGATCCCTACCTGGGATTAAACTAGTATCTAAAAAGTAAGATAAGAGAGTGCCATCCTCATTTAATGCCAAGAACACCATTTTGTTACATGGGTCACAAAAGTTCAAGAGATTTTCTTTTCTGCGCATGCCTAATAGGGGGTTATGAATATTAGAACACACCTAGGAATGTATTATACCTAATTTACATGGTCATGAGATGTATGTTGGGAGTGGAGATGTTACATACATGAAAAGAGTGTCCTTAAGATTGATCACATGTTTTGAATTGACCAATAGAAAAAATAATGAAAAGAAATGATGATATAAAGAAATGTATAAATAAGATGTGAAATCTATGTAAGGGTGTGCTCTCTCTCTCTTTGCTTATTTTAGCTGATTGATGATTGCACCCTATTCTGCAGAATTGATTAACTGTTTTCAATAAATGTGACTTATAGTGCTTTCACCTGGTTGTTTGTTGGTTTTCTTAAGTTCTTCTTGTTTGTAGCTCAACAAATTTGGAAATAAAATTTCCATATCTCTCAGTGGGTTCAGCAAGACCTGAGTGGCCTCCCTCGGGCTTTGGTCCCTGCTGCTGCTGCTGCTGCAGGGTCAGTGCAGGCCTAGTAGTGAAATGAGCCACTGGGAAGAAGGAGAAGGCCAGTTGTTCACTCCCAGTTGGGACTGGGAAGGACCCCCCCCCCTGGTCACTCCTCCCAGGACAAAGGACGGAGGCCCTCTTGCCACAAAAGGAGGGCTGGCCACCCCCCATCCACCCCACATGATGGGATTAAGGAGGGTCCCCTGCCCTCCTTCTGCTTTGGCCAGAGGGCCCATCTGGAAGCAGGCAAGGCCAGGGAGACGGGGCGAGGGCACAGGGTCTGTGAGAGACCCCCAGAGGAGTCCCTAGCCCCCAAAGAAAGCAGAGGTCCTCCTGGAGGCAGCCCTGGCCCCACTCCCACTCCGGAAGGGAGAGGCCCCAGTGAGCCCCTGGAGCAGGGAATCGATCTGAGCGGCAGCAGCAGCCTGTGCCCTTATCTGCCTTTCTTCTCTCTCTGCCCTCTTAGCACCTTCCCAGGACCCGCTTCCCAGGAGCTGCTTGCCTCTACTGCCCCCAAAATTCCTCCAAATGTCGCTCTCTGTCCAGGATGCAGAAGGGCTACTGCTTAGATGGCCTGCCAGGACCTGGCTTGGTATGGAGCCCGCTGCTATGTCAGGTTGGCACACAGGCAGTTGCTCCCAGGATGTGTCTTCAGGGCATCTCCTCATCTTCCTCATGTTCCGTCAGGAGACAGAGCTCTTCTTCGCACCCTGCTGTGAAGTCCCTGGATGTCACAAGCACCTGGCCTCCATCACCGCTGCTTGTGCCTCCTCCACCTCCGTCCCTTCATTGGCTGCGGCCCAGGACCCCAACACGGTTCAGGATTGAGTGCAGTGCAAGCAGAAGGAGGCCCCAAATCACCATTTCCTCTCCTTCTCCCCCACACTTGTTGTCAGCTTGGGCTTACATCGGTCCTACAAGTGAGAGACCTCCACGACATCCATGGCCCTGCTCAGGTCTTGCAAAATCCAGCTCTCAGTTCTAACCAGACCCCAGGAGCGGCAGACCTGCCAGAATGATGAAGTTGGTGGCCAGACTGGAACTGGCCATAAGCAGCTCTGCCAATTAGTGGAGAGATTCTGGGGGCTGCCCCTCCATCTCTGCCAGAGCGCAAACTCACTCCAGTGGGCTTCCTTTGGCAACACGCTGCTGCGTTGGTTGTTTACAGGACCTTCTGGCCATGTCTGCCTAGTGGGACTTGTGGGCTCCCAGCTCCTGGACTGCATCAGCTCTCTGCCAGGCACCATTTGCCCAGCACACCAACTCACTGAAAGGGCTGAATGGGGGAGAGATGGAGGGTGGCAGACTGTAGTGCCATGTACTTTGGCCCCTTGCTGACAGTGGGTCCTGAAAGTTACCAAGAAAGCAACGCAGGCTAGCATAGCACCACGGATAAGGCCACGATAGCCAGCACTGCAGACCAAGGCTTGGGAGCCACAGGGCCAGTCAGGGCCTCCTGCCCCAAACTTGCTCTGGGTGGTAGGAGTCCACGTTGTGGGCTGTAGATGCTGCTGCTCTGGGGACACGTTCGTGCAGCTCTGGCAAAAGGAACTCGGGACCCACGTGTCTCTTCAGGTCGGCAGGAAACTGACTCTTTTGCCACTTTGGGCACTTCTCAGCAGGGACTCTGTGCCCCTGGCTGGCAGAACAACTGAACCCCTTTCAGACAACTGAACCTTGCTTCTTTGCCCCCCATTACAGAGTGCCAGGCCTCTTTATTTCAAAGGCTTTCTTCACTGTGGGCACCTAGCAGCTGCCAAGTGCTATCTTTAAAAGGCAACCTCCCATCTCTAGTACAGGGGAGAATGTCCTCTGCTAAAACCATAAGCACAGAAGGAAGGCCCTGAACCCCCATCAGACCAAAAGAGTCCCATCTGGGCTAGCACTGAGCTTCCACAGTGGCCAACCTGGAGCCCACAGTTAGGAGCAATGAAGGCAAAAGCTTTCCACTGAGGCTGATGTGTCGAGAGTATGGCTACCAATCTTGGAGGGGCAACTAGCAGCCAGATTCTACATGAATGGGTCTTTTAAACCCCCATTTAAGGTTGGGAGGCAGAGAGCTGCACACTCTAACGCTATGCCACATGAAGAAGTCCTGCTTTTTACCTCTCAGAAACCTTACATGGCTAGTCAGGGTGACCATTGAGGCTCCAGGCTGGGTCCCAGGAGGAAGGGGAGATTCTTTCTATCCACTGAGCACCATGCGTTGCTGTATGCACTGTGGTTACAAGTGGCAAAAGAAAGATCAGAGGCAAATGAAGCTTCCAAAATACTTTTTTTACTAATATGTGAATTAGTCCTAATAACTAATGGTATGAAACAAGGTTGTGTTCTCACTCCAACTCTATTTACAATCTTCTTCAGCATGATGCTCCAAAGGGCTACAGCAGATCTCGAAGAAGAAGACGGCATCTATATACGTTACCGTACTGATGGTAGCTTGTTTAAGTTAAGCCGTCTGAAGGCTGGCACAAAGACTCTAAACTATCTAGTCTGTGAGCTGCTTTTCGCTGATGATGCTGCCCTTGTTGCCCATACAGAAGCAGCTCTGCAGCGCCTAACATCCTGCTTTGCAACGGCTGCAGAGCTGTTTGGGCTGGAAGTCAGCCTGAAGAAAATGGAAGTTCTCCACCAGCCTGCACCACAAGAAGAGCGCTATCACCCCCACGTCACCATCAGCAAATCTGTGCTTAAGTCCGTCCAGCAGTTCACCTACCTGGGAAGTATCATCTCCTCAGACGCCAAGATTGATAAAGAGATCGATCACAGAGTAGCAAAGGCATATAGTGCATTCGGAAGGCTTCACAAAAGAGTCTGGAGTAACAAACATCTGAGGCAAGGCACGAAAATCAGTGTGTACAGAGCCATTGTATTGTCCATTCTCCTCTATGGGTCTGAAACATGGGTCACCTATCGCCAACGTCTATGACTCCTTGAACGCTTTCATCAGCGCTGTCTACACACAATCCTAAATATACACTGGACTGACTATGTGACGAATGCTGCTGTCCTGGAGCAAGCAGGGATCACCAGCATTGAGGCCATGCTACTGAAAACGCAGCTGTGCTGGGCAGGTCACATTTCTAGGATGGAGGACCACCGCCTCCCCAAAATAGTACTCTACGGTGAACTCGCCACGGGTCAGCGTAAGAGGGGCGCCCCAAAGAAGAGATACAAGGACTCCCTGAAACAACATCTCAAGCTTGGCCAAATTGCTCACCAGCAATGGCCTGCCCTGGCCTCACTTTGGGAGGCATGGAGATGCACTATCAACAGTGCTGCAGCCTCATTCAAGAACTCACGCCGGACGAGTCTCAAAGAGAAATGACAACACAGAAAGAACCATAACTTGGAAACATCACCCAAGGAGACTTTCTGCTGTGCTTTCTGTAACCGGACTTGTTTGCCTCAGATCGGCCTTTTTAGTCATCAACGCGCTTGTAGAAAGCTTGGGATCGTGAGTCCTTCTTGAATCTTCATTAGCGAAGAATGTAATCATCCCTTATTGGGTTTGAGCCCTCTTAGACTCCAGAGGCCTGGTCTCATGCTCACAGATATAAGCATACAGAAGCATGATGTGGAGGTGCCACAAGAGCCTGCAGCAGGGAGTGACTTCAAAAAGAGCGCACACAGACACCTTGCATGTGCAGCTTTTCCTTCACCTCTCTACCCGTGAGGCTTCTCTGGAAAGCAAAATGCTTGGCGGAAATGCTCCCAGCTGCACACTGGGGAGCGCTGAAGCTCCATCTGTGGATTCACACTTGGGTGCTCACTGTTCAGAGAGCCACATCAGCTCCCTTGGAAAAATGGAGCAGGGTGGGCAGAGACACCCCCCTCTTCTCTTTGGATCGGCTGATCAGGAGTTGCACGTATATCACTTCTTCCTCCTCAGGGTGGGTTTATACTAGCCACCCCCAAAAACGAATCCCACCTGGGGGGGAGCATGAGAGGAGAGCACCAGTTTCCCTGACCAAGAAGCCATCCAAATTGGGGGACCATTCTCCACCAGGCTTGGCACTTGGCACCTGCCACTCCTGGCTCTGCATGGGAACAGGCCCTCTCCTCCCTGGGGAAGTTGTGCCTCATTCCGTAGTCCTTTGCCAGGTGGAAGGGGGCTGCTCTTCCCACTAGGGAGTGTGATCTTATGCTCAGGCCGCCATGCACTGTGGGCTTGTGTGTCCCCTTCTGCCTTGAGACTCCCTGGCCTGCTTCTGGGCCTGGGGACCCCCCAAACCCCTCGGGTGGCTGGCAAGACTTTGGCAAATTCAACAGAGGATGGCAAGAGGAAGTCCTCAGCATCACTGATGGCAAGAGGAAGTCCTCAGCCCATCAGCTGTATGGGCAAAAGCCAGTGGGAAGAACGGCTCCAATTTGTCTCACGAAAAGCAAACCATTGGTTGTGGGGAGAGCTATGCGCTGACATCTCTAGGAGCCCAAAGGGCATGGGGGCTTCCCATGGAAGTAGCCAAGGATGTGCCTTGATGCTTAATGCATTTCAGTGTCCCCCCCCCTCCGCATACCTGTCCAAACCCAGACTGGTTTTCCTGCCCAATAAAAGAAACTTTCCCTGTAACTGTAGGAGTACCTCAAGGATCAGTATCGGGTCCTCTTCTCTTTTTGTTATATATGCTTCCCCTTTGACTTCTTATTTCAGAGGTGGGTTTCCAATATCATATCTTGATTTTCCAGAGTTTTGATTCAATGGATGCTATTGTTTGGACGTCTGTCACTAGGTGGATGACCACTGGCCGTATTAAGCTGAATACGGACAAAACAGAGGTCCTGGTGTTTCAGCCTGACTGCACAGTAGCCTCCTTTTATGCCCTTCATTGTGTTTACAGGATTACACACTGGCCCCTTTCTCAGTTGCCATAAGTTGGCAGCATGAGCTTTCTGAGGCCCCATTCACTAGCCCATTTGCCCTGGTTAGATCCGGATGAGATCGTGCATGCCATTACCAAATCTCTCCGGAGAGAAGTTCATACTACCCTTTGCCCCCATCGAAGTAATTTGCCCCTCTGGAGTTCAGACTTGCAAAAGTAGCAGTTGAAGAAGGGGCCGTTCAGACTACCTTTTGAGAGAGAGAGAGAGAGGGGGGCACGCACACACCTGTCTGATCCCAGAAGTGAAACTGGTGTCTGCTGCTGTGCAAGGCAAGAAGGAGGGCCATGTACAGTACTGGGATATCATTCCCTAAGGAAACCCTTCCCCAGAGGAAGGAGAGGGAGGAGGAGGTAAGGCAGCCCCGAGGAGGCACACTCTTGCAGGGCCAGGGAAGGGCAAGAGGAGCAGGAGAAGGAGAAAGAGGAGGAGGAGGGGGAGGGAAAGGGAGCCCCCAACACTAAACAAAGCCCTGTCCCGTCCCCCTCACTCAGCCTGGCCCGTGATGCATTCGCAGATGCTGGTAAAAAGCCGCAGCTCCCGATGATCGGAGAGGGGAGGAAAGACAGCCCAGCGCTGGCTCTTTTGCCGCTTGATCCCTCTCCCTGGATGACCCGAAGATGACCGGGGCCAAGTTCACATTGGCCTGGCCCCGGTTTTTTCCAAAAGAAATGGGGAAAACCCCGGTTTCAAATACACCGGGCCAAGGGGCATTTGCTCCTCATCTCTTGTGCAAGCCCCTGTTGTGCTTGTAGAAATGCCGAATCCAGTGAGAACTTCGCAGTTTTAATCCGGCTTGCAATTCAGTTCAAAAGGTAGTCTGAACGGCCCCCTAGACTACAGCATGCTTCCTCAGATGCATATAGACTCTATATGCATCTGAGGAAGTAGAGTGTAGTCTAGGATAGCTCGTGCTGCCAACTTCTTTATTTCAATTAGTC
The DNA here is from genome assembly GCA_034509955.1 of Urosaurus nigricauda. NCBI lineage: Eukaryota > Metazoa > Chordata > Lepidosauria > Squamata > Phrynosomatidae > Urosaurus > Urosaurus nigricauda. The sequence continues at coordinate 279,184,422 of JAOEGL010000003.1, forward strand.
TCAAAGGTGCTACAAGATTTCTCTACATCCTGTTATTGCTATTACTATTACTACTACCACTATTATTATTAAATCCAGATCTTGGAAGCAGAAGAAATGAAAAATATGCATATGCTTGCCTTGCAGTTTATTTTGAGCAGAAAAAAACCGAGCCTTTGGAATTTAGCTTCACCCACAAAGGTCATGCTGCCCAGTGGGCTTCAGCCCTCTAACCACTGGGAATATATGAAGGCAGCTACCATTTGTTAATCTTGGGCCAAATGTGAGCTAAGAGCTGATAGGCATTAAAAACAACAAACATTTGGCCTTCCTTTCTTCTTTCCTTCCCTCCCTCCCTCCTTCCTTGACATCCTTCCTTCATTTCTTTCTTCCTTCCCTCCCAGTTCCTTCCTTCCTTCTCTCCTCCCCTCTTCCTCACATCTCCTTCCTTCCTTCCTTCCTTCCTTCCTTCCTTCCTCTCTCTCTCTCTCTCTTCCCCCCAGAGCCCCAGTCCAAGCAGGCAAGATCATCCCTCAAGGCTTTGCTATGTGGGACAAAGAAGCAAGAAAGTCAGTCTATCCGGGTGGGTGGGTGTGTCTGTGCGTCTCTTGGTCCATCCATCCATCCATCCCTAGGTCCCCTGCAGGCTACACCTCCGGAGGGCAGTTCACCTGGTCAGTGGGCCTCATCCGGGCCGTGTCGATCTCGTAGGACTGGAGGACGCTCTTCAGGTGGTCCACAGTCTCCGGGTGCAGCTCAGGCGTTCGGGACATGATCCAGGCGTAATCTACGTGGAAAAGCCCGAGGAAGGAAGTGCAGGAGTAGACCAGGGCATAGTTTTCGTAGTCTGTAGAGATGACCCAGTAAGGGGCTGCAGGCATGACTGGGGAGGAGGAAAGAAAAGGTCTGTTATTCTGGGAAAGGGGGCCAGCTCTGATCCAGCAAAGAGGCTGCCTGGCTGCTTGCTGTGGGGGCAGTTCAGTGGGCACCAGGGAGGCCTGTCTGGCTGATGCCCACTCAGGGCAAGAGCCCTGGCTCCCTTCTCTGCACGATCACATGAGTCCAAGAGCCAAACCCCTGTGACCTTGTTTCTCACAAGGAGGCAATGGCTCATCCATTTGTCCATTCATCATGAATATCGATAGAGCTAGCTGCCTGGCTGCCTGGCTGGCACCATGAAGCCAAGGGGAGGAGAGGCAGCCTGCTGAAGGAGGGGAGGATGGGACTGACACCGTGCCAAGGCCCAAGTAGTCATGCATGCATGGGTGAATGTCCATTCCTTCCAGACCCTGGGGAGCTGGTAGAAGTCCAGGGGTGGGCAAAGAGGGAGTGGGTTGGGAAGAGGAAGCAAGATGGCTTTCCTGGGAACCCCAATGTGGTCTCTGGATGGCCCCTTCCTCTTGCAGCAGAACTGCTGGCCTTGGTCTCAGAAGGACAGCTGAGTTTTCTGGAGAGTGTTTAGGCAATGGAAAGGCACCAAGGGGCCAAAAAGAGATCCCAAGGGCTTCCCCTCAGAATGAAGGCGATAGTGGTTGAGTGTGGCCAGGCACAGAGGGGCATGCATCTGGGAGGGAAAAGTGGTGGTGGGGAGAAGAATCTAAGGTCTGCATCCATACCAAGGGGATCCGCACTGTGGCTGAGCCAGTGACGGAGTGAGAAAGGGATCAGGGGATGGAAGAAGGAGCGGGAGAGGAGGGGACTCAATGGGAACCCCAGATCCTTGGAACAAGGGCAGGTCCTTGTGGGGGACCAAAGCCTACTCCACCCCACCTGCCTTTGTGTGACTCTGACACCCTCCCATGGCATACTCTGCCTGCGAAGGCAGGACTGGGGAAGGGGCACCCAAAGACAATCCAGACGACTCAGGCACTGGAGAAGTTCCCTGTGAGGTCAGGTTGCAATGCCTGGGGCTGCTTAGCTAGCGAGTGTGTTGTGTGTACAGAGGGACACATAGCCAAGCACATGAGGTTGTGAGCGGGGCTCCTCACCTCTCTTGCTCTCCCCACCAGAGAACCCCCAGATCAGCCCTGCTGGCCAGGAAAGGGACCCCCTCCATCTGGTGGGGCTCTTTGTGCCTCCCTTGCCCGCCAGGGCCTCCCTCAACACTGCAGCATGCCGGCTAGCAGGGCTGACAGTCGAGGGCCAGCTGGAGACCCATTGGCATGGGGGCTCCCTCTTTGATGGAACGCCTCTCAGACCCTGGCAGGAGCAGGGAGCCCACGGACGCTCACACACACCAGACTTACACCAGTTGAACTTGACGTGCAGCTTGGCTGGTTCCTGGTGCTCTCCTTGGAAGGCCTCCCCCTCAATCTGGTTGACGGTGCCGTCCATGCTGGAAAGGAGTAGCACACCAGAAGATGAAGGAAGGGCTACAGCCTGGCTTTGGGAGGTGCTGCCTCGTGCCCACCACACCGCCTCCGCCTGGGAGCAAAACTGGCCAAAGAGGCCCTTCCTCCCAACCCCCGGCCAGCCTCCAACCCTTCCAGTCAATTAGCAACACCAATGAGAATGAGCAGGAAAGCAGAGTGCTTGGCAAGGACAGACAGCAGTACTTTGGCATCCCCTGCATCAGATAGGGCAGCCTCTGGGGGGGGGGAGGGGAGATGAGATCCACAGCATGGTGCCACCGCCACCTTGACCAGGCCCTGCTTTGTAAGTTCACAGCCACACCTTGGAGCACGGTCTTTGTGCCAGGTGCAAGAGCCTTACAGGGAGGGTCACGGGGGGTGGGGGGTGGGTGGGATGCAAGCCTTTATCCGAATGCTACTCAAAATGGGGCTCCTTGGACCAGGACCAGCCCCTGAGCAGCTGGGTGCCAGTCCTGGCAAATTTCTAATGGGTGCCGGTTCCTGGCTCTCTGGAACACTGTAATTGCTCCCCCCCCCATCAGATAGCCTGAGAAGCTGCACTTTAGACAGTGATGCCCCAAATGGGTGTCAGGGGTTTGAAGGTCAAGCAGCGCTTTGGATTACAGGGCCGGAGTTGAGGGAGGCCAGACCTCAGGGCCTCTGCATGGTCTCCAAAACAGGCCACAGCTGTGATCCCCCCCCCGGCTGAGAGTCAGGCCTTTCTTGGGGGTGGCTCCCCAGCTGTGGAACATCTGGTTGCTTTCAGGAACCGGTTAGAAATAGATTGGTTTGTACAAAGACATCAGGACATGAGCAAGCGTTTGCCTGCACTGCTTGCGCTGTACGTTAGCTGACATTTCTCATTATGTACTTCTTTTAGGTTTGTGTGTTCCGTCACTTGCCATGTTAGCTCTGTGGTGTGTTTGTGATGGTTGACCATTACCCACTCCGACCGCCTTCGGGAAGGACAAGGTGTCACCCATTTGCATCAAACACCACAGAAGGCCAGCCTCTGATTATGGATCCAGGGGAACTAGGTGGGGGGGGGGGGATCAGGAATCCCAGCCTGATGGCCTCTGGGCCAGAAAGTGAGGCAGTGGGCTTCTAAGCCAAGCTTCAAAAGAACTGGCTGAGAGGGTTCGGGGGGGGGGGGTTAGGATGTGACGGCTGGGTGTCTTCTTCAAAGCCATTCTGAATCTGGGAGGATGTCCACCTGTCCCCCTTTATTTGGAAACGCTCAGCCACCACTGAGAGAGGACTGAGGGTCCCCCAGAACTGAGGGAGGGCACCCAAAGCTGCCAGAGGAAGAAGCGCTGCCTGAAAGAGTTAAGGCTTCATGAGGAAAGGGACCTTCATGAGCTAAACATACAGGCACACGCCGCTCTCCTGCCTGCCGCAGGCCAGAGGCTCAGCCTTCGAGGCCTCCCCCTCAGAGGTCCTCATCCCACTCCCAGGCTTTATCCCTCTGGAGCTTTTCCCTGTATGCCCACCTGGCCATGGGACCTTTGGGCAGCTGCCCACCTTGCCCCTTCACTGGACCTCAGAGGATGGCCCAGCTCAGTGCCCCCGATTATGGGATGGATGCCCAAATGCTTAGTTTGGGGAAGAACCCGTGACCCAGCCTGGCCCCTTGTTTTTTGCCACTGGAAGGTGCCATGTGTGTTACAATGGTCAAAGCCCAGAGATAGCATGGCCCAGTTGGCATAGGGTGGAGGGAGCCATGGGCCGTGGAGTCAGTGGCCAGGTGGCTTTCACTCCTGGCTAAGAATACCACAAAGCCCACTCTCCCCCACCCACCCACCATCTAAGTGGAAGCAGCTGCTGCAACCATGCCTGAGGGCAACCCTTCTGGAGCTGGCTGGATACATAACCCCAGCAGAAGCCCCTGGGTCTTCCAGACTGAGCTCCACTTGCCTGAGGCTGGATTGTGGCTGCAGTCCAATGGACAACAACGGTCACTTCCACAGCAATCGCTCAGCCACATGTGGCCACCTGGGAGGGCTGAGGAGGCAGCCAGCCACAGATGTGGGCAGCCGTATACTGCCGCATGGGCTCTCGTGCCCCACGTCTCTCCCTTCGCCCAGGACAGTCGATTTCCTCCCACCTTCCACCACCACCATCACCGAATAGCAGCTACTTACTGGACCTCTTTGTTCACCACTTTAACTTTCCCATTTTCCTTCAGTGAATAATTTGCTTGGATGCAGTTGCCTTTCTCAAAGTTTGATGGCAGCTTCTCAATTTCGTACCATTTGCCTACATACTGAGAGAGAGAGAGAGAGAGAGAGAGAGAAGCCAGTTACCCCCTTTGAGAGCACCTAGCGTGGCCCACAGGCCTCCCAGCAAGGTGCCACCAGCCTTGAGCAAACCCATGGCTTTGACCCCAGGTGAGGCCCCTTCTGTTTTTGCCCTACATTCAGGACAAGGCACCCCCTCCTCATCCATCCCACCAGCTCATGGCAAAGTGTGGCATGGTGACTCTTTGGATGCCATCCCTGAAAGAGAAGCCCCAGCGGTGCCATCCTACCTTGTGGATGTCAAAGACCTCCTGGACCGGGGGGTCTGGGCACTTCCCCATGTGGAAGGTTTGGGCCTGAGCCAGGCCCAGGAGGAGATGGAGGAGGAAGACGGGCAGCAGCCCCAGGCGGCCCAAGGAGGAAGAAGAGGAGGAGGAGGAGGACATTGCGTCTGGCAGGAACAGAAAGATGATTTCCTTGAGGGAAAGAAGGGGCCAGTCAGGCATGGAGACTACTAACCAAGAATCCTGCTGTCTGGCCAAGAGGCGCTGGAGAAGCCAAGGAGGCTCCTGGGCCAGCCTTGAGGGAGTCATGACAAGCCCCCCGCAACAAATGAGAACAGAAGCAAGGTGGCCAGCCAGAGAGGCCATGGGGCAGGAACCCCCAAAGGCACTGCTGGCCAGGGAAGTGTCCACAACCCCATGCGGTGTTTCGGCAAAAGACCTTCCAGCAGTTCCATGCTGTCCTGGTTGGAAAGGGAGAACTTTGGGAAGAGCCTGCCTTTGTTTGACATTTTAAACATCACTTATTCCAAATGTTTTGTTCTCAGTCTGGCGGCCTCAACATGAGCAAAACCAAATGATGAGTTTCAGAAAGGAAGGGAAATGAAGAAGTCTGCACACTTTCAAAAATGTTCAAAAGGAAGCTCCTCAGCAGGTCAAGGATACCTGGCTTTTATTTTTCAATGCTAAGAACTAAAACTGGAGAGCCAGTTTATCACTAAAGTCCAATCCAATACATCTTGTTTCTCAAGACTGTTCTAATCCTGGGTTAAGACGTTTGGATGATCCAAGTCATAGCACCTTATCAGACATCGGAAATTGGAAGTATAATCCAATGGCAATCCGAACGCAATCATGGGGTTTCACGTTATTGCAAATGAGTATCTCACGCAATTTTGGGCAAAAGGGAAGTCATTCCGAATGCAATCATGGGTTTTACATTATTGCAAATTAAAGCATCTCACACAATTTTGGGCAATGGGGGGGGGTCATTTTTGGGCAATGGGAAGTCATTCTGAATGCATTCCGAACGCAATGGGAATTCATGTGAATTCACTAATCTAGCGAATTCACGTGAATTTGAATTGGCTCCATTCGCAATAAAGAGAAATCCCTCTCGTCTGCTAAGGTCCTTTGACAAGAAAGCAAGTGAGCAAGAAGACCCAAGCCTTCCAGGGCAAGTGGGTGGTTGTATGAACCCACTGGAGCTTGTGAGCAAGGCGCACCCGGCTGACCTATCTATTACTTTGATGGCTGATCTCTGAATGGGGGGAGAGGAGAATGGGGAGAGCAAGCACCCGGCACCGATGGGAGGGCTATTGAGCAGATGAGTCTGGGGCCAAAGGCTCTCATCAGCCCTTGAAGGGGGCAGAGAACAAGAATCCATCCCAGAGCAGAATTTCCCTCCCCTAATAATAATAATAATAATAATAATAATATTTATTTCTTACCCGCCCCTCTGAACGAGCAATCGGGGCGGGGTACAACATGCTAAAAACATATACAGTTAAAATCCTCCAACATACCCACATCTCTCCCCTTAAAACAGTATTAATCATAGTTAAAACAATCAGGATCTAAAATACATGATCTTAGGTGGCCAGATAGGGGACGGGGCGGGGGGAGGGGTCATCAGACGGTGGGAGATTAGTTACTATCTGGGAAGGCCTCCCGGAAGAGATGCGTCTTGGTCGCTTTTTTAAAAGCCTTCCAAGGTTGTAATAAGGCGCATCTCATCCGGCAGGTTGTTCCACAGCCTGGGAGCAATGGCAGAAAAGGCCCTCTGGGAGGTCTGGGACAACCTAGTTTTTATAGGCTGAAGCAGAGGACCGAAGTGTGCGCGGGGGCTCATATGGGAGGAGGCGGTCTCTAAGATAAGTTGGACCCAAGCCATGTAGGGCTTTAAAAGTCAAAGTCAGCACCTTGTACTGTGCCCAGAAACTGAGCGGCAGCCAGTGGAGAGATTTAAGCCCTGGTGTTATATGCTCTCTCCTCAATGTTCCAGTGACAAGCCTGGCTGCCATGTTTGAAGTTTCCCGGTTAGGCACAAGGGTAGCCCCATGTAAAGTGCATTACAGTAAACCAAATGTGAAGTGACCAGCGCATGTACCACAGCCTCCAGGTCCTTCATCTCCAAAAGGGGGCGCAGCTGGCGGATCAACCAAAGTTGATAACAGGCACTCCTGACTGTCGCATTCACCTGACGCGTCATGTGAAGCGATGAGTCTAGAAGTACCCCCAGACTGCGAACAGAGTCCTGTGAGGAGAGAGTGACTCCATCTAGGACCAGAAGATGTATTCCCAGACCTGGTTTCGGGCCGGTGACTGTCATTACCTCCGTTTTGTCAGGATTTAGCCTCAATCTGTTTTCCCTCATCCAATCCATTACCGCTGCGAGACAGTCATTGAGAGGAGAGATGCCATCTGAGGTCTGGGCAGATGATCTGGTCATGGAGAGGTAGATCTGAGTGTCATCAGCGTACTGATGGCACTGAGCTCCATGCCTCCGAATGATCTCTCCAAGCGGCTTCATATAAATATTAAATAGCATCGGGGACAGGATGGCACCCTGAGGGACGCCGCAATTAAGCTCAATTTTGGAAGAGCAACTGTCCCCACGCCTCACCCTTTGGCACCTGCCAGAGAGAAAGGAACGGAACCACCGCAAAGCAGTGCCTCCGATACCCATCTTCCCCAACCGGTCCAAAAGGCTGGCATGATCTATAGTAATAAAGGCTGCTGAGAGGTCCAAGAGCACCAGCAGGGTCACACTACCCCTGTCAATACTCAAGCGGAGGTCATCTGTCAGAGCAAACCCAGGCACCAGCTCAAAGCATCCCATGAAGAGCAGTGAGCATGCCTGCCCCTGCTTGCCCAGAAACAAAGCCAGGAGAAGGCTCTTCCATGGGAGCAGGAAGGCTGCTTCGTCGTTCCTACCTTGCCTGGATGGTTTTTCTCCCTGCCAAGATTCCTCTCCTGAGGATCCACCGCCCACGCTCTGTGCCAGCCCAGCAGCCACCTTCCTTTTATAAGCCTCTCCCAGGCCCTGACACTGAGCTCCATCCTCCCAGCCATCATGCCCTTCCCTCTTGGGTGCTCACCCCTTCCTTTGTTGATGGGAGGCATGACAGGCAAGCAATGGTACCAACCTGGTGCCAAGCCCTCAAGTCATCTGCCCGGCTGCAAATGCCTGCCAACTGAACCTTGCTTCCTCCCTGCTGCCTCTGCGTGAATGAATCTGCCATTTCCAAAGGGACTGTGGAGATGCCTGCCCATCATCAGCTGCCCAGTCCATACCAAGCAGCCACGCTTTGAGAGTTTTAACACTAGGCTTGAAGCACAAAGCCACCAACTTGCCCAAAGCTGGATGCCCTGCACTCACCTCCCTGCTCTTCGTGCCACTTTCCCTGGTTCATGGATGGGTCACTTTCCCCCAGAACTTCCACTCTCTATCTCTCTCTGTTTCTGGGTCCCTTCAGACCTGGGACTTTGTCACACCAGGCAGATCAATTAGAAATGAAGCAGAATAACCTCATCTTTGGCTGGGGTTATAACCCAGGGTGGTGTCTGTCCCATTGTTGCAGTGTTTTACTGCTTCGCCTGTTGTATTGTTTAGCCTGGAGAAGAGAAGGTTAAGAGGTGATAGGAGAGCCCTGTTTAAGTATGTGAAGGGATGTAATATTGAGGAGGGAGCAAGCTTATTTTCTGCTGCTCCAGAGAATAGGACCCAATGGAGCAATGGATGCAAACTACAGGAAAAGAGATTCTAGTTCAACATTAGGAGGAACTTCCTGACAAGAGCCGTTTGACAGTGGAACGCGCTTCCTCTGAGATTGTGTTGGAGTCTCCTTTTTTGGAGGTCTTTATACAGAAGCTGGATGGCCATCTGTCAATGGGGATGCTTTGATTGTGAGTTCCTGCATGGCAGAAGATTGGGGTTGGACTGGATGGCCCTTAGGGTCTCTTTCAGCTCTACAGTTCTATGATTCTGAAGCTGAGAGCCAGTGTGGTGTAGTGGTTTGAGCACCAGACTAGGACTCTAAGGAGTTTATCAGACCACGGAAATTGGAAGTATAATCTAATGGCAATCCGAAAGCAATCATGGGGTTTCACGTTATTGCGTATTAAATCATCTCATTCAATTTCAGGCAAAAGTGAAGTCAATTCGAATGCAATCATGGGTTTAACATTATTGCCTATTAAATCATCTCACGCAATTTCGGGCAATGGGGGGGTCATTTTCAGCTAATATGAAGTCATTCCAAACACAATGGGATTTAACGTGAATTCGATTAGACTAGCGAATTCACCTGAATTTGAATTGACTTCTATCGAAGTAAAGAGAAATTCCTCCCATCTGATAAACTCCCTAGAGATGAAGGTCCAAATCCCTTTTGCTTGAGCATGGAGATCCATTAGGTGACTTGCTCAAGTCCCATTCTCTCAACCTCAGGGGAAAGCAATGGAAAAACCCTCTAAACAAATCTTGCCAACAACACCACGCAATACGTTTGCCTTAGGGTCACCATAAGTCAGAAAGGAGGTGAAGACACACAACAGCAACAGTAACATTCCAAAGTTGCATTCTCCTGTTAGATGATTTTTGAAAGAAAGATGAGACAAACCGCATGGAAGGCAAAGGGTGCTCCTCCAGGCCTAGCTGGTGGGCAGGCATCCCTCCTGTGAATCCCTCTTACGCCAGAGGAGTCCAAAAGAGTTCCATCCACTTCTGGGGTCCCCGTATCGCCCAGTTCCTTCCACTGAAGTCCCCCGGGTCAGCCCCATTCCTCTCGCCTCAGAGGGAGAGCACATGGCCTCTGATACCCTCACCAGGGGCACATACACTCTGCGGAAAGGAGGACCCTCTTCCTGATGGGCAAAAGGAAAGGAAGGGCATTGCTCATGGGCATGAGGAGCCCCTGACTATCTTGGAGGGCAGCATCAGGGGAGGGGGGCAATGTACCCACCACTGCCCACTTTGTGTGTTGGGGAGGCTGACCAAGGTGGCACCGGGGCAAGCCAGTCTTTCAGGGCAGAAGGTAAGCGGCAGCTGCTGTTTGCAGCCTCCCTGAACCGTCATCTGGGGTCAGCCTCCATCGGTCCATGCCTCTTAGCTTGATCACACAAGGAGCGTGCTAAGGCCTGGCCCAGGAATGCTGGCACATGGCTTTACCTCTCTTTACCTGCACTTTCGAAATGCCAAGGTGATCCAAGGTGATAGCTGCAAGCCTCTTCAGGGAGATGGGCAGGCAGGCACCTATGAGCAAAGGGGCTACTTTGAGGCAGGCTTTGAGGAATGCCCTCTCCTGCCTCTTCTTCAGACAAATGACCCCTTTTCTGACTTACTGGGCATGGAGGCCTTTGCTCACCTCCCACGCCAGACATGGGTCCTGTCCATGGCAAAGCTTAAGGGGGCTGAGCAATTGGCCAGTGATGGCCACCATCAGTACACACACATGCCCCAGGCTGACATTGGCCCAATGCCTGGCATTTTAAGCTGTTCATGGCAAGGGGAAGATGCTGCCACACCTGTGACTGAAACGGAGTAATTAGACTGTTCATCAGCCCAACAAGTCCTCTGTTGTTGGATCTTGCCACGTGACCCTGCATTAACAACAACAACATGCAGCAGCACAACACGGCCGTGGCCTGGAATGCTGACTGACAGCACCAGGCCTGTTTGTGTGTGTTGGGGGTGAATTAAGCGTTCCAGATCCTGCTGCCAGACCCTGGGGCCATGGTGTCCAACTGGGGCCATGGTGTCGCACATCTCCTTGGGTGACATTTGGGCAGCAAAATGACTCATGTATTTTCCGTGTCAATCAATCAGTCTAGTAACAAGAGGTTGGCACCCTCACAGGCACCCAAACAGCTGTTGCCAACTGGACCCGGTTCAAAATGCCAACTGGCCAAAATCTTTGACCACAGAAAGCTGCCCTGCTCCGGCACCAGACCACTGGGACTCCCACTCGCCCAGAGTGACTGCAAAGGAGCACAAGGCCCTGCAAAATGTAAGACAGTCAATAAAAAGGAAGGGTATAGCCAAATAAACACTGAAAACACTAATACAAATATAAATTAATACTTCTTAGTCATGCTCAAAATGGAGGTCATTCTGAACTTCCTCCTGGCTGAAATGTCTGACCTTTGTCAGGTGTTGGATGCAGAGTTTCAATGAGGCAAAACCTTGGCCTTTCTGAGGATGTCCAGAAAAACTAGACCACCATGACCCACAGTAGGCCAGAAGGAAGGGGGCTGAGGCTCAGCAGCAGACTGGCCAAGGGCCTTGCCGTGGGGAGAGAGGAGGGAGGACCAATGCCTTCCAGCTCAGCCTCCCCTGCTCAAGAAAGCATTGAGGTTCGGGAACCTAATCTCGAATGAGGCTCTGCCACCGGTCGGCAGGACTGGCACCCCGCCTCAAGACCCCCAAAGGGGCAGCTGGAGGACAGTGACCCCAGCTTTCCCTACTAATGTGAGAATTTTTAGGTTTTTAGTATTGTTTTATTACATGTTCCTGGTTTTAATTCATTGTTAATTTAATCACATTTTAGGGGGGGGGGGAGGTTGAGATGGGATTGGTTTATTTTTTAAACATGTTGTTTTAAACATGTTGTACCCCGCTCCGATTGCTTGTTCAGAGAGACGGGATATAAATAAATTATTATTAGTAGTAGTGGTAGTAGTACCTTCTGCTGTGGATGGATCCAGCTTGGCCCCTCACCTCAGGTGCCCCCGGTACCACTGGGCCATAGGGACCCCCCCATCATGGGCCACAAGAGCACATCCTCTAGCAGTGCCCACTGACCAGGAACCTTCTGGGCCCCCACGGGAGGGTGGCCATGCGCCAGTCGAGGAACGGGGCATTATTAGCCAGCCCTATTGGGGCAGGAAATGAGGCAAGGGTCCCCTTGACCCAGCCTTGCCAAGGGAAACCCCCCCACAGAAACTAAGAGAGAAAAGATATGTCTCGCCCCCCTTGGTTGATAATCTACCCCCCCCCCACACACATATACAGATACCCCTTTCCTGGGTTAGCAGCTGGCAGAAGGCACTGCCAGGCCCAGCCAGAGGGCAACCTGCCCCGCCTGAAGCTGGCAAGGAGGGTTCCTCCAGGGCCAACGCCACCTGCCCCCCCTCCGCCAGGTGCCAGGTGTGCTGGCTCTGGAGGAAGAAGGCCTAATCCCCCTAATTGCAGATAATTATCGGGTGGGGACCATGATGGGAGGCCTTTCCTCCTCACCCCTGACCGCCTCCAGCTGGCCTCATGCCGAGCGGGCGGAGGACACAGGGCACAGGGGAGACTGGGGCCACAAGGAGGGCCAGGCAAGGGGCCAGGCAGGAAGGGACCCACTGGTGGGAGTGGGGAGGCTTTCGGCATGTCTGAGACTGACTCAGGGAAGGATGCGCCAGGCCCTGCCAGCAAGGATCTCCTGCCTCCTGGCACAAGTATGAGGACCACCTTAGGGAACTGGGGATGTTTAGCCTGGAGAAGAGAAGGTTAAGAGGTGATATGATGAGAGCCCTGTTTAAATATTTGAAGGGATGTCACATTGAGGAGGGAGCAAGCTTGTTTTCTGCTGCTGCAGAGACTAGAACGCGGAACAATGGATGCAAGCTCCAGGAAAAGAGGTTCCACCTCAACATTAGGAGGAACTTCCTGACAGTAAGGGCTGTTTGACAGTGGAACACTTTCCCTTGGAGATTGTGGTGGAGTCGCCTTCCTTGGAGGTTTTTAAGCAGAGGCTGGATGGCCATCTGTCAGGGATGCTTTGATGGAGAGTTCCTGCATGGCAGGGGGTTGGACTGGATGGCCCTTGTGGTCTCTTCCAACTCTAAATTTCTATGATTCTATGAGTTGGGAGTCTGTTGTGAGACCTAGAGCTCATTGTCTGGGTCAGTCGGTATGGAATTCTGGGAGTTCGAGTTTGTTGTGGGGCCTAGAGCTCATTGTTTGACTCACTTGCTATGGAATTCTGGGAGCTGGAGTCTGTTGTGGGGCCCAGAGCTCATTGTCTGACTCAGTTGCTACGGAATTCTGGGAGTTGGGAGTCTGTTGTGGGGTCTAGAGCTCATTGTCTGGGTCAGTCACTATGGAATTCTGGAAGTTGGAGTTTGTTGTGGGGTCCAGAGCTCCGCTCTGGGCCCACAACAAACTCCAACTCCCAGAATTCCATAGCCGTGAGCCAGGGAAGGGGGTGAAAGAGTCTTTCTTTCCAACTCTATGGTGCTGTCCGGAGACTACTAGTAGAATCATAGAATCATAGAATCATAGAATCATAGAGTTGGAAGAGACCACTAGGGCCATCCAGTCCAACCCCCTGCTATGCAGGAAATCCAAATCAAAGCACCCCTGACAGATGGCCATCCAGCCTCTGCTTAAAGACCTCCAAGGAAGGAGACTCTATCACCTTCTGAGGAAGTGCGTTCCACTGTCGAACAGCCCTTACTGTCAGGAAGTTCTTCCTAATGTTCAGGTGGAATCTCTTTTCCTGTATCTTGCATCCATTGTTCCGGGTCCTGTTCTCTGGAGCAGCAGAAAACAAGCTTGCTCCCTCCTCAATATGACATCCTTTCAAATATTTAAACAGGGCTATCATATCACCTCTTAACCTTCTTTTCTCCAGGCTAAACATCCCCAGCTCCCTAAGTCGTTCCTCATAGGGCATGGTTTCCAGACCCTTCACCATTTTTGTCGCCCTCCTTTGGACACACTCCAGTTTCTCAATGTCCTTTCTGAATTGTGGCGCCCAGAACTGGACACAATATTCTAGGTGGGGCCTGACCAAAGCAGAATACAGTGGCACTATTACTTCTCTTGATCTAGACACTATACTTCTATTAATGCAGCCCAAAATAGCATTGGCCTTTTTAGCTGCCGCATCACACTGTTGACTCATGTTCAACTTGTGGTCTACTTGGACTCCTAGATCCCTTTCACACGTAGTTTCATTCAGCCAGGTGTCACCCATCCTATATCTGTGCATTTTATTTTTCCGCCCTAAGTGCAATACCTTACATTTCTCTGTATTGAATTTCATTTTGTTAGCTTTGGCCCAGCTTTCTAGTCTATTCAGGTCATTTTGAATCTTGATCCTGTCCTCTGGGGTATTAGCTATTCCCCCTAATTTGGTGTCATCTGCAAATTTGATAAGTATGCTCCCAATTCTGTCATCCAGGTCATTGATAAAGATGTTGAATAGCACTGGGCCGAGGACAGAGCCCTGTGGGACCCCACTGGTCACTTCTCTCCAGGATGAAAAGGAGCCATTGTTGAGCACCCTTTGGGTTCGGCCATTCAACCAATTACAGATCCATTTAACAGTTCCTTTGTCTAGCCCACATTTTACAAGCTTGTTTGCAAGAATGTCATGGGGAACCTTGTCAAAGGCCTTACTGAAATCAAGATATACTATATCCACAGCATTCCCTTCATCTACCAAGCTGGTAATTTTATCAAAGAAAGAGATTAGATTTGTCTGGCATGACTTGTTTCTCTGAAACCCGTGTTGAGTTTTTGTGATTATGGCATTACCATCTAGATGTTCACAGACTCTCTGTTTAATGATCTGCTCCAGAATCTTTCCTAGAACTGATGTCAGACTAACTGGACGATAATTGTTCGGATCCTCTTTTTTCCCCTTTTTGAAGATGGGGACAACGTTTGCCCTTCGCCAGTCTGCTGGGATCTCTCCTGTTCTCCAGGAGTTTTCAAATATGATTGCCAATGGCTCCGATATTACTTTTGCCAGTTCTTTTAATACCCTTGGATGGAGTTCATCTGGTCCCGGAGACTTAAATTCATTTAGATTAACAAGGTGTTCCTCTACTATCTCTTTACTTATTCTGTGCTGAAATTCCCCAATTCTGTTCTCTGCTCCATTATCCTCAGGTTGAGCACCCTTTGCCTTTTCTGAGAAGACTGAAGCAAAGAAGGTGTTGAGTAATTCTGCCTTTTCTCTGTCCCCTGTTAGCATTTTGCCATCTTCTCCACGCAGTGGCCCTACCGTTTCCTTCTTCTTCCTCTTGCTGCGGACATATCCAAAAAAGCCCTTTTTATTGTTCTTAACCTCTCTAGCAAGCCTGAGTTCATTCTGCGCTTTAGCTTTTCTGACTTTACCCCTACACATGCCTGCTATTTCTTTGAATTCCTTTTTCGTGATTTCCCCCTTTTTCCATTTCTTATACATGTTCCGTTTCAAACTTAGCTCGGTTGAAAGTTCCTTAGTCATCCATCCTGGTTTCTTGAGACACCTCCCGTTTTTCTTTCTCACTGGAACTGTTTGAAATTGTGCCTTCAGTATCTCCCTTTTGAGAAAGTCCCATCCATCCTGAACTCCTTTATCTTTTAGTATTTCTGACCATGGAATCGCCCTCAATACTTCTCTAAGTTTACTGAAATCCGCTCTCCTAAAGTCTAGGATGCGTGTCTGACTCTGCCTGGCTTCTCCTTTCCACTGTATTACAAACTCCAGGAGAACATGGTCACTTCCACCTAATGATCCCACCACTTGCACCCCATTAACCAAGTCATCCTTGTTGGTTAGGATCAGATCTAAAATAGCTGACCCCCTTGTTGCCTCTTCCACCTTTTGGACCATGAAATTGTCTTCCAGGCAAGTGAGGAATTTGCTAGACCTTGAGGATTTTGCTGAGTTAGACTTCCAGCAAATATCAGGATAGTTGAAGTCGCCTATCACTACTACATCTCTCTTTTCTGACTGTGTGGTCATCTGTTCTAGAAAGATATCATCCAATTCCTCAGTCTGACTTGGGGGTCTGTAGTAGACTCCCACCGTAACACCCTTGTTGTTTCCCTCCCCTTTAATTCTTATCCAGATGCTCTCCACCTGGCTTCCATGATTGATGTCCAGGATCTCTTCACTGGTGTAAATATCTCTGACATATAGTGCTATTCCTCCTCCTTTCCTGTTTGGCCTATTTCTCTTAATAAGGTTATACCCCTCTATTTCCACATTCCAATCATGAGACTCATCCCACCAGGTTTCAGTGATGCCTATTATATCATATTTGCCTTGTTGTACTAGGAGTTCGAGTTCATCTTGCTTATTTCCCATGCTCTGTGCATTAGTGTAGAGACATCGCAGACCATGGTTCCCTTCTACTTGCTGCCTGTGCAAGTTTTTTTGCCTCCCACTGTTGGGTCCTTGCACTGTTTGCCTTGTTTCCTCTATGTCAGTTTGACTATTTTCGCCATCCCTTTTGCCTTCCTTATTGTCTCCCTTCCCCTCGGAACTCAGTTTAAAGCTCTCCTGATCAAGTTCTTGAGACTGTTGGCAAAAACATTTCTTCCAACTGGCGTGAGATGCAACCCGTCTGTTGCAAGAAGTCCCTCCTCATGGAACCGCAGCCCATGATCCAAGAATCCAAATCCTTCTCGGCGGCACCATCTGCGAAGCCAGTTGTTCACCTCTGCTATTTTCCTCTCCCTTCCTGGACCATGCCCTTCAACTGGCAGAAGAGACGAGATGACAACCTGTACATCCATTCCTTTCAGCTTCCTACCAAGCGCCTCGTAATCCCTTTTGATGTTCTGAATGCTGTGTCTTGCAGTATCATTAGTTCCCACGTGGACCAAAAGGAAGGGGTATTGGTCAGTAGGCTTGACCAGTCTTGTCAGCCTCTCTGTCACATCCCGGATCTTTGCACCTGGAAGACAACACACCTCTCGAGACATCTTGTCAGGCCTACAAATCACTGCTTCTGTACCCCTCAGCAAGGAGTCCCCCACTACGACCACACGCCTCCTCCGAGGCTTAGCAGCGACTGTTTCCTCGGGTGGGACTCTCAGGCTCCCCTGCTCCGTCCCTGAAGTCTGTCCATGCTGCTCTTCTTCATCCTCCTTGATAAGGGAAAGCGCTTCGAATCGATTCTCTAGCTGCAAGCTCCCCGAACAATTCCTTCTTGGTTTACTTCTCTTTGTGACCTTCCTCCAGCTGTCTGCCTCCTCTGTTTGGCAAGTGACCTCTTCCACCCTAGCATCTTCCTCTGCATGGTACTCATCCAAGATGGTTAGTTCTATTGTGTCCAGGAAATCCTCTTGTTCCCTAATCTGCTGAAGTGTAGCTACTCTGGACTCCAGCTGCTGCACTTTCTCCTCCAAGAGTGCTACCAACTTGCACTTGGTGCATGTGAAGTTCTCCACTTCTGTAGGCAAGAAGAGAAACATCCCACAAGAGTTGCAGGTGACTGCGGCAGATCCCTCGATGTCCATACTGCAAAGTCTTTAGTAATAAATATAACAGTCAATCTACTGGGAATACTTCTTTAGGGGTAAGTACTGGCTGCTATCTTACACTTAAAGGGAAGGTTCTGTTTCAATATCTGATTCTAACCTAATGCCACTTGAGCAGAGTTGTTCAGTTAAAGAAAACTAAAATTCTGGAAGGTGGTATATAAAGCTAGTCTGCTAGCTCCGCCCCCTTGTGACTCACAGATGTGACTCACAGAAGCTCCTCCCCTTCAGCAACAAGCACACGGTCTCAAGCACACGGTCCCAAAATGGCTGCCAAGCAGCTCCTCTCCTTCTCCCCTCTCTGGCCGGACTGTTCTGGAAGGCTCTGGAAGGTGGTATATAAAGCTAGTCTGCTAGCTCCGCCCCCTTGTGACTCACAGATGTGACTCACAGAAGCTCCTCCCCTTCAGCCACGAGCACACGGTCTCAAGCACACGGTCCCAAAATGGCTGTCAAGCAGCTCCTCTCCTTCTCCTCTCTCTGGCCGGACTGTTCTGGAAGGCTCTGGAAGGTGGTATATAAAGCTAGTCTGCTAGCTCCGCCCCCTTGTGACTCACAGATGTGACTCACAGAAGCTCCTCCCCTTCAGCAACAAGCACACGGTCTCAAGCACACGGTCCCAAAATGGCTGCCAAGCAGCTCCTCTCCTTCTCCTCTCTCTGGCCGGACTGTTCTGGAAGGCTCTGGAAGGTGGTATATAAAGCTAGTCTGCTAGCTCCGCCCCCTTGTGACTCACAGATGTGACTCACAGAAGCTCCTCCCCTTCAGCCACGAGCACACGGTCTCAAGCACACGGTCCCAAAATGGCTGTCAAGCAGCTCCTCTCCTTCTCCTCTCTCTGGCCGGACTGTTCTGGAAGGCTCTGGAAGGTGGTATATAAAGCTAGTCTGCTAGCTCCGCCCCCTTGTGACTCACAGATGTGACTCACAGAAGCTCCTCCCCTTCAGCAACAAGCACACGGTCTCAAGCACACGGTCCCAAAATGGCTGCCAAGCAGCTCCTCTCCTTCTCCTCTCTCTGGCCGGACTGTTCTGGAAGGCTCTGGAAGGTGGTATATAAAGCTAGTCTGCTAGCTCCGCCCCCTTGTGACTCACAGATGTGACTCACAGAAGCTCCTCCCCTTCAGCAACAAGCACACGGTCTCAAGCACACGGTCCCAAAATGGCTGTCAAGCAGCTCCTCTCCTTCTCCTCTCTCTGGCCGGACTGTTCTGGAAGGCTCTGGAAGGTGGTATATAAAGCTAGTCTGCTAGCTCCGCCCCCTTGTGACTCACAGATGTGACTCACAGAAGCTCCTCCCCTTCAGCAACAAGCACACGGTCTCAAGCACACGGTCCCAAAATGGCTGCCAAGCAGCTCCTCTCCTTCTCCTCTCTCTGGCCGGACTGTTCTGGAAGGCTCTGGAAGGTGGTATATAAAGCTAGTCTGCTAGCTCCGCCCCCTTGTGACTCACAGATGTGACTCACAGAAGCTCCTCCCCTTCAGCAACAAGCACACGGTCTCAAGCACACGGTCCCAAAATGGCTGTCAAGCAGCTCCTCTCCTTCTCCTCTCTCTGGCCGGACTGTTCTGGAAGGCTCTGGAAGGTGGTATATAAAGCTAGTCTGCTAGCTCCGCCCCCTTGTGACTCACAGATGTGACTCACAGAAGCTCCTCCCCTTCAGCAACAAGCACACGGTCTCAAGCACACGGTCCCAAAATGGCTGCCAAGCAGCTCCTCTCCTTCTCCTCTCTCTGGCCGGACTGTTCTGGAAGGCTCTGGAAGGTGGTATATAAAGCTAGTCTGCTAGCTCCGCCCCCTTGTGACTCACAGATGTGACTCACAGAAGCTCCTCCCCTTCAGCCACGAGCACACGGTCTCAAGCACACGGTCCCAAAATGGCTGTCAAGCAGCTCCTCTCCTTCTCCTCTCTCTGGCCGGACTGTTCTGGAAGGCTCTGGAAGGTGGTATATAAAGCTAGTCTGCTAGCTCCGCCCCCTTGTGACTCACAGATGTGAC